>OX493337.1:5002500-6235000 GCA_950371115.1 Anania fuscalis
TGCAACTCCTTAACTCCTATGAAAATTAGACGTCACGTGAAATGAAATGTTTTTAATCCATCGGCTATCTATTTTTTTTATAAGAAAGTAAGTATTGCACCAGTGGTATCCCATGGACATATGTTGTCTCGGTAACAAAGGAAGCCTGGCTGTATATAGGTCAGACATAACTCGATCCAAAGATCGGAGTTGAGATGCCCATTATATCTAGATAAACTCGTAAAATCTACTTAAATACCAATCGGACCGAAATAATTACTAAGTTATGGCGCTAAATCGCAACCAGTTGAAATATATTAGTCTACATCTGTAAGTGATAAGGGATATAAAAATTTAGAATGCGACTGGAATAAAAGGTAGTTCTAGTGTATATTTCAAGACACGTTTAACGGAATAACGGAAACAACGAGTAAAGTTATAATAAATCTCAAATACAAAATGACGTAATAGCTAAGTCCAAAACACCTAACGTGTTAATTTCCGAGCACCTTTTATGTCCGTGATCAGCAAATTTCATATACACCGTGTTCAAAGCTATCCATATCGTATGACGGTATGGCCTTAATTGACCGAGTCCAGCACTAATGACCAGTTCATTAAAGCTCGGGCTGTGAATTACATGTCAAAATACAACACTATTAAGCCGTCCATCCTGGCCGACGGCCCGTGGGAAAGTAAATAAGGAATGGTGATTTGAAACTGTTTTGTTTGAGTAATATTTGGTCTTACTTTAATTAACTGGCTAACAATTCAATTGTCATGGTCCATCAAGGAATAGTGCTACCGCTGGAATTGTACCGTAAAATATTTTTATGAAATATGAGTTAGAATGGCACATTATCATCTGTGCCATCCCAATACATTGGATCCGTCTTGTAATAACTAACTAAATAAGTATATTATCTTCGTGTAAAGTACTTACTATGGTTTCAATGCAAATGCACGCTAAATCAACTTGCTATTATAATCCTTTTTTTTACTTGAGACAAATCTTGTTATAATATAACTGTAAATTTATAATATAATAGGCCTCAAGCATTATTTATGAAGGTCCGATTAGCCTTTCTACCATAAACCAAATTTTATCATAAATAAATTCGGTTCCATAATTAAGAAAACTTTTATAATGAAAAGCGCTCTCTTTTAGTAAAGGATTTCTTTGATAGAATTTAGAAACTACAATTACCTATTTAATCTCATGGAAATACTTGTAGTTAAAGTGAATAATGCACGCATCAAGACGCTATATATACCTTAACATCATCAGTAACTTAACAAGAAGTAATATAAGTTACCAAAATGTATTTTAACCGCTACTGAAGCTTGAAACTATTGAAATTCACGTTACATACTAAATTACTAGCAGCTCTAAGTTCCGCGCGCCAAACTTACTGCATCATCTTAAATAACTTGCCTTGCCACTTATGCATATCAATTCTAACATTTGAGGATTCATTTCTTAGTGCATATTCACTGTATTCGGTAAGGCAAACGTACTTGTAAGTCAATTATATTATAAGTTCATCTATTTGATTAAAACACAATTTTTACGTATTATAAACTAAAATCGATGGATGATTTGTATTTTAATTATGGTTCATCATGATCTTCATTTGTTTTTACTGTTTGAGTTTGACGTAAAAATAACACGTCTAAGTTGTTTTAGCATTTTTAGTTGTGGTGCTAATTTGGAAACAAACACACATTAAAAATAATGTTTTCAACCAAGGAATGCATTATGAAACCTTAACCTACTAATATTATAGATTATGAAGTTTGTATGTGTGGATGTTTCCTATTTTATGACACTTTTATGGAATTAGCTGTTAGGCATATATTTAGATACTATTTTTTAATTCATTGTAGGTAAAGAAACAGAATTAAATTGGATGTTGTTCATTTACCTACCTTAATATATTATGAGATTTTGATTTCATTTTTGAGTTTTCATGAGGTGATTTAGTCAATTATCTTTAGCATACTTCCTTCATTTACGCAGTCAAAATCGCGGGCAGAAACTAGCAGTCAAAACTTCACAAATGCGTCATCATTCGGAACTTTATTTCGAAAAACAAAACGCACGAGATTAAATAAAGATCTGTAGCAATAAATTTGTCGTCGTTCATAGAGATTAAAAGAGAATGTACCGTGAGATTGAATGGCTAATTCATTTGAACCCTCCGTTCGTGGAATTCGGCCTGGGCTTGACTTTGGTCTGAGAATTTTAATAATAAAAATCTAAAGAAAACGATCGAGGCTAGGATCACAGACAATTATAAAAGTGGTTTGAGTATATCGGTTTGTAAAATTGACGGCAATGCTTTTGTCTATTACTAATAAAATCAAGTATCTGTCGGCATGGAAATTGTACTATTCTTCAAGTAAAGAATAAACAACCTAGACTTATGAGGTATCTTACATTTTTGTATTGCCAGGGACGTTACCCAAAAAAATGTGACGCAAACCAATTAAGAAAAGTTCGTTCATTTTCTATATCGGCCGAAACTAGGAGTCAAGTGAATAATCATCTTACAATATGATCTGGGATTTTAACCCTGTATTATGCTAGATCTATTACAACATGTGTGCCAAATTTTAGATAATAACATTATGATTGAGTAGCAAAAATGCGAACGTACAAACACTCACATTTATAGTCTTCAGTCTGTCAGTATTCGTTTTAGCATATCTTATCTTCTTTTTGCGACATTTTACGACTTCCCAGATGTACAGAAGAACCAACTAATCCTGTTTAATATGCACTAATCATTTTATACGAGCGGCTGGCAGCGCAAATCCAACAATAGCAGCGAAACTTTGTCTCTGCTTGTAAATGCTACTTGGGAAATAGTAGGAAACTGGTTATAGCATATTTATACTAATTAGAAGAAAATGAGCTCAATAAAACTAGAAGATTTTGATATCCTGAAAAATAAGAATAACAAATTGATATATAACAATATTTAAAAATAAACTTATCTCAATTACTTTAATTAAAATGTAAAGTGCTTAGGTTTATAAGTATACAACGTGTTTTCTCTTGGTAATGTTTTTTCAATATACTGCTTTAATTTGCCTATCAAACCAGTCAGCACTATTTACAGCACTGTCGCATATTTTGGTCTAAAAACACCCAACAGCCTCCATAGTTTTTATTCTTTCTTTTAGTTTTTGACTAAAGTGGGATTCAAACCAAGAACCCCTGAGAATTAGCCGATATATTAAACATAGCACCGTCAAGTTCGTCATACCTAACATTGGTTATTTTAAATAATTTATTTTTTGGTAATTATAGAAAATGATTATAATTATCCTCTAAAATTTAGCTGGTACTTGTGTAAGATTCTGTATATTGACAAGGACCCTATTTTGGGTCATAGCTGGCTGAGTTCAGTTTTTGTCGTTGCTTTTCGACACTAAATCTTTATCACTGCTCTCTTCGTGGTATTCACTACGCACCAAAGCAGATGGATATCTCTGATCCTCTATTACACTTCTTTTAACAATAATAGCAGATGCATCACCATTGCCATAAAATATAAAAACCGACACTAGCACGTGACATTAACAATAGCATTGTGTAAGGATTTGCACTCTCCGGTAATAACCTTTATATCTTAACGCTGTCGACGCAAAGTGAGGCACGTACTGCAAATAAATGGGCTGTAGATGTTGCTAATGAGCCAGATGATGGAAAAAAAACGTCTAGGATCGAAACAGATCACCTTAAAGTTAATAAGAGCATAATTAATTAATTCTTTCACAATCACGCCAATAATAATCCCAAACTAAGCATGCTTGTACTATGGCGACAAAATAACCGATAGACATACATAACACAATAACAAATACGCTAATCACATAAACATGATGTATTTTGTATTAGTAATTCGGACCACAAACCAGTAGACCAGATGGTTATTAAAAATGACAAGTTGCTAAGATCACAATAAGTTGATCTAATAATAAGGGGTAAACTTTATCTCTAAATTCAGGACTTTACGTCCGTCATTTTTACATGTTTTGAACGGTTAAAATTGGACTCAAGTTGTTTTCAGAATTTGTTACGCTTACTTAGATCACTTGTATTCGTAATCGGTGAATGCTGAAACGCCCAAAATTTCATATTCATAAAATACCTCAATTATTTTATGAATATGCTGAAATGCAATCTTAACAAAAATAGCGAATATTCGAAATAAAATGATCGGTTTACATTATGGTATTCGAATTTATGATTTTTGGTGGCTCCGATACGCAACCGTTATAATTTCGGATTTTATGTTCGGATTATGCATTGTCGTAAAATATTTTACGATACTGTAATGCGTACTCAAGTATCAAATCTTGGCTTTCAGCGGCTCTTAACATTTAAACGAGTACAGTTTAATGGCGGTGAGGTAGAAAAATGTTTTATTACTACAACAAAGTTTTTTTTACAGTACTGGCGAAATTGTTGCACCTTAAAAACCACTCGCAAACTCTAAAAGTAAGTCCAGGCAGAAGCTTTGCCGATCCAACGAGAAACTTATGCTTATCAGGCAAGTTTGACCGAGTTTTTTTACACTAAATAATAATTATGAATAGAGCAGATTTTACTATGTTATTTTTGATTCAAATACGCTTTAGTTATCGGCAAAGGCACGCAATACTATAGTGTAATTTTTATGCTGACAAAGAGACAGCGACAGCAAATCTTAAAACTATCCGGTTTTCGATCCCCGCAATCCAAATAAATTGTTTTATATCCTATAAGCTCGCGTCGCGCACACATGTGTGCGCGGGTCGAGTTATTCAACTGTTATCTTTTTTCCGAGGACACAGGTTAATAAGGTGACTTTAACTATCTTCCAAAACAAGCTTAGTTTCATGCACCGGTCTAAATTCTCTAAAGCTGTGCGTTGACTGACCGACTTTTCAAGTCGTACATTTTTTGGACCACTAGGACCACTTTGTTACCAACGGAATTTTTGAGCAAGGCATGCCGGTGACGAAAAACTTATTACTGCCGAATAGTATCGCTAGGATTGCATGCAATTTTTGCATGTATTTTGAAAGTAAAACTATTGAATAACTGAATGAATTAAAAGCGTTTATTTTTCACAATTTTAAATAATTCAATTCACGTTTTACTTAATATATGAACAGTAATTACTAAATGGGCCAAATGTATTGATAATAAACTTAACAACCAATAACTGGCTGCTCAACAAATTGGCAAACTGGTTTGCCGCAGAACCGATAACTGATAGAGCAGACCATTCCAACAAGGCAAGACAAGTCTGGAGTGAAGATCACGTAATAAAAAAGTGAAGATGATCGTGGCTCATAAATTAGGAGATCTTATAAGGGATTTATGATAACTTTGTAAAAAGGGCAAGTAAATCAGAATGGCGCACGCTAGAAGGGGTCTATGTCCAGCAGAAATAATAATAAAGTAAATAGTTTCCGCCTAAACTATGCAAAGCTTGCATTATGACGACTTGATAATAGATAAACATACTCAAATACATTTATAAACATCCATGATTAAGTATAGTCAACAGCACGTAATTGTATAGAAAAAAAAATGTCAACTTTCTTCAATCGATTTTTAACTTAATTTTTAACCTTTTATTATCCTTTGGGGAATTTTGACAGTTAATGGTAACTTGATGTGGTGTTGACTGTACAATTGCTCGTGCGCACCACACTAACATTAAAACACTACACCGGACGATCTTTGAAGGACAGATAATGATAATTACATAACTCCGACATCTTGCTACCTATCTAACTGATCAATAAACTTTAATAACAAAGTAAAACACCTTATAATTTGAAGGCAAATTATTAGACCTAGACAATTTTAGCACCATTTAGTGGATGAAAACATCCAATCTCTTTCTTGATAGCAGACCAAGATTTAAACTTATCACTTCCTTTTAAATAATGGATCAATTATCGCTTTGAGCCTATCAGGCTGTATTTATCAAATACTCTGAATTGCGAAAGTAGAAATTGGTCAAGTTAATGCAATCTCTATTCTCTAGGAAGTAAAGTTTAATTTGGTTTGTTGATTCAGTACTGGCTTAAAGAATGGCCTGACCGGAGAACATTATCTCCTTAGTTTAGTCTCGTTCATCGAAACCACAGCAATGAAAAAACGGTCAGTTTACTTTAACCAAGAAACTGACTCGTCTAGTTAACAATAAGGAACCTGAATATGTTTTTAAACAGTAACTTGTCTCTAAAACGTATTTTTTTTGGTACAGATTGTATTGTTTGTAAAAAATCACTTAATACAATTTAAAAGATCAGAAAAAGATTTAAATAAAGGCATTTCTGTAATGCTATTATGTTATAGAATGTAATTTTATCCAATCAAACTAGCTCGTATACAAATCTGAAGTGTATTTTTCATGACAAAAAAGGTTTAACTGAAAAGTTTTATTAAAAAAAGATTGTTGTGCTATCGATTTTTTTTTCTTCACACCTTATAAAATCACTTTCAACATACTGAAGACGTTACATTTTTCCATTTGATTATGTAAACAATTGAAAAGCTTTTGTATTAGTATAATAATTAAGTTAGCCGATAGGGTATATAGCTCACACACACACACACCAAACTTGTAAAGCATACCGTTCTTTTCCGTCTGTGGTCCAACGCAAAACTTTATAACTCAGCCGGAGATTTATTGTAATGAAATCGTAAGGATAGCATTTTCCTGTGCGTGAGTAATAGTTGACGATTGGAATCGTAAATAGTTTGGTTCGCTTTCATAAATATCGGTCGATCGTAAAACAAGTAATTGATGTCGATGAATTCGGGTTTATTACTGCGAGAATTTTAAATAGGATTTGACTTCAATTAATTATTAATATCTGATGATTTCGTAATCGTAAGATGTGGAACACACAAATAAAAAAAGTTTGAATAATGTACTAGTCTGTTTATTTAGTCAATTGAAATTGCATTTAGTATTTCTCACGTTTTGAATGTATTAATTATTTGATAATATAAAATTTTAAATGTGTTTTAGCAAAGTGAAGCGATAATATTCACAGAGTAGCATATAGCGTGGCTTCGCGACATTAAGAAAAAAATAACAGCAGACGACCATTTCAGCAGTGTGTCTTTGAATTGGGTGAGATGCGATGATCTGCGATGCAATTAACTATGCTAAGAGCATCTACGTTTGACTAAAAAGCCAACATATTAAAGGCTTAACATATCTGGCGGGGACCAATATTCTCTTAAGACAGTATGGCCTACATTAACCTTTTCTATAACGATTTACGTTGGTTATAATACCTAAACAGTATTGACTTCTTAGGTACTGGTACTGTTAGGACGTTTAGTTTAGTTTCAGGGGCCCCTGAACACTAAACAGTACCTAAGAAGTCCTATCACCTACAGTACCTACCTAACAGTTTCTGCCAGTTAAAATAAACTAACATAAAATTCTACGTTATATAAAAACCAAAATTTCATCTCCGTAAATTTCTATTAACCTATCTACAAAACATTTCAACCAGCGTTTCATCGATTTAAAATTTTGCATGTTAATTTTACCTGTTTATTATTAAAGAAAGATGTTGTTCTTGTTGTTCTATCTTCATTGTGGTTAAGGTGGTAATGAGTACACGGCGGTAACCACGAACTCTTAAAACAATCTCAAATCTGTCAAACATTATCATTTCTGTCAAATTTTGTATGAAATGACGTACCAAAATTGACAGATTTGACAACTTTGAGATTGTTTTAAGAGTTTATGGTTATGGCCCAGTACTTGAATCCATTTATTCCGTATTCGAACATGACAACGTGAATGAAATTGACAAAAGAAAATCGCTTCGTCGTGTAAATTCGGCTTATTCCGCGCGTCACCCGCGCAAGTCTGGTGCACAAATCTCGCAGTGTATTAGATTCGGCTGAATTTATCGCATCGTCGCGCTCGAAAGGGATCTTGCTCTGTGACAGAGCCGGCAGCTTTGTGATCCTCGTAGCGATATCAAGTATTTTTGATATGCTGACTTGTTGTTATTTCTCAAACTGTCGTATTTGGGTGGAACCTGCCCACGAAAAAAAAACATTAATGCTTGTTTCTTTGTATTGGCTGCAGATATCTAAGTTAAATAGTATTTTTTCAATTTCACTATATAAATTATTATGTTATTACTTTAAAAACTAATTTTGACCTAGTTTACATATTATTTATGATTTATTTTCATAAAAACAATAGGAGTTTGGGCATAAATAAATGTAAGACATACAGTAAAATATCCCTAACAAACGTAATACTTTTATATAAAAAAAATATTGTGTTTTTAAATGCCATGAATATTAGTTAAGATCAATTAAAAAAAACAACAAATGTATTTTTTTTAAATATAATGAGATATTTGTCCGCTTTTTCCAAAAGTCAGTTTATATGTAAATATTAGTTATTGTAGAGTCGAGTAACAACGGATACCTATTTTTCTTTGTTTGTTTATAAGCTTGATGACTTATTTTGGGCAGCAATGTCAAATTGCTTTTAAAAACAAATAAAAATCTGACTTTACTTTGATAAGATAAAAAAAAGGCTAAGCCTGGGTTGCACCATCTTACTTTAACTTTAACAAACGTCAAAAGTCTGTCAAAATCCATACAGAAACACCGGTTATAGTTACAGTTATGGTTAAAGTTAAGATGGTGACCCAGCCTAGGTTTGTACATAAATCTTAATAATTTCAGCCATAGGACATCCACTGCTGAACGTAGCTGCCTACCCCGATCACTTCCAGATATTGATAGATAATGTTGTACTCGCCAATCGGATATTCAATTATTATAAAGATCAGCTTAAAATAACTAGGACTAAAACGATGGTACTTAAAGTATTGATCTAGCTGTTATAATTGATTATCCGATAATAATTCACATTGGCACGTTTGTTTTAATGCCCGTGAGACTGTAATAAACATTTTTACGATCAGGCCAATGGACCTTTCGCGAATGCTTTAAATTTATCGGCGGACCAATTGAATTTATCGTCAAAACTAAAAGTTTTATGGTCGAAATTTACATGACGTCGAGTATTCTGTTTAAACTATCAAAGATCGTGTATTGTTTATGTGCAGAAGTTATATTAAAATTGAGTAGAACTACATAATATACCTAACAGTCACCGGTTTTCAGAAACAAGGTTTTTGTATTTTAAATCACAGCTGCTAATGTTTTGAGCGTACTTAATTTAATGTAAAACTGAACGGATTATAAATATGTTTTAAAACTTTTACAATTTCCATAATCCGCACTAAGCGCTTCTCATCATCTTTTATAATGCGCACAGCTAAAGAGTGGAATTCCCTGCCGGCGTCTGTATTTCCGAGTGCATATAACCTGACTCTCTTTAAGTCCAGAGTGAATAGGCATCTTCTAGGCAAGCTCGCTCCATCGTAGATCCCATCTATGCTCTAGAGCAAGATTGGGATCAAGAGCAGGCCCATCTCAAATAAAAAATAAAAAAAAAATTAAAATAAAAACACTTGGGACACGTCCGTACTTTACCCGTATGCTCGGCAAAAAAAACATTTGAATGACAATGACCCCGTCATTGAACTGAGCGAGAGGATTAAACATGTATAACTACTTATATTAAAGATGTGTGAAATAAAATATCGTATCGTGACACATATACACACACGAATGGTGTCAAATAAAAAAATAATTTTTACTATTACCTATTAACAGTATCAATAATAGGAACGAGAAGCTCACGCTGAAAGTGTGTAATTTACGAACGATCTATATTGCACTGACCTAATTTGCACTCGGACACACGGGCCGTGCGACGGCCCTGTCCGGTAATCAATCAAGGGATGTCTAAAGTAACCCAATTGTAAACTTTAGATAATATCACGGATTTTGTATGGTGCGTTCTTCCAATTAAGTAGGTTGACATCGCAGTATGGAATAATATTTATTGCGACAGTTAAAATTATAAACTCGATTAAATAAATCTTGTATAATTAATTTCCATTGATGAATTGGATAATAAAAATAAGTACATTTTCCTTTTATAATTTTTTTTCTTCAATTATTATTACCTATGATTAATAAGAAATAAGACGTCCAAAATTATGTTTTGAAGTAAGTAGTATCCACATAGGTTTTTACTTTTGGCATATGAGTACTCGCATAGAAGTTTTTATTTTAAGTAGAATTGAGTTGACGGACTTGCGGTTTGCGTAAGCCCTGGCCGGTAATCAATCAAGGGCTGTCCAAACTCGGAATACAATTATGAACTTAGCCGGTGTCACAGGTTCACCCGAGTTGTGTTCGCCAAGTGATTAATTAGTGGTTCCGTATCAAATTTGATTTAGTTAGTTATTATTTAAAAATTTGGACATAAGTGATAGTTTTCATGCTATACATTTATCAACAAAGAAAAGAATAGAAAAAGCTTGTCCAGGTTAACATAACCACCTGCGTCCAATTATTATGGCTGTCCGTCTTTCTCAGGGTTGGATATCTTGTTTTCTGCTTTTTCACTGCTTACTTTACTGCTATGTAGAAAAATATATGTAGCTCTTTATATTCCTTTTTTTATACGATACCTACTTCTATTTTTACAATTGGATTACTGTCCTTATTCTTAAAATAAACTGATTAAAACAATGAAGTGGTGGATACTTAGGATATCTAGGTAAAATATTCTCACTCACCAGAAACATATTACACCTAATGTGAACTTTTTGTTATAAAATGTATTTTATGTTGAACATAAATTAGGTGTGTTGAAAGTTTAAATCTCCTGGAAAACTGGGACGGTCGTGCCGTGTAGGGTTGTCTCTGTGTGTTTTATAATACATTTATGAAAAGAACATGATAAGTATGAATTTAAAATAATAAAAAAATTAAATATACTAAGAAAAGTTAAACCTAGTGTAAGTAACCAATATACAAAATTGGTAAGAAAAATTAAGTACCAGGGGGATAACCATGAACTCTTAAAACAATCTCAAATCTTGTCAAATCTGACAAATTTCGTAGGTAAGGACGTACGAAATTGACAGATTTGAGATTGTTCTAAAAGTTCATGGATACCCTAATTTCAAAGGCGTTTTTAAGAGTTAAGAGTGTTTTTTTTTTCTAGAAATAAAAGTGTAAAAGTGAGTTACATTTATGACTGTCACTGTTTTCCGATCACTGATACCAATACACGAAAATATGATAGATTCGTTTTGCTACGTACATCGGACTGCACCGTCAGCATTTTCAATTTTACAGACAGCAAACTCAACACTGTTTCAATATAAGAACCAATTTGAAGAATGTCGCGTTTCCTATCTGGCATAACGCCAGCGTATTTCTAAATAACACAAAAATGTATGACATACGTATATTTTTATTGGACTCTCAATTGACTTTCGAAAACTTTCATAATGCTAAGAAATGCGTCAAAATATCATTTATTAAAGTAACAACGTATATCACAAAACATCACTAGTAGGATATACGAAATTGGTGTCTTGGGCAGATTTTTGAACAAAGAAGGTTCCGAATAAAGCAAGTCTTCCTGTAGTCGGTTGTCGCGGCAAGTCGTCTCACTATAAAATATCACCATCACTATAAAATCAGCCCAAGTCAGTCCACTTTGGGACTTAGGCTATCTTCCATACTCACCACTGAGCTAGAACCTTCTAGTTTTTTTTATTCTTGTTCTTTTCTATCACTGCCAGTGGCTTTGCGTGTATTCTAGATCAACTTTGAAGACAAGTATAATAATTATACCTCTAATTAAACCTTAGTCCTCAGCCCACTTCCAGAAATAACCCTTTTCCAAAACACACCAATTGACTAAAATAGGATAAGGCCTGGCTATTATTTTCCTTCCAACACCTTCATGTATTACACGCCTTTATTTGGGCCGTCTTTTCGTATTAAATCCGTATACATTACCTCCAGGGCACCATAAACATGATTCCAGCGTTTACCCTAACACAATATTTTCGAGACTATCGTACAAGAAAAGGTATTCTCATTCTGTATTGGGGGTTGTACCAAAAATCGACGGCAATATCGAGGATTGCGGCCGACGCTTTAGCTACACTAACTAGATATTGGCTAGTCCAATATACAGGGCGTTGGATTATATACCGTGTGGGAAAATACGGGATGTGTCACGTGGATGTAAGGTAGAACGACTAGATGTGGTCAGAAAGTTTATAATTAGCTCGTCGTCTTCGAAATGAATAGCATCTCAGAAAAATGAAACAATAAAGCAATTTTTGGCATTTAAAACCGTTTTTTATAAAATTACGAATTCATAGGTACACATTTCCATTTGTAATAACTAAAAAGATTTTTAACCCTTAACCGGAATCGTGGGTCAGTTTGGACCCACGATTCCTAGTACGTAACTTTATTTAAAATTGTATTCTTATTCATATTGTATTTTTTTAGATTATATTTTAGAAAAATGGCGCGTAATCTTACGGGAAAAGATATCATATCATATCATTCATTTTCATTAGATTTGAAGAATAGAATTGATAATTTCCTAGGGCCGGCTTTAGATGAACCACTAAATATCATACAGCAAGAAAATGAAACTTCAACTCAAAGTAAGCTAAGAAAAAGAGGTAGATGTTATTTATGTCCTAAAACAGGTAATAAACAGTCGCAAAGATGTGACAGATGCAGTGGTTTCATCTGTAAGCTTCATGTACAAAAAAAATTGCTGTGTGCCAAGTGCCATACATAAAATGTAAAAGACTGGTAATTGTATTTTACGATTTAAGATTAGGTTGTCATTTTTTTTGTTTTTAGTTGATATTATAAAGAATATCTATTTTTGTTAAAGGGAAGATACGTAAAACCCTGCAGTATAATTACATCTTTAAGTTTTGTTTTTTATTATTATAATTTAGCATATCAAAGTTCAGACTGAAAAAAATGTGCCAAATTTAAGACCTAAGATATAAAGTTCAATAAAACTGTTAGTTCTAAGATGTTTATTAATAAAACTTGATTTATATAGTATAACAAACTTTTATTAATACAACCCAGACCCATTTGAGTGTGATTTGTATCTTTATGACAAAAAAATATGTATTTTATTTAAAGGGTCCAGTTGGACCCGCGATTCCAGTTATGTTGAATGAAATAGCGATTCCGGTTAAGGGTTAATAAGAACCGCTCAAAGTTCTATTTCAAAATCTTGTCAGTAAGATCATTAATTTGCATTTATTTTATTGTAAACTAATTTATTTTATTAACCCACTCCGTCTTCAAATTATGTACACAAAATATTTGCACTGGATACCTAATTCTATAACTTACTTCCACATCGGCTGTCAGTTCTAAAATGAGCAATATTAATTCTTAAAAAAATATCCTTCAGCTCCCAAGCGGTAACCGGTTGCCACATGCTATTTTTTTATATTAGTAGTTATATTCAATTGTATTATCATCAATCAATTTTGTAATATCATCTCCACTGGTATTCAAAGGAAAAAATACAATTATCCCTTCCAGTTGTTACGATTTCATCTTTTATCTTCAACCTGCGCTCGCTGACTCAGCGATATCGCGTACACCAGAAACAATATTTTAGCGGTTTAAAAGTATAAAGCGAACCGAGCAGCCTGTATGCTCTACAGGGTGCTTATAAAACCGAGGATTTGTGTGCTCGTGAGTAAGGATGGAGGAATGAAGTCTATTAGTTTGATTGGAAAAACATTTTGAATACAGTAAAAAGAGTGGTAGTGTTTAAATGTACAGATACAGTTATTAGTGTAGCAGGATCTGTCTCGGTTTTTATTTAACTTAACACCATGTATTACTTATTTTTGTAATTGAATTTAATATATATAAATGATATTTAGTTCAATAAGAATGTTTGTTTCAGTATTGACGTAATAGTGTAAGTTATAGTCCAATGTATAACCAATTGCAACTCATAACTCCTGACCGCATTTCTTGAGTTATTTTATGTCAGCGAAAAGTTTCGAGAAAGGTCTCATTCCAAGATCCCACAGAGCTGAACAATTTCACTTGAACTGGAGCAATTACTCCCACAATGACCGTATGGTTGCATCGTTGCAAAATACGGTATATGTTGGATTTAATTTAATTGAATAAACTCCCGACCACGGCAAAATAAAGTGGAACGAAGTGGGTACGGATTCTTCTTGAAATGAAGCGCGAGTCAATGTGAATCTGCGATGTATTTAAAGCCACATTGGCACATTATAAAGTGTTTCAAACTTAATAAGCAACGAAGTGGATATTTTAAATACAATTAGTTGTAATTCGAGACTGGATTACAAATAGCAAAAAATTTTTTTACTTAAATTGTGTTTAGTCAGAAACTAGACAAGTATGAAAAAATCATCCATCCAGTCATTGTTATAAGTAAAAATTTAAAAGAATTCTAATAAACTAATTCATCCAATGTTTAAAAATCTAAGTTTCGCGGATAATATGTATTGAATCAAGAGTTATTTTTCTATAGACATTGTGTTCGAAATGAACCAGAATTAAAATGTTTCCTTTATACGGGTACAGCAGTCAAAATAATGAAACAGAACAGTTTTAAAATATCGATTTCATAGTGAATTAAAACCGGCCAAGTGCGTGTCGCGCCCCGCGCAGTATAGGGTTCCGTAGTTGCCCGTCGTTTTCACAATATATTTCAGCAATTCTACTTGATTTAAGTTACTTTTAATGTTTTCTCCTAAGGATTTTTTGAACGAGTAAGTTGAACGACTATTACTCTTAAAGTAACTGATCTACCTTAACCGCTATGATTTTTCTTGAAAGTTCATGAAAAGCAATTCATATATCATGAATTTTTCGAGATTTTTCAAGCCAATAGTTTAGCTTTTAGAGGGCCTCCAAGCAAAACCTCGGACAGACAGACAGAGACGGACATAACGAAACAATAAGGGTTCCTTGTCCTACGGAACCCTAAAAAATGAAACTTTATTTTAGATATGACTCTGTTTATAAGATATTTTTACAAGATTTTAATGTAACACAAGCAGCTTGTAAACCATGTTTAATATCAAAACATATTCTTAAAGCTATAAATGATTTTAGTCTTACGCTTAAAAACGCAAGAGACATAAAAACCTCAAGTATAATTTTAAAATGTATATACTTTCTGTATAGGAACGGTCTGGATTTCTTCAAAATGAGAATATTTTATCTTTGTTCACTTTTAACTCGTCTAGTCATGTTGTCAACGCAGCAATTAATATTTCTATTTCCAGTCAAGTAATTTCGCTTTCATCGTGCCGATCAGTCCTTTAATACGTGCCACCTACTTACTCATTTTGTATTAAAATTATTTTAAGTATTGAACGAATATTTTAAATGCGATCCGATCCGATGAAGTTAGGAATTTTTATTAGTCATGGCTGAAAGTTTTTGATTGGTGACCTGATTGGTATCTGTAGTAGTGTGAAATTTGATTCTCGAGCCAATAAAAAAACTGGCCAAGCAAGTGCGAGTCGGACTCGCGCACGAAGGGTTCCGTACCATTATCTTTAAAACCGTCAAAAAATCATGTTTTTTGTATGGGAGCCCCCTTAAATATTTATTGTATTCTATTTTTTATATTTTTTTTTATAGCGGCATCAGAAATACATCATTTGTAAAAATTTCAACTCTCTGACTATCACGGTTCATGAGATACAACCTGGTGATAGACAGACAGACAGACAGACAAACGGGCAGCGGAGCCTCAGTAACAGGGTCCCGTTTTACCCTTTGGGTACGGAACTCTAAAAAGATGTAAATTCTTCACTTGAAACTGTGTTGTCAAATTATATATTAATATGTGTTACTTTTATGCCTCTACATAGTCCAGTGAAAGGAAAACGGTGCTACGGACTTGCTTCGACTCCGCACGGCTATATGACAATCACTTGTGATGATGTTACAAAAGGTTTTTTCTTAATATTGTTAAGATAATTATTTTAATAGGAAAAGCAGTAGCTGATAAATCTAAAGTAACCTTTATATGTTATTAGCATAGACTTATCTGTCGAACCGTCAAACTGTCCCGTTTTCGCGTGGATAAGCACACAGTATCACAGCTACCAGTTACATAAAGGTTACCAAGCTATCAAACTAGTAAACCAGAACTAATTTCCAGTTTAAGCTATATTCCTTATAAGCTGGAGCTAGAGCCAGTAGTAGTTATGATTGTAGGAGTATGACTGTTTTGATTTTGTAACAACTTTTAATTTAGCAAGCAACAATTTCAACTGCTAAAACTTCTTAGCTTTTTCTTGGTGAATAACTTTAATTATAAAGATAGAGTCTTAAAAACAGCTAATTAAGAAGCCATATAAAGGATGTTAAAACTGAAAATTATTCTAAAACAAACAACGAATCCAGACATAAAGATAATAACATTTTTTAAACGCGATATAACATTAATGATTACTTTTAAAGAGCTCGAAGCGATTTCTAATGAAGCGGCACGAAGTATTGTTAACAGCGCTACTAATGTACCGAACGACCAGGAATTTGAGATCTTCGAGCCTTCCTTAACTGTTCAAAGATTAAGGCAAAGACAAATAATGAATGGAGTAATCATGGGTCTGGGTAAACTGGTAGTTTATGAATGGGATGGCAATATTTCACTGGAGATGAAAACAATCGGTAAATATTAAAGAGCAAACTGATTTCTTTACGCCCGGAGTGCAATAATTTAGCCGCGCCCTCTGTCGATACAATATTGTCTCTCTTTAATTATGTCTTGGGTTTAATGAACTTACGTTCGAGTTTCGATAATGAAGTAGGTTTGTTATGCGTGGGCATTATTTTAAACCTTTTTTCATATTTGATCATCGGAATTGTGCATAAACATTTTAATTTTCAATTCAATTATTTTCTGCTTAGTAAGTTGCGTAGCTACATTGATCGTAGGCTTGTAGGTGGTGTAACAAAGCTTAAAACTTAGTTACCTAGGGGATTTTGCAAACATTTGAGAGAAGCTTAAAGTCTAAACAATGTTATATAAGTAATTAGAAAATTTTAATAGTAAATATCAGATCTCTGAAATTTTCCAAGTCAGATACATATAATATACAAATCAATATACTAACGGGGTTACTTTATTAAACTACATATTTTGCCATGAAATATACAGAGTATACAAAAGAATGGGACACTCCTTAAAACCACGTGATCAGCTGGTCATATACAACAACTTTTCCTATGGAAGCAACATCGAAATCAAGATATATATACCATAGAAAAAGTTGTTGTATATGACCAGCTGATCACGTGGTTTTAAGGAGTGCCCTATTCTCTTGGACACCCTGTATAAGAAAACATTTTTAAAAACCAAGGGTCGGTGTAGAGTCGACCGTAGGTACGTCAATCGTGATTGCACTTTATATTAAAAGGGTTAAACCGTGTTTCTCACTGTGGTGGTTTGATGTCATAAGCTTCATTGTATTTCTTTATTTAGCATATTTCTTCTTCCTTAGGCTTTCTCCCGTTTCTACTCGAGGTACGCTTTGACCACCATGATTTCCTAGAAACAGCAGATCTGGCTATGGTGCATTTGGACCGATCCATCAGCCCTTCTTAACCCCTCGATAACAAAACTAGACCATTTTTGGACCTCACGATGTTTTTTCTTACCGCTGAGCAATTGTAATAAATCCATACATTGATTCTGAAAATTTTGGAGGTATGTTATGTGGGGTACGAACTTTCTACGGAAGTGAGTATTACTTCGATCCTGAGACCACTTAGCTTGCTCCTCTGATAAGCTTAGTTAACAATACTAGTTATTAACAATTTGACTAAGAAACCTAAAATATTAACGAAAAAACACGCAAATTACTTCTCCAGCTTTATGTTTGAACAAAAATATGTTGTCTTACGTATCGAATAACAAAAAATATTGATAAAACCAAAACTAATTTCGAAGATATTAAAAGCAGCTACTCTAATTTGCTTAAATCTAGACTATTTGACAAGTTCATCGACATTTTTCTAAAAAAATATTAAGGACTCATAAGTACAACATGCGACGTAACACATTAAACGAGTTATCCAGTAATGTTGCTCCTGTGTCGATTCCTACATCGATACAAATTCATAACGTGCAATAGTAATTCTATCGATAATTGCAAACGGCATGACTGCACAAGATTTCCTCTACCATCCCCTACTAGCTCCCCTAGTCTCAAGGGAGACACAGTGTGACCGGAATGCGTACCAATAATGCTATAACTATTTATAACGAGGGAATACTTAATCATTGGGTAGTAATGTCATCACTATTCGAAGGGGTTCAATACTTTTGGTATAGGAGTTGATAGAAAAAAAATATTACAAATTAGGACCAAACGAAATTAATAAATACATATCAATTTAAAAGAATATCCGAACAAATTAGTATTTATTTTATGAAATTAAGTGTATTATTTTATGAAATTAAATATTTATTTGTCATGTTGGAGTCACATATTTTATTAAAAAAATGATTTACCGGTCTAAAAGTTGTCAAAATTTTCATTTTTCTAAAGAATTAATTAATACTTTAATTGAAATACTCAGCAACCCACCTATTTTGTTGGATTTCTTTACAACTTGGTTGGTAACAACATTAATTAATTCTACCGAATTTTGTGATACACTAATGTCATAGGTAGGGTTTATTATCGTATTGTATGTTAATGAAAATCATTCGTATACTATTTTCCAAAATATGGTCACCTATATATTCTGATTACACTACAAACGATTTGGTCAAGGACCTCACTAAGATGAGGTCAAGACTTGAAAAATATACATCCAAGAATGTATTTCTAGTCTAGAGTACATACAAATATTTATTGAACTTCTAAATCGTATAATAAGTAATTGTAACATGGCCTAAGAAACTGTTATACAAGTATTTACACGTGACTAAACATAATTAAATTACTAACAGGTGCTACTGTTAAAGTTAATTGTGTAGTTGCGTGTACTATGTATTATTATTATTTATTTATTTTAGAATCTTGCTTTCCAATTTTAAACTGTAGTATTAAAAGAAAAAGAATTTCATGTCTTTGTTTTTAAGTCGAGACGCCATCTTAAACTTTAAAGGTCAAGCTAATTTTGTAAATAAATTTTTAAGGCTTGATTATGAATAAGGAAGCTTAGATTCGACCTCATTTTAAACGTCTTCTAAAATAAATTGGAAGCTAAATTAAGTGGTCTGATATTTTTTCCCTAAGCAGTTCAGTCTTTGAGGACTATATTCAAGGACGCAATTTCATTAGGACTCTTCGTAACATTGTTATTTTTTTTAAATTTATTAAAAGTGTTTATGAATATTATATTTTATGCAAAAAAGTTACGTCAAATAAAAATAAGAAAGTAAAATAAACTCTAGGTTTTATTATTTACAGCACCAGAATCAGCCTTTAGGAGTTTTTTTAAGTGTGACGACCTCCGTAGCCGAGGGGCGAGCACGCCGGACTATAAATATGGCAACCCCATCTCTGAGGTTCTGAGTTCGATACCCGGTCGGCTCAATGTAGAAAACGAACTTTAAATATTGTCTCGGGTCTGGGTGTCGTGGTACCTTCGTTGTTTCTGATTTCTATAACACAAGACGTGCTTTAGCTACTTACCTTAGGACCAAATATATGTATGTGATGTTGTTTAATATTTATATTTATATCTTTGTATGCCACAGAGGGATAGGCCCTCATTTCTGCACAGTGGTCAAAACGTTTCCTATGTAACGTCATTATGTCCATCATCGTAAACTCGCGTTTATTGTAATTTACTATTATTTCGATGTGATGTTACTTAATATCACAGTATAATAATATTTTTATTACGGGCATTCTTTTTGGACTAAAAGGTACGTAATAATAACATGCTATATGTACTCGGGTCTAGGTGTTGTGGTACCGTCGTTGTTTCTGATTTCTATAACACAACGTGCTTTAGCTAGGATAAAAGCAATTTATGTGGTGTTGTACAATATATTAAAAAAACAGTTAGACTGATTCCAAGTCACTTGCAGAAATGTTACTCGCAACTCTTTTTTTTTTCCTTGTGCTTAATAAGATTTGTAGTTTGTGAGGTAAGGCAGAATTGTAAAATATAAATAAATTACGATCATTTTTGAAAATGTAAACTAAACTTCTATGTATGAGTATGAACCAGTTAAAGTACCAAAAAACCTTAATTCTTTAACTGAAATAAACATAAAATAACTTTTAATAAAGACATATGAAGTAAGTACCTATTCTACCCCATAATATATCCAATTGAACTATCCGCGACCTGTCAGTCCCAATAGTTAATCGATGCAAAGACATTGGAGCCATGAGTTGGGCGATTTACAATTATTATATATTTTTTACTACTATTAAGAATGATGAGAGAAAATAAAATAAAATCACTTTATTTTATTTTCTCTCATCTTTCTTTACGTCCAACTTCATTGTAGTTTTAAAGATTGCTTATTCTGTTAAAATATTTATTTATTTTCTACCAATTATTTCTCTGTCTCATTTTCCGTCTCTCGTTTAAAAAAAAAACTTTTATTGAAAATACTGCCATCGCTTTCAAAAATATTTAAGACTCAAAATTACTATAAACCCCGATCACTTAGTGTTGGCTTAGATTGACGTTACTTAACACTCTAAACTAAGTATGCTCAGGATAATGGTGACCAGTTACCATACTTGCTTATAAAATAATATTGATAGATGGTACTAAATACTCTAGGCGAAAGCGTCTTGAGGTACCATTGATTAAAAGAGACCTACAAAACTTATCGTCCTGTCAAAATAGCAAATATTTGCAACTTGACTTAATATGTCTTGTGTAAATTGTGAAAATTTAATCATACCATGTGTATTACTTTTCACCTTTTCAATAATAAGGCTTTTCTCGCTACTTTTCTGGCCCTACCCAGAAATAAACGCGTATTCCACACGGAGTGAGGGACGTTATCACGTGCGGCGTCCCAGGGGCGGGTCGGGGGCGACAGGTTCGACTAATGATGCCGGGACACTGTTATTTTTCTTTATTATCCCGCGGGATTATGGTCCGAATAGCATATTCAGAAGCGAAGCTTAATTTGATTTTATCACCTGTTTTGAAAGGATAGAAAAAAAAATGACAATCTCACAAACTATCTATCCCCAAAATAAGGGAAGCTTCTTTCTTCAACAAATCCTTGTGGTCTTACACAAACATAATTGTGATTCAAACTCGCAACCGCCTAGCTTTGAAGTCTGAAGCGCAGTCCACTACACCACACAGTAGGTATTTATAATATCAAAGATTATAAAAGGTGTTTCAAAAATATCTGCCCCGGCTGCTGTAGATAAATGTATACTAGTAGTAGTAGTAGTTACAAAAATAAATATTGTCCAGGCCATGAAATTTCTTCACTATCATAATCTATATTAAGTTGTTTCATCCATAGCAGCCGCGGCAGATATTTTTGAAACAACCTAAATTAGTCATTACCACAAAACGTAACCTTTAACTTTTTAGGTAGGTTGACATGCCATTCACTGTACCTAATATCTGGCTCCCAAACATTGAAGCATGCTATACCTAAGCAGATAAGACAGGACATGATGTCATCTACTTGTTACCTAATAATCTGAATGACAATACCTATCTATTTCTAAACGCAAGATATATTATGTTCATGGGTAACAGGTAAAAGTCATCCTATATTAACATGTACGCTTTATTTATTCTGAAAATAATATTGAATCTTTGTAGGGTTTTAGTAGGGCACTGTTTTCACAGGTCAAAAAGATAAAATGATAAACCTAAAAAGTTTAAACGAAAGACAGCAATATGGCGATTCGTCTTAACCTAACAGAATAACAAATGAAGCTCGTAATTAAAAAAACGATCAGCGAATATAAAGTGTCTGCAGTTAAGACGTTACAACGCTTTTAACTTTATCAAGGGTCCGACTGCATTTGGCCGCATACCTACTGAGGATTCTATAAGCTTTTTTCAACTGTCTTAAAAAGAAACAAGCAATCAATACATTTTTGTACCTACTAACAACACTCACAAAATGCAATAAAAAATATCTACTTCATTTTTTATTTTATTTAAGATGGGCTTACTCTTGACCCCAATCTTGCTCATCGGGCAGTATTACTTGTGACTAGTGTTGCCCAAATTCAGTCTTGGTCTTGCAGTCTTGGTCTTGTTCTTGCGTTTTTGCAAGACCAAGACCAAGAACAAGACCGCGTATTTTTAGCAAGACCAAGATCAAGACTGACCGTGCAAGACTTGAACAAGAACAAGACATAGCCTGCAAGACTCTTGCGTCTTGCAGCTAGGACTTAGCGCTATTTCACTGAGTAGTTAGGTGTAACAGTTCGGTGTATAGGTAGGAGGTACGCTTAGGAATTCTATGAGACGCAAAAAACTGTATCAAAGAATATGAAAAACTGGACCTATGCGCATTACGACTAATACCATAAACATAGCGAATAAAAAAATATCTATTAAAATCAAACTGAGTGCATGCATAGTTATGTTTTAACCATCGGCACTTTGATAATGCGGCATCAAAGGTTTTGTATTTACTTCTCAAAGAAATTTGCCACTTTTCGGAAGTACATGGTTATGATACACACCCCGGCGGCTTCTTTTGAAATCTAAAACAATCGTTGCCACCACGCCGAAATCATAACATTTGACACTATTTGATTGCCGCCATAGGGCGTAGGTATACTCATGCAAAATTATTTCGAATTTTTTTAAGAGTACCTACAGGTGTTCCAAAGAATAAATAAGTTTCAGAGTGCTTAGAATGAAAATGAATACATTATACTGATCACGCAAGTAGTATTATGATTAGGATAAAATGGTAAGGGTAGGTAGTAGATGTCATATTAATTCATTCTAGTAAGTATATATTATAATATAGATTACTTATATGGTTTTAAACTAATTACTTAGGTACTATTAGTGTACATTTAGTCATTATATTTCTTAAGTTTTTACAAGAAAAAATAGCAAAAAAGTGTTCAAATATCACCCGTTTAATAAATATTGTAGCCACTTTTAAATATACTTGAAACGTGTAAAAAAATTCGACAAAACTAATAAAATAATATAAAAAGCGTAGGTACTTACCTACTAATAAAATAAAAAGCCTGCGATAAGAGTTTTGTATTACTTACCAGCCCGAATATCTCTGAGAGAGATGATGAGAGTAAGTATTTACTAGCTGTGCCCGCGACTTCGTCCACGAGGAATAGTAACTTTGGAGGTATAGTGACGTTCAGGACTTATTTATTTATTTTAAAACTTCTGTCATCAAACATACAAACGAACTCTTCAGCTTTATAATATTAGTATAGATGTACGCCAAAACATTCACTTATATGTAAAGAATTAGTGCAGTATCATAACCTAATGATAAAGCTGTTGATTTGTGTTGTATTTTATTTTTTATTCAAATAAATGATAAATCGTAAAACTCTTTTATTAAATTTCTTATAAGTTGAGGGTTCAATCTCTTTCTAGACAGAT
Source organism: Anania fuscalis (assembly GCA_950371115.1). Lineage (NCBI taxonomy): Eukaryota > Metazoa > Arthropoda > Insecta > Lepidoptera > Crambidae > Anania > Anania fuscalis. The sequence goes on from OX493337.1 coordinate 5,026,031, forward strand.
AAGTATTGTTCTTTAAAATACAGTCAAGTTATTGTAATTAATTTGTTTTTTTACATGTTTTAGCAAATTTAAGCTTATGAATGTTTATGAAGTTGTAACAGTTATTTCCATGGAAAACGACATATAGGTCAGTTGATTTTTCGAATTTCTTATCAAATCTTCAGTTATTTATTAATCTGCTTGATCTTTACTATGGCTATGTTAATTCAAGCTCACAATGTTCCAATTCTAATACGTTTTTCTAAGATTTAAAGTAAACTTTAATAAATAGTAATAGACTAATAGGTAATTGCAAGACTTGCAAGACTCTTGCTGCAAGACCAAGACCAAGACCAAGACTGGGAGCGCAAGACCTTGGTCTTGACCAAGACCAAGACCAGGTGTATTGGCGCAAGACCAAGACCAAGACTGGCTAAGTCTCGTCTTGTTCTTGCATTTGGGCAACACTATTTGAAATGTATAAATTAGAATTACATAAATTAATAAAAATTCTAAATTTTTTCAGTCATCAAGGTCGCAGATTATAATAAAGACCTTGAATATATCGGCATGACAAATTCACTCCTTAATATCTAGTTGTCTGTTGATTATCTTTAAATGTTTTATATCCAAAACTTAATTTTGTGTATAAAGTGTATTAAACAGTTTCTAGATAAAGTTAGCCCTAAACCATACCAGTTAGAGCCCACGATCAGCAATTTTCCTCTGATAAAGATCGTCGTGAAAGCCTTGGTCGGTCCTCCGTCTATAAAACAATGTCTCAGTATAATATTATTAGAGTATGCCTTCCGGACGTAAGTCAACCAAAAGTACACCTTCACTGCTACTCTAAGGAGGTAAATAAATAAAAACATAGAAATTGCACATTTTACGCGAAAAGCCCTAGGATGGACTACCTAGTTTTAGAGACATACTGCCGTCAAGTTTATCAGACAAAAAGAAATATAACAATATTTATAAATTTCAACGACTTTTATTTATTTAATTAATGAACCTTTTATTTAATTAATAAACCAAACAAACTATTGTTACGGAACTCCTTGTTCGGCACGGTCCTCTTCAGTTGACGACAACGACGTGGGCCTCTGTGCGGTTCACGTCCGTCAAGAGGACCATGAGAGTGCTGTAACGAAAGGATGACGTCGTTGTCGTTAACTCAAGGGGACCGTGTCAAACAAGGAGACTACGTCAGTGCCACGTCGGAACTCTGTCGGGACTGCTTCTGTGTGGTTTGTAGCGAAGAGGAAATAAAGCGTTTATCTGGAAGAGCTGTCGTCGTTTCCTTCCAATCCCATACCCACTTTCGTTACACTATGACTATACTTATTTTGTTTATCTGTCCTTTTCCCACTAAGGTAGGTTTACAATTCTCACTGGATACCAGGGTATGTCGCGAGCGCCGTAGTCAAACGTTTACATTGTCTGGGTAAAAATGAACTTAAACCAAGATACTCGTATACAAGTAATGATATCAATTGAATATAATAATTGGATATTAAACAAAACAATAAAACAAGGATCATAAAATGATTATTTCAGTTCAATTCAAACGAGAAACCTTTACCAGCGTGCACACAATAATTTACTTAAGTTCCATCGCAATCGGATATTTGACTAAAAATGTATAACAGGTAAACAAGAAAATTAAAAAAATATATAATATTGTAAAGGTAATCAAAGTAAGCAGAACTTTCATTACATAAACTCATTTTTGTATTTCATTTTTTATTTATTTTACTATAACTTTTCATTCTGGAAAAGTATCCTTAAAACTCAGTCACTATAGTCATCACTGTAAAAAGTAACCTACTTTGAAATTGCTAACTATTAGAACATAAATAAAATGGACTGAATTGTCAGCTCCACTCACACAAACTGAGGTTCATTCAGCCATTAATATTGAAATAATTTTAACTATACTTAAATATTTAACTTAAAATCTAGATAATCGATATTTTAACGTATATCGGTATCCGTTATTTGCCCAAACTTACTCGTCGTTTTATCTGCCCGTACGTTATAAGATAACTGTACTTCCATCGAAGTGATTTGATCAAAGTCAATGTTTGAGCGAAGATAACAAACGGTTGAAAATTTCACAGTTTACTGTTGACTGGATAAGTAAGGAGGCGGCCGGTTCCGTTTAAATAACAAGCTATCAGTTTATTACACAAAATACATACACAACAGTAGTTCCCAATAGACCTTTCTTACTACCCAGTAAAAAATCTACAGTATCAATCATTGAGGTATAATGTACTAGCGTACATCTCGAACTAAATGTTTCAGTCCAGCATTGTAGCCCAGTACTACAAAGACTACAAAGGACTACAAAGTTTGAACGGTGAACAATAAAGAAGCAGTTTTGACAACTTCAATTATTGACACTGACTGAAGCTTTGTAGTCCACTGGACTACAATGCTTGGCTTAAACATTTAGTTTGAGATGTGTTCTCTAGTACGCTAGTACATTATACCTCAATGGTATCAATGCAAGGTTATGATTATCGCTTAAAACGAATAGCTATTTTATACCGTTTGTTACCCACACAATATTTCCTGAATTTTTATCACCTGTACGAGTGATCATCTGGGACAGTGAAATTTCAATATTTTTTTTTCGGTGTCCACGGCCCGAGGCGAAAGCACTTATATTTTTTAAAATGACGGGGCATTGTTTTAGTTTACGGTTGTTACAGCCACGGTTAAATAAAGTAGCGGTATTTTTAATAATAAACGTTTTTTTCCAACCTTACCGCGCTGGGTGGTCTAGTACCCGGGACGTACAACCCTCCCTTTTTTTTGTGGGGTCAATTGTACCTTGAACGTTTAAGTGGATAAGTCATAGAAAAATATTATGAAGCATTAGAACACAAATACGCATTCGAAATCCTAAGTATCAGATTTAGGTATTTGTTTGCGATTCTTGAAAATATACCTGTGTCGGTGATGTAACAGAAACATAAAATAAATCATTTATTTTTATTAACTTTTTTTTGCAAGTAAGCTTATTTAGTGCTTCAAAGCACTCACATTGTCAATTGAGAATATGTTTATTTTGCTACTCTATTCATGGTTAGTAGTTAAAAACAGTACTTACAACGTATTTTAAAAACTGGCAAATAAGTAGACTCCGTTTTAAGAAGTGTGTTACAAATAAAGATTGTGCTTTTTATTGAAAAAATTAACACACTGACACGATGGTGCATATACGCGTTCGTGACGAGTGGGTCATCACAGAAATAAGTGAGTCACTGAAAATTTATGAGTTTCTCATACATCTGCCTTTTCTCTTAAAAGCAACTGACCTAACCCTCGATGAAACACATAATAAAACATACATTGCTGGTGATGAGACTATGGGCCTTTGCCAGGCTATGACTGACTTCCAGTTTTGAGCATTTAGTTTAATGATTTACCAAACGGTCCTTCTGGGATTGCGTATTTTGTGGTTTAACGAAATAACTAGTTGGGTTAAGGGCTTGTAACTTGGCATCAATGCACGGATGCATTCTTCAATGATTCTCGATGCTGGACCATAAAGATTTATTGGGCAATAAAATCGGGTTTGTTTGTTTAAGGTTACCTAATACACAATGGCAGTTTAATTGTCAGAATTGCATAATAGGTATAAATTACACTGATTTGACCTGAATGAACCCATCTTATATCGTACGCAAGCTTGTCTTTTTTAAAAATATTTTCAGTAATTGTGACAATCTAAGAAAACAGAATGTACCTCAGCAGTGGTCGCAAATTGTTGTCTACTAACTGCCAACCGAAGCTGGTAGAAAAGGAGGCCCAAGACAACGTGGCGATTGGGTCGGTTTTCCTGAAACTGGTATACTTTGTCATTCGCAGGGGCGTGCTTTGCATATAGGCTGTTAAGCTGTGCCTACCTCCTTCCAAATGAAATTAATGGCAGAGATGTTAAATTACATTGAAAAATATCCTCTAAATAATAATAAAACAATGAATGTTTAACTAATAAACATAATACATAAAAATATAAACAGTCCATATACGAAAACACCGACTACTATTAGAACTCGAAATATTAATACCGAACAATGCGCTTTACGTCATGCTCCGCGCGGCGAGTGAGTAGTGGTGAGTAGGCAATGCCGAGACTGCCTACATCGTAGCGCGAAATTCACGCGATTAACGCTCTTCCGTACAGCGACTAAAATACTTACAAAATTGAGAGTTGGGTTGATCGTAATACGGATAAATTAAAAAGAACGTTACTTTCATACAATAAAACCTGACAGTTGACATTCGCAACTTATCCTCATAAAGAATGCGGCGCCTACCGCGTCTAAATGAAAGAGTCAGTGACAGCCTAGTAGCCTTTTTTCATTAGCCGGGTAATTTAAGTTCCGAATTGAGTCGTAACGTAATCGATCTCACATAGAACTAACATTTATTTGCATAGTTTGAATACGCCAAAGCTTATTTTAGCTTAATTCGGAACAAACCCTCTTGGTTTGTTCCGAATGTCCTAGTTTATTCTGTGGCCATAATATTTACGAGTGTAACATAACCTCACCTCAATTAAAGGAGATTTTTAAAAATATTAGGGAATAATCGGGTGTTAAGTTGTCAAAAGATAATTGTTCTAATAGTGTAAAGTGTATTAAAATGTGGTGAACAACTAAAACAATCTTAAAAGTAGGTAAATACCATGTTAGAATCAACAAAAAAGCCGATGGGGCGCCGGTTTTGTGTGTGTTTACGTCGGAGACAAGTTATGTTTTTGTCACTAAACTAACAACTTTATTGAATTAATTGAAGTATATAATGCTTACCGTTGCAAACATTTTACGATAAAAGATTACTGACATGTTAAAAGTTCGCGAAAAAGTAATAACCACGAAATGTCGTTGAGGCGTTACAAAATATCAATTGGACAGTTGTGGTGCTCCATATAAATCTTCACTCAGTCAATTTTCTTTGCTTGCCTCGGAAAGCAAGAATGCTGGTAAGTCTTTATTTGGTTGGAGTGTAGCAGCATAGAGAAAGAATAATACTACGTAAAAGTAGCAGTGTGCAAGGCGTTGGGCACTTAGAATATTTTTTATTAAAAATATGAAACATAATAAAACTCAAATCTTTGTTTTCCAATGTATAAGGGGGCTCAAACTAAACGCTTTATATACTTGTGACTTTTTCTTTCCGACGCATGGTTTAACCGGAAAATGCGATAGAATATAAAGTGTTTAAATACTTATAAAAAAAATTGGTGATAACATTATAAAACTTCATAAAATTTAAATCTTTGTTTTTCGTCCTATAGAGGGGCATAAACTAAACGCTTTTTATACTTGTGACTTTTTATTTCCGACGCATGGTTTAACCGGAAAATGTGATAGATTTTTTTAAATAATGTTACTACTTAGTGCCTACTGCTACGTTTGGTGCGACCGATTAAGGCCACACCAAACACATACAAAAATGAAATAACAGAAGAAAATGAACTTGAAAAAATATAATTAAAATAAAATTAAAATTGGAACAAAAAAAATAAATATTCTGTGTTGTGTGGCTTGCGTGGGGAATTTTGATTGAGAACGCAAAAGAAAACTTATTTATTTTACAACTAATTAAACTACACAGAATTTAGAGGTATGAAATTCCAAACCGGTTAACAGAATAATTTATATAAAAAATTTACAATGAACGTTATCGAAAAGTAAAAAAACCAATAACGAAGGTGCCGGCGCCGGATAGTCGCCCTTATCCTTTGCAGTCTGATTAAATAGTCGTTGCTATCGCAGAATCGTCTCTTTTCCTCGTAGAAGTCGTTGCTAGCGCAGGATCGTTCCTTTTCAACGCAACAAGGTGATATAAACAAACGTGCTGGAACTAGCACCTACTCGTAGCAGGTCAATTTGGTGCTTATTAAAGCTAGCGCTTCGGCAGGTAGGGGGGAGAACCCGTAGACCGGGTCCTTTGTTGATACTATAACAAAGAACACTCCTACTTAATACTAAGGAAAACAAAGATTACAAATATGAACATCTTGAGAGCTTTTACATTATGGCAATATGAATTACAATTTGATGGTAGACTATGGATAAAAAAATAAACTAAAAACTGCACAAGCAAAGTCACGGGAAATTACTAGTTCTTAGATAAATTAGCTCTGATAATATAAGACGGATCGCTCACACGATCAGTAGTTGAGCGACACGCCATACAATTTTATTACATTAAATGAGTTTACGAAACTTACCAGTAATGAACTTTACGATATAATATGCATCGAGCCAACCACACAACTGACCATTTTCTCTTCATGACAGACATTCTTTACATGACAGACATGCCCATTCAAAATGTTAATTAAAAAGAAAATTATTATAGGTGGCCAGGAAAAAAATAAATAAAAAGTTTAACTTCAAAAGAGTTCCGCAGCATAATGCTGCACTACCCAGCACAAAAATCAAAGCACGCCGCTGGGCATTCGTCACAAATTACTTTAATAACAGCATATGGACTAGGTAAAAATATCAATTCATTGTATAAAATCTCTTTTTTTTCTAGCTGAAGTTATTAAACTAGAAAAGTGGTCATGAGAGATATCTACATTGAAGATTTTTGTTCAGATTTTGCCTCAATTTCTTGTACTATAGCAACTCTGTATCTCATCAGCTAAGGATCGTTCTAGTGGCGATTGATCTTTTCAATGACGTGATCGTCCGATTCCAGCAGTGATATCTCCTATCGCGATTTAGTCGGGCGTTGCCATCAGAGATTCAATTAACTTAATGACGTCTGTCCGGGACTTGCTGAACCTTATTTCTAAATTTTTCTTTTAAGATATGCAAAGCGAATGGAGACGATGGATCTATTCTGAAAAAGAAATATTTTCTCTCTCTTTGACTAGCCAATTTCATTTGGGTTCAGCTCTTCTCATCTTTCGCCATACACTTTGGTTCAGGACGTCTACTACGAAAAACGATATACGATGTTTCGGACGAAACGAAACACGAACGATACGCAAACGATAAGCCTACTACGAAACACTATCGGATTTCAATGCTTCGATCGGATCCATAGACACATTTCGAAATGACTTCGTGAAACGAATGACTAAGTTGCTATTTACCGAACTTATAGAAAAAAAACCGGAAATCATTTAAAAAAAAAGCAACAATAAACGTGCTTTTTTATTTTACTGCTTAAAACGATCAATACATCAAATTTTTAAGATTCTATGATATTTATTGTGATTATTTAATGTTAAAATAAAACAAATGTCTTCGTCAAACAACGAACGTCGTCGCCGATATCGGATCCGAAACGTTTCATAGTAAGCAATCCGCAAAACGATTATCGTATTGACGGATTTCGTTTTTCGTAGTAGACGTCCAGAGGCGTCGTGTCATTAATTTAGTTGTAAAAAAATGTAGTTTACTTATTATGTGTTAGGAAACATAATAAGTACCTAACTAGAGTCATCTGGCCTCAACATTGAAATCGAGTAAAAAAAAATACATATTTTTCAGACATAATCGTCATTTTCGATAAAAATTTAAATTTTGTAAAAGTAAAAAGCTCATGCAAAAAAACACTATAGTACTGAACGCTAGCTGTCTTGCATGTGTTTTTTGATGATACAGAACATTAAAAATTACGAACAATGTGTAAATCGATGCGTTTTGTTGCATCTTATCAAACAACATTGTTGTTATACTCTTAGACTCGCATTGCGCTCTTGTTGAAGTTCTTTCGAAACCTGGAACTGAGATAAGTCATCCGCCAATCAGTAAGCGCATCGACAGTCATGACGTCATTACGTTAATTGAGCGCCGACATCGCCGGATAAGGCTTATCGCATCACTGTCGCAGATCGGCTCGTTACACTCTAATGACCATCCTTGTGTCCACCGTTGATTCAATGCAGTAACGTTAGAGCAACGATCGAGTTTGCGATCGGGTTTTCCGATAGTTTTTTTTTTTATGTTCACACAAAATAAAAATGATTGGTTACAATTATTTTGAAATCAATAAATATTATTTGTATGAATTCAATATCCATCACCATCTTCTCAGCCTATTTCAGCTCACTGATGACTATCAATATTTGTGTTCCACAGCTAATTTACTCATTTGCATAAACCGTACAACTTTCGTAAAATTCATGAGTATCTATACTATCTGTTTTCATTTAACTAATAATGCGTCATTTAGTAGCAAACATAATCATATCATCATCATCATCATGTCAGCCATCTATTTTTTAAAATATCAGTCCATTGCTGGGTCGAACTACTTCCCCAAAGAGCGCCAAAAAGCCATCTTTAGCCATAGCCATCTTTTTAAGGTGTCGGTTATTCGAACTTTCTACACCACGTTTGCCAACGCAAAGTCTCCACTTGAGAAACAAACAAAGTTTTACAAAATATTAATTTACATAGGTAAACCTAGGTGCCATACAAGTAAGATGTGTGCGAGGATTTGCTGTGACCGACATGGAAAATCCTAGTGTACTTAGATCTTTACATCAGTAAGAGGACAGAGGTTGGTATAGAAGAAAAACCTGCTTCCCGCCACCGAAAATGCTGCCAAAGTTGTAAAAAAATTATTGATTACATAAAAATAAATATTTCGTCATCGACACTGAGGAAGAATTCATGTCGCCTAATTTGTACCTATAACAGTATTATGCAAAATTACTTATACTTATTGTAGACTGTCACAAGTAACAAAACCTCTGTGAAGACAATTCTTACAATATATTTTAATATGCATTTTAAAAACCATTTCCATATCTGGGTCGCCTCAAAACAGCCGACGTAACGTTTTTAATAAGTTTCATGCAAATCAGAGGTACTAGACGAACTCAATATCGTGATCGCTGTGATCAATTGAAAAGATTGCTTGCGCGTCAAGTAGCCTCCTTGACGAAGGTCCAAGCTTTACGGAACCCTTCCTTTGATCCGTTGGCTGACAAATCAAAATTTTTATTAAAAAAGTTATTACAGTATAAACTGCTTACGAATGTGAACTCAGGAATTTAAAAGGAATGCCTAATGTATACAGGGTTGAATCTTTTTTTTTTCGTTGCCTGAAAAGAAAGCTTTAACAAAGATCAGAAACTTGTAGTAAGATGAAACAAATACATCTGCACCCTTATTTCCTAAAAATTTGCAATCAGCAATAATCGCGCTGTCATCGCCCGATTGATGGTTAGTGTCAAAATCTATTGGCGGCACTGTCGGTAGATTACTTTGTTTTTGTTTTTTGCTTTCAATTTGAGATTTAAACCAAGAATTGCTCAATTTTCGCTATCACATTGCTTTTGCAAGATACGTAATAAGTGCGGGTCAGTTACTAAAACGAACTTTTCCAAGCAGTTGTTGCATGTTTTGTCTAAATGGATATTTTTAAACACTCGAGTGTGACAGGATTGTCTCGTATAGGTATTACGATATGTTTTGACATTTACGTTTCTTCTTAGTAAAAAAGCTCCTTTTAAGTTTTATTTTCTTCTGCCGAGTCTGCTATCACAGCTGCTAAATATTGTGTTTATTTTATAAGCGAACAATTTTACCTATTCATTTTGTCGCGGAAAATAGATTTTCCTACCTACGCCTCTCGGAGACAAGAAAATGTATAATAACTCAAGGTGAGTTTAGAATATTGGCTGGTTTTATGCGCGGCATAATCTTATAGGCCATATTAGCTTGTATACGAGTTAAAACGTTTCAAACCGTAAAACACTCGCTCATCACGGCTCGAACCGTAAATTTAAAAGCCTTCGTTATTCGGGGGTTGTAGGCCCAGCCATTATCATAAAATTACGCGATATCACTTTCTTTTGATGTGTCGTAAAAAATGAAAATACATGAACACACTCTGGGCTTTTACCGTGTGGGTATGTTAATTAAATTTGCTGGTTTATACGAGTGATATCGATCAACCCAGTTTTTATCCGGGAGCGAATAACATTCACCTTTCAAACGTACCTACTGCTGTGGATGAAAAGTCAATTTTATCCATTTTATAGGAAAGCGTCAACAATAACCAATATTTTTACGTGGAAAAATGTCTACACAACTAAAATAATTGTTTTCGGACACTATTCTTTTAATATTCACCACGCCCACGCGAAAGAATTTAGTCTGCTGTTATTATTATCTTTCCAGAGTTTGGCTGTAAAATTATGTATTATTATTAAATAAAAATAAAATAATACAAAATATCTATGAATATTAAAAGCCTCACATACATTGTAATATATAAATCGAAAACGACGACGGAACACGCCACCGCGTCTAAACCCTTGATAATAATATAAATATAGATAAATAAAATACCGAAATGTTTTTTTTCTGTTTAGATTTATCTACGTTTTCTTACCTATTTATTGAAGATTTCATATAAATATAACAATATAATGCCAGCTCTTTCACCATAGCTTTAAAATTAGTTTTCTTCTAATTCATTGCTTACGCAATTTAGAACGGTTTTTCATGACATTTCCGTTCAGATAAAAAGGAAGACCAAAGATCTCTATATTATAGGCAGACATATTTATATTTATTAATTAAACGAACTTACCTTAAGTGAAGTTCTATTATAATTGTACGAACTGCACAGTCTCGAAATGATATAGATTACTAATGTAGTATTCGCATCCTGCAGCCTCAAACCACGAAAGTCCAGAGCACTATCTAGTTTTTGAACGAAGAAAAAATAATGCAATATCAATTCCTGAACGTCTTCAACCAATCAGCGCCCTCGGCCGGACCTGTCATTAAGTTTAGAGCAATTAAGAAATAATTAGTTAGGTACTTAACACAAGTTTAATCAAAATAGTTTGTTTTTGTTGATTATTATTTCACGATTACTAATGTTTGGGCCATGTCAAAGTGACGGGGTGGGCGGGTTAGTATATCATTTCGAGACTGTGCAGTTCGTACAATTATAATAGAACTTCACTTAAGGTAAGTTCGTTTAATTAATAATAATAATTGTACTTCACTGCACAGTCTCTCATGATATAGATTACTAATGTAGATGTTTAGAGTTGTCGTGAAATAATAAGATGATAATAACGATTACAATCATTATTTATGTTAGGAAAATCTTGTTTTCATTTTCATTAATATACCTTATACTTAAGTCAGTTATTATCAATTAGATTTAAAAATCAATCCTTTCAGGAACAGTAAAAATGAGCATTTCTATGAAATAATTAACAAAAACAAATTATTTTATTAATTGGTTATACAATCAATCACATTATCAAAAAAAATTTTTTTTTTTTTTTTAGATAATCAGATGACTCTATTTGTCATAAAATTTTGCTAAACTCACACACAATAATTTGCAGCCGAAATGGCATGTCTTATAATATGAGCTGTGAATATAGAATTTATAATGCCCCTTATTTAAAATGTAATTTTTTAATCATCAAATAATTATTTGTAATGTAACTTTGTAATAAGTATGTTTTTTTTTAAAACAGTTATTGTCATGTTTAATTAAGGCATTAAGGTTTTCTGCTGGGCATTTTTGGGGTCTTTCTTGGAAAAAGGTACTGTTAGAAGAAGTTGGCTGGAACCCATATCTTATATCTTTATTAAATCTGGCATTTTAACTAATATCTGAAAGAGGAGATGATGTGATATTGTTTTTACTCTCTAGCCTATTAGGCTAGTTGACACCACCAATTAATTGATATACTTTTTATGCGCTGTCAAAACGCACCTTTGTCCTAATATTTGTAATGCGATTAGCAAGCTATGTCATCAGCCGGACAACCGCTTGACTTCTTATTGATTTTGAAGCAAACAAAAAAAAATGATTTTGATTATGTACCAGGTTTTCGGGCCTTAAATAAGGTGTCATATTAATAAATAATGTTTAAGAATTATTTATGATTGGTGTCCTTATCTCAAAATTTTCTAGGGTTAATTAATTTTAATTTGATTACAATATTAGTACCATTGTTTAAAGTACGTATCATACTGTATGGCAGTGCTGTACGATTGTGACATCAGTATTATTTCGTAGCTTTTTTTTTATTTTATTTTTTTTATATATAATATATCTATTCGTAAACCGTAACAGTGTCGCGACAACCAGGCTAAAACGGTTTTGGAACGTTGGGTTACTGGAAAAAGATTTAATTTAATTTTAAAAAGATTTAAAACAAATCAGTATTTATTAAATTTTTGAATACCCAGTACCATCGTTGAGCTTGCCATTAGGGTACCACCACTGTGTTTTCTGATTGTTTAGTGATAATTTTTCGTAACATATTGAAGAAACATAGAAAAAACAAAATATACTGAGATCGAGGAACTGTAAACGCATTTATCTTATATGCATCCCAATCGCCTTTCCAAGATTGAATATCTTAACAATGACATTTAGCGTTAGCTTAGCTGGGAACTAGGATTAAGAAATGGATTTGTTTCTGGTGAACCAAAAGTATCTGTGATGTTTTAAAATAATTGTCACTTTACAATTTCTAAGTGTTTTCTTCTGAATTCCTTGTCCTTCCTTCCTTGTTAAATAAGATGTAAATAATATAAAAAATATTTTGTGGTGTCACCATTTTAATATTTTTAGCATTATGTAAATGATTCTGGGCTGTAAATGGGGTGTAATATATAAATAAAGACTTAGTTAGAGAAAAGATACTATATTCAAATTAAAACTGTATTCGGCATAGCAATTTATTACAAAAATGTTCTTATGACAATTAAAATATTTATAATATAATAATAGGTTAAGCATTTTAATTCAACAGATTAAGGTTTCATATTTATTAGTTGATTTATTACTTAAATTACTTACATCAGATCGAGGGAGCTCGAGCGCAGCGGAGAGACAGTTGTTCACTCGACAACGGTTGGAAACAGAATGCCCGATGTCGCTCAGGCGCCCTCTTTTATAGGCTTAAACAAACAACTTTGCGCGTGGGGCGGAAGTGGCGGTAAAATTTAACATTTATTTTAACACCTTAATTTCACCAATGTTATTGCACGTATAGTAATTAAACGTATTTAAATAGTTTTTAAACATTATTCCGCTAAGAAATATTGTCATTTTAAATTATCTCAATGATTTACAAATCGGCCTGATACCGGAAGTTGTGAAATAATTCTAGCTAAATTAAATTGAACTAAATGAAATTTTGAAATAATAAAACAAACATCTAATTTATTATAAATACTTTCTACAATGTATTTGAAAAACATGCATAATTTATGCTGTACGCTAACAGATTCGGCCATCCGAATACATGTGTGTCCTCGCACAGCAGCTATCTTTTAATTATAAATGAAAGTATTAACATAACTCTGCCAGTACTAACATTAAACATTACCCTGTCGGTAACACTATAGTTTTACTTATATGCACAAATCAATTATTAGGACCCTGTCAGTCCAATTCAGAAAAGACTCTGTCAGTCTTAGTACTAGAGACCTGTCGTCATAATGGGGAGGTAAGCTCCTACAGCCTTAATATTTATTAATTTTTATTCGGGTTCAGATCCATCATCACTAAACAAATTATCATGCGGTCGGGAAAAATTGAGCCATGACCTTATTTTGTCCACAGATACAACAGAAGAGTATGGTTTACCACTTTTGCGAGTAAGGGGAGTGTCCTCTATTTGATAGCGATCATGTTCATACACCTTTACAATTTCGTAGGGTCCTTGAAACTTTGGTACTAGTTTTTTACTGTGTCCGGTAGCTGGGACTTTCTACTCTTACTAAATCACCGACGTTAAACTTAATGGGTTTACACCTATTTTTGTCATAATAGTTCTTTTGTAACTCTTGAGACGTTTTCACGTGGGATGTTATTTTATCCCGAATTGAATCTAGATTACGTTCCTTAGAACTGGGACAATCTTCGATTGCGGACAAAATTTTACTATCACTAGAACCTTTAGGACGGAGCCCAAACAATGCCTCGGCAGGCGAACGGTTTATACCCTTGTTAAAAGTGTTATTGATACCCCATTGAACATCGCATATATGATCATCCCATTTGGTATCCAAAGTGCCAATACATTTGGTTGTTAAAGCATCAATAATGATCCTATTATACCGCTCTACTTGGCCGTTAGCTCTGGGTGTAGCAACGGCAATGAGGACATGCTTGATACCTTTTTCAACTACAAAGTTTTTGAAACAATCACTGGTGAAGGACGTACCCCTATCCGAAATAATCCGACGCGGTACTCCGAAAATTCCGAAATATTCTCGCAGAATTTTAACGGTTGTAGAAGTCTTAGTATTTCGAACAGGTTTTATATAAATAAATCGCGTAAAAGCATCTATTATCACTAACATGTGTGTGTTGCACTTACTGCTACGAACGAATGGGCCAACATGATCTATGTGAAGAGTGTCAAAAGGTATGTTTATTTTTTCGATTGGGTTTAAAAATCCAGGTTTCTTACCAACAGTGGATTTAGAGTAAGCACATTCAAGGCAAGATGAGACATACCTTTTGACAAACTTACGCATTTTGGGGAACCAAAAATTTGATTTTATTTTTTCTAGGGTTTTCTCATAAGAAAAATGACCAATATCGTCGTGGTTTTGTTTAACAATTTGCCATCTAACGCCTTTTGGGACTACCCACCTATCACCTTCATTAGTTATACGATATAGTTTCCCATTTTTAAGTTTAAAGTTACTTTTGATATCTGAAATGTCATTTAAATTAGCATCATTTAAAATCCCTATGATTCGCTGTATTTCTGTGTCAGAATTTTGAACCGTCGTAATCCAGTCAGTCTCGACAACTGCTTGAACTAAAGTGGGGTTCTCAATATGGGGATTCCGGCTTAAAGCATCTACATGGGTCATAGATATACCTGCCCGATATTCAATAGTAAAGTCAAATTCTTGCATCTGAGCCCACCATCTCGCTACTCGTGGCAATATATCACGTTTAAGAAACGTGGCTCGTAAGGAGTTACAGTCTGTAATAATTTTGAAGCTTAATCCAAACAAGTAGGGTCGAAACTTTGTCAATGAAGCCACAACAGCTAGGGTTTCTAAATCATAAGCACTGTAATTTTGCTCTTCTGGGGTGGTCTGCCTACTAAAGTAACCTACCGGCTTTAATAAATTATCAGAGTCCCTTTGTAACAGAATTCCAGCTATTCCTATTTTACATGCATCAGTATGGAGCTCAGTATCAGCCTTAGGGTTATACAGTGCCAAAATTGGTTGTTTAATTAAGCTTTCTTTAAGCTTATCAAAAGCCAATTGTTGTTCTGATCCCCATACCCATGCTGCATCCTTTTTTAACAACTGTGTGAGAGGTTTAGCAATTATAGAAAAACTCTGGACAAATCTACGGAAAAAGCTTGCTAACCCTAAGAATTGTCGGACGGTGTGTTGATTTATAGGGGTAGGAAATTTAGCGACAGCTTCTAATTTTTTTGTGCCAGGTCTGATACCATTCCTAGATACTTCAAAACCCAAATAGTCTACAGTCTTACCAAAAAACGTACATTTGCTAAGTTTGAATGTGAGGCCCGCATCTAACAAAGATTTAAGTACAATTTCTAGCTGTTCCATACCCTGACCTATTGTTTCAGATGGAATAATTATGTCATCTAAATATGCTAACGCTTGCCGGTGACGTAAATTGCCTAGAACCAAATGCATTGTTCTCTGAAAAACTGCAGGGGCGTTAGCTAAGCCAAAAGGCATCCTAGTGAATTCAAAGTGACCATCAGGGGTAACAAAAGCTGTCTTGTGACAGTCTTGCTCCTTGATCGGGATCTGGTAGTAGCCAGATGCCAAATCAAGTGTAGTGAAGAAAACTCTTCCACCCAGAGCATCTAGCTGATCATCAATCAAGGGCATGGGATAAGTCTCTTTACAAGTTTTCTTATTTAAGGCCCTGTAATCTATACAAAGTCGGTATTCTCCTGTACGTTTTTTTACCAGCACTACCGGACTAGCATACGACGAGGTAGATTGACGAACTATTTTATTATCTAATAACTCATTTACTAAATCTCTTATAATCTCTTTTTCTTTTAATGCTAACCTATAAGGCCTGTAAACCACTGGCTCGTCGTTATCTAAATTAATTGACATTTCAGCTATATTACACTTCCCTAATTCTGATATGGATAATGCAAAGCATTTGCGATACTTATTTAATAACTGTAAGAGAGGCTTGGCAACATCTTCGTCGACATTGTCATTCAAATCCGATCGCTTAATATCGCTATATTGATTCTGACAAGTAAATTCTGAAATGTGTAAAACATGTTGTTCATTATTGTCACTGTAGGCGACTTTACCGCGAGCCATGCAGGAATCTTTCTTTATTATGAATGGTTCCTTATTTAATCCATTAACGACTAAACTACCGGTTCCATTTTCGTCGATACAATACAGGCCATTTTGGACAACATGCCCAGAGCCCGGGTTACTACGTAAGTTACTTTCAACAAACAACTCTCCATGAAAAATTGGGTCTGTGTAAATTTTCAAAATTGAGTTACCGGTAATTTTAGTATCTTCAAGACATCTAAGTTTTATTTTAGTCAAAGGTATTGAATGAGTGGATAACTGAAATATCTCGAGACTAGTACTGGTTTTCTGTATGACTATATGAGGCTGTTCAGTAAAAGTTTGACCAATCATCAAAGGTACCTGCATGACATCGTCGTCAACTATTAATATTTCAGTAATGGCTTCTACATCGTCGATTACTATTTTTGTTTCTATTCTACCAAGTGTGGACACAACGGAATTACCAAACCCCTTCAAGGATGGCAAATCAGCTGTATCCAACTCGGCTATCCCTAATTTTGGAAGCTCCGAAATTTTAAGCATTGTACATTCACTGCCAAGATCAATATATGATTTTACCGGGATGCCGTTGACAACAGCTATCTTATAGAATTTTTGGTTAGTAGAGTTGTCATGAGATATTCGGTTTACGGATTTTTCGGCTAAGGGAGTTGTACTATAGCACTCTGAAGTCTCGTGACCTAGTCGTAAGCATTTAGCACATTTCTTAATTGGTTGGGAACATTGACTAGCAAAATGACCTTCTTGACGGCAATTGATACACCTTACAGGACGGTTTTTCATGTTTGGACCTCGAGAAATCATATCATTACTATTTTTAGAAGGAAGTAATTTCATAGTTTTCTTTTCTAAGGATTGAGGCTTAATACTTTTAGTGTTACGTAAATAGGCGAGTAATTTATCAAGATTATCGAAATTACCCGCTTCGGCACTTAACCTAACGGCCCTATCATCAATACCGTGCAACACACACTCAACTGCCCTTCGCCCTAATATATCGCACCTATTGATAAGAGCAACCTTTTCATAGAAGTATTCTTCCAAAGATTCGCCGAAACGCGCCCGCTTAGCGAGCATTTCGCTTAGCATTTGGCCATAATTTTCAGTTGAGGGAAAAGCAGCTAGTAACTTTGTTTGCCATTCCGTCCAAGAGAAAAGCACTGATGGAAGGGCTTCATACCATCGTTTTGCCACACCTTGTAACTTTGGCATAGCGTAATGTACAGTTTGGCGTTCCGACCACCCATAAATCGTGGCGCACTCATTGACCTTATGAAGCCACATTCTCATCGTTTGCTCTTTTCTGGACGGATCAAATTCAGGGACAGTATTCTGGAAAGAGGCTATTTAGTCTGGGTCAGGGGCAATATTCTTTAAAGCTTGGAATAGTAGGGACAGTGAACGATCAGAACCCGAAATATTAGGCTGAGGATTCTCACCAAAGGGTTGTGGCTTGCTTGGTTGGGAATTTCTTGGCTGGATGGGTAGGTTGGTGCACTGTTGCTCGCAGGGAAGATCATGCGACTGGCTGGGGCGTAGATCTGGATGATGGCTCTGCAGCTGGTGCCAGGCTTCGCTTCTGTGACGTCCATGTGGGGAAGACCATGGCTGGGAGGTGCGGTCGCGTTGATCGCGGCTCTGCATGATGCTTCGGCTTCGGCTGCGATGGTTTTTGCTGGTACGATAGCCAACTTCAGGTCGAATTGCAGGCGACCGGTGACTACGGCCACGGTCTACCGTATCAAGTCGGCGGGACCGACTCCGGGGCAGGCGACTATGTTGCTGTCCTCGTGCCATGCTTTGAGAGCGGTGACGGGCCCTGTGCCCTTCAATAGGGCTACGGGACCGGCTCCGTGACTGACGGCAGAGCCGGCTGCGAGATCGCCGTCGTGGTGTCTGCAAGGTCCGTGGTGGTGACCGGCATGAACGATGAGACGCTGGTTGCTTTTGAACCGAACGTCGGTTATGGGACGACTTCAACACGGGAGAAGAACCTCGTCTCACGTCGTCGTTTTCCATTTCAAAAACTGAAAACAGAGAAAAAAATGGACAGTATTTGCTACAGGCGTATGAATGTAGGTTTCTATCCCACTTCTGAAATTGTAAATGATTCTGGGCTGTAAATGGGGTGTAATATATAAATAAAGACTTAGTTAGAGAAAAGATACTATATTCAAATTAAAACTGTATTCGGCATAGCAATTTATTACAAAAATGTTCTTATGACAATTAAAATATTTATAATATAATAATAGGTTAAGCATTTTAATTCAACAGATTAAGGTTTCATATTTATTAGTTGATTTATTACTTAAATTACTTACATCAGATCGAGGGAGCTCGAGCGCAGCGGAGAGACAGTTGTTCACTCGACAACGGTTGGAAACAGAATGCCCGATGTCGCTCAGGCGCCCTCTTTTATAGGCTTAAACAAACAACTTTGCGCGTGGGGCGGAAGTGGCGGTAAAATTTAACATTTATTTTAACACCTTAATTTCACCAATGTTATTGCACGTATAGTAATTAAACGTATTTAAATAGTTTTTAAACATTATTCCGCTAAGAAATATTGTCATTTTAAATTATCTCAATGATTTACAAATCGGCCTGATACCGGAAGTTGTGAAATAATTCTAGCTAAATTAAATTGAACTAAATGAAATTTTGAAATAATAAAACAAACATCTAATTTATTATAAATACTTTCTACAATGTATTTGAAAAACATGCATAATTTATGCTGTACGCTAACAATTACAATTAAGATGGTTGACTGTAGACTGCCTCCCACCTGGTAATGATGAATCAAAATAAATTCATTTTTGAAATTGTTTTAAATGTATGATTTCATTGTTAGATTTTTTTTTTTTTAATGTTCTCAGTCCACCACAGTACAACTTATTTAACACTATTGGAAATGTTAATATATTGTTGTATAATTAAAACTCTTGTCTCTAATTTTCTTTTGTGTATATCCAACCATATTCCACGGCTAGGCAGGCTAAGATAAGAAGATCTTGCAGATGTGCAAAGGGTTTTATTTTGTATAAATTAATATAAAGAAATTTCCTAATTTCAGTTTTGATTTACATATTTTATCCTTTGGAAGTGACAGTTGAAAATTTTCAAAATCAAAAAACAGCCCTTTGAATTTTACTGATTTATGTGAAAATCAAGACTGGTGGACAGTATTATAATAAATTTTAGATTATACACACTGTTTTAAAATTCTTTTCAATGAAAATTATTATTATTTTATATCGTCTAATATAATATAGTTATGGGAATACCTTGAGATCTCCGCCACTAAGCAACTGGTTTCATAAGTTTAATGAAAACTGGGAGCTGTGTAAAGGCCAAAATAATTAACATGAAATTCATACATTTTGACTTTCACATGCGAAGGTATTTTATGATTAGCATGAATAGGCAAAGAAAAAGTCTTAAAAAAAAAATATTATATCTCTAGTGGCTAAATAACAACTAGGTGTAATCAGTTTTAGCACTGTTTACACTTTAATTTAAAATGTTCTGTCACAAGGAACTTATTCAAGTTCTATAAATTTAAAATAAATTTGCCTTCAGGTTTAGGAACAGTAATTATTTGAAAAAATATTGTCTTTCGGCATGGTTTACAACTAAACCTCTATCTAGTCTATTTATAGTTTATCTAGTTATAGGTTTCAGTATAAAACATCAATTTCCTTAAAATTTCTACAGCAGAAAAGTTATTATTCTTTGAATTATGAGATCGGGTTGGTTTACAGCTACATGGATCATATAAAGAGAGATTCTGCTTAGTAGTATCCTTTGATTTTGTAATTGGCCACAAAAAATCTTGGCAGTTGTACAAAGTATGTACATAATTAGAATTTAGCTAAAGGCATATTTTCTATCACTTGCAAATGATCAGGGAATTGCACTTTTGTCGCGACCCACATTTGGGGCAGTGACATAAGGTGAATGTCACCATACATATGCATCGCTACAATAAAGCAGTGTTCCATAAAAAACCATGCGGTTAACTTAGGGGTTTTATTTAAATATTTTAGATATCTCTTGGGCATTGAGAGTTTAAATGATATTTATAAGAAAATTTTTGTTAAAGTTTATACTGCCATCAAGTCTCGCCCGTTGTTCATTATAGCGGCAAACACATAGTTAACGAGCAGCATCACTTATTAGCTCTATGCTATCTTTGCTACTCACACTGGAATTACACGGAAAATTTAACTCCGAAAACAGTACTACCTCGCCTCAAGCCTATGACTAGGCTTCACAACCAGTATCAACTGATATTGGCCAGGGCCAACTTTCTTTTGAAGCACGGAGATGCTCGTGATAAAAATATCACAAATATGATCGGAATGGTCACCCAGCCACTCACAACCACGATGTAGGTTGCTTAACTTATGTAATCGATACCAAGGAGCTGCCGCCGCTGAGCTACGGCACCCTTTTATAGCCTCTATGCTCGATGCAGCCTGTGCCTCAAGGTTCAGCTTTGGTGCATCAATAGGTAGATAAAAAGTTTTTACATGCTTGGCCACAGTTCACGGCCATAAATGGTTAAAGTAAAATTGCCCAATAATTTCAGAACATCGGAATCCACATCTTCAGTTATGACTGAAGATGTTTATTGTATTAAAAAAGAGAAACAAGGATCTACCCTTACAGTAGAACGCAGGTTTAGTAGGACTTAATATTTGTTGTATTTAAAAAAGAGAAAAACAAGGATCTACCCATAAGGTAGAACGCAGGTTTGGTAGGACTTAATACTATTTTGTTGTATTAAAAAAGGGAAAACAAGGATCTACCCATACAGTAGAACGCAGGTTTAGTAGGCCTTAATATTATTTTGTTGTATTAAAAAAGGGAAAACAAGGATCTACCCATACAGTAGAACGCAGGTTTAGTAGGCCTTAGTATTATTTTGTTGTATTAAAAAAGGGGAAAACAAGGATCTACCCATACAGTAGAACGCATGTTTAGTAGGACTTAATATTTATTAAGTGTGGGATTGACAAGAAAACCAGGGAACTACACAACTTTGTAGCACGCCATGCTTGTCGTTAGTTGGGAATTACTCTACTTAGTAAGTCGCCAATAATTATCCCATAGTTAATCACTTACCTGTAGATTCCTCGGTTAACAATTGGAAATAAGATTTCTTTAACTCTGTGATGAGCAGGCGATGAAAGTAACCTCGAACGAAATCTTGTTTATGTTTTGGTTCTTGTGCGAACCGGCGTGTGGGATTGACAAGAAAACCAGGGAACTACTCAACTTTGTAGCACGCCATGCTTGTCGTTAGTTGGGAATTACTCTACTTAGTAAGTCGCCAATAATTATCCCATAGTTAATCACTTACCTGTAGATTCCTCGGTTAACAATTGGAAATTAGATTACTTTAACTCTGTGATGAGCAGGCGATGAAAGTAACTTCGAACGAAATCTTGTTTATGTTTTGGTTCTTGTGCGAACCGGCGTAGAAGTGTTAGCGACGTAAACGAAGCGACTGTTGTGTTTTCCTGGTGGAATGTTATCTCGACCTCACTTTAAGATTATTTTTGATCTTCTTTATTTTTGATTTCTTGGGTTCATTACCCATTTTTTAAGTAATTTTAACAATAAATTTTTTTAACCTGTCAAGCTTCAATTCCCCACCGGTGGCCACGTCATAATAGATTTTTTATTGTGTCTCTTGACCTTGGCCTGACAGGTTACAACGCAGTTTACTAGGCTGCACGAAAACGAGAATGACAGGTCCGGCCGAGGGCGCTGATTGGTTGAAGACGTTCAGGAATTGATATTGCATTATTTTTTCTTCGTTCAAAAACTAGATAGTGCTCTGGACTCTCGTGGTTTGAGGCTGCAGGATGCGAATACTACATTAGTAATCTATATCATGAGAGACTGTGCAGTGAAGTACAATTGAGCATGGTTCAGGCTTTAGTCAGAAACCGTACAAAAGTTAGATTTTAAGTAGACCACGTTCTTTTTTATTTATTTAATCAAGATCCGTTGTGTGAAATAAATGGTTTTTGCGGGTGTGAAAATGTACATAAATACACGTAAACGTCAAACTTACAAATCAAAAAGTGCGTCACTGTGACCCGATAAAACACTTCAGCAAACATACCAATATTGGAATCCATTTCCATATTCCAATAAGGCTTAATGAGGTCGCATGTACCGAAATTCACCCAGTGAGCACAATGCTTTATTGCCACTTCAGTATCCAAATGATACAGGCTGGATATAAATTCTTTCGACCTTTAACCACATGAGTAAAGAAACGGAACAGAGACAAAGTTTCTAAAGAGCTAGCAAAATTTATACCTATTTTGGTAGGGTTGGCACAATTTAATAAATTTAAAATATAAATGTTCTTATTTTTCACATTTTTTATTAAAATAGGTATTTTTTTTACAAATTACATACTCTAAATATTTTCTTTTATTACTTTTGGTTTTAAATAATTTGTTGTGTCTTTTAATCGAACGATAAATTCTAAATCTAATATAAAGTTTTTTCAAATAATCCAATGGGAAATAATCGCATGGCATGTGAAATGCAAACAATCTTGCAAACGTGCTAATATGTCATTACCAATATTAACAATTTGTACATAAAGATCAAAATATTCGCGAAATTTTTGCTCAAGCAATTCAACAAATGCAATAAAATTGTCAGGAGGTATTATCAGACACAGTACAATGTACAACCATATTCACAACACTTTTTAAATACTAAAACAAAAATATTACTACGTATTATGTGAGAAACTCGATAACAAAAACAAAACACGCACGACATTCGAGCGTCGTGTCACGCCTGCACGCCCTGAGATTGACCACTGGCTGATCTAGTTTGAAGCGGTTTCGGCTCATACGTGACAAGCGGCCAGTGGACACACACACACACGCGTTGCACTTGTAGTGATGTACCTATCACAGCGCATTCGTATGTAGCTTTGTCTCTGTTCCGTTTCTTTACTCATGTGCTTTAACCATGTCTTATTTTTCATTATTTGTTTTTTTATAATTGACATGTTACTGTAAGTAGGTAAGAACATGTACAGTGTGTAATCGTTTAGTACCTAGGCGATTATTCCAAGATATATAAATAATCAACTTATATCAACAGTAAGGTACTTTATGACTAAACCAACATCAATAGCATGTTCATAGTCAGCGCGAAATAACACGTTCGTACATAAACATTAAAATAATATGACATGTAAACAGGTATTTTTTCCCGTTTTATTTTCCACACTTAAACTGGTTCTTTTCTTGAAACGGTTATTTTTTTTATTTGTGTGGTATGTAGGTCAAGTAATCACACGACTGCAACCTCACACACCCTGTATAGAAACGTAATTTTACGCGGTCACACGCGACCCGCCAGCTTATCGGTGTGTTTGGACAAAACTCGAAAACCCCACAATACGGTTGTTTACATCGTAAATAATAATTCACTCGATGTTAGCATCGGATAAAACTCGTTTGCTTTCAAGCGGTTTGGAAACATTGCATTGTGCCACAAATATAATAAAAAGTTTACTTCATTGCGTACTTGTGTTGAATCTTATACAAAGAGGTCGGTCGACTCAAGCCTTTTGAAATATTTTGGTTTATTCAGTGATTAGTTTTGTACTAGTGACGACCTGATTGGTGTGGTGCCACGAACGCCGAAAGTCCTGCCAAAAATAAACATTGTCTGAAACCTTGCAACAAAAAGATGGCAATTCAATGATGATGGCAATATGTCGCATATTGCGATCATATAACAAACACTTTCATACTGTTGATCCATTTTGTACAAGTAAACAGTCATTTAGGAAGGGGATTCTAGTATGATATGCAAGATAAATAAATAAATATCAACGACACACACACACAGACACAGACACACACACACACACTGTCACAACAAATAGATCAATTTCTATTTTTTCTATAATATGCACATTGCTTGATTGTATGGTTAGAGTTCACGTTCCCCTCTTTAACACGTATTTTATTGTATATAATGTAAATCCAATACTGGCTGTCTGCTTTGTAATAAGAAAATGTTTTATGTACCTACTTAAGAGCTGTGGATTTTGTAAATAAATAAAATAAAAATAAAATTCGTTAACCCGGACCATGACAAGTGGTATTATTTGTCTGTCGAATATTTTTTCCTGTCATAAAAATGTATTGATATAGCTAAAATATTCACGTAAAAATGAGAAAAATACGTAATTGTACGCCGACAAAATATTTTTTTAAAAATTGTTAATAGTTGCGTTTAAATTGGCGAAAAAACATTTTTTGGAGTTGGAGACAAACTATTTTTTTTACGAAATAATAATATTTTTGATATACAGGTTTATTTCAGTAAATCTGTTTCTAGAATACGCAAATTTATAGTATAAAAATATTCCATTTAAATCTATTGTAAAGTCAATGTCTGATTCGAAATGTTTAATATTGTATGCATGCCGTGGTAGCTTTAAATTAAGGCGACACTGTAAAATGAATATTTATAAATTTTATTTTGTATTGCCTAGATGATGTTTTGTTGGCTGTCCTAAAATAAATAGATTTATTTTAATTTGGGGTGTAAGGGGACACACAACACCTTTTGTCCCAACAGTCAACCTCACCTGCCCGTGGTGCGCCCTGCTGACAGACGGACGAGGCTCTGACGACCGAACCGATAGCGGGATATCTATCTACGGGCCAGGTCAAATACCTTTGTCCGATGACGGGCAGCAGCGTCATCGGTACGAGACCTGGTACTGCGCTCACCAACCCGCTTGCCCAGTGTGGTGAGTATGGGCATATACCCCTTAATGATAAGCCACAAAAAAGTACGGCCCCCAGTTCCCGGCCGCCCCAATATTCCAGGTCATGACAGCGGCCTTGGTTACAGTGGGGTAAGGGGGTGCGAAGAATCCCCGGGCTACGGATGGCTGTCATAACAACATGACCCTGGCGACCTATAATGGACGCAGTCTACGGCTGGACGAAAGCTTGGTGGAACTCGAAGTAGAACTAGAGAAGATTAAGTGGCACGTTTTAGGTTTATCCGAAGTCCGACGACAGGGGGAGGACACGGTAACCTTAGAATCGGGGCACTTGTTCTACTTTCGAGAGGGCGACCAAACATCCCAGGTGGCGTAGGTTTCCTTGTCAACAAAGATCTCCGTGACAACGTATTGGAGATATCCAGTGTGTCGACCCGGGTAGCGTACCTCGTACTAAAGCTGACCACGAGATACACTCTTAAGGTCGTACAGGTGTACGCACCGACTTCAGCACACTCGGACGATGTGGTTGAGGCCATGTATGAGGATATAACAAAGGCCATACAAATGACTACCAACACTCACTTCACAGTTGTCATCGGAGACTTCAATGCAAAAGTGGGAGTACAGCAACATGGCGAATCGTACTGTTATCGGGTCCCAAGGAAAACACTTTTTAAAAAAAGGCTTTCTTTAATCGATGAATAGGTATACAGGATTACACTTGAATAATAAGAAATAATAAAAAAGACGGGACCCGGGAGCGGCCGTTCGGTGCGACGACTAACGACAGACTCCCCGAGTGATGTATGAAAATGAACCAATACAATTATAAACATATGGTAATCACTTTAAAGGATTACATGGCTCATCCCCATACATAGCTCGGGTATAACACCTCCCCCTTAAGAATAAACTTCGAGTATAGAATCACGAAGTTTTTTTTTATTTATTTTATATTTTATGTAATTTATTTAGTTTACTTATTTTTAGAATCAATTTATCTAATTTAATTTATTTAATAACCCTTATAGAGGGGGGAAGTATCTGTTTTTCGGAATTACTAATATTACTAGATTGTGGCTGTGGCCTTGACGTTTCAGTGGCTTCAAGCTCTTCTGATTTGTGTTTAAAGATATAACTTTTAACGCGCTGGCGACTCCCAGGTTTTCGTGAAATTACGCAATGGTACACTCTATATGTAAGATAACTTAAAATAATTATAATAATACAAATTGTTAAAATCGAGTAGTGTGTCCCATACTTTATAATGTGGGGTTCTTCTGTTAGTTTATCTATGTTAATAAGAATTTTCGTGAGCCGATCATTTTCTGAATTCATGTTGTCTAAATCTATGTTTTGCAATCGAGTAGGAGACACATCACTTACGATATTTCTAAATTTATCAAAGTTACAACAAGTGTCATTTATTAAATTGAATTCAAACATTTTTAGGGGTGACGTAATATTTAACACGTCATAATACTTAGATACAAGTGTTGTTGTTTTACAATAACCCTTACAATGTCTGGGCATAGATAAAATACCTACTCCCAGTATGTTAGATTCAAATAAATTATTGTTTACACAATCTATCGATAATTTTGAAGTTACGGATTGAACAAAAATCCATTTGTTGTTGGACAGATAATACCAAATGTCTAAATGTCCGAATATAAATTTAGTTTCACATTGTTCCGGGATGCCACTAATCACTTTTGTAAGGAGTTCACTTTCACAGCTGGGTTTCGCGTCTGAGGTGTAGATATTTGTGACGTCACAGATATAACTAGCGGGGACCACTAAATCACACACTTCTAAGTCGCGAAGGTTACAATACTGGGATTTGTCCTTGGTCATTGCTATGTATTTTGTTCCGGGTACAATAACACTAAAACTGTTAGGTTTGTTTATATCATAGGGTACAGGCAGACCTATGCTATGGTATAACATAAATTGTTTAAATGAAACTAAAGGTATTTGCAA
This sequence comes from Anania fuscalis, assembly GCA_950371115.1. Classification (NCBI taxonomy): domain Eukaryota; kingdom Metazoa; phylum Arthropoda; class Insecta; order Lepidoptera; family Crambidae; genus Anania; species Anania fuscalis. The sequence continues at coordinate 5,053,136 of OX493337.1, forward strand.
AACAAAAACGATCTTATAGTTAGAAAAATAACATAAAACCTTAGATAATCTTAAAATAATATGTATGTAACTTAAATCTAAGCTTACAGGCATTTCGAAATTGTTAGGCAAGTGCCTATAGTTATCGGCAAGCTCGCGGTGCAGGTGCGCCGGTGTTATCACGGCGGGATGCAGGATGTTTTGGCTACAGAGCGTGATAGCGCTTATTATGTCTTCTAATTGAAAGGACAAAGTTAAGATCGAGGTTTCTAAACTATTAAATATAAAATTGAATTCCGACTGCAATTGGAGTTCGTTAGTAATTAGAGTTAAATTGCTTAAATTGGTAGAGAGCTTGTCGATAGCTTCATTTAAAGTAGCTTCGTTCATTTGAATTTTGTATAAGGTTTTATTGTAGTTAGAAATTACTGATTTCGTTATCATAATGTTTTCCTTCATGTATACTATAATTGTGTAATATATATATTATATTTGTTTATATTTAGATATGTACGTGTATTTCCTTTTTACTAAACCTAATACTTAGTATTACTAATCCTACTTAGTATAATAATTAAAAATGATTAATGCTATGTGTCAAGGTTCGAGACCTCTGCGTGTTTCACTTCGTCGTAGTGATGGCGTACATGGCGTCTGTTGATAAGGACGGACAAGGTGTTGCCTCCGTGTATCTTAACTATTTTATATTTCATACTGGCGAGAGCGCTTTCCGTAATCGCAAATGATTTTTAATATACACATACTCACCTACTTTATAGGATTTTGGTGCACTTCTCCTGTCATAGTAAGCCTTAGATATTTCTTTGGATTTCAGTATGTTTTCTATAGCTTTTTCGCGAGAGAAGTTTAACCTTTGTTGCAGGATGCGGACATAGTCGGGATAAGTAACGTCAGGAGATATGTCGAAGATTGAATCAGGTATATATGGTTTGTTTCCGAACAGTAATTCATAGGGTGTGAAGTTTGTAGTGCAGTGAACAGCTGTGTTATAAGTTAGCATCGCGGTGTACACATACCGGGGCCAGTTATCTTGATTGTCATTAACATATGATTTTAAATATTCCTTGAGGGTAGAGTGACTTCGCTCAAGGGCTCCTTGTGTCTGGGGATGATAGGGAGAAGACCAGAGTTGTTTAATCTTCAAGAATGAACATGTCTTCTTGAAGAGGTCAGCTGTAAAATTGGTACCCTGGTCTGTGAGGATTGTTTAGGTATTCCAAACAGTGAAATGAAGTGGACGAGACAATCTGTAGTTTCTTCGGCGGAAACGGTGCGTATAGGGTAAGCGACGGAGAACTTCATGAGGTCATCTTGCAGGGTCATAATATATTTTAATTTAGCTGTACCCGATTCTGGTAAAGGTCCAACGATGTCGAGTGCCACTCTTTGGAATGGACCGGTAGATGTTGTGGTAATCTGCATTGGTGCCCGATTGCATTTTCTAAGGGCCTTATTAGTTTGGCACTGGGCACAGGATTTGACGTAATGTTCTACATCAGAACGCATGTTTTTCCAATAGTAAGTTTCTTGAATGCGTTTTAACATCCGGTCAGATCCCAAGTGTCCAGCTATAGGAATATCGTGGTTTTCTTTCAGAATTCTGGGTATTTCGGAAAGTGTGGGGTAAAATATTGTGTTCTTGTAGATGTTTATCGTGATACCAGTGTTATTGAATAGGAATAGGAACATGTTGTAAATTTTTATGTATTGCAATCTATCAAAGGGATTCTTAAAATCTGTTACAGCTATTTCTGTAATGTCTGGGTTAAGCGGATTTACCAGTTCATTCCTTAGGTTCCGTAATGTTTTATAAATGTCTTCATACGTATGGTTATCAAAATAATGTACTTTTGTGAACAAAATAATATATTTTTTGTTATTATTTTCAAATGAAGCGAAAGAATGTAAGGTTTTTTCCTGGGCATATATTTCATTTGATTCGGATAAACCGGATAAAACGTCACGAGCGGAATGATTTGATTCGTCGAGGTCCATAGAAGCAGGGATTACGATAATCTTACTGGGTGATTTAGAAATGTCAAGGTTATGTTCTCGGATGACAGCATTCGTAGTGAAATGTTTAGACGCAATGGTCTGAAGGAATTTAGAATAACTTTCGTTCAGAGAACTGGGGTTTAATGGTTCTTGTGGTAACGGGTCGGCGGGTATCTGATAGGATGTCGATGGTTGCGGGGATACGGGTTCTTCTTGGTTTGGATCAGGATGCGAATCATCTACTAGAGGGTCAGCAGGTATCTGGTAAGATGTCAAAGGTTGCGGAGATGTTGATCCACCTGGGTTAGGATCACGAACCTGATCAGGAGCAATCCCCTGCTGGAAATTAAAGTCGTCTGGTAATTCGATATTATCGTTTTCTAGGAGGTCAACTGACGGAAGGTCGTTGCTATTTGTACCTATGCTGGAAGGCAGATTGATTTCAAGATCTTCCAATGTCAGGGGACTGAACAGAGGAATTTCTTGATTTTGTTCGGTATCATCGTCGTTGATAGTATTTGAGGCGTCTATTTGAATACTAGGATTATTTTCAGGTTGTTGGTCAATATCTTCTTGAACGGGATAAACGGGGAAACGTGACAAGGCATCGGCGTTGGAGTTATTCAATATCGTATTCGAACTCTTCTAACTTGAGGCGCCATCGTACAAGGCGGGAACCAGGATCCTTACAGTTAAAGAGCCATTGTAGGGGTTTGTGGTCTGTTATAATCTTACAACGATTTCCATACAAGTAGGGTCGGAAGGTTTTTGTCCCAAAGACAATCGCCAGGCATTCTTTTTCGGTCACACTGTAGTTATTTTCTGCTTTATTTAACGTGCGAGACGCGTAGGCTATGGGGCGATCCTGACCTATGGGACCCTGGGATAGGATAGCTGATATTGCATAGCTAGATGCATCGCATGTTAAAAGGAATGGTTTTGTGAAATCGGGGTAAGCAAGAACTGGGGCAGTAACGAGTTTGCTTTTTTGTGTTTCGAATGAAAGTTGTTGTTCATTCTTCTAATCGAAAGGGACGTCTTTTTTGAGAAGGCTGTAAGTGATTTTGCGTGTTTCGAAAAGTCTGGGATAAATCGTCGATAGTATGAAACCAACCCTAGAAAAGATTTGATATCTTTCGGTGATTCTGGAATCGGGAAATCAGTAACAGCTTTTACCTTTTCAGGGTTTGGCTTAACCCCATTTTCACCAATTATGTGTCCCAAATAAGTAACTTCTTTGCGAAGGAATTCGCATTTCTCGGGTTGCAACTTAAGGTTGAATTCCCTGAGCCTGTCAAACACAATTTTAAGATTTTCGATATGGGAATTTAGACTAAAAGAGTATATTACGATGTCATCTAAGTAGACGAAGCATCGCGAGCCTTGTTGCCCTGATAAGCATGTATTCATTAATTTCTGGAAGGTAGATGGAGCGTTTTTGAGGCCAAACGGCATTCTGTTAAACTGGAAATGGCCTTGGGGCACAGAAAAGGCTGTTTTAGGGGCGTCTTCTGGTTTAATTAATATTTGATGGAATCCAGATATTAAATCTAGCGTTGAAAAGTACTTACTACTGCCCAGTTGATCAAGTATTTCAGAAATTTGTGGGATAGGGTAAGTTTCACCAATGGTGATATCATTGAGTTTCCTGTAATCAATCACGATTCGCCATTTTCTTTGGCCTTGCGAATCGAGTTTCTTAGGGACGACCCAAATGGGCGAGCTCCAAGGAGATGAGGATGGTTCTATTATGTTCTGCTCAAGCATATTTTCGATTTGGGCCGACACTTCCTTTTTATGGCATTCGGGGAAACGGGGACGTCAGTGTTGGTCTTTATTTCATGATGGAGCGCGTTTGTAAATGAGAGTTGGTCTTCTGGAAGGTGGAAAATGTCTGAATAATTAGAACAGAGTTCTGTAAGTGCTTCGTGTTCTTCCTTATTCAAGTGGGAAGTTCGAAGCAATTTAATGACATTGCTAGTACGACTGGAAACATTTCTTGGGTAATTTACTTGGTTCTGAAAAGCACACGCGTGTATTGGTTCGAGGCTTAACCTCGAACCAATACACGCGTGTGCTTTTTACTTTAAGTTTGTGCTAACATTTACTGGTTTTTCGGAAATATTGGCAACAGTCACGTCAGTCACAGGCAACGGTGACACGATCATTTCCTTTTACCCTCGTCAGGCAATTTGAAACTAGTACCATTTCCGATAAATGTTGGTCTATGATTACACCCTCCTTTAGTTCCGGGTTTTTCACAGTGCATTCTATGACGGTTTCAGTGCGAGGAGGAATAATGTAGAATGGGTCGCAGAAGTAAAGCTTCATTGTATCCTTGAAAATTTTAAGAGTGTCACTCGTGTAGTTAATATTACAATTAAATGCGGTTAGAAAGCCCGATCCAATTATACCATCGTAAGGTAAATTAATTTCTCTAACAATATAAAATTTATGGGAAATCGATTTACCCTTTCCCGGTTTGAACTTCAGGTTAAAGTGACCGAGGGTAGAAGTTGTTTCTTCTCCTGGGTCAATTCCTTTGAGTTTAATTATTTCTTTTTTAATAATTGGGTTTTTTGAAAGACATGATTGTTTTACTAGACTTACTGCAGAACCAGAGTCTACGAGTAAGGTAAGTGGCAGGTCTGAAATTTGCGTGTCGATCACGACGTGAGGTAATATCCTCTTTGAGGTGTCAATATTTACTTCGTAGATTGGATTAGGTTTTAGTTGATTTTTGCGAGGGTTTCCTGTTTGGGGCTGATTACCCTGCTTTATAACCGCTCGAGGAGAAATAGTGGGACTTCCCAAAAGGGGCTGGTTAACTTGTTGTGTAGTCTCACTAATAGAGATACGAGGACTTCCATTATGGGGCTGGTTACCCTGTCGTATAGTCTCTCGTGTAGGTATATGAAGACTTCCGCTTTGGGGCTGGTTACCCTGTTGTGTAGTCTTGTTAATAGGGATACGAGGACTTCCATTTTGGGGCTGGTTACCCTGTTGTATAATCTCTCGTGTAGAAATGTGAAGACTTCCGCTTTGGGGCTGGTTACCCTGTTGTATAGCTTCACCGTTTTGAATGGCATCGACTTTTGGGCGTCGTCCCGTGCGATGCCTGGACGAGACGTTTATTCGTTTTTTGGGGCCATGACGTCAACTTCGTCATAGCCTTCTTCTTCATCGTCATCTTCAATTTCTTCTTCCGAAATTCCTTCGACATGGTTTACCCTTTTAAATGGGGTAAATTGAGTTTTAGAGTTAGGGTCTCGTTGACGATTGTTAAAGTCTCTTCTTTTGCAATCTTTTATGGTGTGGCCAGGTAGTTTGCAGTAATTGCACACTATTCCTGAAGAATTGGATGGCCCTTGGGCTGTGTGGGCCGTTGAAGGAGCAGTTTGTGGGCCTGGATTTGGCCTTGGTTTAGGTTGGAACCGAGTTGTCGGTTTTTGTTCACTGGAGTTGGTCTTTTTATAGAGAGTCTGCTGAATTGTTTCTTCAGAGACGGCTAGGTTTACTGCTTCATTAAGATTTCTAGGTGCTCTGCACCTCACGATGTTGGATATGCGGGGATGTAACCCCATGATGAAATGATGCATGGCTAGGTCATTCATGGCAGCTGTCCTGCCGGGTACTTCCATCTTTTTGGTAGTTGATAATGAAACTTCTGTCAGAAGTTGGGAAAGACAGGTTTCCACCCGTAAGGAGTATTGGCTTACATTTTCATTAGGACTCTGCTTACTTTCTTGCAGGTCCATTAACAAGTGAGCATAATGTTTCCGTTAACTCTTTGATAGAGCAGGCGATTTCCGCTTTGCCCTCTAATTGACTTAAAATATATTTAAAAAGAATTGGGGTTTGTACTTCTGTGGCCATTTCAAAAGCATTATTACAATTAACAATAAAAGAATTTAGAGTTTATCTGTTACCGTTGTACGGCTTTATAAATTTAAGAAGAATACTCAGATCTATTTCCGGCATGGTGACAACTTCTTTGGACTTTGTCTTTCGTAGAGAAATTATAGGGGAGCTAGGAGTTTCAGGTATTTGCGGAATTTCAATACTTAGAACGTCTTCCGTTTTTAGAGATAAACCTTCGTTATTCATATTTTAACCTTCCGGTTACAAAGATATTAATAACACACACAGAATAAAATTACTGAAAATTAAATGCAAAACTAAATAAAAGGGTTTTATAACGCTGCTTTAGAACGCTAAAACTTAAGACTAAACAATGACCAAGGACTCACTGTGATAGCGCGTAGGCGGCGATAAGGGACAGCGCGAACAGCGACTGCATTCCGGCGTGATGACGTCACAGGTACGTAGATCGATGTTCAGGATGCGCCAAGGGTTTTGTATACCTTGGGCCTGGATACAGTGGTAAGTAGGATCACGATGACACTTCCAGCCGGTCGGGTTGAAGGCCACGGAGAACACAGAATACAGCGACGAGTAGCTCACGATGACGCTTCCAGCCGGTCGGGCTGAAGGACACGGAGTACACACTGGACACAACGATGGATGTGGAGTACATAAAGTACGGCCAGGTTTCTCCTGCCGCACGGATTTGGAAACTTTCACGAATCACTTCACTTTAGAAACAGAGTTATGGTTAGCGACGTAAACGCGGCACTGGGGATTTCCGATCCCACCGCTGCCACCAATTGTTATCGGGTCCCAAGGAAAACACTTTTTAAAAAAAGGCTTTCTTTAATCGATGAATAGGTATACAGGATTACACTTGAATAATAAGAAATAATAAAAAAGACGGGACCCGGGAGCGGCCGTTCGGTGCGACGACTAACGACAGACTCCCCGAGTGATGTATGAAAATGAACCAATACAATTATAAACATATGGTAATCACTTTAAAGGATTACATGGCTCATCCCCATACATAGCTCGGGTATAACAGTACGTTAGACCGCACAGCTATGGAAGCAGAAAACATAGGGGGCAAATGCTGGTTAACTTTCTCAACATGGAGGGGCTTTTTGGCATGAACACATTCTATCAAAAAAAGCCCCATAGAAAGTGGACCTGGCGGAGTCCCGACGGTAAGACGAAGAATGAGATAGACTTCATCATGACGAATAAGCGGCACATATTTAGAAATGTCTCAGTGATCAACAGGTTTAACACCGGAAGTGATCACCGACTAGTAAGAGGCACTCTAAATATCAATCTCAAGCTGGAAAGAAGCCGCATGGTGAGGTCTATTCTTCGTCCGACACTGCTTCAAGCTGAACACGGTTCCGAAGCGTTCCAACTAGAGCTGCAAAATCGATTCGAAGCGCTGGAAACCGCATATAATGTTGACAAGGACCTCGACAGCGTAGTAGGCGTTATACGCGAGGTGGGAGCTAGGCATTTTAGAAGGAAGCGACCAAACAAGGGGTCCAAACTCTCGGGTGAGACTCTAGAGCTGATGCGACTACGACGGGAAGCGCCAGAGGGAGCTCAGTCAGATGCCATCCATAAAAGGATCCGAAGATTGGTAAGACGCGATCTCCGAAGCTTTAACACCCGCCTCATACAGGAGGCGATCGAGACCGGGGGTCAAAAGTCTTTACCCAACGAATGGAGAGATCGTATCTGACGAAGCTGAAAACCTCGGATAGCAGAACCGTCACATCAGTTCCGGAAATTCTCGCCGAGATCGAGGACTTCTACGGCCGCCTATATGCCTCGCATGCCCAGAAACCTCCAACTGACGCAAATGATCCTAGAGCTACGCTTGTACGCCACTACACCGATGATCTCCCAGAGCTAGACGTAGACGAAATTAAGGCGGCTCTTAAACAGCTTCGTAATGGGAAGGCTCCCGGCGAAGATGGAGTCACTTCAGAACTTCTCAAGGCAGGGGGAATACCCGTTCTTAGAGAACTGAAGGGACTGTTCAACTCCGTAATAGCCAATGGGACTACCCCGAAGGCGTGGAGCGAGGGCGTGGTGGCTCTGTTTTTCAAAAAAACCGGCCAAGTGCGAGTCGGACTCGCGCACCGAGGGTTCCGTACAAACCTGCAAGGTTTACAAAGCAAGTTTACCCTTTAGGTTTTGATTCCCTTGCGAGTACTTGCGAGTTTCAAAATATGCAGCTTAAATTGCTGTTTCTTTTAATTGCGTTGACATAGAAGTTTGATTTTGTTACAGCTTAAAGGTATTATAGACCTGAGTATTTGGTATGAATTTCAATTTAATACCTCTACGCGTTTATGAGGAAATGGGTAGTAAGTTTAAAATTATTAAAAAAATATATATTATGTGATGTAACTAAAAATTTATGGTTTTCGTAATTTTTCCTTTATCTATGCTATAAGACGTTGCTTCGTACCAAATTTCAAGATTCTGAGTTCACGGGAAGCACCCTGTAGGTTTTGATTCCCTTGCAAGTGTCGAAAATTTGCGGCATAAACGGCTGTATCTTTTGATTGCGTTGGCTTAGAAGTTTGATTTTTTCACAGCTTCAAGGGACAGTAGACCTGAGTAATTGATATAAATTTCAGCTTCATACCTCCACGCGTTCCTGAGAAAAAGGGTCTTGACAGACGGACGGACGGACAGACGGACAACAAAGTGATCCTATAAGGGTTCCGTTTTTTCCTTTTGAGGTACGGAACCCTAAAAAGGAGATAAATCTCTTCTGAAGAACTACAGACCGATCACGCTCTTGAACCACGTCTATAAGCTGTTTTCAAGAGTCGTCACAAATCGTCTAGCCACAAGATTTGACGCCTTCCAGCCACCGGAGCAGGCTGGGTTTCGTAAAGGCTATAGTACCGTAGACCATATCCACACAGTAAGGCAGATTATACAGAAGTCAGAAGAGTATAATCAGCCTTTGTGTACTACGAGAAAGCCTTCGACTCCGTCGAGACCTGGGCTGTTCTGGAATCCTTATAGCGATGCCAAATCGATTGGCGGTATGTAGAGGTGCTGAGGAGCCTGTATAAAATGGCATCGATGACTGTTCAGGTCCAAAACCATAAGACGAGACCTATCCAGCTGCTCAGGGGTGTGAGACAAGGAGATGTCATATCTCCGAAGTTGTTCACGAACGCACTGGAGGACGTCTTCAAGACACTGGATTGGAAAGGAGCGGGCACGCACCTCCGTTTTGCCGATGATATTGTCATTATGGCGGAATCGCTGGAGGATTTGCAGAAAATACTGCAAAGCCTCAACGCTGCCTCTCGACGCGTGGGCCTGGGGATGAACTTGGACAAGACCAAAGTCATGTTCAATGATCATGCCATCCCCGGACCGGTCTCCGTCGAAAGCGTGGCGCTCGAGGTTGTCAATGAGTATGTCTACCTCGGGCAAGTGATGCAGTTGGGTAGAGACAACTTCGAGCGGGAAATCGCTAGGAGGATGCAGCTTGGCTGGGCAGCGTTTGGGAAGCTGCATCATATCTTCTCGTCGCCACTGCCACAATGCCTGAAGAGCAAGGTATTCGATCAGTGCGTGCTACCGGTGATGATCTACGGAGCCGAAACGTGGAATATGATAGTAAAGCTGGCCCACCGACTACATGTCACTCATCGAGCTATGGAAAGGTCGATGCTTGGGATTTCGTTAAAGGATAAAATCCGAAATGAGATCATCAGGCAGAGGACTAAAGTAACGGACATAGTTCAAAAATGTAGCAAGCTTAAGTGGCAGTGGGCTGGCCACATCTGTCGCAGAACCGATGAAAGGTGGAGTAAACGGGTTCTCGAGTGGAGACCACGCCTAGGCAAACGTAGTGTAGGACGACCCCCAGCTCGATGGACCGACGACCTTAGGAAGATGGCTGGCAGTGGATGGATGAAAAAAGCGGGAGATCGTGCTCTTTGGCGCTCTTTGGGGGAGGCCTACGACCAGCAGTGGACTGCAATAGGCTGAGATGATGATGATGATTTTAATTTGTATTCTGCAGATAATTCTGTTAAGCATAATGGACACCTGGCAGATATTTCTAGAATAGAGGTATTGTAATTATACCTGCAATGACAACAACTGAAATGATGAAAACGTTGATAACCCTTAATATTATGGAACCCTTTAACGATTTTCACAGGCAAATAATGTAACGGAATATGCAAATAGGTTTAATTGTAAAGTTTCGGCGCTTAAAAATTTACCGGTCGTTATAATATTTTGCGAACAGTATCGTTATGATCTCCGATATTGTTTTAAAGCGAAATATAAGTTTAATGTTTTGTAAAATTTACTAAAAGCCGACTGGTGGCTGTGCTTGGTATAATTCTAGATTACTTTTAAATCTTAACTTTAGTAGTTTATACTTTTTTATGGCTTTTATATTATTTTTTATAAAATAAGTACGAATTAGTTAGAGTATCGTTATGATAAGAAATAAACATATAAAACGCAGAACCTTATAAAATATCCAATTAAATCTAAAACTATCTAAAAACCTAACTAACTAAATAATGAAAGTAATTTGTAAAGAGCTTCAACTCACCCCGGTCTTTTTATTTAAGTAAAATGATTTTTTTCTACTTAAAGTTAATCATACAACATATATTATTATAACATGTAAACATCAAATTTAAAAATCAAAAAAATGGTGATGAGGCAGTTAAATTATACTTTATTTTAATATGACGAATAAAATTAATAAATAGTAATATTTTGCCAAATTACAATAGGTGTGAAACAAAGAGCACGGCGGTAATCACGAACCCTTAAACAATCTCAAATCTGTCAAACAATATCAAATCTGTCAAATTTTGTATGTAATGACGTACCAAAATTGACAGATTTGACAGCTTTGAGATTGTTTTAAGAGTTCATGGTTACCCCGCAGGTAAGACACGCTACGCTCCGCTGTGTGTATAATCAAAATATTGTGTCAAACTACATCATTCTCTCCAAAATTTAAATAAATAAACTTTATGCCAACATTTGAATACTTTTTTTAAACAGAAATAAGGTAAAAATTGTCGTACCGTGTGTTTGTAGTAGTTTTCCATTATAATATGCAATTTAATTACAGTAGTGAACAATCAATATTCGATTCTAATAGATTTTTATCGGCGATGTTGACAGCCGCGGTGCATATCAATATGTCAGCATATCAGACATTTGCTATCTACAAACGAATAGGGTGGGCACTAGGGTGACAATACCATGGATTATATTTTAACCGCCTTCTCCATTCTTGATAAACCTATAGGTTGTGAGTCCTTTCTGTAAAAAAAATAATACCTAAAAACTAAATATAAAACTATAAGAAACGGTCTAAAAATACTGAAATTAGTTTTTGTCGTAAGCAATTACGAGTCTATTTATCTACCTTTACCAAAATTTACATATTTACTGACTGTCGTTACTAATAGTTTATCGCTACAACCTTAGGCTGCAATTCACGTGACACTGTTGACACGGGACGTTTTTTTGCATACGTCCAGTAAATAAAGTGATACTCTACTCGTATAGACGATGGCGGTGATTAACACTTTATTATCCTACATTTCACAAGATAGTTGGTCACCCTACATGACAGTAGCTCACCAGTGCCCACCACAATCAATAGAAGCGTTCACCTGCAATCAAACCGTTGGGTAGAATTCAATATCTAATGCACATTACCAAAAGGGTAGATTGATGTGAATGGTACGGCAGATCTAGCCCACAAATTGCCTGAGCTATCAACTGAGTATACCTACATTTAGACTTAGTTCAGTAAATTAAACCATCATTGAACGCAGTCCATCACTTGAGTCAATTTATAGTATTCATTCTTACGTAGTAACTATTTCAAACTTACTACATGAGATCTTTTAAAATATTAGCTTATGACCTATTTCTTGTATTCAAATCTAGTTTTTTTTTTAATATGACGTCACAAAACCTTACCAACGGCGTGGAAATTTTAAAACTTTAATATAGGTGTATGGTATCTCATTTCGATGTAATAAGCTAGATGAGAACTGTAGAATTAGTGAAGAAGCTTATTAAAAATGTTTTCAGGTTAAAAATTGTTACAAGCAAATATTCACACAGAAAATATTGGGAGAAGCATTTGGATAAAATCTCAAATAATGGTAAAAGTGATGTTTAGGTCTAAGGTCGAGCATCTACACTCAGTAATACTCTGCCTTTTTGTCCTACTATTGACGCAAACTAGACACTGCTGATACAAAATTACTCGAGTGTACTCTGAAATGTCTACAGTATTCTATGCCTGCCGTGAAGTAGGTTTGTCCCTTCCATGCACAGGATTTTCGTATATTTACTTATTTCTTTAACAGATATGTTCTAGTCACACACTCTACTCAGTAAAAATGTGTACCAAATATTTTTTGTATCTTTTCTAATACGGTCGCGGATCATTCACCAATTTATTGGTTCTCCTTTTGCGTCCACGTTAGATGGATAGGTTGATTGTCTGTAGGGGAGAAAAATGTGAAATATTCATGTTACCACGGGACGGGTATAGACGCGGCTGGGGAAATATTCATGTTACCAGGGGACTGACACGACGGGGAAATGATTGAGAGTTCCACAGGCTGATTGGCGTGTCCATTCGCGAAATTTCAAAAGTGACGGGAATGAAAATAAAATTGCATGTGTTTGTGACGGCGGTTGAGAAGCGCGGTGAAATATGAAGGGTTAATGAGAATGCTTAAGTACCAAGTCAGTGACCGGAATGCTATTAACATATTTTTTTTCTTTTTTGTGATCGATTCTTCACGTAAATTAAAATTTAAAAAAAGTAAAATAGTGTAACGTATAGTTCTGGTTCGGAGTGTATATTTTGTACATTATCAAACTAAAATAATCGTTTGATCGAACAAATTAAAATGCATATTCACTTCCATCAGACCAGGAGTGTAAAACGCGTTTTTGTATTTGTTCACAAATGATCAATGGCCCAATTTGATGCAAACTGACCTACTTTTAAAAATTCGGGTTTACGTACCCCCGAAAAATGATTCATGGTAGCTGAGCTGTTCCACTTGCGTTGATGATAACTTTTTAATCACACGTATCAGAACAAAAAACAATACTTTTATTATTTTGAGTTTAGTCTAGCATTAGTTTAAAATTAGTATATTCTGTTTAAATTGTAAACATTTCTCGCAGAACTGACACCCGTTGGAAATGGAAGATCCTCGATTGGTAACCATGAACTAGAAGATGCAGTATGTGCTTGCCTCCCATCCAGAGACTGAAGACGTAGTCAACGTTGCTGGTAGCCACTGGTTGCTAACGGCCCAGCAGAGTCACTCGATGTGGCGTTAATAGAAGATGCCTATGCGCAGCAGTAGACTTTCCAAGAATGATGATGATGATATTCTATCAAATAAGTATTTATCCATCCATCCATCAGCCGAAAGACGTCTACTGCTTGACATAGGCCTCCCCCAAGGATTTCCACAAAGATCGGTCCAGTGCCACCCGCATCCAGAAAGTATTTATAAAAAACAACCAACTAATCTCAGTATCCCAAGAAATTTTAAAGGTACTATAAAATAAAGCATGTACATATCTAATCTGTTGAAGAAAGGTTTGAATATGGGTTGGACTGAATTTGATTGGATAATTCATCCTTTATCTGAAAACACTAGGCATGGGATAACTTTTAATAGTGGGTGCATTATTTTTCTTCTCCTTCTTCGTGTCGTGACGTAGGCAACTAAATAGTTTTATGTGACGTGAACAATAACGTGAACTTTACTACTTGGGCAGTATTTTCAGTGGCTTTACTCTTTGTAGATTATGTTACCTAGCCCATTTTATATATTAACTGGTGAGCCCACAACTTTTAGTAATACCCGGACCTTAATAAAGCAAATTTATGTACTTACCAAACCAAACTAAACAATAGGGCCGCTATCTGTAATATAACCATGTGAAAGCTCTCTGAACTATCACCACAAACTTGCTTAGCAAACGGCCTAACTGGCCCCCGGCTATTATAGTATTGGGACATTTTCGTAGTAAAACTAACTAATTTATAACATTGCGTCGGCTACTCGCCACAGTATCACCTACTTGCCAGTATGTATGAAATAGTAATTCATGTAACTCCAACAAATAATTTCGTGCTAGCGATTATACTGGAACGGTATTTAAGGCGAGATTTTTTAATACATCAACCTTTAGGAATTTTCTGCTGGGAAAAATTCTGACCCATTGAACGCCACGGCTTAGGGCTTTTTGTATCCAGGGCTTTTTGGTTCTCGATAATTGCTTAGAGATTTAAAGTTATATTTTGAATTGATTGTTTGACGTGCAATATCAAAGCTTTAATTTTACACATTATAGCTTAGATTGGTTTTGATTTCAACATAAACTAATTATAATCTAATTCTAGTAATAATAAAAAAGTTTTTAGTGGCACTGTAATGCTACCAAAAGCAAGTTTTATCTCGTGTCTACGCCAAGATTTTTTTAATTTTTTTGTGTTCCGCAAATCTAAAGTGAATTCTGTGCCGATATCTTTATGACTTGAGTTTCTGACTGAGCTTGTACTGTGTCTCAAAACAGTAACATTGTTTTGGATCACATAGGCGTTGTATCCACATGCTTCTAATATGAGCTATTAACTTCTGCGTGAGATGGAGCGTAGTGATACGAGCTTAATGGCCGAGATGGGCGCAAGTGATAATTACTTAGTGCTGGAATTAAACGCATCGTATGTTTGATGATTTGTTTTTGGGTCGACTTTATTGGTGTGTGAATGGGCTATTGGTTGGTATAAATTACTTAATGGGGAAGAAAACTGTAAACTTTTACGCAGAGGGCGCTGTGTGTTTGTTACATGTCAAAAATTACTTACAGAAGTCTTCTTGTTTTTCTTGCGTTTTTTTATGTCTTAGTTTCTTTTGTTACTTGCAAACGAAGTTTTACGACATGTATTCTACCTGGCGAATCGCAGAACTAAAGGAAGAGTTGAAATAAAGGGGCGCCTCCCGCCAAGGAAAGAAAGCGGAGCTGGTAGAAAGGTAAGTCTTGTGATTCATTTTCTCGCCATTTCCCGCTTTCTAAGGACAAAATACTTTGAATTGTGGTAAATATAGCGCGGCAGCACTCAAAACTAGTGTAATATTTTGTGTTTTACCTTAGACGAGCTAAACAAGGTATCATAAAACAAACATAACCTCACAGCACTTAGTAAGTATTATCTCACAGTTATTGGATTAAAGTAAAATTTCTTTTTCAGACTAGAGGCCTATGACAAGAATTTCAATTTTGAAAACATCGCGAGTGGTTTAAAAAGCCCAGAACCGCAGATGGATTTACCTGAGGAAGGATTGTTCCGTGATGTCAACAGTAATACATCATTACCTCCTCTAACTAAACAACATATTCAATTATATTTTTCAAGGTAAGTAAGCAATTTCTAAAATATTATATACAAGCAACCTTTTACAATTTTTGCCCCGTTTTCCTCTTCATAGCCCACTGCTGGGCCTTGAGAAGTAGCCCATTGCTCAGTTTACAGCTCTTGACATCAGTCCCCATTTGTACAAAATATTGTTGTAAATCATACAGAGGGCTAAAGGGATTGTTGAATACTAAGAAAAATAATAAAACTATTAGATTACGTGTTACAATTTTATGATGATAATTCCATTACATCTAAATCAATATTAGTATTGCTTGTTACAGATTTAACAAGAAGACTGAAGATGGATTTCGAATGTATGAAGGAAGATATCTTCTTGTTTTAAGATCATGCATAGTAGGAGATGATACCTTTGTAAAAGGTATATGTAAGGCTTCAATGAAAAAAAATCAATATGAAATCAATTTGAAATTACACAATAATGGCTCTATCGAAGAGTGTGCATGTGAATGTGCTGTAGGGAGTGGAATAGAAGCTCATTGCAAGCATGTAGCAGTTGTGATGTTTGCTGTTGAACAAATGTTCAGGGAAAAGTTTTCGTTATTGAGTATGGTTTGTACTCAAACACTTCAAACATTCCACAAACCAAAAAAAGCTTTTACAGCTTCTCCCTTAAAAGCTGATAGATTACCATCAAAGAGACGGCTATCAAATATCATATTTCACCCATATGATATAGAAAATATCTGTAGAGAAGGATACAATGCTAAAATAAGAAATATTTGTATTGCTGCGACAAGCAGTACTATGCCCTTAAAGCAAAGATATGGCCCTGCAAATCCCTTTGCGATATTGAATGATCACAAATACACAGCAAGTGATCAAAAGGATATTCTGTTTCAAGAATTGCTATTAAGTAATGTCACTAAAGCACAAATAGTTGATATAGAAATTAGCACTAGAGGTCAAGCAAATAATCCTCTATGGCATGAAAAGCGACAAGACCGCATTACTGCAAGCAGATTTCACACTGTGTGTCATTTGACAGCTCAAAGGCAAAAATCGTTTTCAGAGCAGTTACTGTTGCCACACTCTTTTAAGTCACGTGCAACCATGCATGGTATAATAAATGAGTCAATAGCAATAAAAACTTATGAGGAAAAATTTGAACTGGAAGTGCAAAGTTGCGGATTGTTCATCTCTGAGAGATATCCATTTTTGGGAGCGTCACCAGATGGTTTACTTGGTGAAGAAACCCTGATTGAGGTCAAATCTCCCTATGCTAGTAGAAATCAAAATATAAATGAAACCACGGTACCTTACTTATATAAACAAAATCAGGAATTATTTTTAAAAAAGACTTGCATTTACTACTACCAAATCCAAGGACAACTATTCATTGCAGAAAAAAAATTCTGTAATTTAATTATCTATACTTTTAAAGATTTAAAAGTCATTTTTATAACTCGGGATGAAGAATTTATTGAAAATATGTTAAGCATTCTTGTTTCTTTTTATGAAACTTATTTTAAAGAAGCAATTTGTAATAAATACATTTATAGAAATTATAAATAAAAATAACAATTACTTAAATCATAATATTCATTTATTTACAATCCTTTCCCTGAAATTACACAGCATTACACAAACAAAAAATATTCTAGAAGCTAGAGGTACATAGTATGGATTTAAATCTGATTTTAAAATTGTAAAAGTCTTACTTAAGCCTATTAAACGTTCAATGTGGACTCTTTGGCTAGCTAAGAGTCTATCTCGTTTCACAGTAACTCCACTTAGTTGTGTTTTTCCTTTTAAAAATGTAGGAATATTTATTCCTATGCCCTTGCTTGCAAATATGTCTTGCACATTAAAACCTCTATCAGCCATGATGCTATCTCCGCGATCACACTTCTCCAGCAATCCACTTCGCTCAATCATTTGTCTGTCAGAAGTTGAGCCCCCATAACCTTCTGAGCAGTAACTGAACAAACCACCGGGTGTAGCCCCTACTAGAAACTTCATCGTGTTTTTGTTTTTATATGAGCTAAAAGTAGCTTGCTGTGATTTTGGGTTCTTGGGTTTTGTTATGGGGATTTCTGTTCCATCAACAATAATTCTTGTATTAGCATAGTTCTTTTTGAAATGTAAGGGCATATAATAATCAACTAACTCCCTTTCAGGCCAAATGTCAATAAGTGACCACATGTCATAGGCAAAATTAAGCCAAGTTACAAAAATATTGGACACTAAAGTTTTGCTGATTCCAAAAAACTTTGAAAGTTCGAAATCACACTTATTTCTCCTTAATTTCATCAACAAAATTAGGAATTGGTCTTCAACTGAAACATTTGTTACCTGGCTGCCTTTATATTTTAAATTGTATGCCATGGGACATAATGTACTCAATACTAAATTTAACTTTTCATTGCTTTCCAATCCAGTGTAAAAATGCACAGCCTCGTCATCTATTAAGAAATCTTGAGACAAAAACATCCTGCAATATGTTGACGTTTGGGTCGACTGGGTAACATTTTGAGCATGAGATTTGGAACTGGAACTCGCAGAACAGTTTTCATTTTTATTTCCTTCTTCATTTTCAATTGGAATTTCAACCTCATGTGTGTACCCTAAGTCTGATAGATTGTCTCTTTCTGCTGTATTCTCTAACATGGATTCAATTGGTTGTATTGTTAGTCCAGAGCTTGGTGGCAATAGACAGCGCTTTGCATTTCTTCTTTCCGATCGAGCAGTTCGAGCAGAAGTGCCAGGGTCTCTTGTGCTATTCCATGTGAATAATGACGGCACAGCCGACTTCTTTAAAAATTTACGCTTTAGTGGAAAACCTGAAACAAAAAGTATAACATAAGTAATTATAAAACTTTAACAATGTTACAATTATTGGACATTTCTTATACCACAGGATTCGCAGTATACTAGTAAACATACCTGTTTCCTTGGAAATAGTTTGAAAATCTGTTTCTTTAAAATGTTTACTGCATAACCTCGAATAATCTGTTGATTTAAAATTATCTCTTCGCAAAGCTCTTTCCCATTTTTTTCTTAGCCTGGGATTAGGCGGAAATTTATGTGAACCGACTTCTTCACATCCAAACGCCACACAACGACCCATTTTATTATAAAATTGATTATTCGTATTGTTTTTGAAAATATATATGAAAATTGACAGCAACTGTGTAACAAACATTTGGCGCCCTCTACAATGAACTATTTGACAGTTTGCTTCCCCATTGAAGGAGAGCTTGTTTGATGTCAGTGTAATGCGTTTTTAACACCTTAAAGGACATATCAACGTTCGTTTTGTTGTTCACCTCACGGAATTATAGTTTATCGATAACAACGACGAGTAATGTGTGGTTTAATCATACATAGAGACTAAACTGACGTTCTTGTTACTCCTAAAATTAAAGGTGGAAGTATGTACTTTGCCTTTGTAAATAGGTATAAATGATTGAGATTTGTTTTTAAAGCGGAAAATGATGACAGAATGAGAATTTGTTACAAATTTTATCAGTTGCATTTATTATAAGTTTAGCCGTAGCTTTACTTGAGTTTTCATCAGCCTATTCTTAGTTCGCTCGTAGAAACCCTGAAAGCCTAGAGAAGCTGATGGTGGTTGGGCAGGTTGATGGGAGAAGGTCACTCAGTCGCTAACCTACCCGCTGGTCAGACCTAGTAAAGTTGCTCACTAGACTATCAATAACCAAGGCTATAACGACTCCCAAGGACAGGAATACGTGGAGAAAAAAGTGCATCAGGTGATTAACACTTCAAGTCAGGCACGACCTTCAGCAATGAAGATACCTTCTGAGAAGAAATTTTCTAGTTCAAAAACATGTAGACAAAATATTTTACTAACCGCCACTTTACTAAAACCTCAAAGTCCAAACACATTAATCCAATCCGTATTGTCCAAACAATATAGATTACATAGAGCTTCATTAAGTAAACTTCTGATAGGTTATCACCTTCGACATTTTATCACGTTCATAGTTAAATAAACACTTATGTTATGATTTCATGTGCTTGATAAGTTGGATTTAATAAACTAAGTACAAAAATTATGGCCTATGTTATCTCAGATAATACGAGCTCTATGGTATCTTATCACCGAATTAAAATTTAAAAACGATGTAGCAAAAATATAGACAACTTGTTTATCATATAAAAAGAGCATCGTACTTTTGAAGGGTCGCGGAGGATCGCAGAGGAGTAAGCATCATGGCACGGCTTCGTGAAAGAATGTTTTCCCATGTGCGGGTATTTTTGGCTTTGATTGTTATATCAAAAAATACGTAGTAATACTGCGATTAAGAATAATCAATGAGAGAACAGTGGCAGAGAATCCGCATGCGCCTATTGTGAGTCATCTCGTGCGAACGATGACCGACATAGTTGATGACAATACTTCTAGGTGTCGACCGCACGGAATGCCTCTAAGATACATGATAAATCAAAAGTATTTAAAAACTTAATTTCATTATAACTGTAATACTAAAACCTAACTTAAGCGTTAATACTAACCCATGGATCATTGTTGTCCAAATAAATTTGAATACGATTAGGTAACACGTCATGCGAAAAAGATTATGCTGAACCCTAACGCCTTATTTACGTCAGTAACCTTACCATACATTAACAACGCAAATCACCATTTACACCGTCAAACGAAACAATGTTTTATAATCTAATCCGTAATTGCATAACACATGAGCGCATTCAAAACAGATTAACAAGCCGAAACGCTATTAAACCGAAAACAAAACACCTTGAAGACAGAGAACAAATGCCTGTAAGGAACAATTACACCCCCAAGATTAATCAGGAAGCACTCAAGTTGGCGATTAACAAAGCCAAATTGGTGCAAAGGTACAACTCGATCAATTAACTGGATCACCAATTGGGCTCTCGAGTACATGAGGGCAAAGAACATTGCCCGGTGAAATAGAAGGTACACACACATAACAAATTGTTCGATGGGTTAACTTTATTTGTAGGTATTTAACGAGTTCCGCGAACGAAGATGGAAATCAAAACATCTAATCATCAATGATGGCACTTGTGTGCCATCTTTAGCACTGAAATCGTACTTATATAAATAGATTACAATTGATGCTTAGAGAAAGATGCTAAAAATTCTTAACAACATAAACTCGTCAGAAAATGTTTCCAGTATAGTACTAATGCAATTTAGTTTCATAAAACTCTCTATGATAATACGATAGAATATTGAAAATAATAAGGATCAGTGGAACTCTTAAAATCAAGGGTCGAAAATAATAAGAAATCTTCGACCCTTGATTTTAAGAGTTCCACTGATTAATAAATAAATACCTTCTCATTATAATGCGCTCTTTTTTCCTAGGTATTATAGCTACATAAGTTTAAAGTGCTTGAAAATTTGTAATTTTCCAATTTAACAACAGATTCCTGTATCTATTTAATGTTGTCTTGTATATTTTTAGTACTTGTAATACTTACATATGCTTGGTAGATCTCTACTTCTATTAAAAAGTCTTACTCTGCAGTGAGGCACGAACTTTATAACTTTACTTTTATCAACATTCGCAACTTGCCACTGCCTCCCAACGGCTCCCTCACGAATTACTCTCGGTGGCACAACTACAGAAGAGGGTGGTCGCAATAAACCATAACATTCATAAAGGGAAAGTGTCGCAAAGTACACAGACCGACATACAATCGGTGCCAATAAAATAGACCAGCGAGGCGCCCCACGCAATAAGCAAAGGAGAAATAGCGCGGAAACATTGGGGAAACAGTATTAATACTTATGGTTAATTGTACCGGGGATCTGGGGGCTTAAAATGATGCTGGGTGTAAGAAAAACGTGATAATGCAAGCGCGGAATGGTCAAATCCAAACGAAATAAAGATGAGATTGCTATCGCTGAATTATGATTAAAAAATACACAAAAAAAAATATCTTATTTTCCAGGGTTTCAGACTAACGTTAAAAATCAATACAAAATAACGAATTCTACGTGTGCAGTAACTAAATAATATAGGTACTAGTAGTACATACAGAAAAAAAAATGGATAACTTCACGTACACTCTGATCCTAAGGTAAGTAGCTAAAGCACTTGTGTTATAGAAACCAGAAACAACGTCTATACGACTACAAACACGACACCCAGACCCGAGACAATAATAGAAAAGTTTGTTTTCTACATAAACCCGATCGGGAAGGAAAATCGGAATCCTTGAGCGTTTAACGAATCACGAGCTAATAAAGTCGCCAAATCATATTATGATTAATATACATAGTGGTAGTATCACTAAATAAATTTATGCACTAAACTGCAGACATTTTTTCTCCAAACTCCAGATAAAAAATGTAAAAAATCCTGTATTAAGGTAAAAACGGAGCACATAAGCAGGTGTATTCAGTTAAGAGCGCCATCTTAGCGGCTCACTCCTGAAGGGTGACTCCACTGTCTTTTCCCTCGTAAACGTGTTCGGACTCAAGAATCACCCCTGAGGTGAGACGCAGTTCATTATCAGGCGCGAATGGGAACTTTGCAATTAAACTTGTATGTTCCTTTCACTTGTGTTATGGGGAAAACGGAGAATAATAACAATAATACTTTCTGTTTTTTTTTATTCCTTCTCTAAAAAGAGAAAAAAAGCGGCCAAGTGCGATTCAGACTCGCGCACGAAGGGTTCCGTACAATTTCGTACCATCGATAAAAACGGCAAAAAATATTATCATGTTTGTTGGTAGGGAGCCCCCTTAAATATTTGTTTTATTCTGTTTTTTAGTATTTTTTGTTAGATTGGCAACAGAAATACATCATTAGTGAAAATTTCAACTGTCTAACTATCACGGTTCATGAGATACAGCCTGGTGACAGACGGACAGACAGACAGATAGCGGAGCCTCAGTAATAGGGTCCTGTTTTACCCATTGGGCACGGAACCCTAAAAATAATATTTATAGGATCACTTCGTTACCCGTTGGTTTGTTACGAGTCTTTTTTTAGGAATGCGTAAAGCAATCAAATATAAAATGCCAAGTTAATGAAATCATAAATACAGCTGGTTTTCTCACATATTTTGACACTGGCAAGGGAATAAAAAACTCTCGTTAAACACAAAATATTATGTAAAAAGAAAAATCTAAAAACCTTAAATTTTTGTTGAAACAAAAAGTCGTGTGATGAAAGAATTGCTTTACATACCATACATGCAAGTTTGTATGGAACCCTCGGTGCCCAAATCCGAATCTCACTAGTCAGGTTTTTTGCACAAAGAGGAAGCTACTTCAAATTTTTGTAATGGGTCTTCTTTTCTGGAACAGCCATTGCGCAATACGTAATGATTATAATTTTATAAACTATTTTAGACATAAACATCGTGAAAAAAACAATAGTCGACTAACTAATCTAGACAAAAAAGGAGCACGAGAAACCCTAAATGACTCGTAGAAAACAATTATTTTAGTAATTTACTTAAATTTTACACTGACGCTAAGTGGACGCTAGTGAAACACCTAATTCCCAGTCTAGACAGGAAATTATTGTGGTGAGTAATTTAACTCTGACCAATTTAAATACAATTATGAGTTAGGTATCTAATTAGTATCTAACAGCCTTAAAACCATCTGTTGTCTTTGTTTTAATTAAAAATAATGAGTTTAAACATCTGAAGTAGCTTTACAATGTCGTATTACTTAGTTTTTTGTCTAGGGTCTGAGTGTTGTGGTATCGTCATTGTTTTTGATTTATGTAAAACGAGTGCTTAAGCTTACCTTAGGATCAGAACAATGTATGTGATGTCGTCCAATATTTATTTTTATATTTCTAAGTTCCCCCATGCTCCGCCACAAGCTTCTTTATCTGCATTACGTCAAGGTTGACTAGTAGAGAATGCTATTTAGCTTTATTCCGCCAACTGTATTCACCTGTGCAATAAAGTTTAAATAAAGAAATAAATAAATTGAATTTATTGATTTATTACTCGTGTTAGTTATAATGTGGTCACTTTTTAACTTTTCAAGTTTGGTTTGGTCCCACTCATTGTAGTAACTAGACATACCCATGGTACTTGGATCATGGTACTAGTAAACCCCTACTTATTGAAATAGCAAAATAATAGTTCTTATAATACAATCAAATAAAATAAAAAAATATTGGGCAACATCACATACATTGCTCAGATCCTAAGGTACCTAAGTAGCTAAAGCACTTGTGTTATGAAAATCAAAAAGACGGTACCACAACACCAAGATCCGACAAAATATAGAATAGTTTGTTTTCTAAATTAACCGGGAATCGAACCCGAGACCTCAGAGATGGCGTCGCCAAGTTTGGCGTGCCCGCCCTACGGCTGCGGAGGTCGTCAAAAAAAAATTTACGTTTACGATCGAAACCATATTCAGAAGCAAATACAAATTGCTCAATATTCTTTAACGAACTAACCTCAATCAGGTCAGATCCTAAATTTAATCGGATTTAAAATTTCGAGGGCTTCGAGGATCAGAGTAAATCCATCCCATAAATAACGTTTAGTGAAGTCATCAAAAGGGTAGCTTTCGTTCAGGGCGCGGTGTCATGTGAACCTGCCATCAATCTTGGAGGCCGAGGCACGCACAGCCCTAGCTCTATTGGGCATAGAGCACAGTGAATTTTAAAATGTATTTAAATAGGGTGAGTTTTAATTAGTGTAAAATTCTTAAAAGTTTGTAAACACTCATGACAACAAATAACCTTGACCAAGAAACTAGTTACCTAACGAATCTTCATTTTGCTGTGTACGAAAATGCGGACGGCAAACTTACACTAACAAAATTAATTTGAGGTAGCTTCTTCAGAAAAGTTGTTTGTGATCATGAATGTATAAAAATTACAAACCTTTTTTAAACCGCCTAAGCTGTTTTTTTTTTGTATTATGTTCAAATATAGTGCAGATTGCAAACATTTAAATAACTAAAAGAATAACTCATTGTATTATAATATAATAATTATTTGCCTTTTTGTAAATTATATGTAGTCTAACAGTGGTTAACATTTGTCGTAGAATAAAAACATACAGTTGAATTAAGAAGCTCCTTTTTTAAGTCGGTCGGAAAGATTTTCTTCGAATACTCTCCGCTTATGCACCGAGGACACATCCTACCAAAGGCCCGAAACGGCTTTGTCTCTCGTCTAGACCGGTAATCCATTATTACCGACGCCCAAGCGTAGGAAGCGGCGCGATTCTTCCATACTCCAAAACTTAGCATGTTTACGTTACTGATAAATGTCTATTCTTTTTCTTCGTTATCGCCGGAAAGCAAACCACAAAAGCGTAGAAGTTGTGTC
Organism: Anania fuscalis; assembly: GCA_950371115.1. Taxonomy (NCBI): domain Eukaryota; kingdom Metazoa; phylum Arthropoda; class Insecta; order Lepidoptera; family Crambidae; genus Anania; species Anania fuscalis. Next base: position 5,077,772 of record OX493337.1, read on the forward strand.
AGACAATTTTAGATGGTGGTGTTGGAAAAAGGAGGTAGGTACTCGTAGATGTAGTGGCAGATCTTTGGAAGTAATTACCTGAGTTAAGTAACCCTGCAACCGCAGTTTTGGTTGGATAAGTTACCATTCCGACCATATTCAGTGTCATATTTATCATAAGTATCATCTTACTTCAGAGACACGCAAAGAATTGACCCCGTCTAATATTGCTTGATGTTAGTTGGGAAGCCTAATTAAAATCCTTATGGCGGTTTTTTTTACATCAGATAATAAGTTTTTGTAACTACAACATTTCTCAAATAATCCGCACAAAGCCCAATATGGCCCTAATACCTTAATTATAGATTTGAGTACTGCTAAGCCCTGTTATAAATAAATCGGTTAGAATAATACTCTTCACGCACTAATAAACACAATCTATGCGGTATTTTTGAGGCATACTTCTCACGTCTTAGGGACTGCGCCCATTCTCGGGACGGCATCGGCACGGTAAGGGATTTTTGGGTGACGAATAGTAATGTACCTTTATATTATGAAACTAAGGTTGAAATTAATAATTCAGTATTCCTAAGCATACCGCGGCTTGCTAAGACAACTATCATTGCAATTCTAACCCAAGTGATATAATATTAAGGTACATTACTATTTGTCACCAAAAAATGCCTTGCCGTCCCGTCCTCATACTGCGCGCATTTCCATAGCCACGTGTTTGTTGCGTTGTTTGGAAGTTACCATGCTTCTATCCTTGTTGCTTTCCTCGTCCTCTGATCGCAGGGCGTGGATAGAGGCGATGCATTTTTCTTTCTTTCAAGATAACGCCAGTGACAATAGAACGAGTTTCCTAGAGACTCTTGGAGGCCTGGACCTGGCGATGACTTGATTTTATTACACGGAGAATAATAAATAGACTTGAATATAAAGCAGATGTCAGCCATGGCAAATAAAGCCTTCATTTGTTTTGAGCTTCGTTTGCTTTAAGCGAAATAGACAAGTTAAGCTAAATAAAACAATTTAAGATAGAGGCGTAAAAACAAAACACTACTTAATATTAATAATATCTATAGTTGGCTGGCAGTGGCTAGATGAAAAAAGCGGAAGATCGTGCTCTTTGGCGGTCTTTGGAGTACGTCTTACGTCCACAGTGGCCTGCAATAGGCAATGAGCTGACACGATGATTTGAATGAAGTAATCAAAATTCGAATTGAAAACAAAAGAATTGATAAAAAATTCCACATTCTAAGAATTTCCCCACTTTAATTTCATCGCATTTCCCATACAACTTCGAAGTACCGGCAACCCCTCGATACGAATATGACTCTGAATTGTTCTCTGCGTTCGAATCACTATAACAATGGCGAAATTTAAAATAATCGAAGGGGTGTTTCTTATAGGGTCCCATTTCAATGAACTTTTTATAGCCCAATATCGGGAGAATGCTATGCCGGGACCATTAGTACGCCTAATAACCGCTAGGGGCGCTGCCTTTTCAAATCAGCTGATCAAATTATCATACATAACTCACATTATTGGTGCAGTAAAGTAATGTAGTTTGTTTAAACACTGCTTTTCGGTGGCGTTTTCGTATAGTTAGTTTTTTATTAGAGGGGAGTAGTGGCATAATAGAAATAAGTCACAGTAGGCTAATTTTTCACTATGTGAATTAAGCGACGCTCACAAAATACCGCACGCAGTCGATAATAAGTCCCAGTTATAATAAGCAATGCTGCTACACAAGTAGTGCATCGCAAGGCAGAGCAGATTTTAAACAAACACATTGATAGCGCCATGACAGATTCGCACATCAGAGAATGAATTATCTTGAAACCAAATATCATGTGGCGCTAAGCATGTTATGGATATGTATGTGTGTGTGTATAAGATGATGCGAGGTGCCAATTATACTATAGTTATTTATTTTCAAGTGCAAATGTAGAAAATGACTTACTTACTTAAAAGTTTTAAATGTCACTGAGGGTGTTTGCTGGCTTATTATTGCAGATTTTGACTTTATTTGTAAACAACAGATCACAGCAATCATAGCATAATTAATATGTTTACCTACAGCGTAGATTTTATATGTGACCTAATATACACCTGTATAAACCAAACCTTTACGGAGTATAATTGCCACATTAAACAAAGACACAAAAAAACACTAAGTTTTTCAGTAAAGTCGTAAAATTTTTAGTTTAAAAAAATATTTATAATGTATTCAAGTCGCTACCTAGTAAGCATGAAAACGATATCATTCATTTCATACGAACGAGGTTGACTAAGTTCATTTTGAACTCAGCTCTAGTACCTACTCTTGGGAGTAGGACTACTGCATCAAACTCCACAATGGCAGTAATTTATCGCTTGCAGTGATAAATTTCCCTAATGGATATCGTACACGGCATAGAGTAGTCTATTATGGTGGCTTGTTAAGGTTTTTGGGGACGATAAATATTGGGCAATTTCGCAGTGTTTTGGTTTGAAAAAAAAAATCTACTTTTAATAATATGTTTAATTTATCTTTAAAGTACTAATTAGTTATTTTTTACAAAATAAGCATTTAAATACCTGCTGATAGTCTTTTTCTTCTTCTTCTCTTTATGGTCAATCCGCGATTTCACTATTATCTCATTTAACTTCAAGACGCAGTGAGAAATGTTACAAATGAATATACGGATTATGGTCTGGTTTATGATTAGATAGTAAGTATAGGTAGGCCATTGAGGGAATTAGATATTGCTTAAATCAATATACAGGGTGTACAAAAGAATGGGACACTCCTTAAAACCACGTGATCAGCTGGTCATATACAACAACTTCTCCTATGGGAGTAACATCGAAATCGTGATTTTATTTTCGGATGCACCATACATTATCATCGAGGTATGCGAGTAGGTTAGTATGGCGAAGCTGAAAAAACAATCTCGATTTCGATATTGCTCCCTTAAAAAAAGGTTGTTGTATGTATATGACCAGCTGATCACGTGGTTTTCCCACGTCCATGTCCCATTCTCTTGGACATCCTGTATATCAGTCTAGTAAAAAGACTTCCTAAACGTTAGAAGAAGTTTTTCTACGCCTATATCCTTCACTGTATCTAAATGTAGATAGATTTAATAAACACAATGATGCCATAGCATTTATTACGTACATTCCAGTGTCATTTACTAGCGCTAAGTCTAGTTTATTAAATTCCTTTCACACTGTCTGCTGTCAGGCAAAATGAGGCGGCCAACATAATGGGCTTGAAACACAACACTTAAATGCTCTCGCGCGATTCGCAGTGCACCGGTAACGCTATACTTTACAGTCATTAAAATTCTTTGACTAAAGTGAACGAAGACAAGGTAGAAGAGCAAAACATCTGCCCACACAAAGTATTACTAATTATTTGAATCGCTGTTTGAAAAGCTACAAAATATAGTCAAACAAATGACGGCGAATGTGGATTCTGTAAAATGTTGCATCTATTGTATTGAAAATTTCTGTACGATGTAATATTATTAAGCATCCTTATGATTTATTACGACGGCCTGCGTTTAGCTATCGCCATCTCTAAGGTTCCGGATTCGATCCCCGGTCGGGTCAATGTAGCAAAACAAACTTTTGCATATTGTCTCGGATTTAGCCGTTTAGGTGTTGTGTTACCTACGTTGTTTCTCTTCTATAACACAAATGCTTTCACTACTTACCTTATGATCAGAGCAACGTAGGTATGTGATGTTGTCTAATATATATTTTTTTAATTTATTAGTTAGCATTCTTTTTATGGTGTTTCTTATACTCAAATACAGCAACTTTTACTATGAGACCAACAAAAATATTTCTAAAAATATAAATCACTTCTCTAAACAATCTGATATGTAGGTCGGCGTTTTAGTATAGAAAAGGTTTTTTTTTAGAATCGAACCCTTTAAAGAAGTTAAGTTAATGATAAGGACAATATTTTGATGTAGAAGCTTAAATTTGCGTGATGAAAAACTTTGGTAAAATGTATTTTACAAAACCTTTTGTAGTTAGAAGTCATTTTCAATATTGCTAAGATATTCCCCTATAATATATAATATAATATCAGTACCTACATATTTCTATTCAAAAACTGACGGGTTCCAAAGCTATAAGCTATAATGTTTTTATCTATGCTATAAGTAACCATGATAAGTATTTCATTGGCATATCATCAAAACTAGATTCATTAATAATAAAAAGTTTAACATTTCATATCTTTTATCATTTTATAATATGTCAGCTAATAAAACTTCCCACTTCCACTGTATTCTTTCCAAAGTGGGTTTTCTTTGAAAGTGTCAAATCTATCACGGGATAGCCTTGGCCATCCTTTATTATAAAAGACGTAAATTCTTATTCCTTTAACATTTTGCACGTAGAAAGCATGCAACTCTATCTTTGTTTAAAATCCTATTAAACTATTGTTATTTTGTATCGCGTATTTAGATTTAGGGTATAATTTATTTTATTGTAGTGATTTGTCAATATGAGAACGATGAATATACGACTTATATTATAAATGCGAAAGTTTGTGACTCAATCGCGCGTAAATGGCTGAACGGATTGGGATGAAATTTCGCACACATATAGAATTCGATCTGGATTAACATATAGAATACTTTTTAGTAGTTAGCTAGTTTAATTTCTTTGAATAAAAAATATTAAAGCACTTGCGTTAAGACATCAAAAGGGCTGTACCAAAAAACCTAGACCTAAACCATATAGAAATATGTATAGAAAAGTTTGTTTTCTACATTGACCAGACCAGGAATCAAACCCGGGACCTCTAAGATTGCGACGCCAAGTCTACTGTAGGTACAAGATCCTGTTGACACCCTTTGTGTAAGGACCTATCAAAAATGAGAAAAAGTATTGCACAGAAAATAACACGAAATGCAATAAGAAAGTTTTTATAACCTTCCCAGCAAAAAGACAAAGTCTCATATGCACCGGCGAAATTTTAAATTAGAAATAAAATAAGCAACGAACCTGCATACGGAAGCAAGTCGCCTTGTTATAAACTTTAAGAAGGGAATTTACTGCGGTTATAACATAAACAACGGTTTATTCCGACGTTTAATTTCTTTCAATAGTAAAGACTTTCTTGTTAAAAAGCTAACATTGTTTTATTTTTAGAAATATGTAACGTTTAAGGTAAATGTTTTCATGACAAACCTAAAACGTACATTATAAATTCATACATTATCTTTTCGTCTATTAATAAAATACTTTATCTTCTCCTCTCAAATTGCATTCACATTTCTAAGTAGGTACCTATATTCTACTTAAAACACTAAAATTTAGTTTAAAAAATACATCCCAAGATTCTCCAATGCAAGATTCCAATCTTTTATTCAAAATTTTGTGCGTGAATATTTTTTAAATAAATACTTAGAAAACATCAGCATCATAATCCTACATCAGTGGACTTGGAGATACATAATCCTCTCCCAATACACGTCACTAAGCCCGATCTTCGGCTATTCATTTCTACCTGCATCCAGCAGCATCAGTACTAGTCGTACCGCGAGTGTCCACATCTTAGCTCTGCAAGTCGTAAAACGAAGTATCTTACTTAAAAAACCAAATTTGGGTAGTAGATATAAAGTGTAAAGGTTTAAAAACTATATTTAAGAGGCTGTTTTCGAAGCACCAAAATGTCTCACCCACTTGGTTTCACTTCAGACGTTCCAAAGGAGGATTTAAACAGTAATTCTCAAACGCTTTAAAATTGTCGTTTGCATTTTAAAATCTTCACACGTTCCAAATTTAAATTCATATCTCATTCGAATAATGGCAGGGGTGGCTGCGTGACGACTGGGAATTCCTTTAATTTTTAAAGTTTTTGGAATTTAAACATGCAATACGAATATTTTATTTGACCTACATAAAATATCAGGAAATTACTATTTAAATAAATTCGTTAACGGTAAGAAGGTATTTTTAACACGAATGTTGATGTGGAAGTCTATACTTTTCTTAACTTAATTATTATCTATTATTACTGTTTTATATTCGAGTTTCATTTGTATCTTTGTAGTATTAAAGTCAAGTATAGGTTTTCAAATCTTAGTAAAGACTGTTACTAAAATGGTTAAATACTGTAGACTATTATACCCCTGTTCATAATAAACTCAACTACGGTGTTGTATTTGGTTATTTTCTAGTGGTTGGTTTTTCTATATTGCAACCCTAGTTGTCGTGTGAAACGATAAGTCCCCGATGACACGTCACGCACTCTGACTGGCACGACAATCGAAAAATAAATAAATTGCAACTGCTTTTATCAACACCTTTAAAAAGTTTTGGTAGAGCCAGTGTTAATTTTATCGGGACAATACTTCCTGGAAAATATTTTTATATTTAAACTTTATTGCACAAATTAAAATCGTACAAAGGGTGGACTTAAAATGCCATATGACTTCCTCTGCCAGACCATTCGGCGAAGCAGAAATCTTTTGTGGGCAGTGCTTACGTAAAAAAAACTTGTATTTAAACAAACAACTGTGATGACAACCATTTAAAAGTTTCTATAAAGGGTTAAAAAAAGGAGAAAACTACATTTATAACTATATGCATGTTGTTTTTAAAGAAAAGATTGGATGTGATCTGAATACTACTAATGAAATATATACTAGTAGCTGAGTAAATACAACAGAGGAAAATAACTAAAAATAGCTTCTGTAATAAGTGCAAAAACTCACATATTGTAGGAGACCGTATCTTTTGGAATTATTTACGCGTTACGTGTAAACGTTGATAGAAACGCCTTCTTTTAGAACTTATATCTATACCCCCATTAAGAATTGGAAACTAAAGAATACATTTTAAGAAAATTGTGTAAAAAGTAGGTACGCTTAGTTGGTAGCAGGTAGCAGGAAAAATGTACGTACGTGAAAATGCTGGCACCTTACATAATTCTCAAACCTTAACTTAAAAAAAAAGCTAGTTCTGCCAGACAGTCAGAAGTAACCACAGTCTCGCGTCGGACTTGGCTGGGGTCGGACGCGCGTACGTGCACCGCATAAGTCCACAACTCGTTTGGCAGACAGAATTGATGTATTAAGGCTCTTGCTCACCAACCGTGGAGAAGTTCTGAACCGTGAGCGATGAGTAAAAAGATTGGATCCGATTTTGATTTACAAGATGGATTTTCGTTTACATGTTATCTCTACTGGAAATGCTTTTAAGTTTTGTTTGTAGTTTATACTGGATTCGCTTATGGGAAAGTGGTAATAACATATGTAGATCCTGGTATAAATAGGTTGTTTACTACGGCTTTTCGTAATAGACAAGTCATATGGTGATCATCATTAACTTATATCATCTAATATTTTTTTCTGGGTCCAGCTTTTTCCATAAATGGGTTATTCAGTTGTAGATCCTGGTTATAAAGAGTCGCCAGAAACTAACGAAAATAAATTATTTAGTTTAGTCATTGTTTCCAACCTACGACATCTCTACCGTTATTTTGTAAATTTAACACACACCATCAGGTATTGCTCGGTCTCGTTGTATAGAATTAGCATCCCTGTGTTACGATGATCGGCTCAATACATTTTAATTTTACCAGAGCATTTATCATAATCAAAACCTAAATCAGTTTAGATAAGTTCGTTTTATGGTCCCAAACTGAAAATCGAAATCGGGGCCCTTTGCATTAAAAGCGAATCACTGCACCACCACGCCAAGGTAAAAAACAAAGGACGATCACCATCACCGCTCTAATTTAAAATTAGTCTAAGTCCTCGAAGGGTGTGTTTACACCTTAACAGATACGACAGATTCGAATTGCGCACGTACAGACACAAAGTGTAGCTTTTGTTACTGACAGTATCCAGATTCCTGAGACCAAACGAATAGACTCGTCTTATTTCTATTATGAGCAGCTTTGTCCATTCGATTTCTTGCAATCAACGACGCATGCAGGTTATGCGGGAGAATGTACTTTCTTTTGGAGTCTTCGAATGTTAAAGCACGTACAAAACACGTACAAAAACTTTGATAATTTTGTTTACTGTACAATATCCTGTTTATGAATATTTTACGCCAAATTAAATGAGACATGTTTTTACAAAAAAAAAAAAACTATTTATTCTTCACAACTCTACGGTCAAGGCAAAATCTTACCTGAACCAGGATTAAATTATCATAATGGATGTAAATAATAAATACCATTTTGAACCTTGATTAGGTTAAATCTCGATTTAAAAATCTTACACTTTTGCTTTCCGAGCACAATATAATACAATAAATTGTCTCTGGTTTGCGGGGCCAACGGGATAAATCAAAACCTTCTTTGAAGAACTCGAAATTTCTAACCATTTAACAGTAAAATAACAAGAATACTTATAAAAGCTTAGTGGAATATAAGGAATTAAACTCTTTGCCATTTACCAACCCAACGAATCTGTATTTTCCATTTACAAATAATAAACAAAACTAAGTTTGTTTGTTTCAAATTATTTCAAATACGATTGTAGTCAAACACAGTTAGACTGAAATATTAAATTCTGTTTAAATAATATAAAATGCTTAAGGCAAACTAAACGTGGGTTCATATTAATTACGCTGAACATTTCTAGTGAAATTAATTACTGTCTAGAGACTAGACATGTAAAATGCAATGCGCTTTCATAATTAGCTTAAATCTTATATAGCCCTTTAAATTTATAAAATTTTGTTACCGAAATTAACGACTACTAATTAAGGACTCTTAGCTTAGTATAAGCTTTCACAGACACTCCTTGTCAATTTTATTTGCAGCATTAGCATTAGCTTAGAAGCTGATTAGCAAGTTTTTTTTTCATTTCATTATCATTTCAGTCTATTGCAGTCCACTGCTACATGTTAGCTTATCCAAAGAGCACTATAGAGAAAGATGTCCCGCTTTTTCATTCAGCCATCTTTCCAATATCGGCCCAATAAGCTGGGAGGCGTCCTTCATTACGTTTGCCGAGACGAGAAGTTTAGTCATTTTTGTTAACGAACTCAACTATGTCATACCTGGTTCCCAATTTACACGAGGATTATTCAGCCTCCCTCTTAGGGGAACCTCGTCGACACCATGTAGCAATAAAAGGCTGCGGGCCAGCGAAACATAAATATAATTGCTGTCTCTTTTGCCGTTTCGATCAGACAAAAAAGAAGAAGGGGTTTTCCGCAACTTCTACCTGTCAACCAGGCTAGCGAGCATTTCTCAGCGTACTGAATTGGGGTTGACTTGCATAGCCATCCCACTCTAGTACCTAAAACTGGTAATGCTTGCCATACAAGAGCGAGATGAGGAATCTTTTGTAAATTCCCATGCCTAGTCGATATAAGTTGACTAGATCCTCCGCAGGTTTTTAGTAGGGATAAGTTGTCGAAACAGGAAGAGCCACTGCATTCTAGTAAGTTAGTCACTAATCTATTGGAGGCAGTTAGAAAGAGTAGTTTAGGCATTTTTCGCAAAAACTGATACCGTGAACCATTCGATTCAAATAGCCAACCGAAACGATACTCAAATGATTAAAACTAAATAGATAAGTGTGTTTGTTAATCTCAGCTAAATAAGTAGATGAGATTAACAAACAGACTTATTATTAGTTGAGTTATCTTCCAAGACGTAGCTGATTCAAATAAAAACAAATCCAAGGCAAACCTCTTAGCTGTTCTTATTGAAACTTTTCTGAACCATACTTTTGCCAACTTTATTAGCTCTCAGATATGAAGTGAGAACTTTGCCATTAGCTCCATAGATATTGGAACTGTGGTCGAACTGCGCTATAGTATGAAAATAGTCGTTCAAGTACGATCGACGTTGCACAGTGAGGTGGAAACTTAGTTTGGAAGTGTTATTTTTCATATCTTAAAGTTACAATTAAATATATTTTATATTTAACTTATTTATTTTGACGTTTTAATAAAATATAGAAAAATCCATGAAACGGGTACCGAAACATGCTCGTGCTCGTCTCATAATCATTTGTCCCTTGTGGGATCACAACCCGTTACCGTTGGTTTTGTAGTCCGAGTCATGTATCACTAGTCCACACAGACGTCAAACTGTATTTTCTGGCAAACTGTAAAAATTACGTACCTAAAATTACTACAGCTCAAAGTAGCTACCTACTACTATATCACATACTGATTTCTAATGGCCTTACTACAAAAAAGATAGACTAAGGTTAAACTATGTCTAAAAAATAGCCAACCAATTTGAACTGTTGACACATCAGACATTTGAGACATATTGTTAACAAACATTTTTAATTGGTTGACTAATCACTAAGACACGTGTCTATCTTTTTGTAGTAAGGCTTTTAATGTTTAATCATTGCAAGGGTTAAAGCATGAGCCTAAATAAGCTTCAGAGAGTCACGACCTATTAATCGTCAGGTCAATCAACCCTTTAACAGCCACAATCAACTCTTAACGCCATTTAGCCGTAAGACGAACAATTCGACGATCACCAACAAAATAAATGTACTTTATTTCCCGTAGACGTACCCCAACTCGGGAGCTTCTACACAATTAAATTTAATTAATTCGAATAGTTCGCGAGTCGTGGGCGCTAATGGGTTGAATGCGTCTAGCGAAGGGGTATAAATACAGGGTGAACGTGAATTCGAGTACCTATGTACGTGATATGCTCCTGATATCACGAAGATTGTAGACTAGTTTTTTTGTTGGATCTAACTTTGGAGGTATAGTCAGCGGCAGGTAAAACTATTAAAGGTCATTCAACCGATTTTTAACTTTAAGTCCAACGTAAAAGGTCAGGTCAACGTAAATGAGAAAATGTATCGTTTTGTGGTAAGGTGATTAGTGGTTTTCATTTCATTTATTCATAACAATTTACATTGTGTCGAACAGTAATTAAAATACATTTAAATAATTAGATAAAAATACAACATGCATCATTAATTATACAAATTCTATGTATAGTAATAATTATATAATAAAAAAGTCAACAGAGATAATAATACGAATTCTATATAATGTCTGTGATTTAAAATAAATATGTCACTATTGATCGGTTGACTGCACTACAAAAGGCTTACCTCCGCTAGTATCTAGCATACGATGAGTAATTAGAGTCTGTAACGATTTTGATTCGAAAATTACAATACTAAATGTAAAATAAAGAAAAAAAAACTTTAATATTCAATTAATAAAAATTACACTCCTTATTTAATTAAAATCTTTATATAAGTTAGATGGACCACGGGAGGCGACTCTTACGATTTACTTAAGTACTCTATTTATAATTGGCGTTTGAAGAATCATGGCCTTTCATGGTCCACCTACCTTATACTTTATATAACTATATATAACATGGCGCCTCTGATAGTATAATTCATTATAACTTAGTTGAAATTAAAAAGGGCAATCCGGTCATGTAGATCGTAAATGAGATAATATGAATAAAACAGAATTAATTTAAATAAAGGACATTAAAGATAAATATGAGACTTAGAAGATAATAAAGAAATTATGTGCTGTAAATAGCACTTTGTAATGTTGGTTTTATGTAGCTCTAACTATCGTGGATTAGGTGCTTTATTAAAGTTACTAAGAGAGAAACTAAGTTGTTCAACGTCGGTATAAAGCTTTTATTATTTTGCAGAAACACCTGTAATATTCTATAAGCTCGTTAACTATAGCTAATCTCAAAGGTAATAACAACAACAATTGGATTCTAAATCTCATTGAGCTTCTATTACTCGAGTAATCGAGATAAAATACACAGTTTTGTTTCGCAAAATAAACAAAAAAGCTATTTAACATGACGAGGGGAGATCTAAACTCAATTATTATGTCGAATAGTGACATCTGGCTAGATAAATACTATTTTTGACGCCTTCATATTATAATCGTTAGTATTTTAGACAATTACAAAAATATAATGATGAGAATACAAGTTTAAAAAAAAGTTAAATTCTAAGCCAGTAGGTACCTTCTTATGATACTATGATTAACTATAGCGTTTCATAAGTTTTTAATGAGACTTTAAAAACTGCTTTAATAATGAAAATCCTAAAAACTTTTTCATTTGTTGGCTGTTATGCGGTTGAATGTGACCGCGAAACAATTATGTATAGGTATGTTGTGCGTCGATTTTCCGGACTAAGGGTTAAAACGTACAAAGGTGTACTTTAGAAGAAAATACTTGCAAGGCTTGTCAGCATTACCCCAAAAGTTCACTGGAAATGTTTTCTGTCGCACGAAATAGTCATCTGGACCTATAGCACATAGGTCAGAAATTTGATTTCATTATCAGTATTTCTAGAATCAAACTTTATTAAAAATGTCCATCATATCTTCTTTTAATAAATCAACGTAATCCCAACCAAATTTACTGTCCACTAAATTGTAGAGCGGCCACAAACCACGCGCATTCAATATTCAAACTGTCAAGTAAATTCAGCATCAAAATTCCAATTCGACTATACAAAACGTAGCAAATACAATTGCAATAGTGCACGGCCACCCAATGTCATGAATAAAGCATACCATGCGAGGTTCAATTTTCCGCCGCTTTACACTGCGGCGCTAATATCTCCTGACTGTGATATGCTGGAGCCGGGTTAGGCTATTGTAATATAGCTTGTGTTACCAGAAATAGTTTTAACAAACAATTTGACGGATAGATGTCTATTCTGCGCAGTATGGTTTGCATGTTTGAAGGAAAACATTTCTAGAAAGCCTTAGCTGAGAAGATGCTTGCAGAGGGAATGCAAGCTGTTATTAAACCACCATTTTTATTTTTTTTGGTACAATTTTGACAAATCAGGTGAAAAGGCAGGTGGATCGGGCAGACACAACAAGTTGACGATAAGGTATCGCTTATCTTTAAAATCTTTGTACTGGGTAAAATGATATACAAGACTATATGACGTCGCCATCTCTGAGGTTACTGGTTCGATCCCCGGTCAGGTAAATGTAGAAAACGAACTTTTCTAAATTGTCTCGGTTCCGGGTGTTGTGGTGTCGTTGTTTCTGATTTCTATAGCACAAGTGCTTTAGCTACTTACCTTAGGATGTATGTGTGTGTATGTGATGTTGGAAAAAAAACTCGATTTTTTTATGTATCGGAGTTATGGATGTGTTTATGATAATTTGTTACAACTCACTATGCTTAGTTCAGTGCTAGACAATTGGTGTGATTGGAACAAATTATTGAATAGGATGAGCTCCCTCAGTACTCACCAAACTGCCCGAAGTAGCTGAAGCGGCCTTCCTCAAAAGCAATCAGCAATGGCACCGTCGGAATCAAAACGAAAAATAAAATTTAATTACCCAACCGGGAGAGTATTGTCCCGTATACGTAATAGTACTGCATCAAATACTGTTTTAAAGGTACCTCGGCGAAAGTTACCCCAACTTGTCTAATAAAATATTGCAAAAGCAGCTATGGCGCAACATGACAATCGCGAACATTGAAAACTGCAACAAAAGTGGTTTTAGAAGCGTATTAGCGAACCGCACAGCTTCGCGTGGCAAATTGCATCGCAAGCGATTGCAAAATTTAGCGGGATAGGTAAAACGCAGCGAAATCCCTTAACTACTTTAGGATACTAAAATTGTAACGAAATTCGGTTTTGCTGTTTCTGAGAATAAAATTTGTTACATCGATGTTTGAGTTTCCGGTTTATTAATTTTGAATTAAACAATATTAGTGGTTGCTCATTAGTTGAATTAGAAAATCAGTAGGTATTTATGCTTTAAATCTGATTAACGGTAAGGTAATGGAAAATCATAGTCAAAACTTGGCGAATTGGAATGCCACAAGTGTAGCCATGATCAAAATGGTCTGGATTCTATTATAAATTATCAATACCTACATTTTTAATTATTTACCAGGGCCCTAACCTTGAACTGTTAAAACAATCACAAATCTGTCAACATTATCATTTCTGTCAAATTTTGTATGAAATGACGTAACCAAAATTGACAGATTTGACAACTTTGAGATTGTTTTAAGAGTTCATGGTTATGGCCCAGGCATCAAATGTAGGATCATAATTTGAGGTTTCTAGTTGTTATTTGAATGATGGTGAACGAATATAGTTTGAATGTCCTTCATTTAAAAAATGAAACTTGTTTATGAATTAATCTTGTTTTCAATGATAAATGTATTTACAAATCATAAAATCAATCATACGTCGTATTTTTCAAACAAGTCTGCAATTTTGTATGTATGATTAATTACGAGTACCACTAACTTCGCAATAATGGGACTGACCCTTTCATATCATAACTAAGGATACGTAAATTATGATGTGATATTCAGCGATGGAATTCTTATTGCTAAAATGATGATGATTATTATTGAGGATTCTACGATCTAAAACCATACTAGCAAGTCAACTTCAGGATGACTAAAGCATTATCAAAAGGATATCTTTTAAGCCCGATATTAAGACGATATTCGAAACTGAAACAACATTCTACGTTTTAAAGCTTTAATAGAGAAAATAGTCGCAGGTATTTTCATTCCACATGAATGGTTTAAAAATATACCGTTTGGTCTTCGTGTGTGGTTTTTGAAGCAAAACAGATTAAATATAACTGATAGGTCTAAATGTGGAAACTGTTGAGCAGTTACTATTTTGAAATGTTTTACAAATATCTATATTTATACATTGAAAAAAAATATTAAAATAGTTTGATCCGTCCATTTTCATTATTTACCTATCAAAAATTTACCTGTATTAAGGTATGTCAATAAATATTACCCACTTTTTTAATTAGTAAAAATAAGTAATTCGGAAAGTGACACATTTTAATTACGTATGTCACAGTTTTCCACAAGTTCAAAGAATACAAAGCTTAAAGAAGTTTGCTTGATATTAGGCATTTACCACAAAATATAAACATCTACACGATAAACTAAAACACACAACGATTCTCACCTACTCTAAGTTTTACTAAGCTAATCCATGTTTCATAATAGTAATAACTTAAGCAAGGTATAAAAAGTTATCGGCCCTCAGGATTATTTACAGCTATTAAATAAAATATTTATGAAATAAAATATATATTTTTGCAAAGGGTTTCTCAATTAACAATAAATTAAACAACGAACTAACATAAATAATAATTTAACCCTACCACTAGCAATATTACGAATCTACGGATGTAGTAGTATTCACAAATGGCAGACTAATCCACATTTATTACCACCCGGCGAGTATTATTCCAACTGAGCTACTGCTAAAATACTATTTTTCGAAAAGGTGATATTCTACTATAAATATAGATGGCCTTAATTATAAGGCCATCTATTGCCATGTCAATCACCAAAAAAATCACCTACCTATAGATAGATATATTGTCTATTTTATTCTACGGAAGCGCTTCGGTTACAATCCTTATAATAATAGTGTGTGTGAATCTAGTAATAAGAGGTTCTCTTACATAACGATAATAATTCACAAACGTCATCTATATGCATAAGGTAAACACCAGTTTTCCTGAAATGCACCACATAAATACGCGAACAGAACACAAAAATGTTACCTTAAAAATTGTCAACGCTCCCGAGCCGCCATATATCACATGGATTTATTTCCACCTTCACCCCATCCTCGATTTTCTCGTAACACCTTAATTTAATATTAAATTTTGCTCTTTCCTTCCCCCTACAAGCAGATGGCTTTGCGTTCTGTTATTCATATTTCAAATCTGCGCATTACTCTGATTAGGGATGCAAGAATGGATGTGCATATGAGAAGCGTGCAAAACTAACTGGTTGGATTTTAACAAAATAAAATCAAACTCAGTTGGCCAATTTTCTGTATACCTAAAACAAAATCGTAAATCTTCAAGCAATTTCTTAAGATCTGACAAAATAATAACATGTTGTTTATGTCAATATTTAATAGGGGTGTTTACTTATTTTTAAACATAAAAATTGTTGTTTTTTCACGCCAAGATATCGCACAAAAATATTTACCAGTTGTTTAAGCTGATGTGTTTTAGACGAGTAACCAAACTTTGTTTGAAGATTTACATTGTATGTCTTCAATATTGTTTATATATTTTATAATGGACTAGGCACTTCTTTTCATAATTTATATCTTAACCATTTCCTTTTCCAAGCTCTGGGCGTTGATTACGCGGCCCTATCTCCTTTCATCGCTTCTTATACTTTGAGCAAATATAAACTTTAAGTACATACCACAAAACACGTTTTCCAATACTGAAAAGTAAATTAAGAGTTTCATAAGGCAATATTACATTTACAATGTACCGAAAATACCTAGGGACTTGCAAAACGTTAGCTTAGTAATTTAATTTTATTATGTATTTATTACTGGCGATAATCACAATACCGAATCTATTAGGGACACACCTTGAAAGGTGTTTATTATAAATTGGAGATAAAGATGTCGTTGCTGTTGATTAAATTTAATATAAAGTTTATATTACATGTAAATCTAACTTATACAAGAAAGATAGTTTAGCAGGAACTACTCGTAGGTAGATACTCTGTGGTGAAAATGTTAGTTTATTTTATGACAAGACAAAAATTAAACTTCTTAAAAAATTGCCAAATCGACACTGAACTTAAAAACTAACACAATGTCAATAATTGGGATTAACTATAATCCTACAAAATTGTAAACCTTGGTCTTTCTCATAAAATAAAATATATATAAATATTGAATTGTTGTGGCATTTTAAGACCTAGAAGAAAATGGATTTCATAGATTTTAAAATGTTTATACATTCGTTCATCATTCTCACTTGAGCCATAGAAAAACAATACAAATATATGGTATTCCTCAAGTAAGTTGGTTAAACGTAAACCGCAAACAAAAGATACGGCCGGTTAAGCCACACTTTTGACTCTCGCAAGTGATTAGTGAATCTAAACCTATGGCAGGGGCGTGCAGTGCATATAGGCAATTAGGCAGTGCCTACCTGATATATGAAATGAAGTAGGCAAAAGGTACATACAAATGTGTGTTATTGATGAAAACTACTGATTTTCAGCAATAAAACTCATTAGCATCATCATCATCACTCATCTAACGCCTACCTTGAAATAAAACCTATGCCCGCCACTGACCTATAGGTACTAACTACCCTTTGACCTAGAATCAAAGCGATTCTAATTAACTGTAACAAGCACTGTACTGTATTGTTAATATTCCATAATATTTTAAACCTATAAAAATGCATGCTGAGGTTAGCTGTAATTGTAAGAGAGGTTAGCTATAAGCCCGATAATAATTGTAATCATCTAAATATTAAAATGCTGTTACTTAGGTATCCTATAAATAAATAAATAAATTATGACATTTGGCAAGAAACATTGTCTAATAGCACAAATAAAGGAAAAGTCCGGTGAATTTGTAGTAAAATAAGTTTTATTTTTTATTAACTCGGATAAAAGTAAAATACACAGTATTCATATTATATCTAAGCTTTATTAATTAACAGACTATTTACATACCTACCTACAAGTTTAAACGGAATCCTCGGCGCGCGAATCCGACTCACACTTGGCCGATTTTTTGTCATATTTGTAGTTAGTAGTTCCTGATCTAAAATACTGCTAGACATTTCGATCTTTTGCTAGAAAGCTTATTATTTTGAGAATATTGGACACTTAAAAGCTACGGAAAACAAATTAAAATAAAAAACAAAACGATTCCAATAACGATAGCACAACTTCACGTTTTAAAAACTATGAGGAAGAAAGCTGGCAATAATTCAAGCTAAGTTGTTAAGTCATTCGCATAATTACTTACCCTTCTATGCATTAGTGGGAATGAAACTGTTGTTTGCCGATGTCAGGATTGCGAAATGTACGAACCTTAAAATTCAATATTGAAAAAGGCAATGCATTTTAATCAAAATGGCATTAGTATAATCGCATAGGAATGTGCGTAATGCGGCTGATACACATTCATCATTTTTCTGACAAGCAAATAAAATAAATAATATTTCTTTTTGGTCTGTTTTTTTTATTTTGTTAGAATTGAATTTCAAGAAAATCTGATTTCCCCAAAAGAAGGTTAATGAATTTGCTAACTACGGGATTAATATCGCTGACACACCGTCAAATAAATTAAATAAGTTTTACATTACATGTTTTAAATTGATTGATTCACCAGAACTTCTTAGTTGCTTATATTTTTCTGGACCAACCCGTCTGCCGGTGCGCTCCTCTCGTAGTTTACGTCTGTTTGTTCCTCCACGACGCAAAAAAAATTACATTCGAAATTCATTTTTCTGACGATCCACCAACACTTACGATAGGGAATTTACTGATATCGATTTTTTTCATATTTCATTGAACATATTTAAGCAAAAACTGAATAATATATTAATTAGTAAAACATGAATTACATAATTATGTAAAATCAAATTATAATATTTAGCTTCTTATAATATTATTATCTAAAATTTTGAATATATATATTTTAGGTTTACTTTATTGTTCACACTTACTTTATCAGGTCCGATCATGTAAGAAATATGTATTAATAGCATGTTACTTTTAGGCACTATTAGGTCTATTATTGTAATACATTTTTACCTACCAAATGTTTATATATATGACTGTTTGTTGCCAAAATAAATGAAAAAAAAAATACATATAGACACATTTTTAAAATAGGAGTTCAATCAACTAAAATGTAATTTACATAATTATAAGTAGGAACAAACTTGCTGTTCCGAGCTTCAGTCTACACTAAGTGGGTAGAATGCAAAGTAAGAAAATTGACTCAGAAAAATAATAGTAAGGTATCAGAAGTTAAGCTTCATTCAAAGCTTGCTAGAGGAATGCATACATGGACGTCGCTGTCGTAATCCTTGGAACACCCCAGAGTGACCAAGGTGTTCCGAGATACAAGAGCGTATCTGAACATTGCATGAATCTTATCTTTCTATTACCTTTTATCATTTACTATGTACTCTTGTTGGGTTTATGATATTATAGAAAAAAAATTTAAGAGCGCACGACCTTTTTAAACCTACATAGCTCGCATTCAGAACAATATTGTCCGAACTGTCGGGCCGTGTGTAAAAACTATTAGTAAGGGGTGGAGAGTTCTGTACGTACTGCGATATCGCCCTTCACAGGGGCGGCGGTAAACTCTAGGTTTTACATTAAAGAAGTTAATAAAACGAAATTATATTTGTGTTTCAACTTACAGATTGACGAAACAATGATGTTTACTAAAACGATTTCGGTGCATTTTATGGACAGAAATAGATGCTTTTTATTCATAAAATACATGCATGGCTCTTTCATAAATATGAAGACAGTAAATATTTTTGTTGGGACATCTATGACAAACTCGGACTTTGTGGTGACTAATGTAAAGATGGGCCTTTGGTGTTATGGCGCCCAAAAATGCAGGTATTATAAATTATTTTTATTTTATAACAAAAAATATTAACATTTGCTTGCCCCACCTGATAGAAGACTACTTTTATTTCATTGTTATAAACTAAATCTTTAAGATGTTTAAATTTCATTTGAAATGTAATACCTTCATTTAAAACAGTTCAAAAAGACCAAAATGCAAACTTTATTAATTAATAAAACCAAATTGTTGACTTAATTAGGATTTATAAACCTTGCCTTCTATTCTTACCTAATACAAAACATTATAATAACTTTGTAATCAGGTTATTATGTAGGTTTGGTAGGGTTAGGTGAGGATCTTTAGGTTAACCATTTGCTGAAATAAGCTAAATTATAACACATTTTCATTGACAGTATGAAAACAAAATATGAAAATCATTTATTGACAATAACAATACATTAAAACGCCATCATTGTAATTCACCGTCCCCATCAAAGTCCGCAAAAATATTCCAAAATCGACAATGTTTTAGCGGAATCGGCATATCAAAGAGGTTTTAATCAGAGTTACAAATTGAATTTGGCCGACAGCCGATTGGGGGCGATATCGGAATAATTTGCATAGTTATTATAAACATGGGTCAGCCCCGCATAAACGTGCTCGGTGACAGCTCCCGTCTCCCGAATGCAAATGTTGCAAAGAGTTACGTAAACGGCTGGATGCGCCATGCCACGTCACGGTCGATATCATTGTCACAAAATCCAAATTTAGTGTAACTGTCTCTATCTAACCAATGTCAAATTGCGCACGTGAAAATAAAAGAAGGACGTCTTAGGGTAAAACCGGGATTGACGCCCCAGTGGTATAGATGCCTCGATTGTAATTACTCTAGTTTCAAAAATATATAGCGTGTAATTTTATTTATCTATCGAGAGACTTTCCAACTACCACCAACTGGATCGTGTCTCGTGTCTCCGTGCGATTGCATGGGACGGCTAGGTGCATTCAAAGTTTTTTCGGGATAGATGCCCTATTTGTCAGCGGGTCGTCTATCCTTAATGTTATCTATATGGACTTGGCATTATCCCCTATATGGGATAGATGTCTCAAAATTTAGAGGTCCGCAATAATCAGTAATACTCTGGAAATGTCAAAGGTAATATTTTTTTTCCTTTCATAAATTCATAGATAAAAGACCAAATTATTTGCCAGTTTTACATTAAAAATAATGAAATAATTGTACAGGGAGATTATAACATATTTTCAAAAAGTGTGGAATATATCCCGGTTTTACCCTACTTGTAAAAAAAATAGCGGCTTTATTTAGGACTGCGGCATTGATACGAGTGCACCTGAAAAATAAATAAAATGTTGCACACAAGAGGTAAAACTTTACTCAATTGGTATTATGGACCTAAAAAAAGTTACTCACTTTTTCACTTAGTATATTAATCAATACATTTGGATAGTCAGATGCAAATGAAGTAAATAAATAAATAATCTTCCGACGGAGATGACGAAAATATATAATTACATATTTTTATATGATTCGAGAGGTTAAGATCGGTTTTATTTTTTGTAAATCTTAGAGCCGTTAATTTTTATTAGAATAGTTTGTTACGGGATTGCTACCATGTACCTTATTTTTGAGTTGCCGATATTTCGGCACTGTTGCAAGCGCCATGATCATCACGGGGTAACTCCGTGATCATGGCGCTTGCAACAGTGCCGAAATATCGGGAACTCAAAAATAAGGTACATGGTAGCAATCCCGTAACAAACTATTCTAATGTTAGTGACCATGAAAGTTTAAAACAATATATTGTTAATTTTTATTGCATTTTGGTTAGGTATCATGAGTACACTTATATTACACTACTCGAAATAACGTCTAAAACAATATTTTTAATTTCAACTCTTCATCCTTGCCACTTCTACAGTTTATAACTCTTTCATCTAAAGGGCGCTTTACTGGCGTTTCAGGTGAACATGTCCAATCTAGCTAGACCCGCGATTATCCCTTCAGTCCCCCCTCTGTCTATTGTCATTTAAAGAAACCGGGTGGGGCGAGGGAGGCCAGGGTAAAGTGGTGTCGGCCTATACAATCAGCTGTAGAGTAATCCAAGGGTGTTTGAGGCTTTGTATTTTATAATCAGATGCACGCGATGATTGGGTATGAAATAACTTAAGATATCAATTGGGATGTTTAATCCAAGGCATCAACCAAACTTTGCTTTGAGAATAATATACTAGTTAAACTTGGATGAGTACCTATTGTACTAGAGAATAATTTCTAATTAATTATTTGAAACAACTTAATTACTCAAGAAAATACGAAAACTAAAATGAGTGACAGCGAGAACCCTATCAGGAATACTATAACTCAATACATTGACTGTAGCATTTAACTAAAAAAAAAGAAAAAAACCGAGAAGTCTTTTTGACATTAAAACACTACATCGATAAAAAAACAATTTCGAACGAAAAATCGGCTTTTATTATTTCATTTTTGATAAAAAATGCAAAGACAAAATTTCCTATTAAAATAAGCAGAATTCGGGTCTGTAGGTTTCTGTATGAGCTAAACACCTCTGACATACAGACGGATAGAAAGGTTTCTGTTTTAGCTATTCATTATTATAAATTATTTATAATTTGAGGTAACTATTAATTGAAAGCAGTTATTATTTTTAGACCTTTTAATGATATGATAAATAGCTTGAACTTTTTAAATGCAACAACGACGTTACATTGTGAAATTTTATTCAGCGTTCCAATTCTAAAGCTCTTTTTTAGTATGATTCTGTTTTCAGTTTTAAATATTTAACTTATTTATTTCATTTTTTCGTTTAGATCTAAAAGAACTATGACTGACACGTCAGCCTCATAAAAAATGCCTTTCATCGAGATTTAACTGGACTTATTTTGATCCATTTAATTTAAATCGTACTTTAACAAAAACTAAATATATCTTTCGAAATTGTTAAAAAAAGCTATAAAAGAATAATGATAAATTTATGTTACAGTTTAACTTAAATGAACGAGTATGTGCTGGAGTACATACATAGGATGCATGAGTACATAGGATGCAAAGTAACTTAATTAAACTATATTTTGAGAACGTTATCTGAATTCATAACTTGTATAACTAGAACAGTCAACCTGGTAAAGGTAAACAAGACAAGAAAGGACGCTTCCAACCGGCCAATCTGGAAGTCACAGGGGGGGCACATATCTAGCATCCTATGTATAAAATGATATTGATGATGATACAAATTTGGACAAATGTGTGACGTTATTTTAAATTATGGGTAAGTCTCATGGACTCAATCAAGGAACTTGTTCAAAGAGACTTGTTCAAAGAGACTTGTTTTTGGAAGGTCAAGTTTCCCCATTCTCCTTTTATTAACACTTACCGCAAACTTGGCACTTACCACAACTCGAGTGAAATGGAGCAAAACAAGTCATTACATAAAATCGCACCAATCAAAGGACCAATCTGGAAAGCCGCTCACAATAGCGTTGGCCACATTACACAGCTTGACAAGATAGGCAATCTTATTTTGCATGACAAGGTAAGAAAATAATCAAACTAATATACAATTTGAAAGAAGAATTTTTTTTACCATATCACGTGAAAAGAAACTCATACCATTTTGTTTTCTGCAACGCATTATATTTTACAAACACACAATCTTAATATAGTTGACTCTATTTTAAAAATCTTATTGTGTTACATAAACTGCTGATCAAGTGAAAAAATATGAACTTTTATCCTTTGTGTAAATTTGAATAAAATGGGAGACACAACCAAATATAATGTTTTATTACGAGTTAAGCGAGAGAGTAAACTATTGAAAGAAAAAAAAACATATTTAACTAAATATTACTTTAAGAGCTAAAATTTGGGTCCAGCAGCATGAAACTTCATTTTTACGACAGAAATCGTCCCTCTTAAAGCTTTTTATTGTGTTATTTATACCAAAATATAAACTTAAAACATTTGACATGACCATCTTCGTTACACAGACTTTGATCAGCGCCGACAAAAAGTTAGAGAACCGCAAATCGTTCATTCTCGTCAATCGTTTGTTCTCGTCAGGCTACGACTCGACGTACCGACATAGACTGGTCGATAAGGATTAACCCGAAGGTCTGGACTGAATAAACAATGTGACGACCAAGGCACCCTCACGTACACATACTGTTAATGTAAAAACGGACTGCAGTATTATTTATTTAGACGCACGAACTCGTTTTCGTGCTTTACTGTTTTTCTACTTTCTTTTGTTTCGAGCGGGGGTGGAAACGATATCAACAGAGTCAAAAGTGAGCAAGAAATTTGGACTGGATAATATTTTACGTAACATTATTAAATTTAAAAATAAATAAGGTCATAATTATTGTAATATGCATGTACAACAATAAAACAAGTAGTTAATTGACTTAATTGGTGTTGAATTTGAAAAAAATTGTGAGTTTATTATATTATTTTATACAAGTTTAATACTTTTACTACTTATTCGTAACTACCCACTCTGCATCGTAAAGTCTGCTGCACTCAAAGACGTCACTTAATTATCATCATCATCATTCAGCCACAGGCCGTCCACTGCTGAACATAGACCTCCCCCAGTCACTTCCAGACGTCACTTTACTTTAATGAATACTAATCAAAAACCTGTGAAACTAAAGTTTATAGGAATAAAGACAATATTGATTGAATGAATAAAAATGATAAGTAAGTAATCAAAACTTTGTTGTTAATTGGCGTCTCTGAGTGCGTTTACGCCAACCATTTTACACTTCTTAGAAATCTTAAAAAACCGGCCAATTGCGAGTCGGCCTCGCGCACGAAGGAATCCGTACCATTATCTATAAAAACAAGCAAAAAAAACACGTTTGTTGTATGGGAGCCCCGTTAAATATTTATTTTATTCTGGTTTTTAGTATTTGTTGTTATAGCGGCGAAATACATCATCTGTGAAAATTTCAACTGTCTATCACGGTTCATGAGATACAGCCTGGTGACAGACGGACAGACAGACAGACAGACAGGCAGACAGGCAGACAGGCAGACAGGCAGACAGGCAGACAGGCAGACAGGCAGACAGGCAGACAGGCAGACAGGCAGACAGGCAGACAGGCAGACAGGCAGACAGGCAGACAGGCAGACAAGCAGACAGGCAGACAGGCAGACAGACAGACAGACAGACAGACAGACAAGCCTTAGTAATGGGGTCCCGTTTTACCCTTTTGGGTACGGAACCCTAAAAATTAAAAAGCCGCATATTGCAATTTACTTCAAACTAACAGCATTTTCAAAGATATTAACCTCCGGCTTTTTCGCGGAAGTTTTTCCATCATTTACTTGGGCTCCCTGCTGAGTTGAAGTTGGTAACTGCAACAGGACCTACCTACATACTTGTTGTTCTTTAGTTATAGTTTGCGTTGCTATCATACAGCTTGCTAACTTCGGTTATACAATATTCGTTGGCTGCCTTTCTTGGAAACATATTTTCTTATTAGAATAGTTTGTTACGGGATTGCTACCATGTACCTTATTTTTGAGTTTTCTATTCTTATGTTAGTGATCATGAAAGTTTAAAACAATATATGTTTTCTTATGTTAGGTCATTATGTAGTACATACCAATAAAATATTCTTTATTAAATAAATATAAATAAATAAATATTGGACAACATCACATACATTGCTCTGATCCTAAGGTAAGTAGCTAAAGCACTTGTGTTACATAAATCACAAACAACGACGGTACCACAACACCCAGACCCGAGCAAATATAGATAAGTTTAGTTTTCTACATTGACCCGACCGGGGATCGAACCCGGAACCACAGAGATGGCGGCGCCATTTAAAGTCCGGCGTGCTTGCCTCTCGGCTACGGAGGACGTCAAATTTAATTTATTGCACACCTTATTAAAAAGGTACAGTACCAATTTAAGCCCAAATGAGAACAGAATAAAATAGCTTATATTTTACTTCAAGATCGATAAAAATATTCTGAAAATTATGAAAGTAAAGCTTTGAGATATATGTGCGAGTTAAACTGCTCAGATATCCATGTTTCTGGAGGAATTATGAGTAATACAGGTACTGAGTTAGGTCATTTAAATAATTACGACTATAGGTCTTCCCGTAAACTGTAACAGAACGTATTTTCCGTACGTCAAATTCTAGAACAAAAAAAGGTTAAACTACTACTAAAAATATAGTTATGCCTCGAGGCAAGATTCTATCTACTTTCGACTTATCCATAGTAAAAATATTTTTATACCTCTTGTATTATAAATACGTTTTTATATTTTCATTCGGTTTGTACCTAGTTTTATCACCTAGAAAACGTTCTTATCACAGATCGGATAGCATACATTGCGTGAATTGGGGATTCACTCAGGCCATATATCAGTCAGAGGGTAAGCCCCGACGCGTCGCAGGGTCGCAGCGACCTTTGTGCTGCACTCACCTTTACAAGGGCTGCTGTGACGTCACGAGATAACTAGTAGATAAATTTATAGCTCAAGTGAGTTCTACTATTTGTGCTTTTACGTGTTTTTGATTCAGAATCGAATGTGAAATTTTTTTTTATTGCGATAGTTACATTAAAATTAGAAATAATTTCACTCTTCGTAAAGTCTTTTTTTATTAATGTGTTTAATTTATTTTGTAAACCTATATAGATGTACGTCTTGTTGTTGTAACAAGATGTAATTTTATTACCAATGAGATGAAATTGAAATAATTTTACAGATAAGTACCTCATCTCCGTTTATTGTCTATGTCTCCGTCTAATAATTATCGGCATAAAGGCTATCCTAAATATCCTGTAATTATCTCCTTTAATTAACCACATTGTTTACTTACTGCAAATTTCATTTTATTTTTTCTAGTCAGCTAAAAGGAGGATAGTTTTAGGGAGGAAGTATCAGTTTTAGCGTTTCCAAAACTGAAGCAATAAATTTTATCGCTGACACAAATTGTTTAAAAGTCTGCATGCACACTTATAATATTACCATAGGTACGTATTTTAAATAAGTACATTTATCAACTCCAGGTATTTCTTTGCTTATATCTCATTCAGGTTAAGATTATTAAGACAAAAAATCGACTTACAAAGAAACTTATTTTACAAAATACTTTATGAGCTTCACCCCAAAACCCAGTAAACATAACAAAGATTAATTTGACGGTTCTCAAGTTAAATCGCTCTTGTGAACTGGCGAGTAACAATTTGTTGAGTTATGGGCTTACACTTTGGAAAGTGTCAAAACGAACAGAATTTCTTTGGGAACCTTAAAACGCGTCACGCGAGACAAGTTCGAACGACACCGGATTTAACTGACATACTGACGTAGCGTTCAGTGAACGTAATGATAGTTTTGAGAATTTAATATAGTAAAAAAAAAATGACTCCACTTTAAAACGTAGTATCTTATTCCATTTGGTACCTTTACCTGGTGTTTAATAACGTGTTTCTATCCATTTTTCTTCGCTTAAAATGGTTAGTGGTTCTTGATGAACGATTTTAATTTGAAAATACACTAGCTCCCTGCTTTTTTAAGATGAACCAATTTGTTTGACGTTCGTAACGTGGTCATCTTGTACGCCTGCCTTGGTGTGCTTGACTCTATTCAAGAATATTTATACCTTGCCTTCTAGGGAGATCCCTTATACATTCTGTCAAAAAATTTCGGGAATTGATGATTTGTTTATGGTTCCAAATTTCAAAATTTTTTTTTTTTTTGTTGTTGTTAGATTGGCACAACTGTTGGCGCGGAGTTTGAGTTACTTCTGATAATTAGATTAAATACAGTATTGTTTTTAGTTATACCATATCTAGTGTGTATTGCCAATTTCGAAATGGACAAAAACATCGAACAAAGAGTTTGTCTTAAATTTTGCATCGCCAATGGGATTTTGTGTTCGGAGTCTCTAAAAATGTTACAGAAGACTTACGGTGAATTGACTTTATAAAAAAACATGTATTTATGAGTGGTACAAAGCGTTTAAAAACGGTCAGGATGTCATAGAAGATTTACCTCGCTCTGGTAGGCCATCAACGTCTGCTACTGAAGATAACATCGCAAAAGTGAAGGAAATAGTGACTGAAAATTCTCATTTAAGTTTGAGAGAGCTAGCCGTCGAACTTTCTGTGTCACATGAGTCGATTCGTACCATTTAAAATAATCAATTGGGTATGAAACATGTTGCCGCTCGGCTAGTCCCAAAAGACCTGAATTTTCTCCAAAAACTCAATCGCAAAAGAGTCGCTGAGGACATGCTAGAACGAATCAATTCCGACCCAACATTCATGAAACGCATTGTTACTAAGATTTTTAATACTTGGGATCCGTTGACGTTGACTAACGTCTCGGTAGCGTTGAGGCGGACGACGTTTTTTTTTCAAGTATTAAAAGTCTTTGATAAACCTAGCATGGTATATGCTAAAAACAAAAATTTAAATTTTTTAAGCTTTTCTGATCTTTACCAATAGTTAAATATTTGTAAAAATATTTCTATCGGGTGTTGACGGTAGTAGTTTATACCGCAACATTGATCAGAAAATACGCTGGCTTTGACAGCCAGAACCACTTGAAAGATTTCGCCGTATTGACTAACGTCTCGGTAGCTTAGTGGTCAAAGCACTCGCCCGGTATGCGATGGACGTGGGTTCGGATCCCACCTGAGGCGGACGATTTTTTTCAAGTATTAAAAATCTTAGATAAACCTAGATGGTAATTGCTTAAAACAAAAATTTTAATCGCATTGTTACTGGTGACAAGACGTGGGTTTACGAGTTTGACATACAAACTAGTCAACAAGCTTCGGAGTGGCGCCTTCCAACTCAACCGAAACCGAAGAAACCGCGCCAAACTCGATCGAAAGTCAAAGTCATGTTGACTGTTTTCTGCGACTGTTTTCTTTGACTGTCGCGGTGTTGTGCACTCAGAATTCTTGCCAGAAGGTCAAACGATAAAAAAGAGTATTATTTAAGCGTTATGCGGCGTTTAAGAGAGAAAAATAGACGAAAAAGGCCAGATTTGTGGAATGAAAATTCTTGGATTTTGCACCACGCGATAATGCGCCTTCCCAAAAGGCCATCATTGTGAACGAATTTTTGACCAAAAACTCAACAAATACCATCGAGCAGCCACCTTATTCACCAGATATGGCTCCAGCAGACTTCTTTCTTTTTCCTAAACTCAAATTACCACTTCGTGGCACCCGGTTTCATTCGGTAGAAGACATAAAGGAGAATTCGCGGCGAGAACTGTTCTCGATTCCGGGAAAAGCGTTTAAAAAATGTTTTGATGAATGGATTATTCGTTGGCGTAAATATATCGCTTCTGAAGGAGCATACTTTGAAGGTGATAAAATAAATTTGGATGAATAACTAACATTTTGTGTATTTTAATCTTTTCCCGGTACTTTCTTGACAGAGTAGTAAGTAGTATTTTCCAACCTTTTTCTATCTGCTTGCTCGTACATTGGACTATGCTGCCCTGATAATTGTATTTGCAGAATATAAGCGGTTCAGAAACTCTCATTTTTTTCAAAATAGATTTCATTAGTAGCAACAAGTTTTTTTGGAACTAAAAATATTTATCTAAAAAATCATAAAAAACAGCCTTTCTAAAGGGTCCCATGACAATAACAAGCCAATTTAAAAAAAAAATACTTTTTCTGAATTGTTAGTAGACACCACCGAAAAAAAACACTGTCTGGTTTCTTTGTAACATGCTAATTTCTTACATCTTAACTTTGAAAAATAGTTTATTATCAAGCGCATATTTTTAAAAATGGGTAAATAAATATGTAAAGGTATTACTATGCTGCTGCACAAACGCCAAAACCGTATAACTCAAAATTTAAAATATAGTCATGTGTCACGCACTACATGGCGATGCGACGCATTTGGAATAATTAATAATTATTGTGCCACTCATTACGAAACTGATTACCATTAAGTGCGCTCGATGCATTATTGACGGCCCTTTTATCAGATTTCAAATATTTAATATTCACCATCGAAAAGGCCAATCTTTTAAATTTGTTTAAATTGTATGCGATAACAATACCTACCGTAGTGTTACAAAACGGCTTAATTTATGCATACATGCAACATCCTATCATTACGTTAATAAATTAATACAATGTAAAATAACGATGTGTTATGAAAATTAATTGATACAGAATACAACAAATTAAATGGTCATTGCCAAGACTTTAGAAAAAGCAGATATGCTTAATATGTAAACGAGTTTAGTGAGACAACGTCTTGTACATATACATAGGTAGACTGTCATCGTATAGTTTGCTCTTGATTAAATCGACATAGATTTATACTGCAATCGCGTACCTCGGCTTAAGTTCACGATGACCTACATCAGGTTTCTATTTTCTAATTTCTCTAAGCAAAATGTTTTTTTTTGTTAATTCACTAAAGTTCCTATTCGTAAACCAAAGCTCGTACTCGCACACTTACTTCTACTTACTTGCGAACTTCAGTAAATTAAACTTGTTACAAAAATCTGTTACGAACTTGCTCGAGAAATTTTAACACTCCATTTCTTCAGAGTTTATGTGTGAAACTTAATAATATGTAGCTCAGTGGTACTCAAACATCAGAATAGGAGCCCTCTTTTTACCGTCAACAGGTGATGCACCAAATGGTGACTATGCGTTAGACACGCAGCCATAATTAGCAATGTAGGTATGTTACAGGTACCAATGCGATTCATTAACATCGGCAATTTATGGTCAATGGCTCAAAGCAACTATATGAAAACGAATTTTGGTTGTTTTCGTTTTAGTTATAGTTTCATCATTTAAGCTATAGGACGTCCACTGCTGACCATATGGATAAAATTATTATAATTGTATAAAGGTTACTTTCATTTTTAATAATACATACAACTGTTTGAAACGAGAAATAAAGTTGTCGTGGTTGATGAATTCTTGAGCATACATAGTTTTCATGATTTTATAGTTAGTGAATTTCCCTATGAAGAAATATCCTTACAATGTTGGGAACCAGTGGCCTAGCTAACCAAGCAGCTCTTGAGCGTAATGAGCGTTTGAGTGCGGTTCCTTGTTTGTGCTTGGAGAACGTCGCATATGACAGTTCAGCGAAGTATGAGGTAACAACAATTGATTTATACGCTACTAGATTGTATAATGCAAGTGAAAGTTTTCTTCGTGACGCTGATAGAGTATGAACTTTTAAGGGTATCCTAATAGTTTAAAAATGTTACATACTAAAAATGACAAACTAAATCTTATTATTTTTTAGTTAGTAACAGAGCTACAAAGACATTTACATCCCGAAGTCTGCCGAAACATTGGTCACATATTAGAATTTCTTTATAGAAACATTTAAAGAAATTATATATACATAGAAACGGAAAAGGGAATCACACTCGGGAGACTCTCGGCTATTGACAAAAATATGTAAAAGTATCATAATAATAACTTAAGTACTACTGTACGTACTGTACCGCACGTAAACTGTAAACTTTACAATAGCCATAAAAATCATGCAGATATCAGTTGAACAAACCCTTTTAATTAACATATTTCCTTTTAATTCAACTCGTGCATTCCCAAAATCAAAACACAGCATCGGAATGTTAAGTTAATTAAACGCAAAGGCGCCGTTTACACCGCCCGATCATTTGCATAAAAATTATAATGATCGCGGACATCGTCTTGAATAACAAATGGCCCTTTCCCAAATAAATATCGCCCACTCATATTTAGGGTTCAAAGCAAAGAAAGCAAAAAACGATACGCTCAAAAAATGAGATCAAATCAATCATATTTTTTTAAAGCTGCAGTATAGCTATAAGATTTAAGATCTGCTAAACCAATCGAAAAACAAATTGGTACAAAACATGATCATTTCGTTGTTCCGTGTCAGACTGAATTTTGAAGCATTTGGTACTTTCTATTCGCGTACCGTAATTGCAAGGATCGTTTTAATTGTTTATTTCGGTTACATAGCCTTATAGTTTGTGCCAGGCAAAACTGTAACAGGAATTTCATAAAATATAGAATTAAAAAAAAACGTCTTTGCATTGTTTGCGCGCATTACAAGTACTATTAATTCGCCAAAAGTATTTCAAACAGTTAACTTATAGAGATTGCTAGACTTTTCAGCATATCTATATACACAAAATTATCTACGGCTATGATATCGATCAGGATCTAAAAGACCCCGCAGATATCTAAATCAGTGCGGTAACCATGAACTCTTAAAACAATCTCAAAGCTGTCAAATCTGTCAATTTTCGTACGTCATTACATACAAAATTTGACAGATTTGATAATGTTTGACAAATTTGAGATTGTTTTAAGAGATCGTGGTTACCGCCCAGGTTTACTTAACCTTTAGATTTAAACTTATAAATCGGTACGGAACTGACTGGGCTTAAGGACGGTTCATGGTAGCTGGCATTTTGACAAAAATCTGATGGCTGTTAAAACATGACACATGCCCTCTTGGTATGTCTACATGGTTTTCGTTTTGTATGCGGATGTGGAAATTGAAATTCAGACATTTAATCATACATTGTCATGTTTCCGACGATAAACATGTCTCCGGTGTAATTGATTGCATTCTAAATGTAAAAATAAGTTACAATATACCGCCTTGTGTCAAGATACTGACATAGCATTTGTATTTAATTAATTAAATAAATAGGGAATACATAATTGAGTTACATGAATCGAATACCTTTAAACAAACAATTCTTGTATATTATGTCGGAAATGGCTACAACGATTGTTATGAAAGAAGGACGGCAGGCTTATATGGAGTTCCCGACCCAAAATGTAAAACGCAGTTCATCAATGAAATTAACTAATATCCGTACATTCAAGAAAGTCAATTTAAAAAGTTAACCGAACGTACCCTCATAAAGTTGGGATTACCTAGAGATAATACGAGAAAACTAAATATTGAGGTTAGGTTCTGTTCTACGTAATTTTTATTTCGTCTGACTATCATCACAATAAATTACATAAGTGTGTAATCAAAACTCGACTACTTACCTAAATAACTTTCTATTTTGGTTCACATATAATAATACTTACGGAGATAAGCATTTATCTACAAGCAAACGACACTTCATAGAAATATTTTTGTTTACATTTTTTGCAATTTGACATTGACAGCTATATTACTGAAACAATAAAAAGGAGTCCGAATTGAGCCAAGGTTGGTTTTAGCGTACCCAAACACTAGTTTAAGTGAACTAAAATCAATGAAGGCTCTATTCGGATCAAAACGTTTGGTTTTTGCATCCTTAAGGACGTTTTGTTATTTGGAAATATTTAATAACTATAATAATTTAATTTCTAAATCCCAACATTAAAAGTAATACATTTTTGTGGATTAAACCAGTTCAAACTACTATCTATATTTTTTATGGTTTCCAACATGAACACCTCTGGATAAATTTTGAGTCGAGTTTCGCCAAAATTCTTTAGTAGGGGGGTTTCGGGGGCGATGAATCGATCTAGCTAGGTTTCATTTTTACAAAAAAAATACCAGTTATCTAGATTACTAATAATAAATACTTACATGTCCACGTCCCCCATAAAAGTAGATTAACTTAATCTAAACTGGGATGTATATCAAATGGCATAGCGGCGCAGTGATTTGCTTTGAATGCAAGATTCTATCAGGTTTTTCATTATCATCATCATTAGAATCAGCCCTCGTAAGTCTACTGCTAGATATAGGACGCACCCGATGACCGCCACTGTTCCCAATCCTCGGCTATTCTTTTTTTTAAATCTGCTGTCAGAAGCTTTCTTCTCGAGCTGGGGGATTATCTGAAGAAACGTACGTAAACTCGCTTTAATTATCACCTAAGCCAAACAAACAAACATAGACTCTATTTTATTACAGAGTTGGCACACATTATTAATCGTCGATTAGCGAAGTGAAGTCTACCATTAGGTAGTTTTGTTTAGAGAATCGACAGGCTGCCTGCAGTAAGAGTATCATCGCTACATCTTGACAGAGTGCGCCTACTCAGTTTGCAAAGTCGCGGTCCCCGCTTAAAAACACATATATACCTTGCTATCAGTTCTAAGGCAAATGTGGCAACTGCCACTTTAGCTTGTCAATACTTTGACGACTGGATGCCGGACTTGAAGTCGTCATGTCTGGGGCGGCCCTGGGTTCGATTCCCGGTCGGGTCAATATAGAAAACGAACTTTTCTATAATTGTTTTGGGTCTGCGTGTTGTTTCTGATTTCTATTTAAGAGCCATTTCACAAAATAGCGCATCTTAAGCTACTTACTTTAGGATCAGAACAATGTAAGTAATGCTGTCCGATATTTATTTATTATTTACGTAGTAGGTAAGTAGTCGTAGGCATCGCAGTATCACATAGAACTGACTGGCCGGTGGGGCAGAATGGTTCTATAATTGAGGCCACTTACCGGCAAGTGCAGCAGTGTAGTAGAAGTTCACCCATAAGGTGTTTAAGGTTGCAAGAGGCCACTGGATGCAGCCCGCTTTAAACCAGCTTGGAAAGGATCTGGAAGTCATTGGGGGTGGCCTAGTTCAGCAGTGGGCGTCCTATGGTTGAAATTATTATAATTAGAGGTATTTTGGTCTTCAAGATTACGTTACATGTCCACGCGCACGTACCTACTTACTAAACTCTCACCATGTTTTACAACGGCCATAAAAATCATGCAGATATCAGTTGGAGAAAAGGAGGTCTTCCTTATTATCAAATTACTTAATAGGGCAAATGTGGCCATTGCCACTTCAGATTGACACTTTTAGCTCTATACAGGGGCATGCGGTGTATATAGGCAATTAGACAGTGCCTACCTGATAAATGATATAACAGTCCACTGCTGGACACAGGCCTCTCCAAAAGAAGGATTTTGCCATAATCGCCACGCTTGGCAGGCGGGTTGGCGATCGCAGTTTGGCCAATGGTGGAGAGGTGACGCTGCTGCCCGTCTTCTTGTGGCGGTTCTCCTGTAGTCGCCTCTTACGACACCCATAGGAAGAGAAGGGGTGGTGCTATTCTTTTAAAGTGCCGGCACCACACGGCATTAGGTACTTACAAATGTGTTTCATTGATGATAGCCACTGATTTTCATAAAAAAAACACCTAAATAAGTATGATCTAATGCCTCATCATCAGCCTATTTCAGTCCACTGCTGGACACAGCCTCTCCAAAAGGATCTAATACCTACCTCGAAATAAAACCAATGCCCGCCACTGGCTGTAGAGATTACTTTATATTTAAATAATGTTAAGTAGCTCCGTCCCTAATGTGTTTACTTAAATTGCAGTATGATACCAAAACACCAAGTCAACGAACTCCAAGACATAAATAAGAAATCGATAGTCTACCATCTGTAATTTTAGACAGGACAAGGAAATAAAGGCTGTGTTGACATTAAAAGTAGCATAGAAAATTATATCAAGGAACTGGAGGTTTCGGACAGTTACTTATTATTTATGTATTTTGTTCTTTATGACACCAACGTCTATCGTTAAGTTATCGTTAGGGTATCTTTACCCTAACGATAACTTAAAGATAGCACACACTATAGCCTTTTAATCAGCTGACAGTTGTATTAGAATAAATATCAGGTGTAAAAAAAGGCTTAACGAAGCCGAATACCACATATTCTGCGTATTATTACGATCATTTTTTCTTGTACACTATACCGAGTTATTGACAGTCAAAATTACAATTTTTTTTCAAAGATTTTAACAAAATTGACTTCTGTTTGTTAATACTAAACTTTTTTACAAAGAAACATGATCCGCTTACACACACAGGCATAGTCTGTGGCGTGCGCGCTATACATTGCGGGTTTAAGATATGTTTTTTTTTTGATACCCAAAAATAAAAGTCATTTCCCAGCAATATTTTTTTTGCATTCTACTTGGTTTTATGTATAGAATTCGTGGTTTAAGGCTTCGTTAAGCCTTTTTTTTACACCCTGTATATAAATCGGCCGATTACAAATCGTTTAAGTGTGAGAATTCATTTGTTTTATAGTCTTGTTTTGTAGCTGAACTTGACATCTACATATATCAATGAGATTTTTAAACTATTTTTTTGCAAAAATAAAATTAAAAAAAGGTGTTTTAGAGCCATAGTAAATATTTCTATTTAAAAAATGTTAACCACCGCCTATTTTTTTAAATAATTCTATGACCAATAATTTCCTTGTTTAGGAGCTATAATATACTTAGTAACGAATTTGTCACTTTAAATCCAGACTAGTATGTTGCGCCGTCCGTTTTGAATACTAAAACACTTAGTTAACATATAAAGTGAAGTTGTTAAGGAGCTAACTACTGAGCGCATGTGTCTTGCTTACTTAGTATAATGGGATGCAATTTGAGACTTTTATTATGAAATCAGTTAAACTATGTACCAAAATAATCGTTTGCATGTCTAGTTCGAAACATAAAAGATTTTTGATAGTGTAAAAGTGCCTTCATGATAAGGCTTACAGGGCCATAACCATGAACTCTTAAAACAATCTCAAAGTTATCAAATCTGTCAATTTTGGTACGTCATTTCATACAAAATTCGACAGAAATGATAATGTTTGACAGATTTGTGATTGTTTTATCAGTTCATGGTTAGGGCCCAAAATTGACAGATTTGACAACTTTGAGATTGTTTTAAGAGTTTATGGTTATGGCCCAGGGCCCTAACCATGAGCTGTTAAAACAATCACAAATCTGTCAAACATTATCATTTCTGTCAAATTTTGTATGAAATGACGTACCAAAGTTGACAGATTTGACAACTTTGTGATTGTTTTTAGAGTTCATGGTTAGGGGGCAGGTCTTTGTTAATGTTAACATATACATTACATTAGATAAATTGTTTGTCATTAAAACATATCAAGCAACCTAACCTTAATAAACTCAAAAAATTTCAAAGCGTTAAGTTTCTAAATAATAGCAATTTTCTCGTTTATTATTAGTTTTAACTGTAATTTACGACTACTCATAAGTTAAATTTGAATTATCTCAGTTTAAATTTTAAAGTTTGATGCTTTTTACATTTTTAACCTAATAACGCGTGTTTCATACATCATCTGTTTTTTTTTTTCAAATTGTTGTATACCAGCGTTGTACTACGCAGTTCTAAGGCACTCTAAAAGAATCGAACAAAATGACCTATTATTTTAATACATTTTGATTACTTTTATATTTTCTACTACTTTCATACCTTTACATAATAAAACAGACCCCACAATGATGTAGCATCACTTTATCCCCACCTCGTTCACATCAGGGGTCAATCCTTGCCTGCAATCGACAGGTAACCCTCCAGCGGCGATGCAAGTCACATTTCGATTCGGCATGACGTCGAGTGTCGAGGGACGATCAGCCATCGCGCGGATATTAACCACTCGATTGCTAATTGTCCCAGCTCCAATTATCGAGCAACTGTCAACGGGACGCGTTGAAACAAGTTCAGTCGGCAATTCGATTAACAATTGGTTAAATTCTTTTTTTGTTAACGGACATTTCGATTGCATCGATTAAAGCGAGTTTTTTTTTACCGTTAGCACTTTTATCTATAAAGGTTTTAGTGCTTTTCACATGATAATTAATTTATCATCATCATTTCTAATTCGTGTCTGGAAATAGGACAAATAGTAAGAAAAAGGGTTTTAATTTAATGTCGACGATTATTCTGATGTTTAAAATTATCTGCATTCTCATTTTCCGTATTATCAACGACGATAAACAGCCTAGGGTGTTAGGTAAATGGTAATATCAGAAATTTGATATCATAATTTTTGAAAATAATATTTTTTATACAAATCGGATTCTAAAATTTTTGTTTTGTATAAAAATAAAATATCAATTATATACCATTTACTTATCACCCTGTAAAACTCATTGTTACATATAGATAATAGCAACAATGTTGTCGGATATTGTTCAAACAAAGCTGGCTTACAGGGAACATCTGAATTAAACAATACGGTTAGCAAATTACTTAGCTACCTTCTTAGCTCAGTTAGAAGAGAAGTTACCTGAAAAGTGATAGTGCTGATAGTGCGTGGGTGTGATTCCCACCTGTGCTGTTACAGGTAAATGTCAAATTATCACAATGATTTAAATTTAGTAGTTATCGTGTAAAGCTACAATTCATTACAATTAAGTAATTAGCTGATGAAAATCTTCGTATCTTAAGGCCTTAACACCACCTAAGTGCCTAAAATCTCGAATATTAAAGCCAAATTGTCAGAATACCTGTTACTTGAATCTAAAAACTTAAAATAAGATATGCTAGAAGATGATTTAATCAACGTCTTGAATTGAATAACTTAGATTTTTCATTAGGTCCCTTGGATTAAAACATACACAATAAAGTGTCTATTTTTTCATATATTGCAAATGTTCGTTTAAACGGCTCAAGCTATTTCGTTACTGTTTTCACACAAAACAAGGCTGTGGAAATATACATTGAATTTAGAGTTTTATTTGCTTATTCTCTTTATTGGCATTAAATTCATAAAAAACATGTTTTTCAGATATTTAGAGGTCATCCATCCGCACGCGCGAAATTGTATGGGCGAAACGCGTCAAGGTCATTCAAGCGTGTTAAGGCCTTAAATGATGTCAAGGACGATACCTATATATCTACAAGACATGATCACATAAGGTATGGTTATTTATTAGTAAAATTGGTTATTGAAAGAAACCTTACCAAACATGAATTCCTTTTACTTGTAAAACATTCTCAAACATAAACATCAAGCGATTGCGATCGCTGATTACCATAACTTCTCTACTTCATGAAACACTCCAACTAAAGGATTAAACTCCTCCTAAGCTTTGAAAAGAACGTCTTTTTGGTAGGTGATTTGAAACTCACTTATGTAACTACTTCACTCGCATAAAAATGCAGGTAGTTTTGATTTTATGGGACTAAAAATGTCACAAACTATAATTTCCTTTTTTGACATCTTATAAGTCATAAGAGATTTTTTACAGTCAAAAAACTATGTAACATTTATTCCAAATGAGTAAAATTTCCTAAAGTGGCGTCAATTTTTTTATACTACCAACTTATCTCAGGAACAGTTTCAACTTACACGATTTTTCAAAAGTTTATCGCGAGATACTGGATAGTTGCTCGTACCAAGCTATTCCGATATTACTTTTTTTAGAAATTCTACAAATGTTTATTAAAAAATGTTTTATTACTCCTGAAAAATCCAACTAAGACATGAAATAGAATATCGAATGGGATTTTTGTTATCAACCAAATGAAGATCAACATAGGATAAAAATTAAGAGTTTGGCTAATGTGCAGTCCACTGCTGGACGTAATCCTCTCTCAAAAAGCAATTAAGAGCTTTAATCTGTATTTTTTTTTTTAATAAAAAGGCGTGTAAACTGTATATTTAGGCCTTATATCGAGGTAACATTTAAAGTTTATGTGATGCATATTTATCAGCCATATTTATTTAAATGAAAAATTTGATACCCAGTTTTAACAATGCCACTCACATTTCGTCCGCCACATGCATCGTGGGAATTCGATCATAAAATTTTCTAACACTGAACTGTGTTTTGCTAAAAACCGCATCATTGTTATTCCGTTCACTAACATCGCCTTATCTTTATAGGAATTCCACTGGCCGTTTACAGCCACACTGACCGTACTATCTGGCGTGCGTTTAAAAAAAATCTTTAGGATTCCGAGGATAGCTCGGAGAACGGCTATCGAGTGAACTGAAAAGTTTCTGTGCCATGAAATCGGATCGTGGATTGCATACAATGTTCATCTCTACGGTAGATGTTTTTATTTACAAAAAGGTTTTGCAAAAACTGGCATCGTTTGGATGCCCCAAAACAAAACGAAAAAGTTAAACCATCCTACATGAGCTTAATCTTTGACTTTGAAAATATTTCTTAAATAAATATAGGTAAGTTTTATATCCCACAAAATTATAATCATGGGATTTTCTAGAAGCAAAAAAACTACTTCTGGATTTGCGAAACATTTTTA
Organism: Anania fuscalis; assembly: GCA_950371115.1. NCBI lineage: Eukaryota > Metazoa > Arthropoda > Insecta > Lepidoptera > Crambidae > Anania > Anania fuscalis. The sequence continues at coordinate 5,117,153 of OX493337.1, forward strand.
ACAAACTTTTCACAATAGGCCCTTCGTAACCATACACCGGTCAAGTCTCCGTCCAGTAAGCTAAAAATATACTGAAATCGTCAATCACGTTATGACCGCGACTAGATGTCATGTCAACGTCAGGTTTGTACATATTATTTAAATCGAGACTACCTAAGAAAGGGCTTAGCTAATGTAAAAATTTGAAAACCATAACGAAGTTCAAATATTATAAATAATCCTACACAAATTATGCCGTCGTAAAATCATGTCGTGGTAAATTGCTATCGTTAAAGTTATTTATTTTATTTTTATTTTATTTATTTAAGGACAATTAACAAAGCATATACCATACATTGATAGTCATATAACTTAAAAAAAAATTACAAGGTGTTGCCTTAATTAAAGGCTGCCACGACATGCATAACAATATTCATGTTGGAAAATAACTTGAAATATTAAACAAATTATATGCTTACAAAGTATCTAAGCACTCCATAAAAGTACTTACACTGGAAGCACAAAATAGTATGTACTGTGTTGCGTAATTTATCTTAGAGGCGAAGATGAACTTAGATATCGTATCGCTACGAAGCGATTGTCACTTGTTTTATAGGCTATGCTTTAATAAATGACGTCATGGCTTTTATTTTGACGCGAATGACCGGCGACTTGACAAAAACCTGAATGTAACCTACTAAATAAATAAATCTTTTGTTCGTTCGGACGTGTAACAATAACAAATTAAAATAGCCGTGTGAAAACACGACTGTTGGAAAAATCATAAAATCAAAGGCAAAGCGGTAATTTTAATTTATTCCGTTCTTAACGTACGAAAGAAATAAACAATTTCGTGTTAGTCCTTATCTAAAATTGGGTTGCAACATTATTTAACCATCGCAACCCCTGAAAGAAAATGAATAAATAATATTTAAAACAAATAAATACTGAGCCCCTCTACATGCGTGCCCAACACCCTTTCCCGTTTTCCTGTTAAATTTCCCGAGTTGAGCGCGCGAGAAATTCGTCTACGCCATTTTTATTGTTTTTCCTTTTTTCGCGGGCCCACGGCGAGAGGTGAAAAAAGTTTCATTGTTAGCGTTTCAGGGGAATACCGTTGTTCTTATTGCAATGGACATAAATACCTGAATTGAGCAAAAAAAGCTGGACACAGATGGCAGGCTTTTTAGGGTTGAGGGGATTGAAGCTGATTTTTACTTGCATTTTTACGTTGAATATTTTGGATTTGTAACTTTTTATCTCACATGTACAGAGGTCTCTAACCATAATCTTATAAAGGAGTATTACTTTAACATTGTTTTGGGTTTTCTGGCTTTGCGACTTTTGATAATAATAATAATAATAAATAATAATAATAAATCATTTATTTGCCAGAATATGGTACAAAGGTAGGTAATATCAATAGATTCCAGCATATTCTATCGCAATGCGACGTGCAAATATTATGTCAACGTATTAATTACAAAAGTTCTGTCGATTATTATGCGAATTTAAATGTCAAAATTACAGTTTTAAAATTAGTACAACATTCTTTATGGCAACAACATTTCAAACATGCAATTAGATTAAAATTATGTCAAAATATTATATAAATGTCAAATTTTATCATTCAAGAACTCATTAATTGTATAGTACATTCTTTCCTTTAAAAAGTTGAATAGTTTATTTTTGAATTTCGTAAATGTTAGTAATTTTAATTCATCTGGAAATTTATTAAATATTTTTATAGCCATACAATAAACGTTTCTAGAGTACAATACCAACTTTCGGGGAGGAATTGTTAAATTTTCACCTTTTCTGCCTCTGTACCCACTAAACTCTTTATTCTTTTTAAATAAATGAGTATATTTTTTTACAAAAATCCCTACTTCAAAAATATACAAGCAGGGAAGTGGTAAAATGTTTAAAGCCTTAAACAAAGGCTTGCAGCTATCCAAATAATGAGCCCCACAAATCGATCGAATACATTTTTTCTGAACCCTAAAAGCTCTAAGCATGTCAACCGAGTTACCCCACAGTATGAGACCATATCGTAAAGCAGACGAAACATATCCATGATATGCCATAACCGCTGCTTCTTTAGACGCTACTTGCCTAACTCTGTTTAGTGCATATACGAATCTGTCAATTTTATTTATTAAAGAGTCGATATGGTCTTTCCAGTTACACAGTTCGTCTATGGTTATACCTAAGAATTTCGTCGCATTAATATGTTCGACTTTCAAATTGTCATAATTTATGTCAAGTTTTTCGTCATTAATGAATTTTGCTTTAAATTTAATATATTTTGTTTTGTCAATATTTAGATTTAAATTATTAAGTCTTAGCCACGTTACTATTTTACTAAGATTTATATTGGCAATGTTGGCTAGCTCTTCTTTTTTTTTGCATTTGACAACAAGAGTGGTATCGTCCGCAAAAAGTATACACTTTTGATTTGTAACATTCGGTAGGTCATTTATATATAGCAAAAACAACAAAGGACCCAATACACTGCCCTGGGGGACACCGCAACGGTTATAGCGGTAGGAAGAAGAATATATATTTTTTACATTACCAGATAGCCGGGCGATTTCTATACATTGTTGACGTTCCGACAAATAGCTTTCCATCCAGGACAAAGCAGTTCCTCTTATCCCATACCTTTCCAATTTTTTAAGAAGCAATTTGTGAGAAACGAAGTCAAATGCTTTGCTCATGTCTAAAAATATTGCCAGTGTATGCATTTCGTTATTAAGATTTTGTGTTACTTCTTTAATGAGGTGAAAACAAGCTAGAGTCGTTGAGCTGTTTTTTCGAAATCCATACTGTTCATCTTTCAGCAACTTTTCCATTGAGATGAATGATGATATTTTATTGTACATAACCTTTTCAAATATTTTTGACAATATGGGTATTAAAGTAATGGGTCGATAATTTTTTAATTCGTTATGGGAGCCATTTTTATACAAGGGTTTCACAACGGATCGTTTTAGTTCCTTTGGAAACAAACCCTGTTCGATTGACAGATTTACGAGGTGAGCTATGGGGGAAGAAATAAAGATAGCACATTTTTTTATAATATTTGTGTTGATACCGTCATAGCCTGTAGAGTTAGTATTTTTAAGTTCCTTAATTATTTTAAATATGTCATTTTCATTAATTGGTGATAAATATATACTTTTATGGTGAAATGGTATATTATGTAATGCATCGTTATGTTGAGTTTCCTTGTCATTTGGAGTTTTATTAGTCAAGTTTATAAAATAATTATTAAATTCGTCACTTATTTCTTGGGGATTATCAATATATTTAGTTTTTAGTTTCAATTTTTGGATGTCATTTTTAAAGTCTACGTTTTGCGTGTATTTTTTTAGTATATCCCAAGAAGTTTTGCACACATTTTTTGATTTTGCAATATATTGTGTATTTGTATTTTTTTGCGCTTGTTGTATACATTTTTTTAGTATGCTTGTGTAGTATTGGTAGTGTTTTTTAGTTAAATTTTTGTTAATTGCAGATAATCGATATTTAAGGTATAGCTGTCTTTTACGAATGCAGCAACGTTTGATACCTTTAGTAAGCCAAATATTTTTGAGTGGTTTTTTAACGATTTTTACTTTGATCTGTGGAAAACACAGATTAAAGAAAAGAATAATGAGATCATGGAAACATTTGAAAGCGTCATTAATATCACTTTCATGATATACTTCACTAAATGATAAGGCTGCGATACAGTCAACAAATTTTTTGATGTTGTCTTTACACATATCACGCCTATATTCAAACCAACAATTAACTTTTTTCTGGTATTTAGGATCTCTATCAACTTCAAAAGAAACACTTTGACCTGTTTCGTGGTCAGACAAACACAACAAATGAATTTTAGATTCAATATTTTGATTCAGATTGCTAGTGATCAAGTCCAAACAAGCGTTTTTACGGGTGGGATTATTTATATGATTTATAAAATTGTAATTGCTTAGTAGACTTTTTAGACCTTTAGTGTGTTTATTATTGTGCATCATGTCTATATTCCAGTCCCCGCATAATATAATTTTTTTATTATGTTTTTTTGATAAAACATTCAGTAGAGACTGAAATTGTTGCAGAAAGACATCTAGCTTTGAATTTGGAGTTCTGTAAATGCATACAATTATGAGGCTGTATTGTATAACTTCCACTGCACAACACTCAAATGTAAAAGGCATAGCCTGAGAAATTTCTATTTTTCTGAAGTCTAAATCATTTTTTATTAGACGTTAATATGTGTACGTGATATTATGTTTTTGTGACTATTGATGTTAAATTCCAGTAAAAAATACTGTTTAAAGTTGATTGTAAGGCCACAAGATAGGAGGAACAGCGGGGTAACCATGAACTCTTAAACAATCTCAAATATGTCAAATCTGTCAATTTCGTACGTCATTATGTACGAAATTTGAGATTTGAGATTTTTTTAAGAGTTCATGGCTACCCCCCAAAAGTAAGTTTCTATGACAGGTTCTCTATTTTATTTTAGATTCAATATTTTATACTTATTAGTTTCGATAACTACGATTATTTCACGGTTGATTGTTAGCCAGTAATTAAGTTTTTAATTCACTTCAAATTTTGTTTTATTTATCAACATTGAAACCTGCGCTAAGAACTCTGTTTTAGCTTAGCGCTAATGGATAGATATTTCAAAGCAACGAAAAGGTAAAAATATTGTTTATTATTATTTTGTAAGCGAAATTTTATCTGTTCCGTTGTTTAAAAATAATTCTAGTATTTTAAAGTCAGCGATAAAGAAAATGGCAACTACGTTAAGACTTATAACATCCGTAAGTTAATCTTATCTAAATAACTAATCAAGGGGCCGTGTTCCATGAGATACGGCTGCATCTTAGCATCTTAGTTATCGGAACATTATCTTAAAGACAAATTACGCACTTTACAACCTCAAGTTAGTAAATTTCCATTAAAATTTCTCATGGACGCCAACAATTGCGATTTGTAATCGTTAAGAATGCGGATATTAGACTGAACTAGATTATGAAATAGGAAATCCTTTTACTTCAATACCGAGATAGTTTGTCTGTTTGTAATAGCTAATAATGATTTTTGTGGAGTAAAGTTTATTTATATTTTACCACCTAAAATACTAGGGTAGTATACTTTTATAGTTACTTAGCCTAAGTAATACGATATTATGCGATATTACCTTTAATTTTCTATTAATCGAAATGGCCTAGTGGTTAAAATGAGATTAAATCGCCTAATTCTTTTTAAAAAAATATTTTTTTTTCTAAATTAACATCATACTTAGCTGGCCTTTGCATATCAAATTTATTTTCGGGTCACATGCCTTATTTTGTAATATCAAGATACCAAAGAACACTTGGCATATTTATTGATATTTCTAAAACAATCATATTTAAACGTTCAGCCACTTAAAATCTCATCTATCCAGCCAGGTACTCATTGAAATAGGAGGAGGAGGAGAATTGATTTCCTTTCAAGGTTAACACGAAAATGTCCCTAGATTCTAATCTTTGCATTAACTGATGGAATCCGGCACAGACGTCCCTGATCGCTCAAAAGGATATAAGTAAAATTACGATCGGAAACGGCGAAGCGAAGGTTTGAGACCTAAGTCAGGGTTTGCACACATTTATGTTTTGAAACATTAAAAGAGGGGTTATTTTATGGAAAAAAACATTTAATAACTGTAGCACAGTGCTGTTAAGATCATGCTTTGTGTGTGTTGTTAGTTCAAATCCCAACACGTATTTTTCACATTCTACGTACGGATTAAGTATATCACTTGTTCAGCGGTGTTTTAACTCCACGCAACATTAAGTAATCATGACATATACAAAGATAAAAGAGTACAAAAACCCATATTCACTTACAATGTATTGTCAACACGCAGGTTTATTGGTACAATTAGTACAACCTTCCTGTTTGGGTTCATCTGATTTGTGGCGAGTCTTTATAAAGGTGTGTTTTATAATTTAAAAAAAATAAGAAAAATCCATGTGTATATGAGTGTGTGTGTGTCATTGGTGTAAAGGTGTCATCTATCAACACTGAAGCACCTTCCTTCAAGCATCGTCGCAGTCTTCACAGTGCATGCGCGCGCTGCGCACGGTTGGGTGTCCCGCTCACCGATATCAACTCTCCAAACAATTCTAAAATGGAAACACTGCTTGCAGGTACTGCAGTGTTAATAGATGCGCGGTCACCTTAAGCATCCATTAGCAAGTACAAATGCTTGTGCATAAGACCACCACCGTTATGATAATTAGTTGAATAAGTCACGTCATACATATTAAAATAAATATTACAATCAAGGCATTAAATAAATTATTACTAAAGTCCTGTTATGCCAATAAAAAACCGTATAATCCGAATGTTAATGATCGCTATGTACAACTAGCGGAACTGATGTTGAGCGCTGGGCGAAAGATGCGCAGAAGATCATAACGATTACGTGATTGGCTAGTAGTGCGACGCGCCTGCACCGCCGGCCGTGATTGGTTGCTACCTCCGCGCGCAAGCGTCTCTGATTCGATGATCGTCTCGTAAGATACGCAAAGTAAACCACACTCTTTGCCCCACTCTTTGCGTTTGGATAAACCTTAATTTTACACTAATATGTGGCGTGAACACGTTTCCCACTTAATCAGTTTTTTATTATTTGTTGTTAACTTCTTAGTTTGCTGTTAGATAATCCCACAAATAATAAAAACATTATAATCTTTTTTATTTGTCATTGAGAAAATATAGCTACGGAGCCCATAATACACGATACTGGATCACACTTGCCTATTTTTATATCTTCAGCTAATGATAGCTAGTAAAAATTCCCGGCCAACTCATCCAAGGATTAAGTTATCATTTAAACCATCCGTCTCCGGTATTTACTGTATCTGCTTAAACATTGATTATTAAAAGCACTAGCTGGTACAAATTATGGCACTCGGACCCATTAACATTCCTTTTAGACCACCTGCGGGGAACGGGCAGCGATCTGCAATTACCCGGGCCTTGCCAATGACTTGGCGGACATACGGCCAGGAAGTTTGGTGAACATGATACAAGAAGGATGTCATTGATTTTATACCGTCACTGATTTTTAACGAAGTTTTTTTTTAATCGTGAAATCATGGCTGTAGTATGTTATGCATCATAAATAAATTAAATAAAAGTTATGTTATGTTGCACCACCTTCTATTAAAAACTTTTTACTGCTGCTGACTGCCAAATACATAGCTGTTCTTCCAGATAATGCCCTATACCAGTAAATACTACTCTTTGACTATTTTAAGCTGTAAAAAGTTTAAATGAATAAAGAAAATAACGTAGATAAAATTCTGGATTTAGTACTTCGACGAAAAAATTGCTGTCATTTTCTGACGCAAATAATTTGAGATTTATTATTTTGAAATGCATGTGGCTTTGTAATTATTGCTAAATTCTAATTGTTTATAACTGTCTTAACCGCATCTTAGTATTTTGCCAAGCTTAGTTGATGCTAGTTGTGTTTACAAACCATAGGCAATAGGTATAGACATATTATTGCCAGCTTTGAAACACATTCCTTATCCTATAAATAAATAAATAAAATGTTTACACAATCACACCAATTATCTAGCCCCAAACTAAGCAAAGCTTGTACTATGCCGACTGGATAAAGGATAAACAGGCTTATATAAGTTCATAAACATCCATGACTTAGGTACAAATGCTCGTGCTCATTTACATTTGCCCATCGCGGGATTCGAACCCGCAACCGATAAATACATGATACCAGGATCGGTATCTTAGTTTTCTTTATTTAAATTTACACATTATAGGTAGATCATATCGTGTCTCTTTTTTGTGTCTTTCTGACAATTTAGATAGATAAAATCTCAATTTTTTTTTGCATAATTATCCAGAGCTAGTATACTACGTTTTTAGATGAGTACTGTAAAAATGTTCCGGATCCCTTCTCAAAATATTCCAAAGCCTAACTGGCAGTATTCTCGTCAGGAGCAGGTTCCTTGTATGTTTTCTTATTTTCAAGCACTAAACGCAAATAGACTTTGGTCTTAATTACTTTTGGAATTGTGTATTACTTTGGTTTCCAATTAATGGTTGTTAGGTTGATTAGTTTAATACACATCATTACCATAAATCAATGAGGTCCCTGAAGGAATTTGAAGCCGATTATTTTTTACTTGATATTAATAAATCGGTGGGACTTTTGCAATCAACTTATTTTGGTAGAAATATTATTTTTACATTCACCAGGTAAGAATAGCCATTTTATTTACCTATACTTACAAAAGCCTTCAACCTCTTACCAAATATCAAAACTTAAAAAAATAATTAACTGCAATGACAAAAAATAACTGAATTATATAAACGGTTTTGTTTTGTTTCGACTTTTCATTACCTAAACAAATTAATTGTATATTTTTTGTGAAAAGTCGAATAATTTTAGTTCAATTAAAATATATCTGCTGTACAGCAATTTCATCCCTTATTTTTGCACCCTTAAAGAAGATGGGAATGAAGAACAGTGGGTAGATAATTTTCGACAAAAAATATCTTTAAAATCTATTCATATTCGTCGAATATATCGAGTAATTTTACACAAAACACTCCTTTTTGAAGTCGGCTTGCATTCTAATGTACTAAAGATGTTTACTGTCAGTATCGATCATGTAACATAAACCAAACTACAAACCACAAAGCCACCCCACACATTTAAAAATTACCGCCGACTGCAGTCAATTCTACAAATGCATGTGACGCCCTCATTTATGCGAGTTAGCTATACCCATTCTGAATAGAAAATCTCGTCTGAGTGTTCCTGAATATACACTTTTTTCCTCGAAAGTGATCTTTATGACACTGTGATACTGACTTTATTTTAGTTTTACGAAAATGCGTCAGACTACGTTTGGGCCTAAATCACGATGGAGGTCGAAACAGAAGGCTCACTGGCTCATAAGCACCTAAAGTATATGGCATGATGGAAAATTACAACAGTAATTTCAAACGTCAAGGCTTAAAAAAAAGGTTTTTTACTTGTTTCTTTATTTTAAGTGCCTTGATAAAACACTGAACAGCGTGGTCATTTATGTGTGTGTCAATTTACTAAGGCCTCCCTTCAAACAAATATGCTAGATTTTGTTCATCGTTAAAGTATATCGTTTTGCAGGTTTGGTTTTTCGTATTAGATCAGTAAATTAGCGCTTGCTTTTGTTCAATTTTCATTTCGTTCTATTTAAATAGAGAGTATTGTAAATGTCGTATAGAGTATGTCTATACTGATCGTACCTAATGTAAGTACAGTAGTCGGCGTGAACTAAAATATGTACAATCTACTTGCCTGAATCCGAATCTCAATAATAACTGATAAGATACTATATATAAAGTCCGATTTTATTAGTGTACATCGTGTTAACCTGTGACAATATAGGTGAAAAGCAATCGTAAAAACCAACTTTCAAATGTCTATCATAAAAACTAAAAAAGTTAAAAATAAATTACAAAATAACAACATCGACTTCATATTGCATAAACTCGTCCTATCTTCAACTCTTTCTCGCTCTGTACAAGGGGAAGGAATAAGACGGATAATCAGTTGGTTACCAAAGTAAGTTACGTACCAAAGATAGGACGAGTTTATGCAATATGAAGTCAATGTTGTTGATTTTGATTTTTAACTTTTTTGGTTTTTATGGTACACATTTGAAAATTGGTTTTTACGATTGCTTTTCACCTATATAGTCACAGGTTAACAGGATGTACACTAATAAAATCGGACCTTATATTGTTTTTATTTACAATAAAATAAATATTATTTTCATTAATCATTTTCGCTTTTTAGACAGTTTGTTTTTTTTAAATTAAAATTAGTTACTCTTTCTTTGTGGGCAGTAATGCTTCTGTACCTCTCTACCTCTATTGTGATTACACCCTGCAGTCGTTGTACATTAGTGTTGTACACAACACGACCTTAGCGTGAGTACTGTGTCGTTAATATGTACGGGCCGTATTTCCCTACATACGAAACCTGAATACAGACCGAATCGTTGTACAACTGCAAGCCATTGTACCCTTTATTGTGGCAGTGTAGAGGCGATAATGCGACAAAACAAAGCCGTCTAATTCTGACAGTGAAATTGTGCTTGAAAATTTTACAAGTTGCCACTTTTAAGACGTGAAATACGATGATTAAAGTACACAGCAGACAGTTGTTGCAAACTGCTTGTTCCGATTTAAACTTTGAAGTGAAATGGTAAGGAATTGAAATACTTACTTTTATAGCCAACGAGAAGATGTCTCATGACTTGCTAAGGCATTTAATGGGGAATGCTTATGTATGATCAGCAGTAGACTTTCTATGACAGATGATGATAATGAAAGCGTTAAAAATAATAATGCAATACTGCCTTTGTTGCAAGACGCAAAATTGTGGTTGACCGTATCTGTTTAACAGAAATGTGTGTACCTAATCTAAAGGGTGTCAGCAAATTCTAGAAATTGATATTTAGTGCAAACAATTCAATTCACCTGCATAATAATATATTTAACCCAGATTCAGCAAAATTTATAAGTTAAAATAAAAAAACCGGCCAAGTGCGAGTCGGACTCGCGCACGAAGGGGGCCTTACTATTATCTATAAAAACAGCAAAAAAATCATGTCTATTGTATCTCTACAATACTCTCTCTCTCTCTCTCTCTCTTAAATAGTTATTATAGGGGGCTCTCTTAAATAGTTATTGTAGTCTGTTTTTTTTATATTTGTTGTTATAGCGGCAACTGAAATACATCATCTGTAAAAATTTAAACTCTCTACTATTACGGTTTATGAGATACAGCCTGGTGTCAGACGGACAGACAGACAGACAAACAGACGGACAGCGGAGCTTTAGTAATAGGGTCCCGTTTTACCGTTTGGGTAAGTTTGGGTAAGTAGCAGATAAATAACCTAAAACAATTAAATGTTTGTTTATAAACTTACTAACAGCGTTAAAAATAATAATCAAACTTAACGCTTTGGGCTCGGCATTATATCAAAAATACATTTTTATCGTTTACAATTCACGGCATTTTTATTTTAAGTTTTATTATTTACTTTTACTGTTTCATGTCACGCGCTGGACATTCATAAATGACATTTATAGACCAGTAAATGTTCAAGAGACGCCCATAATTTGCTCAGAGCCGTAAAACGTGCGAAATGATACTGCACTATTTTCGATAGCAGAATTACTGTTATGCAAAATATAAATGAAAAGACCATGTTTTGCGCCTCAAAAATAAAATATGGCATATTAAACTTAACGTAAATCCCGTTTCAGTTTTGACTTAGATATCTTTTATTTCAGTAAAAACAAATAATATTTTAATTTACGACAAAATAAAAACTTCTTTTAATTTACACTTTCATAATATGCAATATCAGTAAGTATGCTGTTTTTTTTCTAAAAACTCCATTATAAATAGTTTTTTTTTTACTGTATTGTTTATCAAAAATTAATTATCAATTAATTAACAATCAATAAAAAATGTCTACCAAATTTAAAAGAACAACAATAAACTAGTGCCAATCTTTAGATATTTTTTTTATTTCTGTTTCATTTTTGTAAAACATAAAGATCCAGTAAAATTATTAAGAATGTAAATATACTGCAGTTCCAATAACAATAACTTACCTACATTCATCATCATGATCAGCCTACGAAAGTTCACTGACCTCTCAGTGCACGCCACTAAACTTGATCCTGGGCTTCTATACCTACTTCTATTTAATCTTCACATAGGTACGCCACCTTAAAATGCAGGAAGCTAATAGAAAAATTTACATCGCATTGCAAGCCGGCATTCCCATAGGCGCCGTCCAATCGCCGAGATTTATAATCGTGCGAACTGAAAAATGAACGGAGGTGGATGATAAAGGAGCCACCATGAACTGCCATAATTCAACCGCGTGTATAATTATGGCATAGGTGGTAAAGGAGACTGTGGACTTTCCTTTAATCGAAACAAGCTGATAGAACAGTATACAGGGTGTTCAAAGGAATTAGACAATCCCTTTAACCACGTAATAAGCTGGTCATATACAACAACTTTTTCTATTGGAGCAACATCGAAATCGAAATTCTTTGCTGCTCAATACAAACTTACTCGTATACCTCGTTGATATTGTATGTGATATTGTTCGAAATAACGCAATTACACTGACGCACGCGTCAGTAATATCTCTAAGTTTAATACTATCAATAAATTATTTTTAGTCTCAAGTACTTATTTATGTTGCAAAAGTTGTGTGTCTTGTATTTCTCAAGTTTCCGCTTATTCAAGAGATTATGTTTATAAACTCGGGCAATATACGTCAGTTACGTTCGTATATCAGATGTATCTATTTCATCAGATTTCCGGTGATCGTCTACAAACGTGTTAATATTTGCATCACTCGTTTTATTTAATAAAACTTTTTGCTCGCGACTTTTCGTTCGCGTCGTTTTCAATTTACCTACATCAGAAACCTTCCTCGACGTGCGCGCACGCAACAATACCAAGGTTTATTTAGGTTTAGGAAAACATAAATTACAAAGATTTACTTTTATTTATGTATAGATTAACTAAATCAGGATGTGCCTACATTAATAATATTAGGTAGGTATATCCATCGTGTAATAAGAATGTTTAATTATATTCTAATTCGCATTGACTTGCGGTATCATGGACGCTACTAAAACTCTTTATAATCTTTTAAAAACGCTTGCATTATAAACGTGAAGAATAGATGGTTTTATATTCTGAAAACAAAAGCTAAATAAAATAAAATAGACTGTCAGCGACTGTTAAAAGTAGAAGGAAACATGGCACAACAGAGAGTTGTTTAATCCTATTTTCCGCTAAGAATAACCCGGTCTTACTAAGACTTTATTATATTCTTGCCTTCAACGCAGCGTCAAAACTAGTACTTCAGCTTACACGCCAGTGAACACAGATCCTTAGAGAAATGTATTACTAATATTTATTCACTCGGCTGTGAATCTGCTTGTTATCTCGATACCAATATCGTGATTCAATTGTCGACTCTAATCCGTTGACTTAAAGTCGTAGGAAGTTGTTCATAATTAATTCAGAGTTCAGACTGCAACTGCACTGTCGAATCGATACGCAGCATTATGCGGAAAGCCACAGGTATGTAATGAAACAAACACTTTGACTTTGATTAAATGCTGTCCATTAGTTTGTGATGTCGATGTTTGTCTCTACTGCGACTTGGCAAATTTGATACTTTACTTATGTGAAGTAGGTATTTCACTTACTGAAAATATGAATGTCTATGGTTAGCCTTTTAAGTAGGTGCTAATTATTATATTAAAGAGTGTCTATCGTTTAGCTTGATGTCAATAATGTTCCGATTGGTGCAGTAACGAGGATTTGTCTTGAACGCACAAGGTTCCGGGTTCGTTTCCCGTTTCGGGTCAATTACCTGATTTACTGACGACCTAATCAAGGTTGCGGAAAGCAGTTAGATGCAAACGAAAACACAGTTTTATATTCAGCAGTGGTTATGATTACAGCTTAGAGTTCATGGTAGGTTATAGTTTGTTTATATAGAGCATAGATGGACAGTATCTATGCCCATAGAAAAATAAGAGTGAGATTTGATACTAAATTTTTTTAATTTTGTAGAATTTCCATTGCAACTTCATCCGTGTCAATGTTTTGCTGTTACTTACTTTAGCAATAAAGCATTCTCAAATACACGGTTTTTTTTAATCAGCCATCTTTCTAAGGTCGTCGGTCCATGCTGTTTAAAATAATATTCAAGCCACATAATTAAATTATTTTTTTGTGATTTACACACTTTCTTAGTAAAATATAAATAAAGGGTCTACTAATTAAAAATAAATTAAAGGTATATTCTTTAGTATTTGTTTCTGCATAAAACATCGCTGATTTTAAAAATACTGTGTTGTGATGAAACCCTCTCAGAATTATTTCATAATAATATCTCGTTATTAATTACTTGTAAGAAGAGCGTGTACTACGGACTCGAAGTTTTATATTTTGCTAGTTCGGACAAAAGCAACTCGTCTAAATAGAATTGAGTCAAAGCAAAGAAGAACTAATAATTATTAGAATAGCCCTATGTGTTAGGCTACCTACCAGCCTGTCAATCCGTAAAAAAAACAAGTAAACTTGCTCTAAATATCACTTAAGCGATACAAACAAACAGCCATTTTTTCGCTATGAATTGGGTTTACATTACTACTCGTATAATTTTCGATGAGAGACTTCAATGCTAAAATGACAGCGCGTACCACCTAAGCTATACATAGACTCTATTTTGTTACAGTGTTGGTTCACATTTTTAATCGTCGATAAGTGAAGTGAAGTTGAAGTGATCGCGGTTTACAAGCTGATATTGTATGCTTTTAATGTGTTCAGAATTTAACTTATTCCTTCTAGTATTTTTAGTATTAAGCGTTAGCTATAGTCTTGAGTAACAAACATACAAATTCAAACTTTGAATAATGAAAATTAAGTTTTAATAGCGATGAAAATCATACAATACGTTTCTGTTTAGCCTTATTGTCGACTGGTAGATAATGCCTCATGTCATTAAGTCCTCCTATTGTATTTTTTTTATTAAATCTGTGCAATAAGGTGTAAATAAATAAAATGAACTTTTGGATTTATATATTCTGAATAATAAGGTCCTTCTATCTAACCTTAAAAACTAGAATATTATCTGCATTATTTTGGTAATTACTAATCATTTAAGTTTTAAGATACTACAATATTCCCGAATGCCGTTATCCCGCTAATAAACTAGAACCTTTAAGTTACGAGCTTAACATTTTATAGTATTTATTTTACGATGCCACGTTAGTGTATTTTATTTACGAGAATTGCCAGCAAATAAGTTTAAATTGACACTAAAATAAAACACTTTAATACAAGAATATTGACTCTGTGACGAATAGAGAGAATAGTGTTATTTTGACATTATAATAATACTAAAATGATATTAAATAATTTATGAAGTTTGTTAATAAATACAAAAATACATTTAATTAGGATTGTTAAAATTAGTTTTGTAGTTAGTTAAGTGTTATTAGTATTTCAACGCCAAAAGTGGCAGAATAAGAAGAAAATATCTAATATAAATGAAATAGCTTTAAGGACTTAACAGTGTGACCATAATTCTATAAAATTAATTATTTGGATTTGATTTTTATGATTAAGTATGTACTCGATGCCCCCAACTAATATTATTGTCTATTGTATCTATTTTCTTAACAGTTAAAGGCTAAAAGAAGGTGGATGTATTAATCAATACAAGCAATACCTACAGCTGTGGTTAACATAAATGGAAAAAAGCAGGTGCTCCATACAAAATAACGCTCTACCTATAAAACATGTTTGGAGCTTATACATTTTTTTTTCAGTATTTCGATGCTATTTCCATTTTAAAAGATATTTTTGTATGGATAAACTTTATTGAGATTATTGATTTGATCAGTCACCTCACTAAATCAACCTGCTAGGGTAAAACACCATTCTACTTATCGATATTTGCAATAATCGGGTCCAATAGTCTCGTAGTTTAGTTTTTGTAAAATCAGTTAAATAATAAACATTTTAAATTTTGGATTTATTTATTTAGAATCCATGTTTGTAAACAGATTTGTAAACTTACAAGTAAGGTCTGTTTTAAAAAAATATAAATATTGCTACAAAAAGTTACTGCAGTATAATGGCTAAAACAAATTAAAGGAAATGTGAAATATACAGCTTAAGTCTTAACACAATGCACTATTAATATTAACATCAAAATCTGTGAAGTCAAAAATTACTACCTGAGCGTTCGTAACATAATTTGATTAAATAAATTACTTTCATAACATTTATTTTGAATAAAGAATTAATTATTGAATATACAATAATTTTCAAAAGAAATATATTCTATCTACAATATACAAGTAACAAACATTTATCTATATACATTTAGTAGTTCGGACTAGTTTACGATAATAATCGAAAATGTGTCTTTAGGGTTTTTTTTTTTACAAAATGTACATAAAAGAACACTATGTTGACAGTCAGGAGTGACTTTGTTCTTCATTTTAGCTTGGAATTGAGGCGACTAACAATCTTCAAATAAAATCGGTTCGGATTCCGACTAATAAAATCGTTTTGGACAAAAACTGTCGACATGTCAAACTTATTCGTTGTATTAAAGTTATCTATCTACCATTTATAAAATCGCCCCTAACACAGTTGAATTAGTGAATATCCATAATTATTGTGTTGCTTTAGGCGGAGGTGGATTGATTTGGTTCTGAATTATTCGAAAAGTTTAATCGATTTCGTTGATTTTTCACGAAACAATTAACTTAAATCAAGTTTAAATGTTTTGTGAATAAGATATCTAATGTTATTTTTCCTTAGGTATTGTATTTTTAAGTGGGCACTTTGAAAAACATAATTTAATATTATTAGTCAACTCAGTCCCAAGCATAACAGTAAAGATCATCAAATTGCAAATCATGACTCGGAAGATCTGAGTGAAATTCAGAATTTCACACTCAAGGGCACTACACTATACTGTACACGCGACCCACCGCATAAAGCTCTCTTAAAAAATTACAAAAGGTCAACATATAATAATTAACCTATCTATCGAATTATTTACATTATTATTGCTATCAAATGTTGCGCTTTCAACGCTCCAGTTGTTTCCACCAACTGGCTTATTGCATCCGCTACAAATAAAGTACAATTCAGCATTGCTTTTTTTTAATTACGCTCTGTTTGAAGTACCAACGGGATTCATCGAAAATGAGATAACATCAAATACTCGTAATTTGCCATTACAATAACTGAACTAGTACATGATTATTCGCAATGATGCTGGTATTTAAAACAAAGCGTATTATAAACCTTCCAAAGCAACTAAAGCTACAATTGGCGCCTCAGTGATATGCCATTTTATTAACGGAATGATAATAAGTGCGACTTCAAATTTTATTTTGAAACCGTAACGAATAACCTAATAAATATTCACAATGAATTAACACTGGCCGGCGCGATTTTCGCGGGCTAAAATAGTTATGGCCATTAGCAACAGATTCATTATCGGTCAATTAAAACCCGTCAATGAATACGCAACTTGATTCTCGACATAAACATTTCGAATACAACATAACAGCAAACCAACGCGTTTCTCATCAATTAGGCCAATACTCATTCACATTTTAAATAGATCTAAGAATCGAATAACTTTGGAAAGACCATAAATATCGGACATTAATTTAGTGCCACATACATCGAACTACTTTGCGCCGCCCGTACGCAACACCAAACTCAGAACTAATTCAAAACACTCAGTCTTTATTTCTAAAGAAGTCTTGTTAAACGTTAACATAGCAGCCATTGACCACTAGTATCGAAACGTAGGTTGTAATATTCGAGGTGATGCCTTAATAAGCTGCTATCGATACTTTTAACAAAACAAAATGTGGTTTACTATCAATTGAAGAATTTCGATGACGATTGTAAGTCATAACAAATCTAAAGTTATATCGATAAAATTGAGCCACATAGACACTACTGTTACTTTTTTCTCGATTTGGTAGCACGAAATGTGGTCTGCGTCGATACTATCGATACAGTACTATTTGATACGCGATTTCGATAGTGTTCTTGACCGGGACAGAAGTATTATCGATAGTATTAATAGAAAACCATATTTTATGCTGCTAAGACTCATAGTATCGGAACACTCTAAAAATAGTTTTTCTAACAGATTGACAAGGTCAACGATAGTTTAGCATCACAATAATGTTTGGCGTGCCCTAGTTCCTGTTCGCATTCGGGCGGCGCCAAGTCGGCGGAGGGAGCGGGCGGCTGCGCGGCCTGCGCACGCGCCCGCGCGAGCGTCTAGGCCAGCGCGGGCGCCGCAGGCCGCGCTCAGGGGCGGTGGGGATGCGCCGAGCTCAACGACGAACTACTCACCCCAGAGTCACTACTTTTCTCTGACGCACACGGTTCGCCACCCGCCACAAATTTAACCACGTTCAACCTATGATCCGACTCACACGTGTCATCTCTAGCCCCACCTGCTAAACCGATAGTACGACCCGTTGTTCTTTCAACCACTGTCCCTGGATAACGTTCAATCCTATCGCATTCGACGTCATCAGGTTGCCGTCGACGAATCGACCGCTTTGCTTGTGGTGCCGGATCTGGTGGCCTGTGACTTGGCTCATCAGCTCTGTGCACTAGGGGCGAAGTTCTGACGCGGACGCCACCGACTCCAACACCGGCTTCGTAGCAACCAGAATCACGTGGAAACTGACGTCGACCAAATGGAGATTCTCCGCCTTCCGAACTCGATCCACCACCTTCACCCTCAACGTCGCCTTCTCCACCTAGTAACAAAACAGATCATTTGTAAACTATTCAATGTAGTTTAATTTAATAAGGCAGGTATAAAATTCCTTCTTACATTCAAGTTTATGCAGGAGTTGCACAGCAGCAAGGATTCGAGTGCGATGGTCGGGAGTCATTATACCCAAGTAGTCAAGATCTGACGGTTCGATTTCTTTAAATAACTCTATATCTTCATATCCATTTCTAGCAAAGGCCACAGTGTATTCCGGTAGATCTATCCTTCTCAGTAACTCTTCCACGGTTCTTGGCCGTGATTCCCAAAGTCTTTCGCGACTCTTACACCATTTTGAGGATCGAGATCGCATCGTATCTCTATCTGACAAAACCTCCACATTTGCAAACTTAAAGTTGCCCACTTTATTGTTCAACACACCCCGCCAGATGCCGGAAGCGTTCATATTTATTACTTCTATGATGTCCCCTTTCTGTTGAAAATAACACCTCGGTTAGAATAATGTCGGCAAGTATGAAACAGGTTAGTCATAATTCAGAGGTGGTATTAAGACATCTTACCTTGTATCTCAGGGCATCTTTCTCATAAATATTGGGTATGTAATCGACGAGTGCCCGCGCCCGACACAGCATCTGCGGCACGAGTAAACTCCTCCCGGCCGGACTTAATTCTATGTTTTCTTCTGCCGAGAGAGATGAGTGATTACTACCAGCGCGAACCAATGCTTGTGTGCCTGCACATAAACATTTGCTGACATATAAATCTCAATTTACCACCTAACATCCTGATCAATACATTAAAAAACAAAAATACCTGCATTTACATCAATGCATGACTGTGAATAGGTAGGATTATGTTAATCTAGCACATTTAGGATAACGGTACAACATTGATTAGTAGGAGTGGGATGATAATTCTAATATTTACAAGAATGTGTGATCTGTAAGTAACATGAGGGGCGTTATGGTACACAGAAAGGAAAGACAAACATATTTACAAATAACGTTTATATTAACACAGACAAAGAACTCAATAAATCCACTCACTACTGCCTGATCCGCTGGGAAGACTTTCGAAAGAACTATTAGAACATGGAAATGCTTGATCTCCACTAGTCCGCCGGTCGCTTCCTTCAGGACCCCTCTCTTGTCTTAATCTTGATATTTTTCTTTGAACATCTTGCCTAAGTCCTCTTACTTTCCCAGCTAAGTTTGAAACGCCTTCACATTCTTCTGCCGACTGAAATAATAAAGAAAATAAGTTATTCGGGTAAGGGATATCAAAATTAAAAGCATGGAATACTTCCAAAGCAATTTATTGTAAAGTTAAAAATAAAAAAGTAACAAATAATTTACAACAGCAAAGTGAAAAAACTGCAGTTACCTGGTGAACAGTGGCTATATGTTGTGAATCTGTTTCGCTTTCCTGGTCTTCGTAATCTGACGAAGCAGGCGAGAGCGGATCGGCACCTATCCGATACCCCGACATTTGCCTGTAACCCCTTCTAGAGTCGCGCTCAGAGCGGCTAGATTCTAACGAGATGCCAGATAGTCTAGAGCCTATTGATTGAATGTCAGACGCAGCGTAATCCCCGCTTTCCCGATCTCTCGCTGTTCGTAACGGGATCACAGTGGTTGGGTAGGGGCCGCTCTGCGGAATTATTAACCCCCTTCGGGGCGTCCTTGCTAAACTTATGTCGCCAGCGCTCCTTAGAGATATCACACCTTCACCTCTGGGCTCGTTTCGTAGATTTAACGTGAAGCAAACTCGGCCATTTTGGAACGTCGCCGCTGGAGCTCCGCCACCCATCAGAAAATCTTCTGGATCACTTTCGTAAGGGGGCTCGTCGTACCAGTGCCCTCTTCCAGTCAACCCTCTCGCCTCATCGTCGTACATATATGTGTCGTCTGTAAACGAGTTCTTCATTAAACCACGGCGAAGAGTTCCAACAGTGCAAATAAAAACAACGTGCTACAAAAATTGCGAAAAAACTTTACCGTAAAATGCCTTTCCACAAAGTGGCGAACTCACTGACAACACTGCAGTTTAAGCTGTGTACGAACATTGTAAAGCCGTGCGTGGTTTATGCAAAATATCGTTTTTATAACAACATGCACTTAGCATTTTGACGCAACAAAATCGGATGAATGGAGATGATATTTTAACATTTTTATCAGTAGTTACAGTTGTCACTGGACACATTTAATTTTTTTTTTTGTTTCTCTGAATTTCTCCTTGAATGATTGTTGATGAATAAAAGATGCACATCGAAAGCATATCGAACATTAAATGCCGGCCGATTATAACAATAAAAGAAGCATTCCGCAACACTGATCAATAAGTCGTAAAATATCGTGCAGGCGACATACATGCGGAACATTTGACGTTAAATAATAAGAAAACAAAAAGAAATCTTGACATTTTGATTTTAAGAAGAAACAAAATGATGACTATAACGTTGGCGCTAAACAATTAACAAAAAGTACAATATAAAACTACAATACTTTTTCTTAATTGAAATATTAAAAGCTCTCGTATAATAGAAGCAAAGCATTTATTTGTAATCCAAATGAAAAAATCAAAATATCAAAAAGCCAATGGGACATAAAATTTAAATTGAAAGACATTAATTTATATCTAAAAAATCTTATGAACGATTGAAACTCTGAATAGATCTAAATGGATTTTAAAATACATTTTCATTTTAAAAAGTAAGAATTAGTTAGTAAGTAAAATTAGGAAAACCAACATACCTCCAAAAGGTCCTCTTACACCATCGCGTCCCATATTCATAAGCCCATGCCTTATGTCCCGTAATATCTGAAACAATTAATTACCTTAAAAATCTAGTCAAAATACCAATTATTATATAGAATGACCCAAACTTTAAGGTGTCCTTAGTTTAACAGTTCATTATTGATGCATGTACTATTTTCTATTAATTGTACATTGATTCGGATAATAAAGTTTCGTATAAAAATTAAAATATGAATTTCATTATGCGAAGTTAACTCAGACAGTCAACCATTTATTTTCAACGGTTTATTGAATTCCATTATTTGTTTTTAGACTTGATCAAAAACAAATAATAAATAAAAGGTGCCTAAATTCTCATACACTGCTTGTTAAAATATAATACTTCTAATCTAACTTAAGGTAAACTTTCCTTCTTGCATCGATCACAAAATAAGACGTAAACTTTTATGAACTTTTAAGGAAATAAGTACTGGCTTTTATTCCCCATAAATGCTGTAAGCAATACTTTAGACATAGCTATAAATATTTATTTAGGAGCTTACTCGTAAATGATGTACAAGTTCTAAACTAGTACATCATTTACCTGTGAAAATATTTTTGTGGTAATATTTCCTATATGGAATGCGTGAACATGGCAATAAATATTCAAAGGGGGTAATAAAACGGCCACTTTCTCGTAAGTAGAAAAGTATTGAACATTAACTTAATTTATGCACACTTTGCCTCCGACGCGGTGCGCCGACTACACGAAAGGGATTTGCGTGTCGCTCTGTTCAACAACAATTAAAATAGATGTAGAAGAATCATTACGCCGTTGTTTTTGATTTCCAAAACACAAATGTTTTAGTTGCTTTCCTTATGGTTAGATATAAAAATAAATAAAAAGATATTGGACAACATCACATACTGTGCAGTATGTGATGTTGTCCAATATCTTTTTATTTATTTTTATTTATTACCTGTTACGGCCACGCGCCGATTTTATATCATTTTTCATATAAATTATGGTGCCCTCATTTGTAGCCATATGGTAATACATTTTGCTCTTTTACTATATACAAGTGAAATCATCGACATGTCTTACTTCATCATTATCATCGTCATCATTTCATCCACAGGACGTCCACTGCTGAACATAGGCTAATTGACTATTTTATTATAAAGATCATCAAGATTATGGATATAACATTCATGCTGTTTTTGTGCAAAATATTGCTTCACTCATAATGGCGGAGGTTTATAATGTATAATTTGTTAATTCCTGATAAATTTACAGCTTAAACGTGGTATCTTTATAGAGCGAATATGATAAATTATCATAATATTGCTTACAATTTTTTTATCAGCTACTAATATCATTACAACCACTTATAGAACCAGCGTAAAAGTCATGAAAAAACTAGATGCAAAAGTTATCGCCGAGGGAAACGGTTACTATGAAAGGAGGATTTTTTGGTCATGATTTCGATATTGGTTAACTCTACCATGTTTGTTCAAAATGTAGAGTGGTGTACGAGTACGAGTCTACTTTAACCTTTTCTATTGTGGTTCGAGTAAATGAGATTTTATGTTTCTAGTCTTAGACAAGGCCTGTCAAGCTTGGCAACAACCACTGCATTTGTTTTCAGGCTTATTTCGCCTTCCTTGTTTTTTTAAACACTGCAACCAATTAAACGAAAACTTTTAATGAACAAGTCTAATCCGAGAAACAAGATTTTAAGTGGTCTTAATAGTTTTTATTTCATACTAATGAGCGCTTTTACTAGAATTTAATTCCGATCATTGCATAGCATTTGTATTTTACTCGACTTATTTATGTTACCTTTGCCAGTTACGTAATCTTAGGCTCAATAATTTCAGTCTTAGTACTAAAAATATCGACTGAAGCACACATAAAAATGTTGTAACGTTTACCTCAATATGCAATAACCAACAGAATCAGAATTGTTCCGAGCATGTCACAACGTGAGCGGTTTATTGCCATACTAAAATTTCAATGTTCGATATTCCAAGTATCGCGGTCCGTAGTTTTACGAGCGCTCGAAATGTGCTGAGCAAGGGCTTCCGAAGTTTCGTAGGGAAGCGATACAACTGCCCTTAATAGGCTTAGCTTGAGATTAGGGCACGATTAGCCCACGGTCGGCTCCTCCAATGTTCGAGCCAGTCTGCAGATTACAAGTAACTACGACTCTCACATCAGATTAGTTTTGAATGTGTGAGTAGCTTTTTCGTGTCCCTGTAACTGTGTGAGGTACTGCTTGGGGTGCATTAAACATTTAAGCTCCCGTTTGAGTCATAGTGCGTTTGGTTATTTGTGTAATGTGATTTATATATTTACCTCTTCCTGTTCTCTTGCCAGTTTATCTTTTTTCTTCATCGCTTCTTGTACCTTTAACTGTAACAAAATAAGATGAGGTCAACGCTGAATAAAATATTTCTTGAAATATTCATAACTCAAATATAAAGTTTTGTCAGCACTTTTAATGGGTACTTAGTTCAGTATATGTCGATTTTTTAAATGAAATTTATCTTTGAAGCATCTACATTGCATTGTACACATAAATTTCCCTTTGTAAATGAATCCCTAGAATAGTTTTCCTTAGCATTTAGTGCATCAACTCTCAGAATGAGTCGGTTTGATTATGATTAAATCAGTGAATGACATGCTGACATGCATTTATAAGTACCGTGTACGTGCAAAAATAAATAAGTCGTGCATATAAAGTGCAAACTACAGAACGGTGCTATGTGCCAAACAAATTTACCTAACACAATAAAATAATGCATATACTAACATAGTGATTTCTATTTTAATTTAATAATCAGAAAGGAAACAATGAGCAAAAGTTGTAAATTTAAAACCACCTCCAATTCTCAAAGCATGCCGATCAATAATGTTTAACCAAAAATGGGCCGAAATTTTGAATTTTGATTTTCCTGTTACGACTCTGTTGGCAAATTTGTTGTTATATCTCAATGTCATATTGATTTTAAATAAAACAATTATTGTTTTAGTAAATACATAGACTAAGATAATTAAAAGAATAATACTTTTCCTTTCACATGTAGCTAAAAGCTTATTTGAACATTGAGTAAACAATAAACAATTTATTTATAATGATATTTATGATATCTACTAAAATAAAATCTTTTTTGAGCTAAAAGCTATTTAAAACAATTGCAAGTATTTATATACATAAACCACAGTAAAATTATTAAAGTTAAAACAATAATGAATTCATAAATCCACAGACGTTTGAGTATGGTTAATATCATCCAATTAATTGTTTGGGTTATTAATTGACAATATTAATCATATCTGACGTCAGTTGCCACATAAAATAGAATAGTGTAATATCTAGAATATATTCGATACAATTTGCCACCCAGAACATAACAGAAAATAGCTACACTAACATTACGTTTGACAGAAACCATAGGTTATACTAAAATTAGCACAATTTATTTTAGTTAACAATTACGAAGACAATTTCCATGACAGTGGTTTTACCAAAGTCCAACTCTACAATGGTTTTCAATCAAAATTTCTGACCAACAAAAAAAGTTCTAAAAGTAATATTATAAAAACGTAAGTTTAAATTTAATATTATATTAATAATAGACCACCGTATTAAATGAAAAAAAAAAACAAAAAAAATAACATATTATTATAAATTTTACTGAGTAACTGTCAAACATGATGCTAACGCTGCTGATAAAAGCTCACCCTATGGATCGTCTCTTCGAAGGTGTTTGGTTGGGCGGCGTTCATTTGTAAGAAGCGGAGGCGGTCATAATCTCGAGGGTCCACCATGGACCTTAAGGCCGTGTCTGGGCCTGGCCCAAGGCCCAGTCCACTTTGTAGCACGCTGTCCGGTGTGTCCACCTAAATGAAAAGTTACACTGGTAATTTATGGGAGAAATGAAACTACTCGAAACTTTGCTAGGTAGAAACAGAAATCAGAATGACGCGACAGGTGTATTTTTACGTTACGCACGTTTTAAGTTAAAACTAAGGTATAAAATCTAATAAGATCATTTAAAAACTAATAGTCCTGATTGGCTCAGTAAGAAGAGAAGACG
The DNA here is from genome assembly GCA_950371115.1 of Anania fuscalis. NCBI lineage: Eukaryota > Metazoa > Arthropoda > Insecta > Lepidoptera > Crambidae > Anania > Anania fuscalis. The sequence continues at coordinate 5,142,394 of OX493337.1, forward strand.
TCGCGACGACAAAGAATTGAAGTGAGTTAATACCATTTGCAGCATCATAATATTAAAATTGTAACATAGCTAAAGCATTCAATAGCCTTGTTACAAAATCATTAATGTTAAAAAATAATTAACTACATTAATATTATTTTATTTTACAAGTAGATAGAAAGGTACTCTTTATTGCTCACCAAATAAAAAGTTACAATTGTTATTTTACAAAAAGATGTACGTACAATTAAGGCCATCTTATCTCTTCCAAATTAATTTATATTTATGACTATAAAGAAAAATTGGAATAAGATAAAAGAAAAGAAAAAAGCAATATTCAATTGGTCACCTTTACTAATCGAATTTGAACCTCCAAAAATTTTAACTTGCCCAATGTAATTATGTTCTTTTCTTGTGGAGTAATGTGTAGTTTTAGTTTCAATATACCTAGAGCTAGTTCGGGATCCAGATTACTCTGCACCGATATATCCAGTGCGCCTACCTGAACGTAAAGTTTCAAACTTGTAATTTATTGGGGATTCGGCGTTAGTCAAACTTTCATAGTTTCTGTGAAGTTTTTGTCGAACGTTATCCATCCTAGTTTAATAGAACAAGTTTGTTACAATCTTGATTTAAACAGTTTCTTTCTCGTTCATTAAAGATATTCAAACTTATCTGGTCTTTATAGATATACAACCAAAGATGACACACAGAATAACAAGGGAAAAAAATCTAGATAAACATACGCATAGTAAAGAAGTTAAGTTTATTTGAATGTAAAACGTACCTACCACAACATTTATATGATGTTATACTCCATTGATTGTTCAGTTTAATTTTTTTCCAAATGTCAAAAACAATAAAGTAACTTTTAATATTGAATACAGTAAGAGCTAAAGTTTGAATTAAAAAATCTAAGTCAAAACAAAGGAAGCTGCGAGCAAAAGTAACTTTCGATATTAAATCACGTAGAAGGTTAAGTGTTTTAGTTACTGAATTCGAATGGCCATTAAATATTAATCTACAAATCCATAGATAAGGGCATCAAGTCAAAATTAATACCAAGAATAGCCAAATTGAGATCATTTATCACACTTCGACTTGTCATCGTGTTCATAAAGATAGCTTCAAATACACCGACTTTATACAAGTTATAACTTTTTTCCTGAATCACGCCAGTCTTTGTAATAACATGATTAATTAAGATCGTAAAGTTTCAGAAAGTAAACTCGGTAAGCAATTTCAGTTAATTGCATAACCAACTAACCAGCGGAAACGCTAGTTTATATTCAATATTCAAGCAATATTACTAACGGATAATAAAATGTGCATGTTCAATAAACTTACACAGTAGAACATTCTTTAATACAGTAAAATGAGAACTTTTGCTTATAAAATTAGAGTAACTTTGTAATAATACAAAGTTTAATTCATCTGTGGCTTTAAATAAAGGTACGAAATTTGTTAACTAACATATCAATCGGGTAGATTGTAATTTGTAATAAAAATAATGTAACAATGAATGAAAATATTATATTCATTAGGTATCATAGTTATTACGAGGTATCAATGCATAACTATCGGAGGGTTTGCCAGTACACGAGTAAAAAGCTTATTTCCTTTATTTACTGGATCAGGATTCGGACCCGATCCCTTTGCGTTCACAGCAAATTATTGCGCAACTATCATATTATCTTTCCCAATTAGATCATCTACTAGTTACTAAATACTTTCCATTACCTACAACATAAACCAAAAATAGTTAATTGCTGCTCCAACGACTTTAAAACTAGCTACGGGCAAACAAAAACGGTACAATTTATCATTTTCACTTAAGGCCGGAAAAAGCTAAGGATATCTGAATCACAATGAGGGTATGTACGGACGAATCGATTAATCATAGAGCCACAATGCTCGCCCATTAACTTCGCACTTGATAAGGGAATTATATGAATAGCCGACAATAGTCCGTCCTATAATGTGACAACCCTACAGCCTAAAATCCGACCGTGCCAAATTTATTGGTCTGCTATCAAATTCACACACATTTTCTTTTACAGTATTTGAAAGCGGTTTCAAAATATTTAAAGTAACTCTTTCAATAGCATGATTTCTTAGTTTAGAAATAAGATGAATCAAGCAGTTGACTTTTAGAATTATTATTTTTTGAATAATATAGGTATATTTTTTTTATATAAAAATTGTGTGTGCCCGAAATCATGCGTTCTATTATGATTAAACTTTGATTTGTTGTGGGAATACATGGTCAGTGTTTAATAATAGTTTAAAAAAAGTTTCAATGGTCTAAATAAATTACCCTTTAAATTTTTTGAATTAGAAATGCAGAAAGCTCGCACAAACTAGGTGCCTCAAACAAACACCGCATCAATCAGTCCACAACCGAACAACAATGATTGCAGAATCCCCGTTTCATCAATGCGACGTGACATTAACTCGGTTTTGATATTATAACGGCTCGTCCACACCAGTATTTTGGAAGCATCGAATTTCTAATTCGCATACAAAAATCTCACTAATCGATAAAGGATATTCATTTTTTTTTAAATTAATTCCGTTATTTTAGTTACGAATGGTCCTATACTAATCTTTTTTCAATATCCACTAGTAGTAAGTTTGGAAAAATTACCGTGACAAGTAAAGACTTACTAACGTATACCGTTCAATACCATACCGTACATATACGGAAACAAAAGAAAATTCGCACACGATATGTGAGCTATAAATAGGTTTTGTAAGTTTCAGTGAGTCAAAAACAATTGGTTTGAAACCAAATATATTATATTTGAAACATATTATTGACACATTTGACATGCCATTAAATATTTTCATAGCATTTAGAGTTGATAGAGTTGATATTTTCTTGAGTGGTGACTATGACTTGACAAACGCATTGGTGCTATGGCAAGGTGGAACAATGAATACGCAAAGATGCTACGCTGCTAGCGGCGAATGGAAAAGAAAAGACGCAAGATCAGACTTAGTGGCGTGTAAGTGGGGTTAGTGGAGAGGATAATAATAATGATGAAATTAACAAATAAGGGTTCATAATTGTTTAAGAGTGTAATAATGGCTAAGGGTGGATTGCCCACTGTCAATATCGAGCAATCGGAAAAATTGAAAAGGACCAAAGTCAAATTGTAATTTGGAACAAAGATTAGGAGATTAGAAAACGCAAAAAAATGCTGATAAACTTTGAAGCTATTTGACAAAGGAAGCCATGCAAACGAGTCACATAATAAATATGCCAAGTAAAGTGACTCTAAACTTTGCACCACTTTCCTGCAAGCTTAGGTGGACATATATTTTATAATCAAAGCTTAAGCCCTCACTTTTTCATTACGCCAGTCACACAAACCTATTCTTACGTGACTCTAATTTTCAAAATGAGAATGATCTCTGAGGACGCAGCGTTATGGGAATTCAATGATGTCCACCAGAATCTCGTATCGAGTAAAATTGTAACGTGTATGAGATCTAATTTTGAGCGAATCGTTTGAACACCGACATCGATACTGCATTCGACACTCAATAATTGGTTCGAGCATTGGTAGACAGCCAATTATCAGTTCATTAAATTCAGTTGACTTGCCTACGTACTTTTGTATCTGCCGAAGCCATACGAGCCTATTGTTAATCTTCTGCAAAACAACCTTTGATTAGATTATGGAGTTAAATCAAAGATTACAAAGGTTAATTCGACATTAACTGTGAAATAAGTACTTAACTCATCTCAGATTATCACTATCGTGTTAAAAATAAGCCGCAAGAAATACATATTTTAACCTTAACGGTTACCTTAAAGAAGTTTTAAAAATGAACCAAGGCAAAATTTCTTGATTAAAATTGGTAATAAAGACAAAGTAAGTAAACATTACTAGTGCCATTTTACTATTTAGATATCAGTATACTTTTCGTTCAGTACGATAGCTATAAAATAACTATAGATAATTTGTATAAACTAATTTAAAAGTAGCAGGCCAAGTAAACAGCTATAAACAAACAAATTGTCTAATAAATATAGCTACATAAACGCAAAAGTGGTTAAGAAACTCCCTAAGTTTATGTACGAAACACACAAGGAAAGTAATTTGTGTCAAAAACATTGCTATGAAAATATTACCACTGTAAACATGATAAATGTGCCCCGAGGAACAACTTCGGTAGTTGCGAACTTTAATATCGGCTTCATTTTGTAAAACTAGATCCAGTATAATCTATGTAACGGGAATTTTTATACGTTCTTTTGCACGAGTGAACGATAAAAGTATACACTTGTTAAAAATACAAATGAAAATTTTACATAATTAACGAGAAAATATGTTATTATCTTTTAATATTGCTGGCAACATTCAATTAATTGACCAATTGGGAATGATTTTTGGGTAATGGCTTTACTTTATTGACGTTTTGCTCGTTTGTTTGCTTTACAATTAGTCTGGTGTGTCCGCAATAAATATTTTAGCTAGCAGCGCATTTATTTCACTTTAAATACAGGTGAAGCAGCAATCCTAAGAGATAATTACCTAAAATCAAGAGTTTACTAGAGCATTCACAACAAACCACATGTACAACGTTTTAACAACACCGTAACAACAAATAAACGTGCAAACATCGAACAAACGGCATTTATTGATACAAGATGTAGCCTATTTACGACTATCCGAATGTTAGCGAGTGTTATGCCATAGTGTTCAACTATAAGGTTTTATTGCCTCCATCGAGAGCCAGCGAAGCTTTAACACGGAATAGAAGCGGCACTATTATGCCCACAAGAACCCGTTTGCAAGGCACCGTGCCAATAGTGTAAGTCAAATATTACCCTTCCTATGTCGATTGGTACGTTATATTTCGTGTGAAAATATTTCAGCTCGCTTTTGGTTATAATATTTATACGCAGTGCTTCAGTTTTATTGCCTGTTACTAACTAATGATAAAAGTTTTAAAATAGTGAACTCAACATGTGCAATGTATAAATATTTATCTGATTTATCGTGTACGCAATTCAAATTTGTAATTTATATTGTGCTGATAACAATAGTTTTGCAAATATAAAATAAAGGTGAGGCCACAAAAATATGCTCATAACAAAACACCAAAATTCTTTTTACCAAAATTTTTTTTCTGGAAGCGTATCCTAACACATTTATGCCTTTGAAAACTTATATTTCGCAATCCTTTCTAGCAAACAGAAGATGAATTATCACGATATTTTGCTAACCAAGTCGTATTTCATTCAAGCTTGTTTTCAACAAGAAAAATCTTAACGAAATAGCAAACAAGTAGTAAGTTACAGGCGCTACAGATATCAATTACTTACATCAACATCAGTCAGCATTTTTTTTCAAATCATAACTAAACATAACTAACTTACTATAGCCACCTTCAAATATGTATCTCGCAATTACCAACATTTATACCAACAAAAACGCGCTAATCCTCTAATCACAGACGGACACAGTCAATACTAAAAAAACAACTTCTGACAGTGCTAATCCTAAGTGCAAGTTGGTGATAAGGATTATACGGGACCCTAATGGCCTCTATCCCCCGCCTGAGCAAATGTCCATATCTTAACCGTGGCAAGGCTGAAGCGACTTAACTTTGGTAGCCGTCATTTCTCAAAAGGCAAGTGTAGTGATGTGCCGGGGTCGATAATATAGGACTCGAGTAAAGTACTTGTAACCATTAGTATTGGTGCGATATGTAAGATGATGTATTGTGGTAGGAAGGGCGGTAAAAGTCCGAGGACTTACTATAATATGGTTCGTGTCTTAACTTAGTTCTGAAAGAAATCATTTAACTATAGTCTATAGATAAGTAAATATTTTGCAACAAGCGTGTTGAAAAGACGAAAATATTATTAGTGCTCAAAAATTCTAGAGATTATTGTAAGATGAATTTAAAATTTGGCATGTCAATAATTTTATTGTTAGTTGAGAGTAGTTCTTTAAAAAACAATTTATTGAATATAAATCGTATCATTTTGAACTACAGGGGCAAATTAATGTTAATATCTTCAAACAAGCTCGTTTAATTAAAATTTTACCTATCATTGATTGATTGATAACCCTTCTATTGATTTATTTTTAGCATTATAATGTTAATTTAAGATATCTGTTTATTATGATACTCGTTTTATGTTGGTTGACTTGGCACCAACCAAGATAAAAGATATGAAAAGACTTTATGATAGCTAGTACATCACTATGTGCTCAAAGATTAATAAATATAGGTGGACGTGGAAAAATGTAGCACTTATTCGGCCTCGTACCGTTTCTAATGCGGACTTAGCATTGCTCATCCTTATCTTCCATTGTTTTGGAGATTATTTCTCAATGTTAATCTGTTTGATTGATAGGTTAATGCTCTTTTGATAAATGACCGATTCTAATTTTCTACTAAATGAAAAAAGTTTTGCAATTTTAAACTTTTCTTTTATTTGGGTACCTGTAAACTGCAATCAATTATTTATCGTTCTGATGGCATGCTTCATTATTAAGAACTCTTGCAAAAACGTTTTTTCGAAAACATTTCCGTTGGCGACAACTGTCAAATGCTACTGTCTAAAAATGGAGTGTTATGATTTCAGGGTAGGTTTGAAACGATTTGTTAATAATCATTGTAGTCAGTTTTATACATTCCAGGTAAAGGTATTAAGAGTGACATAGTGTACTTAAATCTATCGAATATAACGATCAAAATAATAATTTTTGCACACTAATTTTGAAAAGATCTAGGTTTTTTGTAGGGACCTAAATATATAATAATACGTGAGTAAAGAGTTGTGTGTATGTAGTAATAGTAACCTAGTAAATAGCTGAGTCATGAGCGTGACGTCACTCTAGCAGAACATGTTTTCTCTCATGTTGTTTTGTCATTTCAAACGACACATCTCACTGTCACGTCCCAAAAATGTAATGTCGCCTCTTTCGAAGGAACGTGGCTTACCTAAACAATGTCTGTTTGACAACAACATTAAATAATTTCTGGGTTTAGTTTTATAGTGTTTTATTTACGGAACACTTATAAGCTATTTCTAGTTTTATAGAAACTTAGCTTCAACCTTTTTAATAACTATGTTGTCTTTTCGTATGAAATTAAAGACTCAAAAAATGCCGCTTACTGCATGAAACATATTTTTTATGGTAAAAAACATTTTAGACAAAAATAGAAATACCTCTATATTATTCATCAAGCTAAGCAGAACGTACTCTCGGGCCTCGTGGCTACTAGATGACGATTGGACAAACTTAAATATTTAAGTATACCCATGGCTCAAGTGCAAAATACTTGTACTCAACTACCCGTTGCAGGGTTCGAATCTAAGTACATATTTTGTACTCTGGACCGTGGAAAGCAAACCACTAGAGGCTGGTGGCTAGACCAAAATTTATAAAATTACAATCGGCAAATACTTTCACATTTGGTCATCTCAAATATCAACGTGTCTACCAAAAAGTAATGTCGCTAACTCGTCAGCGTCAGACGCGTTCAAATTTTCATTTCACGCGCAGGCGGACACGCAAGAAATAGACGGGCTGTAGAGTGCATACGGCGCGACACACAGGGACGGAGTCAGATAGATATTTGAGCCCCAACACACATTTTGATCCTCTCATTTGTAGTTTTTGGCAAATTTTGACCTTATTTAATTTATTTTTAAAGTATCTCAAATATTCAATCTCTTCATTTTTTTTAGGTCTTACGTTATTATCGGACAAGGTGGATAAACGACCTGATAAAGGTTGCAGAAAGCCGATGGGTGTAACGCTTCCAATCGGAAAATCTGCAAGTCGACGTATGACGTCCTATATATTAAATCGTTATATTATTTGTTCGAAGCTGCGTTTGCTGCGCGAAACGGACGATAGTAAAGAACCTATCTTACACTTTGGCCCTAACAGATCCCTTGATCCCTCCCTGCGCTCCATACTAATTGCTGCGAGTGCATGTAAAGACGGCCGGCGACGCTCCGGATCAACATAATGGCGGATGGGGGTAGCAAGGGAACGTATGGAAAAAAAGGAAGGCGCCGGAGGCGTGCAGAGAAGATTCGGTTACAAATTGTTTTGTTTGACGATGGAATAGTTTTAGGGACGCGGATAGTGCAGCGTAAGGGTTAAATTTACTGAGACAATATACCACGAGTAACGATGGCGTAACATAAATGTATAGTTTGTTACTAAGAAGAAAAAGTGTTTTACATAAATGTTTTAGAAAATAGTAAAAAAAATGCAGATTGTAGCAAACGATGTGAAAATGGTTTGCGTATAGTTGTAAAACTTTTCTTATAGTTAGTAGGTTATTTTTTTTATATTCCAATAAAAAGCGTCAAGTTTTCTATCATATGGAACACTACACAACAAAATATATCCAATCGATAATCACTTGTGGCATCACAAAAACATTCAACAACTCCGATTGAATTCTAATCTGAGTAAATAGCTACTTCATTTCACGGTTCACTAGACCACACACGACAGGCATCTTAGCAAAAATCACATCAAATTACTCGAATTGAGATCTTTTAAACGAGTATATGTAATACAATTCACAAACTACAAAACACTCTAAAGAATTAGATTATGTAGATATGAGTTCATATTTATGTTAAAGTACGTTATTCTACACAAATTACTTATTCAACTAATCAAAATAATTTGTTTACTTACAAAAATAAGTATTAAACAAATCTACAATATCTACAAATAAAGTGTGTTAATTCATTCTGCAAGGTGTAAGTACTAATATTGTATAATTACTTACAGTACAATAATGATACTAGTTATATCATCGTACCCTAAACTTCTATAAACAAACGCAAAAAGTATCGACAATCTCACTCTCCATCGTGAAAAACAAACTCTTGATTCAGAACCATTCGATAACACCATTGTCAATTGTTTGTAATATGCTTTTTCTGTGGTTTTTGAACTCATAAACAGGCAGGTCAACAAGAGTTTAGGGTACATTATTGAAAAAATTTTATACTGAATCAGCGTCCTGGCCTAAATGATATTCGTACCGTATTGGTAAGTATTGGTAAGTGTGCAACAGCTTTTAAACTTTGATAAACAAATAAACAATGATGATACTACAGCTAACAAAAGTCAATCATACAAAGTCTTACCCTCTGTGGAGGCAGTATCTGTCGAGGACTGTGTGTGTGCTTAGGCGAACAGGAGCCATGCTTCTCTTTTCTGTGCGACTTCAAACCTCGGAGCAGTCTTGAAAACGTTGTCACCTTCTTCTTGGCGGTGCCTAAGCAGTTATCTGTGAGCAAATGAAACAGGATGAGAGCTTATATACCTTAAGTACGCCAGTTAAACTCTAAATTTTTCTCAAAACAATCGATTTGATGAGTCAATATCTGCTTATGTTTATGATCTGATAAATGTATTGTGCTTTTAGTTAGAAACCACCTTTAAGAACATAATAATAAAGTGATAAGAATACCTAACTAATAAATAAAGTGATAAGCAAAGAAGTCTGTAAATTGCGTAAACTAAACTGCGTTCTCGTCAAATTTATTAATGACAATTTAAACGAAATCAAACGTTGACGTTTATTAAACACGTAGGTACTAACAAATGTTACTTCAGAATTTACATCAGCAAAGTATACTTCAGATTTTACAAACTTTATACGAATATGGAAATGAAAAATCTCTTTTAGAACTCAAAAGAAAAAGTTACGCAACCCGACAGTCGAAAACGAGCAAGACAAACGATTGGCATTTACAGCCTCGACCTTTAGTTTTAGAAGTAGTCCTATAAATCAGACTAATAATGTAGGCATTACATGTTATGTAACACGCTCGTCCAAGGGTAAAAGGTCAACAAACTGACTTCGATTAATGAAACGAAGAAGCCAGCAGAGAATGTAGGTTAATTTAATGAATTGATTATTTCGAGTGAGAGTTCAGGCTTCGAGCGCTGGTTAAACATTAAAGGTTTATTCTAACTTCGAGGTATCTTTAGTAACAAGTTTTATTTTTAGATTTTCATGTATATTTTAGTTGTAGTATAAAACCTTAACCCAATAAAGAAATTTCCAATAACGTCTAGCGGATACGGAGACAGACAGCGTCATTAATTTTGACTAAGACTTGATTGATAGCTGCATGCTATTTCTCTTAAACACACATTTAAGCAAAAGAAAATGAACCAGTGGCCATCCATAACGATATTTTTATATCAGTGACATAAATTTTGAATCCTTACCTTACCTTATGCTTACCTTACCTTATCCTTAATTTACCTTAATATTTATAAAATTTTATCGTCACTTATTGTATATTTTCTGCTAACATGAAAGTTTAAGACTTTAATATAATTAAAGTAAAGGCATTTAATACTTAAGGATTTATAAATAAGACTTAAGAAGAACGATTTTCACTATTCTTTTCAAGACTAGATTAAATTAACGAGTTCTAGAGAATTTTAAAGTTCAATCCTCACTCGGATAACTTGATTCTACTTTTCGTGTGCAGTTAAAGTAAGGAGTTATGTTTCAAAATCAGTTAAAAAACTATAACTGTCTATTCGTCTTTTGTTTTTTGCTAATTTCTTGCTATTTTTAAGAACATACAGTTATATAAGCGACGACCGCCATCTCTGAGGTTCCGGGTTCGATCCCCGGTCGGGTCAATGTGGAAAACGAACTTTTCTATATTGTCTCGGGTCTGGGTGTTGTGGTACCGTCGTTGTTTCTGATTTCTATAACACAAGTGCTTTAGCTACTTACCTTAGGATCAGAGCAATGTATGTGATGTTGTCCAATATTTATTTATTTATTTATAAGCTAAAAAAAAATTACTACCTATGAACAACTTGTTGATGTGTAAAAGAACCCCAACTATTTTAGTCCAAAGATCGTCATTAGTTTGGATGAGGTTCAGCTACATAAGTAGCTGAACCTCATCCAAACTAATGACGATCTTTGGAAAACTCGTTGATGTGTAATGTAAAGCAGCTTTTACTGTTTCAGTTCTTCAAGTAGCTGAACCACTTAAACAACGTATCAAACATAAGTACAGTTCTTAATTTACCCACTTAATCGTCTCACCGCCAATAAATCAACTACTTAGCACCTAGAAAATACCCTTTTCCAAACAATCGCGTGTAGCGAAATATTTTAAGTGAGCCTAATGGCCTTCAGCATTTTCTTTGCCGCTTACTAACTTTCTACTTAACAAGTTGTGATATGATAAAAAAAATGTACGTTTGCGGCACTACTATGGTTAAAATCATGTTATTTAGTTGTTGACTTATATATAAGGCCAATAAATAAAACAAACACAATTACAAGAAAATTTTAAAAACATAGATTTCCTAAAGACTGAGTACCGCCTTAATTAGAGGTTCAAAAGCAACAACTGCTATGACACAATTCAAAACATCGATATTGCACAATATGTTTTTTTTATATGAAAAGTAAAAATATTTGTAGTCTTTTCAATGTTGCTTGAAAGTAAAAGTAAGTAGGTAGTTAAATTTCAGCAGTTAATAAAATAACGAGAATCTTCATAGATTCCGATGGATATTAGATAATGTCAACATAACTAAAACTGAAGTAAAATTAGTATCATAATACATCGCATAAGATTTCATTAGGTTGTAAATAAAGATTTACATTTGTTGTAATTCATTTAAGTTTAACAAACTGAAAACAGATATTTTATGTCAACGAATTTAATTGTGTAGGTACCTATGTACTTTGTTAACTAACTTAGGTAATCGTAGCATACCAGTGAATAAGTTTATGACTGCAAACACCGCAGCACGCGATGTCTCATATCGGAAACGTTTTCATTATCGTAGACCAAGTGACAGGGCCGTATCTACCGGTGGGCCGTATGAGGCCCCGAGTTTCAAAACTCTTCGGTCAATCAAATCAGCCCCTCCATGTAAACAAAATCTTAGGCCAACTACATCTTCGGGCCATGGGCCATAGATAAATTAGATAGCTAATACGTAGGAATTTAATTTTTACTTTGCGGGTAGAAGTTGAAAATCTGTCAAGCAAATTTAAATTATCGAGTCTACCTACTCGTGGGGTAATACATGGTTTATTTCTTTATTACGGAAATGCTATACTCATCTTTAGGGAAATTCACGTTGGTGCAAATAAATTAATAAGTCACCATAATTAAAAAACGTCATCTGCTCGCATTTAAAGTGTATGTCTACTGAATAAATGTACATTTTTTTGTTTCTAAAGTGGCGTGGTGATTTGTGCATGACCATGTGTTGCTGACCAGGGCCCCAGAGATACCTAAGTCCTGCCCTGCCACGTGATAGCTAACGAGTAGCTAAATAATGTATGAAGGCATTATGTATGAGTCAAGATACTCTCGTTAAGTAAATGGAAGCTTTGTAAAAGTAGTTTTTATCTTTGACGGGATTAAGCATGCGTGGTAGTCATTAGTTTGATTAATAGTTAAAGCGTTGATTGGAGGTAATCGTGTGAAAACATTTTTATTCTTGGCACACTTTATATACTAGCTATGCCAGTAAAACCAGCTTTTGGGCACTTTTAATCGTTATTAGTAAGCAAAAGATGTAAGCAATTATCTTGACAGTTACAATATTTTGACCATTACTTTGAACGTTACAGTATTTTGGAGAAAAAAAATCAAAACAACATTTTGTTATTACTTTATTCCTTATGCATCTATTTTGATATACGTCAACCAAGTGACGTATACCTACTCAATCATTTACGTTGATCGTCCTTTGTTTCCTTTACTTTAACAGGAAACAAATTGGATACAAATCGTACGTTTGTTGAAGACCCTATATCTTGATTTCTATCGGGGGTGAATAGAATTTTAATAACTAGGGAAACCCTCATCAAAACATCACACGTTAAGCGTACAACTTATAATTACGTATGTGCAATTAATTTACACGTATGCTTTAAGCCCTATCTCTAAGTGTTAGAGTTTAAATTGGCGTGTTTTAAAGCTGTTAAGTCAAAGTGATATCACTTACCACTAGGGGGGAATTCGTAGAAATACGCCGACCGGGGACTCAGACAACTGAAACAAAACAACATTCAGTATTAGTAATGATTCTTTACATACAGACGTGCTTAGATTGTAACACTTTATACAGCATACACACGCAAATTACTTAAACATGCGTGGGTTTTTAGTGCCCTGAATGAATTATGATATGATATGATATGAGGCATAATTATTAGACATACTTTTGAACCGTGTCACACCAACCACGATTTAACCTCACATCCGTTTTTAACAGAGTTCATTACGTGTCATAACCATGCACCCGAAAGAGAGCATTAAACATTATAAATAATACTGAAATCATCAACATAATATTATTGCGAAAACATATTGATAAACATATAGGATTTCGTAGGTAGAGTTGGTATTCTAAATGTTATTTTCATTATGCACATAGGACATACATATTGACGTAGGATTAAGGTTCTTCCTCCTTTTGTATGAAAGGAATACACCATCTCAATATTCGTGCACTCATTATTTATTTATTTTTATAATCCCCACCAAACTCAACGGATTTCGTAACTCTGCAAATTAACAATTCATACGCAAAGCACTGTCGGTTGGATATAACAAAACACAATCGCATTACAATCGAGAAATTATTTGCGATATCGAGTAAATATTTGATTATCGATGCGGACGATGCGGAAAGGTAAAAACCGTCGGAATTTGGCGGTAAATGAGAAATTAATCGACATCGACATTAACAATAGCCGCTAATGATGATTGTGAGCGAAATGAGCGTCGTTTAATGAACAGATAAATTCATAAAGAGCTAAATTTGATGTCTGCGAGTTAACAAGATCCAATTTCGCGATAATAACTCATTCGTCAGTTACCTGCGTCCGTTTTTCGAGTGGTACAGTAATTAAAGTGACGTAACAGATTTTGAAACGATCATTCAGATTTTAATTATTTTGGAATGCACATTTATTGCAAGGTGAATTGGTTCATTTCCAATATTTAAATATTGTTTTTAGTTGTAATGTATTTTGGCTTTCGAACAATTAGGAACTATCTGCACGTAATAATCTAAAAATACCAAAAAGGGAAATCTTAAAATAGATCTCATATAGACGGCCGAATATTGCGATATGTGAAATCTGAAAAGGCTTTACAGAGACGTGACCTTCAAAAATATAGGAAATTGCTGAGTTGTCATAAGCACTACAGAGATCTTTTAAAGCAGAGGAACTTTAACCTTGCATCGTTTTTATGTATGAAGTTTGTTATACAAATTACCCTGCTTAGAAACCCTTTAGAGTTTATAGTTCATATGGTTCAACTTCTTGCTTCTCCTAATACATTATATATAGATTTAGTAGCAAATAGATAAGGTGGTGGCACGATAAATCGATGTCTCTGCGAAGTTCCTTGACAATAAGAGGTATCGACCAAATTTGAATGAGAATTGGCGTATCGGGTACATTCGCTTTATGTGAATAACGTGGTAATAGTCTTTTGTATAGAACGGGTTTGTATTTAAATCCTTTGATGTACCTTTACAATTTATTTCAACATTTGGTAGACCATTGTTATCTTTTTATGCAATTTTACCATTATTTTTTAAAATTGAAACTAATTAGGGAAAACACAAATGCATTATTTTTTGAGGATGTTTGTGACAGAATACTTAACGTAATACGTAAACGACTGAATGGATTTGGATAAAATTTGGCACACACAAAATAATTTTAATCACGGTTAAATGTTACTGAGGTAGAAATTTGAATAAACTTAAGACCACGCTAGCGAAGTCTCGTGTAAAATTTTAACTTAGCATTAGTTATCAACATGTACTAAGTTCAAAAGACTTTTTTCGAACTAGCAAAGTAAGTATGTCTTTTTTGACGTCGAACTGCAAAGCACAAAGGTCTTAGTTCAACTATGAGGTGCTTTGATTAAGCCATACTCCACTTGTTCAGTGCAGATTGGGGGAAGGGGGTGTTATAAAAAAGTGACTAATCTTACTGTTATAATCATCTAGGTGTAATAATCAGGCCCCTTTTTAAGAGGTCTGACTCAGGCTAATGATTTTTTTATCATTTTAATCAGCCAGGACTAACTTTTAATAAGCTTTTCGAAACACAGGAATGTTTACATAAATGTAATAATTAAGGTCAGCATTCTATGAGGAAAGCCTATGTCCAGCTGTGGACTTCCAAAGTTTGATGATGATGGTCGGAATGGCCACCCATCAATTCACAACCGCGGCTTGTGATACTTAATTACTAAATAATTACAACTCGGTCCAGTGTCGTTCGTTCTACTACAAATTAATGGCTTTCACTTTTGATGACCTAGAGTAAGTATAAATTAAACTTTAAACTAAACTTGACGAGGTCGACGAACTTTAGTTAGCAAATATAGCGAATCGTGTTATATAAATCGAGTTAGCCACTCCGCTTCGAAGCTACAAATCAATACACTACATCATATTAGCTGGTGTCCAAATGAATTCAGTTCCTAGCCAATTTAGTTCTAGTTAACACATTTAGGTTTATTCGATTAACGGTTTAATGTGATATTCTAATATGACTAGCTTTTGCTTGGTTTATCATAAGACTAGGCGACTAGCAGTTTATCATAAAAATGGATTTTGAACGCATAGCACACAAATGAATAAAGGAACAATACTTTATACTAGCTAACCTAATACGTTGACCTCTTCGTAATCAAATTTTCACGTTCGATTTACGTTGCAGCAAAAACCAAGCGTTTTGATATTAAAAGAAATGGGTAAGTAAACGTAAACTTTAGTTTTTCACGAATTTTCAATTCGAACAACTATTCCATTTTTTTTCCATAACATTTTTCCTCAAACCATCAAGATTATTAATATATTTTATGTAAAAATATCAAATCAGTTTAGCCGTTTTCAATAATTTATTGTGGTTGGCAACGAACAACACGTTTAACTTTGTAAACAGAACTTATGAAGAGAAACAAAATAATAAATAAAGTTTATTTACCCACACAGAGGTGGGTGGCATCGAGATAAGGTGTTTATAAATCTCCACTTATAAAACGATAAATTAATAATACAAGGAATTTACGGCTTTTCAATATCTTTAGCATGTAATATGACGGCACCGCCTACATAATATGTAACTCTATCTTAACGAGCCTACACGTATGTAAATTATACAAATTGAATATTATTTAACCAAATCAACACGAGTTAACACCCAAACTGACTAACGAAGTCTTTAGAATTTGATAAGTTGTATTCGTAAATGTATGCAATCCAATTGAACCAATAGTTAGATTAGTTTAATTAAATACGCCGATTACCCAAATTACGACAGTGGTACAATAAATTGTCTTGAAGGTAGTCTCGGCTTAAATTTTAAAAACTCAGTCTTTACTCAGCATACACCAGTGTGCTGGGAAGGACAAACTGGAAGACGCCCTCAGTATTTTTTCTAACATTCCTTATTATGTCGTCTAAAATGCCTTACTATAACAAAATACGATGACACTACAATTGGTAAAATAACGTTTTTTTTTTTTACTATAGGTGACTTCTAAGCCTACTTGGCTTTATACGGCTTTTCTGTTGACTCAATCAATTTATCCAGACGTGTTAGTTTTTTTATAGTATTTATAACATGAGTAAGAAAAACTACGTACTACACCGTTGAAACACGTGCCCGTTACTCAATTAACACTAGGATGTGCAAACGAAGCAAGCTAACAAGCTCTGTGAGATTGTAAGGAACTCGCGAGATAATACACTAGTGATGTGCGAGTATCGATAGTTTAGTTAGTTTGTCTATCGATGGTTGAAGGTAATTGTTCAAGAACCGCTAATAATGGGTGTAATAGAATTTGCGTCTAATGTACTATTTCTTAGAAAACTTAAAAATTAAATAGAAGATAATATTATATTACGTGAATAGTAAGTTAATTGGAACACGAACACCGGGTAGTATATAGTAATGGTCTCCCTTTTACACTAAACTCTCTGAGAGAATCAACATCTGAAATGGCTCTATGTGCACATTGAGCAAAATAATTAGACACTTCGATACTTCTTAGCATAGAAAAATCCAAATTGATAGCTTCACAACTATTGGTGACTAATACTAATTCATAATCAAAACTTTTGGATGAGCTAACAAGAAATTTTCATACAACACTAGCTTAAGGCCAAAGAGGGAGATACCGTAGGAAAACAAGAGATATGCACGCAGTTACGCCGTTTAATCCCCGGATTTATCTGAGTGTTGGCATAAATGCGCAAATGCTTTATTTATACGGACCATCTGTTGTCTAATTACTCGTTAAATTGGTTATAAGGGGACACCTTTTAGGAAATAATAACGTCCAGTCCAGCTAACTGCCATGGACTAAACACGGAATTATACTTGTATGAGCAAAATACCTCATTTTGTTGGAAAATTTCGAAATAGAAAAATTAAATGCTTATTAGATAGACCGACAGACTACACAGCAATTGCCATGGTCTCAAAGTAAGGAATTAAGATCCTTGTGTTCCGAGGTACCACACAAAAACAATTGCCAAGGGCTTTTCTCAGTATGCCTTAACACGAGCCAATTTAGAATAGTATACTATAAAAACATATTGCCGAATATAGATGTAGAAAACATATTGCCGAACCAAGGCTCATGGTACCTATGTAGCAACGACGAGATTTTGCACTACGAGAAAGAAGATTAATTATCTATTAATAAAAACATTGCTTAGTCCTAGTTAAAGCTATTGAGATATTAACCTTTAGATGTTTATTTTTATACCAATGGTACTTGTCAACTATAACTATAACTAAACTGTATCGACTTTTGTAAACGTGTTCCCATCACCATTTTTCATCATCTTTACACACTACCCGCGTAGCATTTGCAATTTATACGACACTATAATAGTATGTTATTATTGTACTATGCCTGAGAAATTTTGTAAACCTATTTTGAAATATCAAAACTCATCGAATGTCTTAAATAGTATACTGAAAATTAATACTGCACGTAATTACCCTAGTCAACAAAATAAAAAATGTTTACAAAAAAGTGTCGAAGTGCCAGATGTTTTCCCATTCTCAAGCTGATGACATTAGTAAATATGTCTTAAACTGTAAAGCTTTTGAAGGGTGGGATGATTAATTTATAATGTAATTGAAGACATTTTTTGTTACTTATTTGGGTGAAACATCTAATAATAAATTTTCTTACAAGACTGTCTTGGTTTCTTTTGCTCATTGTTCTAGTTCTGCATTATTTAGGCTGACTTAAATTTTCATAGTTAAACCGAATTACTGCATCCCAAAAACCTCAAAACAGGAAAATTGTGGATGTGGTCGGCACAGAACATATGCGTGGAACATGAATACCCCAATTCTCTTAACAAACTTTTACTAATAACAAACTACAGCATATGTTGTTTTGCCATTTCTTTAGTACATCTATACTTACTAATATTAAAGAGGTGCAGTTTGTTTGCTTGAAAGAGGTAATAGCCGAAATTTCTTATGCGATCAAAATAATAATCCGTCGGGCTACGTCAGCGACTTTTGTTTGTTTTCGGATCTTCTCATTTCTCATTCGATCAGAAACCGCCAAGAAACACAGAAAATAGCCCTTGCCACAGCGCACTGTGCAACCTTGAGCTATATTCACTGATAAGTTGTCAAAAAATTTTGAAATGTGTAATCTAGGTATAATATTTTCGCGCTGTGCCTGCGGCTACACAGCTGGTACTGCAGACAAACTCGGTAAGACTACTATTTTAAAGTGAAATACTTTAAAATAGTCTTACGGGGTTTGTCCATCGTCCGTCCTGTCTTATCTCATAAACTAATGTAGTATCTTAATATGGTTTTCACTTAGAGAATATATTAATAATTCACGATATAGCTTTGTAAATTTAATATAAGGGTAACGGTTCATACTTAATGCTGTGCAAAGACGGGCGGTCCGTTTATAAAAGTATGATTATTTTACCCAGAAAATTTAAATTCAAACTAATTTGCAACCGGTTGCATCTTACCTTTCCCATTAAATACGACCATTACAAATCCTGAACAGATTACGGACCCCGACAGAGTTTATAATCACAAACAGTCCAAAAGACAAACGAGTAATACTTGTAAATTTAATTCTTGTTAAGAGCCCAACGTAACATTTACCTCATTGTAAATAAAATAAACGTTGAGGTCCGAGGTGGTGGTGACTTTTTAAATATTTGTACTTCCAACTTTTACAGAAATGATAAACGTAGAAAAAATATAAGAAAATGTAGAAAAATTATAAGAAAATTTATTTTCAAAATAGGCCTTAGAACGTTACAATTTACCTAGAAAATGTAGGCATATTCATTTTTTTTAGTAATCAAAACATGATGAGTTCTGTAAAAATCGAAAAACTGAATTCACATAAATACAAATATTTTTAAAGTTATTACTGTTAATGGCTTATGTGTACACATGATTCTGTTTCTAATTCATGTGATTTTGTAAGCACCAACAGCTTGACGTATTTACACACAGAACATTATTATATATGTTCAAGAAAAATATATAGTTTCTGCGAGTCATAATAATGTCTTTAAAATAAATTTAAGATACATGCGGTTAGATTTGCATATTAAGAGAGAGAGTTGAATAAACTATGAAATTCTTTGAACAACTTTGTTACACGTAAATGTTTATTGATAGAGACTTACGTGAGACTGTTAAACTAACACGCTGTGTTGAATAAATGTCCTCTTAGCATAGTTTACGTCTATTTTATTATAATACGGCATAACATTACAAATTTATTTCGCTGTAAATAAGTGTTGAACTGGTTGCAAGCCATTAAAGTGTCTAATGCTACCAATAACATTGATTTATCTTGAAAATTATTTTATACTAAATTTGCTACTGTTAATAAATCTTGACACTCATCAATCCTAAATAAATATATTTTGTACTGGATTTATTTTATTTCTAATAATATTAATAGAATATATTTAATTTATGTCGTTTAGTTTCAAAACCTATTCTTGTAATATACTATATAGGTAAATAATGCGGCACGTAAACCTTGTACTTTCGTTACTTGATTTAATTTCTGACTAACACCATTTAGAAAATTTGAATGAGATGTGCCTTATCTTAAAAAATGTTATTGACCACTAGGAAAGACTAAAAACAAAATGCTGACTTAGTAGCAAGTAAAAAACAAATAAAAAACATCAAGGTAGGCGGTAGTGATTAATTTAAAAGTATCCTCGCCGAAAATGTATGTCCTGTAGATGGTCATCGATCAATTTGCGTTATTACGACTATATTTTGTTACAGTTATCACACCACAAGATCTAAATTTTAAGTTATTCTCAGCAATATAGCTGGATTTTATTAATGTAGCCTAGTCGTCAGAGGCCATAGGGCGATGATTTCGTCTTCTGACAGTTAGTTTTGGTCACCAACCTTACAATACCCAATACCGGGTCCTCGTGATGAAGTGTGAAGGGAAAAACACCTCTTAGTTGAGACTATGCCTTGTAGTAGGTGGGACGATAATAGGCTTGCTTATTGTACTTTAAAAATCCGGCCAAGTGCGATCGGACTCGCGCACACTTGTTGTATGGGAGCCCCTTTTAATATTTATTTTATTCTAGTTTTTAGTATTTGATGTTATAGCGGCAACAGAAATACATCATCTATTTTTTATTTATTTATTTATTCGAGAAAACCAACAGCGTGAATATTACACATACATAGTTATTGTACAATCAGATAGTAAAGCTAATACTAGGTTTTCCTTAGACTATTTACAAGTATTAAGTTGGAAAGCAGACGAGCACAATAAAACATTACAAATTGTACTCGCTCGAACAAGTCGAGCTCAGCAAAGAGGAAATGAAAGCGATCAGATTAAAATAAAAATTCAAAAATTCAAAAAACCCGTTGACAAAGGTAAAAAGCTACACTGCAAATCAAATCAAATCAAATCAATCAATCACACTATGAACATTTCAACTATCTAACTATCACGGTTCATGAGATACAACCTGGTCACAGACGGACAGACGGACGGACAGACAGACAGACAATAAAGTATGCCTAAAAATAAACCTTGTCGAATTAGTTTAGATCAAATATTCCTCTTACATATGATTTGACATTACTTCAACCTTATTTCATCCGATATAACTTGCAACGTGTTCCAAATCCCGTTTATATGTAAAGCGTATTACGATCTCAGCCGCCGATCAGGTACTTATACGACGTAATTCATTAGGTAAACTATCGCAAAGTAAAGATCTAATTAGGATCGGACGACATGCTAAATTAGCTGCGTAGGCGACTGTGACGATGTTCTACGGATAAATTTATTAACCGGCCGGTCTGGTCAAGTTGTAACGGACGGTTTATGGAGAAGACTTGTAAATTTGGAATTAACTAAAGTGAGCTGGATTAAATTTACTGTGTTTTATTTTCGAACTGATTATAGGGTGTTAAAAAGTAAATTTTTAGGATTTATTTAGGATAGAAAACAAGGGGACAGATACATTGTTATAAAGAAATAATTTCATTCTTTACTTCTTTCGTAATCTGTGTTGCTGATATTATGATAAAGTCCAAACGTAGCAGATCATCCTTAATTGGTTGCCTGTACTAACCTTTTGACGAAACATCGAACATTTATAAGCATCCTAGCTTGATCATGTAGTGATGTGAAATATATCGATATTATAAGAAATATATTGAAACTAAAGAGTTCAATCTTTTCTTTTGTAATCTTACAAACAGCTTCAACATTATAAAAAGATGTCAATATAAAAATCCTGCGAAACCTTTTGACGAAACATCGAACATTTATAAGCGTCCTAGCTTGATCATGTAGTGATGTGAAATATATCGATATTATAAGAAATATATCGAAACTAAAGAGTTCAATCTTTTCTTTTGTAATCTTACAAACAGCTTCAGCATTATAAAAAGATGTCAATATAAAAATCCTGCGATGAAAGATTTATTTATGAAGCAAATTACGAAAATTTGTTAAAAAATGAGATAGGAACAGCATCATCATAATTATATACCTACTTAAGTAAAACATTAAAATAAAAATTATTGTTACTGAAATCCGTCTATAAAATTATTAAAATAGTTTTCACTGTGAAAACTCTAGTTCATAAAATCGATATTTACAATAATCAAATTTCTATTATTAAAACACTACAATTGATAATTATGTACTTAGTACTTATCACGTGGAAAGTGTGATGTGTGGTTTTGATAGAAATAAAACTTGATAATCGCTTGCTATTGACTCTACTATTCCTGTTTCCCTCAATGGAAAAATCACTTCATCAGTATCCTACATTATGGGTAATGGATAATATTGAAAATATCGATATTATATCAATTTAAAGTAGCCCATTGAGCAGCTTTACTATCCTTGTGTAACAAATAAAGACGATACACATAATTGGACGTTAGTTTAAGCTAGTGAGTGAATAACTCTCATAATGTTGGCATTTCTTCGAATCGTGCGCAGCGGACATATCCATCAGTTTGTTAATTTGAATTTATTTTACTGCGCGCGCAGAAGTAATGTCAAATTTCTGACTCAACCGGGACACAGTGTTGGGAAAGACAGTTATATTAATTATATGCAAAATTTAAAAATATAAAGTTGATGATGTTAACGACACTTTCTAACTTATTGGATGACAAGAATTCGCATGAGACCGCGAAAATTAAATGACTTTTGTGCCTGAAGGATTTAGTGGACAAAAACATCTATCTTCTCAGCAAAGGGACAAATATTAAGATTAAACATAAATTTAGATGTCTCGGTAACGATAAGTACAAACTCTATACAGATTCTGTCACAATAAACTTACTGCAATCTAAGTCAATGCAAATAAATGCGCGCTTAGCTTGTAATAAATCAAACATTCCTTTCTCATTCCACATGTCCCACTTAAGCCTATTCCACAAAGAAATATGAGGAACAAAGCTCACTGGCCCCTCGAGCCGTACTCACAACTATTCGCCGGCTTCTGTCGCCGATCGAATGTTTGATTTCAATTTAGATTACAGCTAAACATGCAGCGCAAAAGCTTATCTAACAAGTACACCTGTTAAAGTCACAATAATTTATGGATACGCCCCGTGCCGTTCGGCATGTCGTTAACGTAAAGGATATAACCGCGAATTTCCTTATTTGAAAAGAGATTGTCGTTTTCCATGGAACATTGGCGTTTTTGAAAATTTAACGGCGAGTGTTAAAACGATAGACGTTTAGTAGTAATGACGAGGACTGGTTGTTTTATATGTAAAAAGATTAAAGCATTGCGTATTTACTCGTTTATCTACGACAAATCTTATTTATTTTTTAAAAGGGTCGATTTTTTTCATAAATACCAAAATAATATCGAGGCAAAGACCTTGTATTCTCACTGCTACGAAAAAAGAAGAATGACGAAGTTCGAGTTGGAGCTCGGAGTCGTGCAACGAGCAACCGCATCTTTTATTGCGTCAAATTAGATGTTTTATTTTATCACAGCTTCTAGGGATCGTACCCCTGAGTACCTATTTGGTACTTATTTCTACTTGATACATCCACGAGTTACTGTTTGAAAGGGATCTTAACAGACAGACAGATTAAGTGCTACGGAACTATGGAGATACGGAACCCTAAAACGAAGTCAATTACTAATATTGTATCATAATTACGTTTCAAAATGTTAATTAGACGCGGTTACAAGTCAAAGAATCTGATATATTTCCGTTAATTTTACCAAGTTCACAGAGATAACAATGTTTCGAAACATAATAATCTTGATTTCAAAACCATCTGAGGGTAAAGAGTCTATAAATTTTCACTTTATAGTCTTTAAGCCTCAATTTAATAGATTTAGCGTTTCGTAAATTTACGAGGGAGGTGTCAAGCACAAGATGTTTAATGAAGGTTCTCAAAGACTGAAATTGAATCTCATCATAATCTCTTCATCAAAGTTTTGTTTTAACACCTGCGATCGTGTTTTGATTGAAAGACTATAAATTATACTACTTTCTGTACTTCTGAAGATCTTACAAATAATTTGACAAAATTATAAAGGTGTCTACTTTCTTTTTACCCGACTGCCAAACGAGGGTTATGTTTTTCGAGCGTATGTATGTATGTCCATTTCTTTGGCACGCCCTAGAGCCTTAACCGTTTAACGGATATTAAGTATAATATATCAATAGATTCGTCTCAATTGTGGGAGTGGCAAGGGGTATGTTATTTCCCCGAAATTCCCGCAGGAACATAACTTACGCGGGAAAAACGGATCTACAATACTGATAAACCGATTTTGAAACTTTCTTTTATTAACTATGGGTCACATATTTTCAGTGCTAATAGTATTCAATACTTTATTTTCCAAAATTCCTACGGGAACAGGCAAAAAAAACAATGAAAAAATAGGAAGGAAAAATCGTTTAATGGATTTCAACATTGATATGTCATTAGATTCGTCTCAGTTGTGGGAGTGACATAGGCTATGTTATTACCCGAAATTCTTATTGGTACATGAATTACACGGGAAAAAACGGTTTAAGATACTACTTACTCGAGTTAAAACCTTTTTTTTTCAATGAAGACTTACAAATAAGGCTTTATAGTTCATTGAAAAGTAGTAGTAGAACACTACAAATAAAAATTCAAAAATGAAATAAATTAATTTAAAAAATCAAAAAACACGACTGCATAAAAAGTGAACTTAAAAGATGAAAACAAGATTTAAAGAATCAATTTGCAGTCGGAGGCATCAAATCCATTAAGAGCATAATGATAATTGACTTGGTATGCACTGCGTTAGTACCTAATTAAGTTATTTAAATCCGTGTAGAAAAAGTCTAATCAAGAAACATGGATTTGATGCCTTCGACTGTAAATTGATTCTTTAAATCTTGTTTTCATCTTTTAAGTTCACTTTTTACGCAGTCGGGGTTTTTTTTTATTAATTAATTTTATTACATAGTTGCTTGCTGATAGTAATTTGATTGATTCCAATATAAAAAAAAGAAAGTATATAAATGTAGGTACTACAGAGAAGTTGTATCCATATTCCACCTAAGAATGCGGTCTATAAACCCAAGATAAAAAATAATAAGCAGGAATAAACGCTACATGTAAGTTCTAGCCGAAAAAGTAAAGGATATAAGTTCTACATATGTACTTAATTTTAGAAGCATTTTAGAGCGAAACATATTTGTCGTCAATCCATCGATCCTATGATAAATATTACACCAGTTATCTTAAAAGCAATTTATACTGTTACTTGTAACAATATAGACGTCAGTGACCGCACTGGCCTTAGTTAGCTCGACTATGAGTTACAATGTAAACTAACCTCAATGTATGGGCTAGGTGTACCTAATATACGAGTTGTTCCATGCTTTGTTATGGTCTAGACTCCATTGTTATGAACGAACAGACAGAATACCTTCACAGAACCAAGGCGTGCCAAGACGCTGCGCAAAAAAACCTATGAGAAAGTACGTATATAGTCTTTGCTCTTTTCAGGAACATGAACATCTTAAATGTTTAAGAAATTTTGATTCAACTTCAGGTAATGCTTTAGCTACTTACCTTAGGATCAGAGCAATGTATGTGATGTTGTCCAATTTACTTGTACTTGTACGTTTCTACTTCTATCTAACAAACGAATTGAAAACCTTCTGGTGTATTAAATAAAAATAAAATAAAATAAACTTTAGTAGTTCGCGCTCCGGACTACACAGCTTTGGCTTTGAATCCCGCAAAGGGAAAATGTTAGTGTTATGATCATAAGCTTTTGCATAAGTCATGTTCATAAACGTATTTAAGTATGTTTATTTGTTATCGCCATAATAAAGCTTTGCTCAGTTTGGGACTGGATAGTAAGTGTAATTGTGGCAATATTATTTAATCAGAGCTTAAGCACCGAAACTCTTTTTATAATTTAAACAGATAAGAACTAAAACTTAAGGTAATTTTATCATCATCATCATCTTAGAGGGGAGGCTTACGTCCAGCAGTGGACTGCAATAGGCTGAGGTGATGATGATGATGATCATCTTAGGTAATATCTTTGTTCGAAAGGTTGTTCATCTTGAAATAAAAAAAGAAGAAGAAAAAAATTTTACCTTTGATAATTATGTTGCTGGTTGTGCATCAGCGGTTGTGTCGGCTGCGCCAGCAACAACTGTTTCTGTTGCTGTTGCCTCTGCAGCATCTGCTTCCCAAAAACACCATAGCCGAAGCCGTAGATCTCGTCCTCTTCCTTGTCTGTGAGACAGCTTGACGGCTGTTGATAAGGAAACTGTTTAATATTATTAGTTATTTATTCTTTCACCAGGGTCATAAAGCCATGATACAAAAGGCGTTCACAACATTGATTTTATTTTGCTGTAATGTTAAAAAATTAAGGTTCTAGCGGTCAATACATTTAAAGCATTTGAAAAAGCGTATTTCGTGGTTACAGCCTAGCCATCTTCGTTTTCGTCTAAAAATAAGCTTGTCATTATCGACTGTATTTCAAAAATATCTGCCGCCGTTCCAATGGATGAAAGTATTACATAAATAGATTACGATAGTGGAGATTTTTTTTTTGCCGGATGTCTTTTATGTTTTATTGAATATTTATACGTCAGATATTTTTGAAACACCTTATATGAATATTGTTTTTATTCATTAAAATTATAGAAATCAAACTGTTAAATATAGTAGAATGAGTGCCTAAACCTAGAAACATTACGTATGCTTGACTCCTAAGGCTATTAATCATTCAAGCATTTGATACAAATTCCTCCCTTTTAATAAAAACTCGCGCGTTTACAGTTTACACATCACAAAAGCTTAAATGC
This sequence comes from Anania fuscalis, assembly GCA_950371115.1. NCBI lineage: Eukaryota > Metazoa > Arthropoda > Insecta > Lepidoptera > Crambidae > Anania > Anania fuscalis. The sequence continues at coordinate 5,169,280 of OX493337.1, forward strand.
CAATAAAACTGGTACTCACAGAATATTTCCCTGGGACGTATATTGGCTGGGAATGTGAGGTAGTTAGGTTATTCAACGCTAACGACCCTGGACTGGCTGAAGGCGGAGTCTGTGGAGTGCCTGGCCCTCCTAAGACCCTCATTCTTGGAGACATCTCTTCCCATTCATGCCTCCTCAACTCTTCGAGATGGTCCAGAACGTCTCCGTAGTGGGTTGAGAAGAGGTCCGCGTACCGAGATGCGAGACCTTCTAGGTAGCCCCTGTCACCATCCTGTGAAAAAAATATTAATTAGTTATTGGCATCACAGTAAACTAAGTAGTAACTAATTACGGACTTCACAACCAGGTATTACGCAAGAACTGGGTATCCACAGAATATTTATTCCAAATTCAAATCTATGTTGTGCCTTATAAATTAAGTTACCAACATAAACCTAATTCTGAATCGAACAAAAGCTTCGAATTGGAGCATACTAATTTACAACGACATTGTTCCTAATGGGACAACGGTTGAATATCTATTTAAAACGGCAAACCTAATAATGAAACCTAACCAAGATAAATGTTAACCAACTTTCTCTAAAAGAACAGCTAAATGCAAGGAATGACGGTGGCCCGTACAAAATGAGAATTAATACAAAGGCAGAAAGTTAAGCCGACCGCGGAACGTTGGGAGTAACAAAATAAATAAAGGCAAATAATCTCGGAGTAAACAAACTCTTTCATTAAGACTTGAAAACCAAAGACATGGACCAGTATAATTCCTCTGTTGATAAACAAAGCGGCTGGCGAGAGAACATCTTTGGTTCTCCGTTAAAAGAAACAGTTTTAGAAAATACCGTCAATTCACTTAACATTAGCATAATGGATGACCGAAGCTACTTTAATGCATGCGATTACGTAATTACGCGGCCATCGTAGGGAGGCAATCGTTTAGACATGTCACCGACCTGAGCTATAGTACAATAACCGTAACTACTAGGTTGAGTTCTATCATACTGAACTCCCTTGACCTACCGCATTTATTCGTTTACTAGGTATTGCAAAACCCCTCTTCTAATAAATCTATAAAAGAAATTAACTTATCCATTCCAAGCTTTTAAGAATTGCAGTAAAGTATTCAGTTGAAAGTACGATTGAGTTAAAGCTTCACAAACAACAAACAGGAACGGCTGCGGCCTTGAAATTCTATTTCGAGTAGTTACTTGAACAGCGAACGAAGTTAGTGTTGGGACGACAAAAGTTGTAAACCGAAGTGCTGACACGGTCCGTCAAATCAAAACAGAATTGGAAGTTCATCAATGAAAGACCGCACTTAGAATTCAACCGGTCGCGCGTCGAGTCAAAGATGGGCAAGTTTATTTCCATTTTTAAATGAGAGCGGCTGAGAGCTTTGTCGGCGCGAGTTGTGCTCTGCGTTTTAAGTGGATTAAATCGCTCTACGCTCGTAAACCGACAAGTGCTCTAGCTAAGAATTAAAGTAACCGTTCGACTTTTGCATGAGAAAGTGCTCGCGGGACCTTACCCCGCACTCACTCGCAAATTCGCAATTTGATGCGGTCCACAGTTTATTTATTTTTTCGGTGGAAATCCTGTTCGATTGAGGTTTAGTGGAAAGCCACTGCTTTGTGAATACAGAATGAAAGAAATTCATTAACACTGTCTGAATGGAGTGCTTGCGGGCTTAACTTCAATACCCGCTCTGAATGCCTTTAGTCTGTAGTTAGAAGAGAATTTTCAAAGTCAATATAAAAGTTTGTGCCTTTATTCATAGGATTGCACTACTGAGAGAGAAGCGTAAAGATTTTTGTCATAATGTAAGTCAAACAACTGCCATAAAGACAACACTGGATAGCTTATGGTTCTTTGGCTGAAGTATTGTAACTGCATTGGAATTTAAATGGTACATTAGACTAGGTCCAGTCGTTTAAAGAATAGAAACGGGTCTATTACATAGTTTGCCAACAAAACTGAAAAGGTTTACGGTAAACAACCCACGAAAAGTAATGGATACAGAACATGAATGTTATGAACTCTATTCTTTCGAATAATACATGAGCTCCTCATAATAGAACCGCACTGTTTGGTAGACCAGCATTCAAACTTTGCCCTAAATAAAAATATATGTTTTGCATACGTTATTTAAGATAATATAGTTACATAAATTTGACGACCTCCGTGGCCGAGAGGCGAGCATAAAGCGACTTTAAATGGCGCCGCAATCTCTGAGGTTCCGGGTTCGATCCCCGGTCGGGTCAATGTAGAAAACATTTTTTTCTATATTGGCTCGGGTCTGGGTGTTGTGGTACCGTCGTTGTTTCTGATTTCTATAACACAAGTGCTTTGGCTACTTACCTTAGGATCAGCGGGTCTAAAACGGCCGCATTGGATGTTTCATATTCCGTTCATAATATGTTTCATTTAGAAAATCTTAAAATGAAATGTTATTTGATGAATCATAAAATGAGCCTCGAACATTTCATATTTGCAGTTCATCTATTTTGACAGTTTTGTATGGAATTTCGTAATATGGTCCACTTATTATGAAAAGAGTAATTCATATTAAATGTCAAATTGGGGAACCACCATTTTAATGTTATTTTTATTATTATTTTGTATTGATATTTGTAGAACACACAAAACTTGAGTATTTTGAAACATTTTGTTCCTTTGTGTTGTTAAAAACATTCATTTTCACAAAAACCGTAAAGTAAGATTGGACGCGTCACTATATTTTTTAACGTCATCAAATATGATCCATTTGATGAAATGAATTGCATATGGTTCATTTATTAATGTGGCCGTTTTAGGGTTTGCAAAGCATTTCCGCTACATTTCAGTAAATGAATCAGATTAAAAATGAAACATCCAATGCGGCCGTTTTAGACCCGCTGGTAATAATTTAAGAAATTCTCATGTATGTTATATCCATGTGAAATCAGAAGGAAGTCGGACTGACGCATCTTTTGTTTACGGAATTCTAAATTCTTCGTATTATTACTTGTTTATTTATATTAAACGACAACAATATTAAGTTACGTTACGATTTGGACTTAAGTTTTCAATGTTGATTTTTAAAAACTCCGGAAAATCAGCTGTCTCAAATTGCTAACTGTTTTTCCACTAGACACAAATGAATTTGACGAATTACAAATGAAATTTTATTACAAACAACAAGGAAAACGATTTTTTGCTATTCACCCAGAACGTTTCAAGTAAAATAATCGATTGGGGCGCCAAAACGTCTCGGCATCGACTTTACTTTAGAATGGGTATAAATTGCGAAACTTGGGAATTATTTGCGTCTCCTCCATGGCAATTTACTTCGTTTTTCCAGTTTCATTATAACAAGTTTAATTGAAGACCGCGTCCCGTGCATAAATTTAAACTTTTGGCATGCATTTTAATCTGCTTACAGTAGTTAGTTCGGGAGGTAATGGCTAGTAAATGAGTTTCTAGTTAACTTTAAACTGTTCGGTCATTAATAAAATAAAGTTAAAGAGTGTTAACGTGGCGTTTGCGGCGTTTCAGACCGCGTGCATCGAGCTCGGATGTTTTTAAAAAGGATTTTATCAGTGTTTTTGCATTTTCTATTTTGTTTATATGTTTTTAAATAAAACGCTTTTCCTATAAATATAGATGCACATAGCATGCTTACAACAAAAGTAGTAGAAGTAGTCAGCAATTGAATTGACATTTTAAAGGGCGTCAGCTTAACCAAGAGACAGACAACACGTCGTTCTTCTCATGAATAAACATTACATAGACTTTTAACTGAAATCGAGAAAATGCTGTTTAATCCACTTTTGTCGAGTATTCACTTCTATTCAAAATAACTATAAAAATAGTAGTAAGATAAATTCATGAAAAAGGACCTTCTGAAGTAAATCACGCATTCTTAAGTATTTTCCAAGCTTTTTAAAAGAGTGTCAATCAAACTGACTAGCACCATACTAAGAACAAAGATAAAACTGAGTCATAATGGCGATATCTATATTCTTGTGAAACAACAAATTACCTTGTAATATAGGTATGACAGACAAAAACTGACAAGGGTAGAATTAAATGTCATATTCCCATAGAATGATTTATGCATAGAATGAATATAATAAGCAATAAAGTACTGCCTTAATCGGTAAATTATGCTCATCAAGTGAACAGATGCTGACAACTATAGGAGTTACTATTAAGGCTATATTATAAAACTGGTCCCGGCCACTTTATAGTAAGTATATGCTAGTTTAATGTTGCACGAAACGACTCTCCCACATTAAATTAATTCGAAAATAATCGCACGTTTATTGCTTGAGCGATATCAACTCTAATCTCGATTGCGATTTGCATTTTACATCAATGCTGTAGGTATTCTATACTCCTACGAGACTGCGCAACGCCAACCGGTAGGTAATGTTTTTTAATAGAGTTAGGTTATTATGATTGCATAACTGGATCTTCCCGTCTTCTTTAGAAGCCGCGTTTATCGGTAATCTATTAAAGCAAATTTATTTAGAATTCTATGAAAATGTAGGCAAAATATGAAACAAGGATTAGTGTTATGTTCACATCAATTTTGAAATAGTAAAATGTTATTGCTTATCTTTTTTTGAATATCGATCTTTTTGCACAAAGTTTTTAGAGGTAAAAATTAAAAATATTACACGTTTTATGTTCTTGGTATAATAAAGATAAATACTTTTTAAAAGATAATCTAGTAGTTATTGGATTTTTCAGTAATATTTTAACTCTCATAAATACTAAGATAATACGAGCTTACTAACATAGACAACAATTCGATCGCTTTAGGTGGGAAACAAACACACGTCTGATTGCCGATCAGCAGTTCATCACAGAAACAATTTTTTCACTTATAACATTTCAGTTTTATTGAAAATTATCGGTGACTTTCAAAGAAAAATAGCTAAATTATAACTAGTCACTAAGTAATACTATGAAAAAGATAACAAACGAAATTATTAGGAATTTTTTATTTTATCCTAGCACTTCACGGCTTACAGCTTCTAAATACTACCAAAAGTTTATTTTCTATTGACAAACATGTTTATCACTGAGAACCACCAAAAGTTGCTTTTTACTGATATTTATTTTACCACAATTCCCTCCCAGCTACATACCCCACCGCTCAGCTAGTTAGCTGCGCTCGCGCTGCGACATCGCCTACCTTTGTAGACCGTCCGTTTGACGTCCTGCGCCATTACCACCATTGTGTCGGGGTCAACGCCCCAGCACATGAATTTGATCCACCACATTGACAATTACGAATGGGGCGCTTGATCGTAAATAGTGCTTACTGAGTACTTGCGGCGAAGATTGTGTTAGAAGGTATGGTATAGTTTGTGTTTATAAAAAACAATTGCTTGTACGTTATACATCGATTGACATTAAAATTCATGAATACTACAAATTAGTTCACTTGTGTCATTATTACCTACTTAGTGGTAGGTACCTATTGACGAAAGATAGTCAAGAGGATTTTAGTAGAAAAGGTGTTTGAATCCCAGTAACAATCAATATATATATTTTTTTAGTATGAAGTGAGTATTTTTATGTTGCAAAATTTCTTATTGCTTTACAAATAGTAAAAGTAAATGCAGTGAGTAGGTATGCACAGAATATTTTAATAGGAATGACAATAATTATCACAACTAGCTACATAACATGAAATATATCAGGCATTTAATAATTCCACTTATTATTTGAAATGAATACAATTCAATTGATTGAATCGTGGTTGATTACAATGCTCTAACTTTGTAAACATCAACAAATCATAACCTCAATCTGGCCAGTTACAAGTAAATTAATATCGTTATTCGATACCGAATAAACCATCGAACTGTCTATTAGAGGTATTAAAATACATTAAAACAGAAAGCTTCCATTATCATGGCCCAAATTTCACCAATCAAGCGATATCTAATTAAAACAATTAGACGGCAACGCCTGATGAAGCGGATAACTGTTAAAGTAATAAATTATTTATGAAGCTCTTAGTACCCATAACAGGGTATGCACCGTTAAAAATAAGCTCAAGTGCACTTTATGCAGTGGCAGTAAACATTACGTTGAAGATAAGCTTCTAAAATGAGGGACTACTAAAGAACCCTACAGTAATGTTTCTAAAGACACTCAAACCGACGACCTCCGTAGCCGAGAGGCGAGTACGCCGGACTATATGGCGTCGCCATCTCTGAGGTTCCGGGTTCGATCCCCGATCGAGTCAATGTAGAAAACGAACTTTTCTATATTGTCTCGGGTCTGGGTGTTGTGGTACCGTCGTTGTTTCTGATTTCTATAACACAAGTGCTTTAGCTACTTACCTTAGGATCAGAGCAATGTATGTGATGTTGTCCAATATTTAAAAAAAAACAAAACATAATAGTATAGTCAAGGAAATCAAATATCAACAGTAAATTTTCATTGATTTTTGGGCTGAGAAGTCATATGTTTCTGCTCACATACAACAACTTTTCTTTGGGACAAAAGACTAAATTTCCTTTCTTACAACTAAGAGGGTCCATTTGGGACCTATGAATTAAGAATTTATGATACTTAGACTGGGTCAAATTCGGAATATTATATAGTCACCTTCACCACCATCACAGTGACAGCTTAATAAAGAAGAAATAAAATAGTGCCATTTCATTATTCAATTGCACATTTGATAATCCAAACAATCAAAACACGATTATTTTAGTACGCAAAAGAGTGCTATTGAACTATTCCGCCATAAATATAAGAAATAAAATTTGTGTTTCCCACCTTACAAATTAAGTTAAAAATAAGAAATTTCTACTACACACACATAATTAAACTAATAAGAACTTTACAATTTTGTAAAAAGTCACTTAAATACCGAGAAAAAAAAGACAATGAAGTAAAGTCACTAGAATGAAATTCTAAAAGTAATCATTTAAATGGTTCTAAAAGTGTCCTACAATGCCATACCGATCCAATTCGAGCCTTCATTCCATTCGTCAAGATAATTAGCGCCAGTAAAAACAACAATGCAATAGAAAATTCTATCCTGGTCAATGATTCCGATGTTATTCAGTAGCTGGTATTGGACAGAGTACTATTAAGAGATCACGAATCTAAAATAGCAATGGCCGCTCAAGACGTGAATACAACACGAAGAGCAAAGCGCACAATGGATAATGCAATTCTATTTAAATTACATTATATTCAGGATTGGGACAGTGAACTTCTGGATTTAATATACGAGTGGTAAGTATGTTGTTATTCAGAACAGGAGACAAGATGGTAATACAAAAAGATAATTTTAAGAGGGGAATAAACAGACATAAACAATTTAAGTAAAATATAAATAAACAGACAGACTTACCAGCTAACAGCTAATAAAAAAATAGGAAAATTTTAGTTTCAAATAAACATTAATGATTATAATGTCCAAAGTCCGGTTACTCAAAGTTATTCTAATTTTGTTGAAGAACAACCAAAATGAGTCTTTACAAAGTTCCCTTAACCAAGAAGAAGCATCCTCAATTAAACTCCTAATTCGTTTTAAAAAGACCAATCTCGATCGATATCCAGTATCGTCTAGCCGATCCCTCCGCTGGGAGCTGTGCAGCATGAATGAAAATCCGGCAGCCAAGGATAAACGGAATAAGAGGCAGGTGATACTGTCGGCTATAAATTCAACTCAGACGGTCGCCAAGGCACGCGGAACATCGTCTTATTGTGGTACCATTTGTTTTGCTCCACACGACGGGAACGCGTTATTTTCGATTTGCCGATCTCCTTATAGGTTTGATTTGATGTCGTTAGAAATATTTTGGAAGAGTGTTTGAATGTATACGTTCTTTTTATGAATACGAAGTACAATGAAATATTTTGTGGTTACGCGAAGTTTACACAATAGTATGAATCTTAAAAAAATTAAAGTGATTATACTCAAACACTAGCTGAGTAAATTTTAAACAATTCAAAAAGTCTGGCACTTGTCACAATTTGAACAAGGTAAACCAATTTAGGGTACCTAAAGATAGAATAAACTAAGTTTAGAATTCATCACAAACTCTTTTCAAATTCAATTTACTCCGAGTTAAGTAAAATCAAACTTAATTGTAACACCAGAAGCTAAAATTACGATGTGGAAAATATGTTGCCTCATTTTAAATTTATGTTGCTTGGCATCATAAAAGTCTTTGTGCCTATCAAAAAGTTAAGATATGACAATAAGCATCATAACAAATATTCGCTATAATACAACAAATTTATAGGCCGTTAAAGCAAGACAAATATGGATTAGTAAATATAAAACGGATAATGTGCAATGGATACCAGTACTCAAAGACAATAATATCCAAACAATAATGAAATACAAGACTAACAGACTCATAAAGTTTAATGTCACTACAAATATTGGAAAGTCGACTTAAGAGTTGTATTTCAAAATATTATCTCAGTAAATCGCGTACCAGAGCACTTTACTGGGAGGAAATGTGAATCTATAACGAATGTATCGGACGGATATTGAGTTTTGATGTCATAGATGATGCGTGTCTGCCATTCTCGCCATAATAAAATAATACAGTCCCGTATCCACGTTGTACTCAGACATGAACGGGATACATTCTGTGAATGCTGAAACCTTAATGGGGGCATATTTCAGCATCTCGGAATATGTTTTGGTTTATTCGATATGTACCTACGGTGGAACAAGGTTTGTATTTTTATAAATTATGTTCTTGACAGGATTTTAAAAATAACTGTTTATTTGTTTGCGATTTGCGCCCTGTAGAATAATCTAGTTGAATTAGTAGCATGAAATCTGTCTATTGATTTTAAAAAACGGATAAATTGCAATGCTGAAAATGACAATTGTAGAAGACATTCCCCGTTCTGATGAATTGAATGCTTGAGTGGCTGAGATACATTAGATTTAAAAGGCAGATAGAAAGGTAGTTGTGGTACGGCTCAGGAAAAACATATCTTGATGAAATTTGATACAAACCCATCCCCATTTTTAGAATAGATTACTAATCCATAAAAACAATACCACTTTATTCGCACAGTAGTAGTAAAGTCGCACAGTTTTGAACGGATTTAGAGTATAAGTTAGTCCAATTATATGTTCTTCTATCTATCTATCAATATCTATAAATCTACAACTGCAGCGCAGTTACTCGTTAAATAGTCATGCTTACGATCATGCAATTTCGCAACACAAATCAACTAAATAAATCAATAACAGACCTCAGTGCACATTAAAGTAGTTATGAAATTATAGGCATTGACACCTCTGAATGTCTTTGTAGATCCAGAGATAATTTATTTAATTAGGCAATAGAGGTTAGACAAAGATGAATTGTTTCCTCAAAAGCTGAGCATGATCGGCCATAAACCACAGGTATAATGTAGACGTGGGTGCCAAACATGCCAGTGCCAGTGCTAGTATAATAACACGGTTGAGGAATATCTATGGATCCATGATTGTGTACTTTTACCAACACAAATAGATCATTATAGATAAACGTGTGTCCATTTATTAGTAGGACGGCCGTTTGGTCTAGTCGTTTACGCTCCAGACTGCAAACCCAGTGGTTCTGGATTCGAACATGCAAGAGGCAGTTTGTATGATGATCACACGTATTTATATCTAGTTATAGATTTCTTTTAATCATACAATAGTAGTGTATAAGTTAAGAGTTGCATGTACAAGCACCGTACTTAGTTTTACTTAGTTTAGTGCTAGATATTTGGTGTGATTGGTTAGATAAAATCAAAACTGTCGGTAAAACATTATTATTTTACTTAGGCCACACCTTTCATTATTCTATCGAGTGCTTTTAAATATATCTACATCCCTAAAGTTGAGCTACGAGCACATTTAGGCACTCAACAATTAAGTTTGTCACCAACTCAAGCAAATGTTTTTATAAACACCATTTCTGTCGAGTATTCTGCTTCCAATATACCACAAAATGCATAAACATTTGAAGTTCGCACGTGGGTAGCGAGTGACAGCCGTGCTACACATTCAGCCTACTACGTGTCGTAAATATACGTCTCATAGTACATCGGGACAATGTCTCGAATAAAGTAAATCTCGGAATCGATAAGGTTGACAGCTTGAAGAACGCGCGGAATATATTTTTGGTTTATGACGTTTCGGGTTATGTCGAGACTGCGGAAACTAGGCTTTTACCGTGATTTTACTTATTCAATTGATGTGATTCACTGACAATGATCATGTAATCGAATATAGTTCTTAAACTACCTACCTATTTTTTAAGTTGAAGAATTATTTTAGGGTTCCGTACCCAAAGGGTAAAACGGGACCCTATTACTAAGGCTCCGCTGTCCGTCTGTCTGTCTGTCTGTCTGTTTGTCCGTCTGTCCGTCTGTCCGTCTGTCCGTCGGTCCGTCGGTCCGTCGGTCCGTCTGTCCGTCTGTCCGTCTGTCCGTCTGTCCGTCTGTCCGTCTGTCCGTCTGTCCGTCTGTCCGTCTGTCCGTCTGTCCGTCTGTCCGTCTGTCCGTCTGTCCGTCTGTCCGTCTGTCCGTCTGTCCGTCTGTCCGTCTGTCCGTCTGTCCGTCTGTCCGTCTGTCCGTCTGTCCGTCTGTCCGTCTGTCCGTCTGTCCGTCTGTCCGTCTGTCCGTCTGTCCGTCTGTCCGTCTGTCCGTCTGTCCGTCTGTCCGTCTGTCCGTCTGTCCGTCTGTCCGTCTGTCCGTCTGTCCGTCTGTCCGTCTGTCCGTCTGTCCGTCTGTCCGTCTGTCCGTCTGTCCGTCTGTCCGTCTGTCCGTCTGTCCGTCTGTCCGTCTGTCCGTCTGTCCGTCTGTCCGTCTGTCCGTCTGTCCGTCTGTCCGTCTGTCCGTCTGTCCGTCTGTCCGTCTGTCCGTCTGTCCGTCTGTCCGTCTGTCCGTCTGTCCGTCTGTCCGTCTGTCCGTCTGTCCGTCTGTCCGTCTGTCCGTCTGTCCGTCTGTCCGTCTGTCCGTCTGTCCGTCTGTCCGTCTGTCCGTCTGTCCGTCTGTCCGTCTGTCCGTCTGTCCGTCTGTCCGTCTGTCCGTCTGTCCGTCTGTCCGTCTGTCCGTCTGTCCGTCTGTCCGTCTGTCCGTCTGTCCGTCTGTCCGTCTGTCCGTCTGTCCGTCTGTCCGTCTGTCCGTCTGTCCGTCTGTCCGTCTGTCCGTCTGTCCGTCTGTCGTGATAGTTAGAGAGTTGACATTTACACAGATGATGTATTTCTGTTGCCGCTATAACAACAAATACTAAAAAACAGAATACAATAAATATTTAAGGGGGCTCCCATATAACAAACGTGTTTTTTTTCCTTTTTATAGATAATGGTACAGAACCCTTCGTGCGCAAGTCCGACTCGCACTTGGCCAGTTTTTTAAAGATCTGTTTATTTACAAACTGTGGCGGCAATGAATTTACGTTGATTTGCTTTTAGTAACCAGAATTCAATATAGCAGTGCATAAAAGTCAAAACAGCGGGTTTGCTAGAAAGCGTTTTCAGATCAAAGATAAATCACGGCAAACGTAAATTAGAATAGACATCGACAGACAATAATTCATTTAGAACGCCAAAATAAGGGATGGCCGTTCTAAATTTAAAACGTCCAATCTGTCAACGGTTGAGCGCGTGCGTTGCGCGACGACGAATGGCTGCAAACGATACCTACTTGCATCTGTCGTCTATTTCCAGATTTGTCACCAAGGCGCCCTATGTCATTCAGCGCCGGAACTCATAAGACATCATCATGAGCAAAAAATAACTGAACCGGAGCGGCACATTTTTAATTCGCGCGCAATTGAAAAGTTTCGGTTTAAAATTCGAATTTCGAGGCAATCACTCGCAAAAGCGGGGCTTCCCGCCTTCCACGTTTATCGCAATGCTTTGTACTCAACGCATTAAGCTAATTTGAATGGTGGAGGGCCGTTCAAAAAGCCGTTGTTCGAATTCTTCTCTTTGGTTGCCGGCTGATTGTGGGAGCCGCCGGTGCACACTGCATTCTGAGCGTCGCAAGACAGCCGCATTGATCGAAGCTTTTGATTTAACCCGCTGCACCGCCGCGAGCTCTGTTTGTGTTGTTAATTTAATGAGTTCATTACATCCCTACCCTTTATTTACTTTCGCTTAACAAGACCAGTGGGGCAATTACCGAACGCTGATTGATATAAAACGACCAAAATGAATTTTAAAATCAATGAAGACTAAACGGATGATTATAATTTTCATTCCAACGATTTATGTACCTGTTTAAATTAAACTCGTTATCCGATTATAAGATGCGACGATATCGGGAATAAGTCGGATATAAAAATAGCCTTTTCCAGAAGATGAAATCAGATAAGCTGGCAATCTTTGACTGTCATCACATCAGCTAATGAATGGGATTTAGACAATTTACTTTCGTAAAGCAAGGCGTTTTAAGGTCGAAAATGGTGGGAGTTTCAATTTTGTTGTGACGAATGTCCGAGACGCTGCACCGTGGGCGAAACCGGTGACAAACGACTCTTTCTGTCACATCGGTGATAAATAACTGATTATGTTACGCTGCATTTCGCCTCTATAATTAATTGACAACAGCTATCTGAGCGGCGTTACGATCTCAAACGACTTTGATTACAAGCCGTTTAATTACAATTAATAATCTTACATCCATTACAAAAGCGGCCGCGTACCTTCTTCCTTAACCAAACAGATGAAATTCTATGCGACATTATTAATTTGTCAGAAAGTATAAATTTTTCCAACCACCTTGAAAATATTAACCAGAGCTGTTCTGCTATCGGATATCAACACCTATTTTTGGTTGTGATATTACTTAATAGCATAATTTTTTATCTGCAAACTCTATACGAACTCTATAAATAGATCATAGCGTAAACATTAAATTGTAATACTACCGTCAATATTAAATTCGTGCTCGCTAGCGAATTCGTGAGTCAACTCAAAGAAAGTTCGGCAATTAATGTTTATAACCCGCCAATAAATATCTACCCTAAGTGAGAACGCACCTTTTAACTTAATATGAACGTGCGTCCTGCGCACTCAGTTTTATTTTATATTGGTTTATTATATTATTAGCAATGCAAACGAAATGCCTCTCGTTTTACGGTTTACTTTTCGACCGGTCCGCACCATAAATTCCAACTTCCAAGGGTTTAAATACGCCGCGAGCGAATCAGGAGCTACTGCATTAATACCGCCAACATCATTTGTTACAATGTACTACTTGTTATGGAACTGAGATAATGAATGAAGTAGTTCGGAATACAAATAGCTACTGAACAAATACACTTTGATGTCAGCGTAATAATAATTTGTATTTAGAATGCCAACATTCAGCTGTTGACAAAAACGGTCGAAAATAACGAGCAAAATGTTCGCTCACCGAAATAGTTGGGTTATTCTGGTTCCGTAGTTAATTGCTGTATTTTTTCCGCGCCCGACTGCCATGGATTCCGTAATTTGTCTTCTCAGAAATGAGCCGCGTCGTCGAATGCAAGCGACATGTAGATCCACAGTTTTTTGTGGATCCCCCTCGGATTTCGTGGCGTAAATTACGTTTTAGTAGAACGCCCGAGGGAAACGTTAGACGGGTTCTTTCGTAATTACTGTTTTAACTGCTGGGACAGAAATGTTAAACGTAACTTATTTTCGAGGAAGAAATTTACACTGATATTTTTCTTTGCTTGTCGCATTTTGCTGTGATCGTTTTTAAATCATGGGGAAGATTAGGTTGGGCTCCAGTAAATACTGAGAGTTATATAAGGTTCGGTTTTTTTTTGTAAATTGTTTTTTTTATCAAGCCGTTTAACAAAATGTGTTTACGTTAAATTTTAAATCCGAGTATTTATAAACACACCTCCTTTATGTAGTAACTTTCAATGTTTTTTTTCTGTTGTCAAAAGTACATCCATCCTTCTATTTTTTTGCTACGGAACTCTAAAAAGGGGGATTTGATGTAATACATTAAGTGACTTGAATAATTGAAATCCGAAACCCGGTCGAATCCAAGCAATTAATACTTTTACGTCGGCTATGCGGTCGCTTTTGCCTACAAAGATTTACACACGCGTTCGCACTATTTACTCCAACCGCTCTTTGTTTACGAACTCTGTGTGACAGAATCTACTGCCACGATATGACTCTGAAAGAATAATAATGTCACGGTAACATAGGCTAGCGGGGTAACCACTGGCCTATGTTACCATGAACTCTAAAACAATCTCAAATCTTGTCAAATTTTGTACGTAATGACGTACGAAATTGACAGATTTGTCAGATTTGAGATTGTTTTAAGAGTTCATAGTTACCACCCAGTTTTTTTTCTGCTACATTTTTAAGGTGTAGTGCAGTTTGTGTGGTAGAATACTGGCCATCAAAAATTTAACAAAATTGCCTGCCACTGACCCGAGAGAAAAAAGAAGCCGAGACTGTAGCGCAGTTCTGTGCGCTAGTGCAGGTATAATATAGTGTGGTGCAATCATAAAGTAAGGATAAAATTTTGTCCTATTTTTAGTAAATGTGGGATGATTGAATTGTGAAGTTTTCTCAATATTGCGTTGTGAGAGTGAGAAAAAATCGAAAACTATCCACTTGACAGTCCGTGCGCGCTATATAGGTATAGTCTTCCATAGTCCAAGCCATACTACTTATTACGACCAAAGCATTAATGGTAAAAGAGGCAAACTGTTTAACGCCTAGTTTTGCATAAATTTGCCTAATTATACGAAATTTATATATTTTTTAGTTTTTTTTTACGTAAGCTTTGTTCAAATTGTATGCACACGAATAGAGTAGCTACTCGTATAAACCCACAATACTGTCACGTTTCGGTAAGCAAAGATTTACACATGCGTCCACACTATTTACGCGAACTGTCCCTGATATTTACGATACGCAAGTATTCTCGTACAATATGCAAACGGGATAAAATCACAAGGAGTAACTAAAAAAAATACTTTCACTCTTATAATAATATTAAGTAGTTCATGGCAAAGGAAATAGTGGATACTGGCAGAAATATATTTAATGACATCTGCCATTGCCGTTTAATCGTAAAAAAACGCTCCGGAATCGATCCATTCATTAAGGATCTACGATGCCACAGACCGACGGGATTGGATTGGACCATATTTTTTTTTATTGCAAGTTCATAAATAATAAAATCTGGTCAAGTGCGAGTTAGGCGATGATTTATAAACTTGCAATCTTAGAAAGAAGTTTTTTGGTCCACGCCAATGTCTGTGTGCGTGTGCAACTCGCACTTCGGCCGCTTTTAATTCATTCAAATACAAGGTTTACAAAATGCTGTGGCTCTTTACAACTGCCAAAGATTTACGCACACCGCTTACAGTATTTACGCCAGCCGCTATGATATTTACGTACGTACGCATATCACCGACCGTGACCTTACTTAGCCGCAAACTGAATACGAAAAAAGGTAAACGACAAACAAATCAAAAGCATAATTTATGTATTTTAATTTAGTTACTAAAAGTATACTTAGGTCGAAAGAAGTAACTCAATACTCAATAACTTTATTGCGTTCCGTGGGTTACAGTACAGAAGGTGTTAAATACATAGTTCTATAGTATCACTATGCACCCTGAAGGGCACAACAATATTAGAAAGGAGGAACATTAATTGTTTTGTTTTGATACTAAATGAATTATAGACAAGTCCGCGAGTTCGAGGAGCAGCGTAAAGCTGTCCTCGACGCTAAGCGCGATGAGCTAAAGGCCCGTTCTCCTGCCGCCATCACCTATAATTATGTAAGCGGTGTACTAACGTGCCTTCATTGTGCACGGGAGTTCGCTGCGAAGATCGGCTACATAAGCCATCTTCGGGTGCACCAGCGCCCGTCCAATTAGGAGTCGAAGTAGTCGCCATGGCCGAAAACGGTCGGAAAGATCATCATCATCATCATCAAATGAATTATTTAATATTTACATTTGGATATAACAATATGTAATTATTATATTAATACTTATCTCAATCTATGTAATATTTATATTAGAAACAACAATGACATTGTATGAATAGGTACCTTCTAAAGTGACATACATAATACATACAACACAAACCGTCATGATTTTGAAGTAAAGAAATTAAATTACGAGTTCCCCCACACATTTAGGTACTAACCCCGCACAAAACTAAAAAGTCAAATTTCTTTATAAAGCACTTTGTTATGTTATTAAATCTTTGCCTTAAAGCCATTGCGATCTTTAAATTAACAGTTTATTTACATCGTTAAGTAAAAATAATACAAGAAATATTTATAATTATTTATTTTTATCAGGAAGACCTAGTTTTTTTTAAATGTATTACTTCAAAATAAAGGAAGGTGAGATGAATTAAAACACCAACGATACATAACCATAAACATGATGTGGGAATGGATGATTTCATGAATTAAATGTCTCCATTTGCAACTAATCACAGGCATCAAAGCATTGTTTCGCAAACATTTATTTTATGTGCTGTTTTGATAGTCTCAAATGTTGACTCAAAGCTTTTATACCCGTGTGTTTGATTTAATATGATTATGTTAGCTATTAGAATTTAAGATGTAGCTTGAAGAGTGGCGCGTTCCGCGATTAAAATATTTATGAGATTAGGACTTTCCCTTTGATGTTTGTCTATGGTTCCGCACTTGAAAATGATGAGTTATTGCTTGCGACTATTTTGAGTGTAGCCAAGTGCGTTCCCAAATCAAGCTTTATATTTCCAATGTAAGCTGAACTTTCATTGTAACGGGAGCGCCTAATATAAGAGTTCAGCATAAAATAGAAATATTTAGCTGGATTTGCACCGTGTGTAAATAATTAAGCGTTATCTGGTACATTTCGAGTATTAAACCAATTATTAATGTTTAAATATAACTGTGAGTGTTTGTAAACAAATGAGCGTGGCGTCATTTTTAGGGTTCCGTAACCAAAGGGTAAAACGGGACCCTATTACTAAGGCTCCGCTGTCCGTCTGTCTGTCTGTCCGTCTGTCACCAGGCTGTATCTCATAAACCGTTGAAATAAACAGTTGAAATTTTTGAAATTAACCGTAAGACAGTTGAAATTTTCACAGATGATATATTTCTGTTGCCACTATAACAACAAATTCTAAAAACCAGAATAAAATAAATATTTAAGGGGGTCCCATTCAAGGAACGCTCACTTTCTCACATTTATAGATAGGTAATGGTGCGCGAGTCCGACTCGCACTTGGCCGGTTTTTATATTTTTAGCAATTTTTAAGGGTTTTACTTATGTTTTCTAGCCTAAATTAGTATTTCGGCTTAAAAACTACTATTCCAAAACGGTCGTCCGACTAACTTATACAAAAGTAAAAAGTGATGTAAGCTTAAGAAGTGGTATTTATTTATTTAAAACTTTATTGCACAAACTTACAATAATTGTACAAATGGTGGACTTAATGCCAAAAGCATTCTCTGCCTGTCAACCATTGGGTCATGCAAAAAGCTTGCAAATGGTGCGGTAAGATAAAATTATATGGTATGACATATTCTGGGCCCAGTTTGGATTGACGAAGGGTAATTGGACCAAACCTTACTGTCAGGTGTAATCAAGGTGTATGAAGCCCTCTGATTGGGGTTCAGAACTAAATCTAAGCGATATAGTCTAATTATAAAATTACATTTCATTTTAATTTTTAAATAATAACTATACCCTTTCTATGTATTGTTTACGTTTGCGATAACCCCGACCAAACCATAACTTATTCACTGACAGACCAATATTTACTGTAAACCAAGCGAACCCTAACAAAGACCGGCTAAATTACCTTTTGTATACAATCGTAATTATAGGGCTTGAAACCTAACATGAAGTAAAAATAAACAGTAGGTCTACTCGTAGACGTGAGCCCACGAAGAAACCATAGAGTCTTATAATAACTGACCAAATCTAATATTTTTTTCGCCTTAACATAGGTACTAATATTATCATTAATGTGTATAGTGTATACCATTGATATTAATGAATTCCGTAAGTAACATTTTTTTTTTTGTTACTATCTGCAAACTCAATTGATACGTCATTGATACGACAAATAGGTAAGTCGGAACGCCTAATTTTTGTATTAAAGTTGTTTGTTTTTTGTGTATAAAGTATTAAAGAGAAGCAGGGAAGTTGGTAGGAAGAGGATGGCATGGATGGATAACATCAAAGAATGGACAGGAGTTGGAAATGCAGGTAGACTTCTGCACTGGGCAAGGGACCGTCAACGCTTTGCAGTACTGGTAGCTAACCTTCACTAGTTGGAGAGTCACTCTTAGAAGAATATAAAGTATTGCCTACTTTTCTCATAATAAAGTGACAGTACAAACAAATTGTTAAAGTATATGCTCAAAATTTTTCGCATTGTGAGACATTTTTATAAGCCATATAATATATTATTATTTAGACTATTTAAGTAAGTGTAACTTGTTTTGCACATTTATTGCTTGGATCGGGTCTACTGCGTGTAATTATACTGTGGAACTATCGAACGCAGCAATCTAGGTTCGATGCGACAACTGAATTGTTTTATATTACCTATATCCTTTGCTAATGACTGCTTGGGTATTGATTGATGTCAGTATTGAGTATAGCTTTGTGAATTGAATGTTGATATCTTGCGTATATAGAGAAACTTCCTTATGGCCATTAGAATCGCAAAATGTATACCGACTGACATGTAATTGTTTTTAAATCTTGGTCTACTACTAATGCATAAATTGTCAGAAAAAGAAAAAGAAATATGCTATGACTATGCAACGCCAAATCCTACATTTTCAACATAACATATTTTGTGCTGACTGTAGCTACTTAAACTTCAGCTGTCTTATTCAGAGTGCATTTGCTAGTCCGGGACTAAGGTTAAATCACTGTACTAACATACAAAAATCTGTGGTTTAACCTTAGTCCCGTACTGGCAAATGAACTCTGAATAAAACAGCAGGACAAAAATATTAAATTGATAAATCAAACAAGATCAAGGCGATGAAATTATCGATCTACTATTTCACCGCTTGGTCGTTTTAATTTTCATATACTCACGTGTATTGATAGGCCATTTTGACAGCTAAATAGTTGTTAAAGTATACATATAAAGAGTTTTATAATCGATCAATTGCTTCTATGCAAAAAAATATTTTCTTTTTATTTGTTATAAATGGTTTTAATAGTAAATGAGAAAAAAATACCTTTTATTCTTATAGTTAAATAATGTTACGGTCAAAATGGAGAGTCTAAGATGGAAAATATTATTGTATATTCAGTTTTTTTAAATATTTAGAAGCTTAATAAATACATAGACAGGTTCGCTGCTTACATGATAATTTACTCTACAAATCCAAGTCACGAAATCCGTAGTTACTTTTCATTCAACCAAACCAAACTTCCAATTGAAATAAGTGAGCAATAAAAAGTAATTCAATCAACTTTTTCTACGAATCGCTTCATTCACTATTTGAGTTTTTACTGAGTAAAGTGAGATTTTGCTATAACTAAAATACACGCAGTAGGTTTACCATGAAGTGTGTAAATGTTCCTTTGCCATTTCCTTGAAGAACATTACTTCACCTTCGTGTGAATTTATCACTAATTCTTAGGCTAACAATACACTCAAAAGTCGTTTCTAAGCTCTAACTTTGTCCTGTCAAAAACTATCGCATCGCAATTCGGTTTATTTCAGGCGCAGTAGTCGAAATATTCGAAAATAGGTCGTGAGTTTAAATCTCAGCACGTACTCGATTTATTTAAATCAATATACAAATAGATATAGTTTATAGATAGAAAACTTGCACGTTCTGATAACACTGAAAGTGTAGCCATGGTCCAAAATTGGTTGGACACCATGTCTAATGGTTAAAGCGATTTAATTGCAATTGTATGAAAAAAATACAGCTTGTATTCCTACTTTTACATCTTTATGAAAAATGTATTGTGATCAGAACAAAACAAGCGAACGCAAACCTACAAGCCAAGGCACAGGACTAGAAACAAGATAAAGAGCTAAGCTACTGACGGAACAGCATTGTTCTTTTAGGACGCTACGCGCTAGGAAGAAAAGTAGGGAATGAGTCTACCGCATCTAATTGCTTCATGGTACTAAGTAAAGCAAGATTTTACTCGTCGGTTCGAGCTGGTTTTATTTTATTAAACTTTAAGTTTCACCGCCGAGTTCTTTGACGTCAGTTCTAATACGTCTTTGTGAAGGGGTAAAAGTAATTGTTTTTCTGAAGATTGATGTTAAAGGTATTCGAAGCGAAAAAACCCATGTAAAATAATGTTTTTATTTTTAAGATCTACATTTTAATAACAAGTGTGAGGTCACTCTTATTATTAGGATAACAACGAAATGCAAAACTTATGTCTTAAAAAGAAATTTTTGGGAAAATTAACATTTTGTGGTAAACTTGATTCGTTTTATGATAATGTAATAAAATATAAAGTAAAATAAATAAAAATAATTTGAGTCAGAGTTTTAAAATTAAATCTTCTATCAGGACTGTATTTTAATAGTGCGATTCTATGTTTATTTGAAGTTGATACAGACATAATTAAGTTATAATCCAGATGCAACCTAAGCCTTATTTTTGTTTAAGAAAGTCGGCTAGTGAATAGCTTTAAGGTTAGTCTAAATGTAGATTAGAGTTAGAATAAAAGACGAAAACTAATTATCTTTTATGATAAGTTTACGTAATAACAATTATGATAAGAAATTTTGAATTTAATTGTCGCTATATTCTTAGCGAGTTCATAAAACTTTATAACTTTCGCGTTAGTACAGTAAAACAAACGGCCATTATTTAAGTTAGGGGCGTCTTACTTAGCTTAGCCATTGGAATATGCGAATTGCTAGGCTATAAAAGGCTAGCCCTTATAACAAATTGCAATTACATGTACAGGTTAGTAATAAATAATAATTAAAACTTATGTTATAAGCAAATACTACCGTTATGATGATCTATAAGTACCTAAGGAATTACGAAGAACTATTTTTTAGGGTAGGTACAAGAAATCACTTTTTTGTTACGGGCTTCTCACAGCATACGAATATGCGAGCCAATATAGAAAATTTATCAGAACGGGAATCGAACACAGGACCTTTGCACTCAGACAAAATGCGCCATTGAATAGATTCTAACAGATTCAAAAACTATGAGGTATAAAAGAGATTTTACACATTTAACAATCTAGCGCAACCTCCGCAAACTCTTGTGGCCGTCGTAGGTAATGTATTGTGTACATGAAAACTCTGTCTAAACCTAAACAGTTAAGGTACGAATTCATAAAACCATCTCTATATTCTTTAACCGACTTTTTTTTTCTCAAAATTATTCTAATATTAAATTTCATGCGCTAATTTTCCACCTGTCTTTTTCTCCAAATTTAATTATCTGTACTATCTTTGGAGTATAAGCTATTATTCAAAATTGGTTCACATTTATCGAAGATGGCGATTAGGTAAATACAAAAGCAGTTGGTGTGGTACGGAGTTCAACGCGACGCGAATTTTAACAATTTTAAAAACATTTTTTTGATTATAATAACATTTGATCTTTGACACATTATTTTTATGCGTCTGTGAAGAAAAACCGTGATAAACCTTCAACAACCTGGATAGAAGCTGTGAAAAGGGACATGAAGGTAATGACACTACAGCCTGACACAATGACAAATTGAGTTGTCTCAACTTTTCAGTAGGTAACATCTTTTATCTTTTAAACTCTTTCGGTCCTTGTGGACTTCAAAAAGTACATCTAACAAGGAAGAAGAAGAAGACACTAATCTAAGACCTAATTGTCTTTCTAAGCACGGGTTTTGTCCTAAATTAGCCTTATCTCCTAAAGGAGATAAACCTATGCATTTAGTTCTTGTGGTCCTTACGGTCCGACAAAAGATAAAGGAAATTGGGCAAGTAGGAAGTTGGCTTTCTAAATACGGGTCTCCCACAGTAAGGTGTCTACAAAGTTCACGGCGAATGCAGCGCCCCCAGCTGCGACAGTGTACTTTCAATATTTAATGCGTCTGCCTTCGGGCTATTCGTTTTTATTTCATCCGATGTTGCTACTAAATTCACCTGGTATTTGTAGAGCATCTAAATTCTAAGGGCCTGTTTCCCAATGTACGAATAAGTTCTGCATTCGTTCTGAATAAGCTATATTTTTGTGCATGGTGGTACCAGATATCTTCCCTAAATGTTAATTGAACATTATGATTATTTTTAAAATGAATACAAAAGCAACTCAATGTATACTTTATTTATAGTATACTTACTTACATTTACATTTATATGCTGGGCTCATTTTAATGCATAAAAAGATTTTCATGTAAAATTAACGTGAACTGCTTATACATATCAAATCACTACACTACACTACATTACTAAGGAAATATGAATTAACTATAAGTCTCGAAAACCCAAATAAAATATTTTATCATTATACGAAAGTTTGTTGCAAAACATGTAAATGTTCAATTAAATAATTAAAGTGTTATTTTTTACGCTACCAACTTACAAACTTTATGGAACTTAATTCTAATTCGTATACAACCGTACTTATTTAAATCACATTATATAGAACGTAATTGCTATAATTCAACCTGCTAAAGTCGTATAACGATAAAAAGTTGTTTTACGACTGCGAGCTGTTGTGTGGAGTTTAAAGCCAGAAGTTAATTAAGAATAATCTTTAATTACGCTCTTAACAGCGGTTCTACATACTTAAATTGTGGGCATAGAAATAATGTCAAAATTTGAACTGGAAATTGTAATTTAGTTGTTAATTAACGATTAATACATTTACGTGACCATATTCAAACTCAGTTCAATAAACTGTCAACTATCTAGATAAGTGGTTTTAAGTAAGTATTATGACACAAAACGAAAAAAAAAACTTATGTTTGATAATAATTTTCTATTTTGAGGGTGCCGGTTATTAAACTAATTGTTTATTTCATTCCTAACAGTAGAATCACAAGTGTCATGAACTTAAGATAAAGAGCAATTTGATTTCGTGTATTAATCCCTTGTTTTTGACCTTTTGAATCTTCTGACTGATTTCAATCCCATTTCCCAGATTTATTGTCAACTGCCTCGAGAAATACCTCAAAAACATTGTCCGATTATTCTCCCCAAATAAGATTTAGCGAATAGAATCCTTACGTGCTCGCAAAACAAGTTAAGGAGATTTGGCAGAGCTTCCGCTGAGTACGGATGCCTCTAGAGCGGCTGTTGAACGCTGCCAACATAATATTTGCGAATTTGTTCGTATTACGACAGTTATAGCACTGTTGTGCAGCTTAGCGGTGTGCTAATGTTATTGAACTGCATTGTGATGAGTAGGCAGAAATGATGGTTATGTAATTATATAGTGTTGTTTTTTATTTTAATATTCAACAATATTAGTATTATAATAAGTCTCGTTTTAAGTGTGATACAATCTTAAAATTTTTAATTTAATTAAAATAAGAAACATTTGAAAGACTTGTTTCGAAAAATAAATACCTAGCAAACTAACACTAAACTAAAAATCTAAAATGTATCTCCGGTCACGGACCATGTCCGTGACATACCTAGTGTCCAGAAAACTGGTTACATTTCATTTATTTAGTACAAGATTTTGTTAGTTTCAAATTTAAAATGATCATTAACATCTCCATTTCGTAAATGAAATTTATAAGCGTTATTAGATTTTTTCTGTAATTTAAAACTTAAAATTCTAGTAAAATCGGTAATAAAAATGCTCCTACGCATATTAAACCATCTGAGCTAAGCGCACCGAGCGAATAAAGCGACCATTTTTGTCTAACAGTCAATATAGTTATCCAAACAATATTTTCGCCTCCGCCTTAAGCTTCTGAAACTGGTGCCAAATTGCTCAGTCTCCTTGCACGCGTCATTTACGTCGACTGTACCTAAGGAATATGGCGAACTACGTAGACGAATAATTTCATATTTACGGCTTTGTGAGTCGTTATAAATTCACTTATTGTGGGCACAGTTGTGGCAGTAAAATGAGGAACTTTCTGATTACGATACAATGGTTTTAGCATTCGCCTGGCTTAGATTGTGTGTAGATTTTGGCTGACAAAATTAAAGTTAGTATATCCAAAAATATAAAATCTGTCAACGACTACACCAAATTCAGTCAGTTTGTTTGTTTTCAGAAACAAATTAAATAAACACAACGAAGTTATTTATTTAGGTAATAATGTAGGCGTAAACATTAACCCCATGTGGGATTCTAAGCTAAAACCTTATTCATTGCCAAACGTGTTTTTTTACACTGACAATAAACAAAAAAATCAGTTAATTAGTAAGTATTTACTCGTAATCGTCTATTAAAGCCTGTGTAATTTTGTAATCTTTATTTGTTGAAATGTTAATTGAAATAGTGCTAATGGTGTCTAAAAAATTTATAATTATGACACAGCCTACTCATAAACTTCTTACCCACATAGACTAATTTTACCAAAAATATATTATTTAAAGTAAAAGTAGATAATGTCTTTAAGTACCCTATTTCATTAATTTTGCTTTAAAATGTTATTAAAACTGTCTTAATGATGTAAACACAACCTAGTACCTACCTACCTACTGACAACAATGTTAACATTGTGTTGCCGTTTTCAGCTTAAGTATTCGCTGCATCCACACTGCATAACTGTTTTTCAATATACATAAAGTGATTCTAATTCTATTTCTAATTTAATTATTTCTCTTCTTTCCGTTTCCACGCTGTATTACTCGTACTTAGTAGCAATGCAGAGAGACGCATCTTAATTGGCTAAAGACAACGGAGCTGCATTAATATTTCTTCCATTTTTATCTTTTTATTCAAAGCCAGTCTTGCGGCAAAGAGACACCCAGCAACAATGGACCGGTAATAGGGCAATTTTTAAAACATTCCTTAGAGGGCTTAACTTCGTCACACTAATTGTTTACTTCGAATCGGTAAGGATGTAAGGGCCCTGCTACATCACAACCGACGCGACGCCATCTTAAAACGGCAACGCAACGCAATGTGTATTTTTTTTCTTTAGAAAGTTTGTTTTTGTCCCTGTTGTTAGGGTTTCGTAGTCAAAACGTATAGTTTCGCCATGTTCATCCGTCTGTCTATCGTCTAGAAAAAAAAAACATAGATGATATTTTAATTATGTGAAACAGGTAGCAAATATTGCAAATTGTGATTGGAAACTACGATGCAGTTTAATGCTAGTGGCCCGATCCGCACATGGCCAGTTTTTCTTCTGCCATCTTTACTTCGTCGTCTATTTCTGCAAGCTATACTAATGGATTATTAGCACCTAGCTGTAGACTGGAGATGAATGCGTGTCGAGCAGGCCATGTTAAGAAATACTTTACAGTCACCAGCATAAATACGTATTCATTTATCATTCGAATTTAAACCTTATTACCACGGAATAAGTTACAAATTGTATAGGTACATTTCGTTTCTTGTGACTGTATACTGTTCACTGAACCGAAACTTTACAAGGCACCAGGACGCCGTAGAATGACTCGGCATCGTGCCGAATGCCGTGGCGTTTTGCGGTGACGGTGTCGCGGCGGTTTTAATGTGGTAGGGCCCTAAGGACGAAATTACTGGTAGCGGATGCACGGTTCAACCCCGCTTCCTTCATCCGTCTCAGCCAACATCAAAAGACGGAAAGGGACAATGCCTCTCCAATATTAGACAGGTGGCTAATTAAATTTCGGAACGTTCACTCGATTTGGAATTAATTTAATCGATTGAAATAATCAATTTTGAATTGCCCTTTCCGTTCAATTGATAAAGAATCGTTTAGGAAGTTTACTACAATTAAATCAAACCTAATAAACAGGACAAGAAAAGAGTAAGAAAATGTAAAATCCTAGGTACATACCTTTTACTTAAATCTCGAAATACTTCTATTTTTGTGCAACAGCAACGCAAAAGAATTATAACTTTTAAAATACGCGGACGATAGTCGTAAGAATAAAATGTTCTCTGCTCTCGATTACTTAATTGAAAACCTATTCTTTTTGGAAAATCCTAATATACCTACGCCCTACAGTGTGTTTTTAAAAGTTTCTCTCATAAAATGTTCAATATTTTTCCTAGCAGGACTCGGCGGAAAAATTCATACGTCTTTGTCATCGTGCGTTCTATGCATTTTTTATGCGACATTCAATTATAATTTATAAGCCAACGTCAGTTTTAGCAAACTTAATTTTGTCCGCTACTTTTATTTTTAAGCCTTGCGGTGAACATTTTTGCTAACATGTAAAATGCCACTTAATTAAGTTAGCATCAGATAAAATATGTGACGTGTTATTTCATATAAAATTCATGTTTAATTTGAATTATTTTTTCAGTTAATAGTAGTTAAAAGCCAATGCAACTAGCATGTGGCAAGCAAATTTTTCCTATAACTACAGTGGACCAAAACGGCTGAAGTTTAATAACATTTCCGTCAAAATCATTGAAAAAAAAAACAAAACGTTGATTCATTAAATGAATCAATGTCAAAATCAATGTGTTTTGTTTTTTTTTCGATGATAGACGACATGATTTACGCCATCGTAAATTTAATATTGGAAAGAGGTAATTAATTATCGAATAAACGGCAATGTAATTGCGGCAATTTGTGTTTCATTTGAGGACGAATACTTTTTACCTCATAATTGAGAATAAACGGTCGATGTTTTTTGCAATAAGGGACCCTCCTCCGAGCTATCAGTCTGACACTTGTTAGTGTCACTGGTGTCACTTAGCATCCTGCGTGGTCCTCAGTAATCGTCTCCTCAATGGGCTAATAGGAACCCACTTACTGTGTGGGAGGCACATTTTAGTTTAGCGTTAAGGTAATAGTCATTTCTTTATAGAGACATTAGACTGTTCAATCGAAGATAAATCACAATTGAAAAAAAAACATCGACCTCAGAAGGGACTCAAACCCACGTCCCATCGCATGCCGGGTGAGTTCGGGACCCGGCATGGAATTGCTAAAACAAAAATTTTCAATGTTCAATCAATTTCACGTACGTACCATATGCCTCGTGATTTTGTGCTGAACAGTTTTTTGGCCCTTATTGTTACTAGTCGTTGGAACCAAATAAATTATCCAATCCATTGCTCCAGTTATGTAAGCACAAATAAACAGAGCTCGAATTAAATTAAAATATGTTTATAAATATAACACGTTAAAGTGAAAATAAACATAATTTTATACACATCTTACGCATTCATCAAATGTAAAATTTATCAATTTAACTAAAAACTATAATCCATATTTCACATACGAAATGTGAAATTGGGTCATAGCTTTCATGCAATAATATTGTTAATGGAACTGATTACGAAATAATCAAAATTATTTAGTAATAATTCATTCATTTGCACACCATAATGTTACAAGAAGGTTCGGTAGGTTAAATACCTACCAAACCTTCTTGTAACAGCTCTAATAAGAAGACTATTAGTTTAATTACCACATTATATACGAGTGACCCAAAGCTCAGGTATTATTAATGCTCATTAAGGTATAACAAGTAACGTAAATGGGCTCTTTACACAAAGGTACCATCAATTATTAGCGACCCTTGGCTAAAGACTAAGTACCGAGATTCCCTTTGATCTTTGTGACAAAAGGGATAGTTCTATATGTTGGCTACAAGCGTGTAATTGGGGCCATTTGAAAGCAAAAGCAACGGGAAGAACAGAATAAACAAAGTCAAGGCTATCGCGGGTTCAAATCCCGCAAAGAGCAAGCGTTTTTTTTTATCGTCATATATGTGATAGTTAAGAAAACAGAAGATTAAAACAATTTTAGTTTTTTTTACAAAAAAAATAGTTACTTTTAAACTTTCGCGTTGCATAATTTAAAACTCAATGAAACGGGAATTAACGCGATCATAATTTAGGTACAAAATGTTACCTCTTTTGCCTGACGTTTCTGACAGTCAGCCTGTGACCACGGTCGGTGTAACCCGATCGAAACGTCAGGCAAAAGAGGTAACATTTTGTACCTAAATTATGATCGCGTTAATTCCCGTTTCATTGAGTTTTAAAAAAAAATAGGTTTCGAGGTTTCGATTAAAAACTGATATTAGTTTTTAACTGTTTTAGCGAACACTCAGAATGTAGAGTAGTAATCTATAGGCGTATCAGTGGCTTATTGTAGCTGCCTAAAAAGTAAATTCCACTCAAGTTTAGAATTTCGCCAACCATCGTGTCTCTCGTATCGAGAAATCTCTACATTTTGGTCGGAATTAAGCCCCTCGTTTGTCTTTTACGGTGCGGCGGTCGTCCTGCGAAAGGCTCAATATAGCATCAAAGTAAATGACAACAAATGGTTATCGGCTAACGAAGTACGTAATACTAGCGACACAGTTAAATATGTGAGAAAAATTTTAGTACACAATATGGCCAATCGAATCCAAATTCTATTTATTTACTCGAAAGTGTAAGATGTAAGATGGTACAAATGATAAAGATCGCACAATTCTCCATTCATTGCTGAGTATCACGAGTAGAAAGTTAAAAAATATTCACTAATTAAATCAAGGAGTAAATTAAATAATATTAAGTCTTAGGCAATGTCAAAAAAACATAGAATACATTTATAGAATAGAAATGTTAGCCCTATTTGCACCATCTTACTTTAACTTTAACAAACGTCAAAAGTCTGTCAAACTCCATACACAAACATCGGTTAAAGTTACAATTATGGTTAAAGTTAACCAAGCCCTAGTGTTATAAAATAACCGACATTAAATCTACACTTGCTATCAGTTACATAACGTATTAGTTAATGAGCTAATACCAAAAGGGATGTTCACTTATTCAAACGAGAATATTATCCTGAATTCAATTTGGTAAATCCGACGTAACGTTCAATATTACAAGTATGTCGAAGAGTACGCACAAACATAATATTGGTGGAATTATTAATACTGAAATTACAATCGTGGTATAGTGTGGTTGCTATCAAAATTTCAAATTAGATACAATGTGGTCTGGCCATTTTGATTGAGCCGAACAGTTATTCAAAACATTTGAAGAATTTCTAATAGTATCTTTTTTTAATATCCACCAAGAGACATAGTTTTCTTTTCCAGTATTTTTTTGTCGATAATTTCTTTGTTAGAGGCAACCATTTTGGTATCTTATCGCAATATTTGTTATTGTAGCTTAACTGATGATTACTTATGTTATTTTTGTTTTTAGTGATAACCCAAATAAATACGTTTTCTTTCTTTCTTTCTAGAGGTGCTACTATCGCAATAAGTGACAAATGTAATTGAACGTTTACTATTTCTTCATAGGATCTTAAGACCAACCTACTGGGTGGTGGTGGCTGTATAGTAATAAATATACAAGGTGTTCTTGTTACGCTACCTGCTCCTAGTAAGCGCCATTTCGGATTTCAAGCTTTCACGGCAACATGGTTACGATACTACACAATATATGTGGTAATGGGCCCGTAATCGTGCATTTAGGGAGCATGTTAGACTACGATGGGTTTGCTGTGTTTGTTCGTGATAAACAGACAGATTGTATATAATCATCTGATTCACTTAACAGTATCTAGTTGCGTAATTTATGTTAATTACGTTTCAAATCAGGCTTCATAGTAGAATTTCAGTTTTCAATTACAAAACTCATTTAGAACCATAATGAGTTGAAATTTAATATTTCAAAACATTCTAAATACGGCTGTAATTATTAATATTATTAACTTTAATTAACACATAATATTATTATAAAAAAAAAAAATTACCAATTAACGTAGGTGCTTTTTGTCATTGATGAAAACAAACTTTTCGATTATAAAAAAAACCTACAGTAACGTGAAAATCTTTATTTTTTTTCAATCTTAAATCGCAGATTCAACAGATTTGATAAAATACTCATAGACAGGGAATTTATCTGAATTAATATTGGTTTTTTGTTTATCCTGGAAAATCACACCTTCTTCCAAGAGAAACACGAAGTGTCAACGACTTACAATAGACAAACCAAAATAAAATGCGTTCGTAGTCGCGGGAAATAGCTTGTTATTATTAAAAACAAAAACCTTTTTATTTAATATCTGCCTGATAGGTAGATTACAGTTTGAAATAAAGCTTAGCGAGTCATTTTGATACTTGCAATTTATGTGTCAGCGAAATTGAAAATTAGCCACATTAATTCTGATGCAGAATGTTGTTTAGTTGCAAATTATCGTCACGAGGATGCTTAAAATCACTGTTACTGAAGTAAATTTGACTAATATTGTTAAAATATAAACACAGACTTTACTAATAGACAATGTAAAGAATTTAATTAGAATATTGAAAAAACTATGTGATGTCATTATTTGGAAAGTAACAGATAATATTAAAAAACTTGGGTATAACAGAAGTTTTTAGCGGATTGCTAAGATGCAATAATACTGATTTTGAATGATTTGTCCAGGGGGTAACCATGAACTCTTAAAACAATCTCAAATCTGTCAAACGTAATGACGTACGATATTGACAGATTGACAGATTTAAGATTGTTTCAAGAGTTAATGGTTACCCCGCTGATCGTTAGACTCAAGAAAAATGAAAAACAAAACATGTCGTGAACGTGTGAAGGTGGCCACATGAGGTATAGCACACACAAACAAACAAACACATTTTCATACTCTAACTAAACGCATTTATCTTCTCCGTTCTGTCATAGTTAAAAATAAATAATATTAATAATGCAAATAGTCAGGTTGACGATAGTAGCTGAGGCTAATTTGCCACAAAACAGCTTGTAGCATGGTCTCAAATAGTACTTAACTGATACCACAAATTACGTATAGCGGCGGCGCGCTAGACAGATAGGCCACTCGGAACTAAGCGTCAAAATCGTAACTCACAAATTGACAATTGCGTTTACTAGAAATCTCGGACGATCCGGGGCAGTACTACAGCGGACTGTCACTCACGACAGTTTACTACGCATTGATCATTGTTATTGCGAAAAATGGACATAAGCGTTTTTATTACTGCTGCAGTGTGTTTGGATGTTTGAATACAACACAAAATTGTAATTACACGTTATTCAAATTTCCAAATAATATTAAAAGGTATATTTAACAACTAGGTCTAGGTTTTCTCTTGTTAGTAATGTAAAGGAAGTAAGTACTCAAGGTAAAGATAAGTTTTGATAGCGATCAATCATTCATTCCATTACACATTCAGCAGTAATGAGCTTTTAAATTTTCCTTAAATCGTCACTGGTATAACACCAGTGTTTTAGGTAAGCGTGGAATAAAAGATAATAAACATATTGAATTATTCATTGATTATTTTTACATTGTCGTTGCTAGGATAAACACGTCACCTAGAAATGTCAATATATGTCATAACAGATAATATAATATAATGTAGTTAGTACGTATATTTCTAACAGCGCGCAGCTGCCGCCGCTGTTAAACGACAGTCATTGAAGAAGCCTACTTGGGGAGAGTAATTTTATTATTGCTCTGTCTTCCCATTTAGGCCTGGGCGTATGATAAGATGAATGAATAAAGTAATCGTTGTATCAGTGTAATAAAGCACACTTATTTATTTCAAAAATCAGAATAGCAACCCTAGGCAGTCAGCCCAATTTATGCAGTTGTTTTCGAGAACGGCGGGAGTGGACCTTCTGTATTTTTTCTATTTTGTGCTGATACCTACCTATCAAGAGATTTATTTGTGACAGCGCAATGATACGTAATTATACACTGGCAGTCATTATTATAATTATATGATTAAAATAGTTAGTAAGTACTTGCAGGAATATTGAATGTTAGTATTAGTTGTAGGATATGTACAGCGTTACTATTAGCTTTATAGAAGCAACGTGTTTGCGTTAGATCAACAGTAAGAAGGTACCATAATCATCGAATTAAACCATGTGTTGCTATTTAGAGCGTGATAGCAATGCCTCTAAACGTATAGCTTTACATAGTATACATAATTAATTACGGACTGGCCAATACGGCAATTTGCAATCTTAATACAATTACAGCAATAACATTGTTCAACTCGTAGGATAATATGCATAAGTCCATTGATGTTGCAAGGTAAATATCAAGCTAATAATAACAATATCGTTGTAGCAAAAAGTAAATAAGATAATGAATTAATAGTAAGGAAACGGTGCATAGTGAAAATCATTTTTTATTAATCCACATTGTCATCAACACGAAAGGTGTCTTCAAATTAAAAGCGCATTACGAAAATTACAAAATTACCCCAATTTTGAGTGAAACTATGCAGCTGTCACCCCAAAAATAAAGGTGATCATTAAAACACTATCACTAAAAGTTGTAATCATACTCATATCAAGACATTTTGTGGATGTAAATATTTGGGTGACTATCATTTATGGATTAATAAGAATTGTGTACCTCTTTAAAGGTACACTTAGTTAATTATCAAAAATATAAGTGGATGGGTGAACATTCCATTCATATTTATAGTGACATAATTAAAAGCATCTCTTTAGTTTGGAAGGCAAATAGGCTAATAGTAATTAATAAACCTACTCATTTTCTAATGCCCTCACTACGTAAGTTAGACCCAAAAAACTCACGTAAATTCTTTAAAAATTGCAAAGAACTACAAACGGTTACAAAAACCCTCAAACGAAAGTCACACAATTCGTCCCGTCTCGAACGGCGGATATAAAAACACTTCCCACACCATAAAACAATCATAATAATTACCTCCACTTTAGTGCCGGGTTTTTGTTCGGCCGAATAATCGTGGGGACATAAAATATTTTGACGTTTCGATAAGAACAAAGGCCCGAAACCTTATCTTATCAAAGCCGGGCCTAATGACCTGGCCTACCGTCTGTCGAGACGAGTTTATTAGGTAAAAAGCTGTGAATTTAAGTTGGACATGTGGGTAATAAATTACAAAGTTCATGCGGGTTATGATAATGACTGATAGTGTAACGTTTTCTATGCTAACTTTTGTGTTAACACCTAATTGTCGGATATTTACGTCTTTACTTTAAACGAAACTAATAAATAAATACTTCATCATTATCTTTATCTGAAAATATAACAGTTTTTTTTTTGCAAATAAAAACAGGTAGTGTGCTACTTGTTTTTATTTGCAAAGAAAACTGTTACTATTCTTTAGCGGACTATAACATGATAAACTTTTACTTTTACTTAAACGTTAACAATTTTTTGCTTTTCCCACATTTACTTGTGAACGATATTCAAGTCAAAATATTTTTTAAACTTCACTGTCAAAGCTTACTAAATGGATACTTCAATACATGCCACCTGCCCCCTAACCATGAACTATTAAAACAATCTCAAAGTTGTCAAATCTGTCAATTTTGGTACGTCATTTCATACAAAATTTGACAGAAATGATAATGTTTGACAGATTTGTGATTGTTTTAACAGTTCATGGTTAGGGCCCTGAATGTAAATTTCGACACATTATTTTAAAGCAACGTCTACTTTTCGCCTGCTTTTACAATTTCATCGAACAAATCACGATTTGATTTACGAAGGTGGGATCTTATCGATGAATTCCCGACTGTTCCCAGATAAAGAGAATAAATCACACGTCAGACGACCGTCTTACGCCAGAGGAATCCGAAATCCGTCGAGGATGTTAAACCTGTTATATAAAATTCGTCGTGTGCAATCTATCTTTTGCGTAAGTAATTACTTTTTGTTTACTTTGCGGTACATTCGATTACAATGAAAAAATAAATAAAGTGAGTTTGATGAAGACCAAACTTTAGATTACACTTTTTTTATTAGAATTTCATGATTACAGTTTCTATGGACGAGAACTTTTCTATCAAAAGCCATTAACACGTAATTTTATATGAGATAAGCAAAATAAGTTCTTACAGAGCCAGAGAAATGGACAAAACAGTAAACGTTCTTATTTTTAAAGACATCGGCATACATCGGTGACTCAATTGAATAGGTACAGGTTTTTATAATACAAAAATTTAAAGCTCTTATTTAATTCTCAATTAATAATGATTCTTTACTTGTATTACTTTAGACAATAACTGACTATTTAAAAATGTGACAGCTGATTTTTACTAATTAATGCCGCTCTGTTTACTTTAACCTTAGTTCTGAATTTCATGCAAGAAATTATTTCATCACCTAAAACAATACAGATAATTATTATACATTTTAAAATTCACTCTATTACGTTCGGTCCAAAGATTCTATTATATTAGATAGTTACAAAACAACCCACATGCTCCAAAAATACTCTATTTTAACTCCTTACCGGTGACTTGGGGATTATCTTAAACCAGGGATTAGTGACGGCGGTCTTATTTACTAATTAAAATAGATCCCTCACAAGTTCGGTCTACCTTAAGCCGGTAGTTTTCCTAAGACTATCTTAGGTTTATTTTGGTATTAGTTCTGGGGTTTTTAAGAATATTACGGAAGTATTGATAGCATATCTAAACTTGAGATTTTAACTGACTAGTGACTGACTAGTTGGCGCTGTGGTACAATTACAGTCCAGGGTATCATGAACTTTCGTCTGAGTATGATTGTTTTAATAAAAAAAAATGCTGAAAAACAGAATGGTTGTCTTTCAACCGTGACAGTTTAATTTAATCTAAAACCACAAAGACATGGTTTACCTACCTCTGTGGTATTAGGTAGACACAAAATAACATTTAAGTCAGATAGAGGTATAATTCCATCCATCCATCAACCGAAAGACGTCCACTGCTGGACATAGGCCTCCCCAAGGATTTCAACAAAGATCAGTCCTGTGCCACCCGCATCCAGCGGCTTCCCGCGACCTTCACCAGATCGACGGTCCACTTTGTGGGGGGCCTACTTAATAAAATTATATTTAAAGCCAGTTAAGTGTTATGGTTATTTACATTTAACCTGTTTTCACAACAATGTCAAGACAATTTTCTCTTTTCGTCATGGGTTTTTCGGTAAGTATTTGATAAAAACAGACAAAACGCTGCATAACTTTTAGCTGCGTCATATTTATTAGTCCGGGGATAAGTATTTTATTGCTTCGGTCTATGAATAAAATTGTGGCTAATTCCAATTTTACGTACACATAGAGGCTTATTCCCAAAGGTCCAAGGTTAAAATGACCGTAGCGTGTCTCAGAGGAATGTCAGGTTTACGGTTCAGCCTTTAGGCTTTTATAACCCAATAAACTAAATACTTTCATATTGCGGTATCGTAAATCGTAATATTCCAAGACGAAAGTCTTGACTTATGTGGCTGACCTTGCATATGACTTAGTTTTTCACCACGAAGCCCAAGAAACAAGTCAGTAAGTTGATTGAAGAGTTCAGTACCTACTTGAAAGGTTTTGTCTAATAATAACAACAACTTAACTAATATTAGGACGTAGTATAGTAAAAAACGGAAGGTAAAGTTTTTTTTTGGCTTGCATGAACGTCGGCGTTGTTAATCTTAGGTATTCTTTAGAAAAGTCAGGCGATTTTTTCTGCGGCCAGCAATATTTTTTAAAAGAATTGAAATTTTGTATATCTTAGTTTTCCAAAGATACACAAGAAATTTAAATGTATTTTATATTTGTTTCAAATATTAAAATTGGCTGAATCTAGTTACATAACAGAAAATATATACTCATATAGACTTTATGTGTAATACAACGCGAATGATATTAATTATCGTTTGCGTATTATTCCTCATTTTATTTTCTTCCTTCAAATATTCAGCTGGTCGTAATAAAAAAAATATCACCAGATATGAACGAACATCATGATGTTCGTTTTGCAATCATTATCTGTGTGACCAAAGTTTTTGCGTTCAGTTATTTCCACCTTGTTATATTTTAAACCTTGCAACTTTTGCAACGTCAGATTTATCAAGTAGATTATAAAGGTTTATTATATTCACTGATGGGAAAAGTTCCCACGGGAGTGCAGATCTCAAGTGCGGTTCGTGATTGAGGCGATACTCGAGTTTTCAAGTGTGTTTTGTTAACATCAGCGGTTTCTTTTACCTGCCTGCGTTATTCATACGTAAAAAGATCGAATGGAGTAGGTAGGTATCACTTTATAATTATCGTCAATTCATTTTAGTAGAGAAAGAACTGATACAATGATATTTTTTTCACACAGGTGAACATAATGATTATACAGGGTGTCTCGAAAATAGTGTCAAGCTGGACCTTTTCCAGAGTTCATTGCCGAAAATGTTACTTTATGTCTGGTTTTTATCAAAATATTAACTAGCTTAGACATTAAATTATTTTATGGTCAAATACCAAAAAAACAAGCATGTATCACAATAATTCCCAGTGACTATAATGTCTTTTAAGACTAGTTATGATTGTAAAAATGCTCAAAAACTTTACGTATAATTAAAAAAATACCTTTCGTGACGAATAATATAATTGAACACAACAACAAAGAAAATACTCATATTATCTTCTTCTTTGCGTGTCGACTCAGGCTTTCATATATCTGAAGACCAAAACTTAACGACTCAATGGCTAATACTCATATAAAGATAATATAAAATAATATTATACGTAAAGCAAAGTCTTAGTAAGCGGATTCTCAAAATCGCCTTTTACTAAATTCCGACAAAGGATACGTTTTGCTTGAGGGGGGATTCCCCTACAATGAACCTCTATTTGGACGTGCCGTCAATATAATCACTAGTGCTAGGGCCAACGAAACAGTGTTTACAAACGTTCTTACTAACAACCATTTTTTATAGTTTGTTTATCAAGATTACAAAAATGAAACTACTTTTACGGATTATTTCGCGATTTATTAACATTTTATTTAACCTGACGTTTCGAACACTTTACAGCGTTCGTGGTCACAGGTAGACTAAGGTGTTATTCGTCTTTACAATATTTTGAAAAAACTATAAACTACCGTCACTCAGTTAATATTAATTTGTGTTCCTATTTACGCAAAAAGAGCTAACTGTATCTAGAGGTCTTGCAGTGCGGGGCCTAGCATGGGATTTCGTTAAAACAGGATCCCATGCTGGTGGTATTTTCCAACCATCTTCTCTGTTGAAATTCGGGTGTCTTCTAATTTCAATTGCCTCCCGTAACATGCGAGGAACAAATCGTCGTTCTCTTGCAAGGACTTTAGGCTGGTCAAATCGTATGAAATGGTTGGGTGTATCTAAGGCATGTTCACACACTGCAGACTTAGTATTCCGTCTATGTTTGATGTCGGCTATATGTTCTTTTACCCGCACGCCTATACTTCGTTTTGTTTGACCGATATAGGAGAGCCCACAGTCACATTCCAGTCTGTACACCCCCGCATCTTGAAGAGGTATGTTGCACTTGACAGGTGGTAAAAATTGGTTAATCTTTTTCGGCGGCTTGAAGTAGGTTTTGATTGAAGCGCGCTTCAAAATGTTTCCAATCTTGTCAGTGACACCCTTCATATAAGGTAGCACAGCAGGTTGGCGTTCGACGGTGGAATGCTTGACCCGGGGTCTGGAACGACGTGGTACCGGCAACTGGTTTTCCCGTAGTACCTTCCTGACATGCTGGAGCTCGCCAGCCAGGTGTTGGTCGTCACAGATACCCCTTGCTCTCTGAAACAACGATTTGCCTACGGTAGCCAACTGTCGAGGATGATGGTGAGAGGCACCATTGAGGTATTTATCTGTATGGGTGGCTTTACGAAAAACTGTATGACTAAGAGTATGATCCGGATTCCTAGTAAGTAAAATATCTAAGAAAGCTAGTTTATTGTTTGCCTCAATTTCCATAGTAAATTTGATTTTTGGGTGGATTGAATTTAAATGTTCTAGAAAAGCAGAGACTTGATTGGTGGGTAAAATTGTAAAAGTATCATCTACGTACCGTTTATAGAACCTGGGTGTTATAGGTGATGTGCCTAGAGCTCTGGCCTCGAAGTCCTCCATGAAAATGTCTGCGACAACAGGTGATACTGGAGAGCCCATAGCTACACCATCTACTTGTACATAGAATTCATTGTCCCACAGTAAATATCCCGATGTTAGGCAATGTTCCAATAGTTCTGCATATTCTATAGGCATATCAAGTTCAACTAACTTCCTTTTAGTAATTTCAATGCAGTCCTGTACTGGTAAACTTGTAAATAGGGACTGTACATCAAAACTGACCATAGTTTCATTATCCGCTAGGTGTAGGTGTTTAACCTCGCTGATAAAATGGTAGGAATCCTTCACATGTGCTGTAGTTGTTCCTCTTAGCCGAGATAGTGATCTAGCTACGTGCTGAGCCAGTCTGTAGGTTGGTGTATCAATCTGACTCACAATAGGACGTAGCGGGACATTTGATTTGTGTATTTTTGGCAACCCATATAATTTTGGTGGTTTTGCGCACGAAGGTATTAGGTATTGAGCATCTAGACTTAAACTTTCACTATGTTTTCGCACTAAGTCACTGGTTTTCTTTAAAACTTTGTTGGTTTGATCTATTTTAACCCGTTTGTAAGTGGTTTCGTCCGCCAGTAACTGTGACATTTTTTGCTTATAGTCCGATGTGTCCATTACAACCGTTGCGGCTACAGACTGGCTCAGCACGTAGCTAGATCACTATCTCGGCTAAGAGGAACAACTACAGCACATGTGAAGGATTCCTACCATTTTATCAGCGAGGTTAAACACCTACACCTAGCGGATAATGAAACTATGGTCAGTTTTGATGTACAGTCCCTATTTACAAGTTTACCAGTACAGGACTGCATTGAAATTACTAAAAGGAAGTTAGTTGAACTTGATATGCCTATAGAATATGCAGAACTATTGGAACATTGCCTAACATCGGGATATTTACTGTGGGACAATGAATTCTATGTACAAGTAGATGGTGTAGCTATGGGCTCTCCAGTATCACCTGTTGTCGCAGACATTTTCATGGAGGACTTCGAGGCCAGAGCTCTAGGCACATCACCTATAACACCCAGGTTCTATAAACGGTACGTAGATGATACTTTTACAATTTTACCCACCAATCAAGTCTCTGCTTTTCTAGAACATTTAAATTCAATCCACCCAAAAATCAAATTTACTATGGAAATTGAGGCAAACAATAAACTAGCTTTCTTAGATATTTTACTTACTAGGAATCCGGATCATACTCTTAGTCATACAGTTTTTCGTAAAGCCACCCATACAGATAAATACCTCAATGGTGCCTCTCACCATCATCCTCGACAGTTGGCTACCGTAGGCAAATCGTTGTTTCAGAGAGCAAGGGGTATCTGTGACGACCAACACCTGGCTGGCGAGCTCCAGCATGTCAGGAAGGTACTACGGGAAAACCAGTTGCCGGTACCACGTCGTTCCAGACCCCGGGTCAAGCATTCCACCGTCGAACGCCAACCTGCTGTGCTACCTTATATGAAGGGTGTCACTGACAAGATTGGAAACATTTTGAAGCGCGCTTCAATCAAAACCTACTTCAAGCCGCCGAAAAAGATTAACCAATTTTTACCACCTGTCAAGTGCAACATACCTCTTCAAGATGCGGGGGTGTACAGACTGGAATGTGACTGTGGGCTCTCCTATATCGGTCAAACAAAACGAAGTATAGGCGTGCGGGTAAAAGAACATATAGCCGACATCAAACATAGACGGAATACTAAGTCTGCAGTGTGTGAACATGCCTTAGATACACCCAACCATTTCATACGATTTGACCAGCCTAAAGTCCTTGCAAGAGAACGACGATTTGTTCCTCGCATGTTACGGGAGGCAATTGAAATTAGAAGACACCCGAATTTCAACAGAGAAGATGGTTGGAAAATACCACTAGCATGGGATCCTGTTTTAACGAAATCCCATGCTAGGCCCCGCACTGCAAGACCTCTAGATACAGTTAGCTCTTTTTGCGTAGATAGGAACACAAATTAATATTAACTGAGTGACGGTAGTTTATAGTTTTTTCAAAATATTGTAAAGACGAATAACACCTTAGTCTACCTGTGACCACGAACGCTGTAAAGTGTTCGAAACGTCAGGTTAAATAAAATGTTAATAAATCGCGAAATAATCCGTAAAAGTAGTTTCATTTAAATGTATCGTGTTCGCGTAAATAAAAGACAACAGTAAGATTACAAAATAAAAAAAATAAAAAGTATAAGAAAAACGAAATACTCAATGAATTCATGTCAATCATTAAAGCTTAGCTGTATCCAAGAAATTAAAAAGCTAACTAGCTCTATATTAACCTGTATGCTCGAAAAATAAGATAACAATTGAATAATGGGAATGGACCCGCGCACACATGTGTGCGCGACGCGAGCTTAAAGGAAACGGAATAAGCAGTCCATTATTTTTATCCTGGTCCAATTCTGCAGTCGGATTAAAATACATCAATTAAATTACAGCAGCAATATTTGTAGATTCTAGAACATAATTTTGTAAATGACCCTAATCCATTGGTCGTGTTTAACCACCAAAGTCACCTTGAAATTGTATTTTGACTTTTTAAATTAGTATTTTCAAGACGATCCATGTGATTTGTTGTGTCTGTAATAATACAATAATAAGCAAAATCGATATATATAAATGTTAAAAATAATTTCTTTGTATCAGAAAACCTCACATCGCTATTGAGGCAAATGAAATATTCATGAAAATGAGCATTTATTTATTTCATGTTATTACGCGAATTTCATAAAAACAAACGATAGTCAAATACTGAAAGGATGTTATGTAAATCGTTCATTTATTTTTTGCCCGCCTGTTTATGTTTATTATAATTTTACTACAGACAATTATATCGCAAATTGGCCCACATTGAAACTAATCGGTACCCTGATTCCGTATCTTGCAAAAGCAATGCGATAGCAAAAATGTTGCAATTCTGGCTTTTATATCGCAAATTGACAGCAAAAAAACAAAAACAAAGCAAACTTCTGTCAGTGCTGCCAGTCGATTTTGACACTAAGCATCAATCGGGCGATGACTACGCGATTATCGCTAATTGCTAATTTTTAGGGATTAAGGGTGCCGGATTCCATTTGAGCTATTAAGATTTTTTATTGTTCTACGGCCTTAGTACTTCTATATTTCTATATTAAAAATATCTTAAATTTTAGTAGCTACTTATTTCAATGAGTGTTACCTTTAGCCTGTTGAATCGATTCCCTCTTCTTACCACCACCCTATATGAAAACGAGTATCTTTAACGGATTAACGCATAGAATGATCACACACGAAGTCTCGAAGAACTGTCGGCTCTTGAAAGGGGAGTGGGAATCTCTAAGCCGTGCCATACCATCATAAACGCCGTTTTATACCCATAAACATTTAATCTCCACGCGTTATCACTCACTCGAGAGTACCACTTAATTTATTATATCAATTAGAAGATTCTTCACACTTATAACAATTATAAACCATCACCAATCCTTATAACTTCCCACTTAAAGTTCAAATTCCACTCATAAAAATACTACCATAACTGGAGTTCAATGTTTCGAACAAAGCACTCCCGAGTCCTTTAGGCCATCCATTACGTTCGTTAGCTATCGTTAAATAATAAACCGAAGAAATAAATAACTGGCTATTATTAATTGCGTAATATGATAAATATTAATTAATTAGGATACTCCTACCGACTCCGGAATCGGGACCATTTGTCAAAGTATTCAAACGAACGAAGCCGGGCCGAGTTTTAAGTATAAATAATTTGATAAGACACACCGGAAAGATTGTTTAACAAATTGTAAATAAAATAAGGTTAATTGATAAACACTTAAAAAAACATATAATGGAATAATAAATAAAGCACTTATTTTAAACTAGAATTTAATTAAAGCATTTAGAGTAGACGAATGTATGCAAAAAGGTATAGACAGGCGAGTTTTTTAACTAAAACAAAACGATACAATGAAGGATAATTTCTTCATTAGCTATAAAGTAACGGTTAACTTTAACTTTCTTTTGTTTGTACTCTTTAGAATTCATAGTTACGCACTAGAACATCAACTATCCAGTGCAGTAGACAAAATCAAATAATATTTTTTATTTTTCCTGTCGTGTCTTATTATAAAAACAATTACAAAGGGGACGTAACGCATACATCACGCGCGTCATTCACAAGTGTCGGCTGCCTCATTTGAACATTTATTTATTTGATCACATTCTAAGCACAGGAAAGTAAGAAACAGTAGACTTAATTCCTATAAAACATTACATGCTCAAAGGCTATAAAAACCCGAAGTATAAATAAAGGTTTTAATTTAACAGCCGCCAATATGAATAGAGATCGTATTGAGTCGGCTGAGAGAGGTTGCCCTTTCGTTACGTAACGTAGGCACGTTACCTACCGACATACCTAGACAGGTATGTCTGCTTTCTACGTGAATTTATATTTTTGTTATATGTGCTGGGTAACAAGACTTTAAATAGCTGTCATAATGATGTGCGAATACTTTGGCAACACAATGCTTAAAACTTTAATGTGGTCGGTAGTACGCGAAGAGAAGGGCCGAAACTGTGATGGTTGAGTATTGGCTTTAAAGATATGGAGAGCTGCGGACTCTTAACTGATGCTCAAGATTCCCAAAATATGGAGGAGAAAGAGCTGACAACTGAAAGTGGACTGTCATAAATTTTATTAGGTACGCTAGAAATGAAAAAATAGAATTAAATAAGAATTATATTTATTTATGACCCTTCCCGCCAATGTTTATGCATGGACAATTTTTGGAAAGCGATATTAAGGCGGTTTGAATTTACTGCAACTAGTAATACCAAACATGTCTGAAATTAACTATTGATATGCATAAAAGAAAAGAAAGCCTAACTTTAATACTTTAAATGTTTACAACTAAAAAAAAATTATGGAAACACCTTAAGTAACACTTCACTCAATCCCGGAACTTCAAGATCTTAGAACCGGTACTTAAACCACAAAACTATCGAATGTCGACACTTAACATTCGTGGTACGAGTTTAATTTATTAGTGAACTAAGAGCGACTAATTCAGTGCCACATTAAGACATGCCACGTTGACAACTGTATACGGTATAGTTTTTACGAGTTCCCGGTACGGAATTTATGGCAGTTGTCACTCAGTATAAGAAGAAGTCGTAAAGATGAAAACGTTATATTTATATATTATAGCTATCAAAAATTAGTAGTCATTGTCAAGGTAATAATTTTTAGGGTTCCGTACCCAAAGGGTAAAACGGGACCTTATTACTGAGGCTCCACTGTCCGTCTGTCTGTCCGTCTGTCCGTCTGTCCGTCTGTCCGTCTGTCCGTCTGTCCGTCTGTCCGTCTGTCCGTCTGTCCGTCTGTCCGTCTGTCCGTCTGTCCGTCTGTCCGTCTGTCCGTCTGTCACTAGGCTGTATCTCATGAACCGTAGTAGCTAGACAGTTATAAT
Source organism: Anania fuscalis (assembly GCA_950371115.1). NCBI lineage: Eukaryota > Metazoa > Arthropoda > Insecta > Lepidoptera > Crambidae > Anania > Anania fuscalis. Next base: position 5,212,645 of record OX493337.1, read on the forward strand.
TTTCACAGATGATGTATTTCTGTTGCCGCTATAACAACAAATACCAGATACCTATAAAAACCAGAGTAAAATAAGTATTTAACGGGGCTCCCATACAACAAACGTGATTTTTTTGGTCGTTTTTATAGATAATGGCGTGAAACCGTTCGAGCTCGAATCCGACTCACACTTGGCCGATTTTTTTAAATATTAACGGAATATAATATAAAAATTAATTGGTGTCATCATTTTTTATTGTTTATTTTTAGTTCTAAATCACTAAGTTTTATTCGAATACAAAAACAGATTTGTAGAACTCCAACGAAATTCCAAACGAAACAACGTGAAATTTAATAAAATAGTGTCGTTCTTTTTTGTCTCGATATAATAATACTGTCAAACTCTCTTCATAAAGTCACATTACATGCTTTTATGTCAGTATAAATAATCCTCTTTCTGTAAACATACCTACTAAAAGATGAAAAAGAATTCGTCAATACAAATACACTTTGCTAGGAAAGGTCGCGTAAGTGATATCATGTTGACTTGCGAGGTTCACAACGTGTTTGCTTTTGCCACAATCTGAGATTGGTAATAAGATGCGACACATGTATTATCCCGATTAAAGCCCTCGGAAAGGGGGCTTAAATCTAGTGATGTAAGTATACTGACGCCTAAATACTTTCGATATTGTAAGATAGTGTGTGACATTGTTAGTTATTATTTTTAGCGTCATCGTGTCGGGGGACCGCTAAAGAAAATAAAATAAATACTAAACAGGTGCTAATAAAAAGAGTAAAGGAGGCAGTGACGCAGGTAAAAATAAGATGATTATAATTACCTAGCAACATAAATAAAAATACAAGCGGTCCCCCGACGCGAATGACGCTTGGATCAAAACATAACTAACTAGGCTACATTTCTTGTAATAAAATTGAAGGGCCAAAGAGTTAACAAATAGTTTACATTTTATTTTTTACTTTTTATATATTTTGCTTTTTGAGTCGAGGGTATTTTTAATTTTATTTTTAAAAAACTAAAACTATTTTTCTACACAAAACAAATATCTCATTTCATTAAATAAAAAATACGACGATTTATGCAAATTATAATCAATTTATAATTTGTAAATAAATTACCTATATGTTCTAAAACTCAGAAGTACAGTAAATTCTATTAGATATTCTTTCACAACTGCGTAAACTTTTACGATTTTCGTAAAACACAATTTTATTAATAAACAATGCACTCAAACTGAAATAATCTTGACGCTTACGACTCTAAATAGTAAACCGTCTTTAAAAAACATACCAAGTCAATACAAATTCAAATTTTCATTTTACGATTTTAATATTACGTACTATCATAAACTTTCCTAAACATCAACAAACCACGCGGCCATAAAACTAAATCACGATTTATTGGTCGGCGGGCATCAATTGTTTTCCGCATTTATCGATACCGTGACCCTCGTCTTGTAACAAATCGACAATCGATACATGATGCGATTAGCGCAGCACTTCGCTATGATTGATCACCCGGCTCCTCGTGGGCTTGTCAAGTCGAAGAATAACATTGTTAGGGCTCTTGTAAACGTCTCTCTGCCGCGAAATCCTCTTACGGGCGTGCCTATAGAGCTTTGGAAATATAATTTTCGTGGCGTGGTATCGTATATATTTCTTCATTCAGAAATCTTGAGATTACTCATTTAAGCAAAATTAGGTACAAGAAACAAAAACCAATTAAAAAACGAAGTATAAATTCTTTACAGTTAGTCACTTCAACTGCTTTAAAATAAGTTGGTGCTTTAAATATTTTAATCAAGGCTCAATAATTCTTCATCATCCAATCAATCTTCAAATCGTTATTGTAATCCGCTGAATTGAATCCAAGGTCCTTCGAAGCTAGCACCAATTATCCTAATCTCTATTCCATTCTAAAATAGATATTGAGTTATAATCCATTCAACGCAATAACACGGAGACCAATTTTGTCATAAAATAAATCTAATTTACCGCTGTTAAATCTGTGTAACTGCTTTTAAATGTAGGCGTACCAATAAAAACCAAACGCAATGGTGAGACTCAAACAAAAGACATGGATAGTAAAATAATGGAAGCGGTAGACGATAAACATCGTTTAGCATAAAGCCAAGATCCCGTAATGGATAATATGAACGGGACGGAAGCCATATGGGCGACAGAATAAAAGGAACAAACTATAACTGGTAGACCACCGGCTAAGGCGGCAACTTCAAAGTAGCACCATCCCTTGAGCGGGCAGTGTATAATCATCGTGACAAACAGAAATATTATAGCTAGAAGGGTTACTGAGCTTTGTAAGGGTCATAAAGTCATTTGTCAAAGTCATATCATAGTAACCGTCGCTCACGCTCAAATCCAAAGGTGTTATAAATCTTAAGACCTTACAGGCAATTATGTATGAGTCACACGCCCTCGAAAATATAAGTTAGGCTAGAAACGGTCAGATTTAGAACCAATATTTCTTATGGTAAATAACACGACGGCGAGTTTAACATAAGTGAAGTAAAACCTTCTGATCACAAACTATTCTATTAACACTGGCGTCATAAACTTTATTATTAATTTCGGAAAGAAAACGTTTATTGAATCATTCATTTAGGATGTGAAGGCACAAATTATAAACTCAAGTTACATGACTCACGCATAAATCGATAGATTCTCCGAATTTATATCGATCAGTCAACAAATCTTTACCGTTTCAAAACCTCATCTCTATGAATTGAAAAGATACGTTACTTATTAAGGTAACGTATACATTTGTATATTAGGTCAAAAAGTGTTAATTAAGATAAAATGGTGTTATTTAAACGTAACATTCATTATAAGTATGTAGTTTCAAATGCAATTTACCCTATACAAGTTGATATGTCCTCACTTCATTACAGAACTCGGTCCCTTGTCTGCCTTTTATTTCGTACCTGCCTTTTACAGCTTTAGGAGTTTCAGTTTTGTCACAGAGTAAAAACTACCGACAGTTTATTTCTTCTAACTACAGTAAATCACATAAATATAGTCAAACTAAGACCGGAATGAGAAAATCATAATAATATAAATGCTTTATGTAATCAATGCAAAGATTCTGTTTGATAAAAATGTAAACCAAGTAAAGGGTAACAATCAGATTTGAAAGACTGCATGTAAAGAAAGAATTTTTAAAAGAAAGTAAAGCTTTTGAAAAATTACATAGTCACATCAAAATAATAATGAGTCAGATATATATCTTTAGAAAGATTTCTTGTTTTCTTGTGAGCTTGCTTATTATTTTGGACTACCAACAATTTTATGTCTCTCCTCCAACAAATGCAGCTGTTGACGTATCTAGAGACAGTTTGGAGCCACGTACCATTTATTACTGAACGGCACTTTCGCGCGTTTCAGTTTACCATCAAAGGGAATGCATTCCTCTGCAGTTTCAATTACCGTGTCATATGCTTCACTATGTTTGAATTCCTTACCTGGAACAAAATAATGTTAGAATTAATACACATATTTACGAACTACATTGTACATAAATATTATTTTATATAAAATATCCCATGAACACTGTATACCAGTACTTTATACCAGAACCGTTGTATCCATTTTGACACATAACAACTTATGTGTCAAAATGGATTTCAAGAGGTATAACACTTCATACCTATTTCATTAGTTTCATGTTAAGTAAAAATATGTGTGGTTATATTTTTGATGTCATTTAGATCTAGTATCGCACGTAAATAAATATGATAGTCGTAGTAGTTTTAGGGAAGGATCAAAACACTAGAGACAGTAAATGTGATACTTTTTTATTCGATTTCCCACTATCCCGTTCATTTTAGTACCCCTGCTAGAAACAAGAAGCTTGTTTTTTTTTTAAACTGTCAGCACAACTTATCGAAACTGTTCAAAATAATAACCACATGCAATGAACGCTTGCTTCGAATGCATAAAACTTTAGATAAACCCACTCACAGGTAGCCGTCTTACTTTATAAAATTGTAGCCCCATCACTGAGCCCGTGGGTATGCCTCGAAGATTTTTATGTATCGTCGGTCTTGAGTTGTCATGTGATATTTGTAATGGGGCTTATCGCAATAGTATTGAATTGTCAAGGCACCGGCTGTCACCGAGTATGGTTTGACTCTAGGATAGACCTCAAACGAAGCCGACGGCCTTTTACGGAGCCAATAATAGACTGGCATCTTAGTTATTAAATATGCGCTCATTTGGATTGGAGATTTAAATGGAAAACAGAGATGATAGCTTTTAAATGTAAGGTTATTATTGAAAGTAATGATAGTACAATTTAGTTTTTTTTTTATATCGGAAACCAGATCGTAATAACCACTACAGGTTAACTTTAATATTTATACTAAAAAACTATGCGATACAGTATGATATAAAAACCCAGAACTTAGGAAGTTACAATAAAATGCGTGACTAAACCGTCGATTATCCGAACAAATTGTATATAGCGCCTTATTCCGAATAAATTCAGATTGAAGGAAGGTAGTTACGGGCTCATGTTACGAATGCAAATCAGCCGTTCACTCGACGGCAAACTTTTAAAATTTATTATTAGATTCACTTCGTGCGCCGTTATCCAAAATAAAAAACACTTTTGGATTAATTGAATGCATTGCAATCATCGTCCAATGAATGCGACCATTTAAATTTTAAAATCCTCAATTTTCATACCGAAATCTGTATTTTGCACGCATAAATACTATTCTTAATACGTTAAGGGTATGTCAAACATATAAATGAATAATAAAGAAGGCATTTATATCAGACTATAATCTTGGAAGCAGTCTTTATTGCGAGGCGAAGAGGCGACAAGGCCAATAAAACAATTTCTTCACGTTAGCTAGAGTTCATTTTTTTTAAACCGCGAAAAATAGGGCTTTCCGTAGAACGTATTTGGCAAAATCCTGGCCATAAACGCTGCTTCCCGTTTTTAATTTTCTTTTTTCAAACATCGAACGGAGCGTTGACGTGATTCGCCAATAAAACCTTTTTTTCAAATTCCATTAGCCCTTTTTCAACTCGGAACACGGTCATAAGTTAGAGTCAATTCTGTTCGTGTTGTATGCCCAAACAAAAAATGCAAGAGCAAGGTTTAATTGGCAACGCGAAGCGATGGTACGGGCGAAGCTTCTGAGAACCGCCTCCGCACTCATTGTAAACATTGCGCTTTATTCAACAATGCTGATAATCTCGTTATGTGTAGTAACTGAATTGTTTTGCTTTCGCGATTGTGTCGCGTTCATTACCAGTTTGCTTTTGAATCTAGTCGGTATTTTCTTGTTTTCAACGCTTCATATTTTACACTTCATCTTTATACGACGTTATATTTAGGTTATCTGCTGTAAAATTTACGACATAAATGACTCGCAAGATGTTTTAATTAACATAAGTATAGTACATAACTTTCTCGTCTTAGTAATTTCAATATTTGGGTACTTAGAAATTTGGTAACACGACTTTAATGTGTCTTTAAATCGTGCACAAAGTTCTTGGTAAGTTGCTATAGAATCCGATAAGGGTAAAAGGTAGATAAAATTAATACACAAGTCCCGAATAAAAATCTTTCTATGACAAATAAAATATCAACTAAGATGGCAAAGTCACTAGCAGGAGCTAAAATAAAAACCTAGCACATAATAAAATCTCGATAAAAAGCATTCTAGTTTAAGAGTGGAGTAGCAATCGATCTTTAAACGTTACGAATACGCTTAACGCGTCGAGAGTTGGTTCTTTTATTGCGAGTTTCCCGCTAACGGGAAACGTTGCAAAATGGGAAAAACAGAACCGGCAGAGGTATTGTGGCGAACAAAAGGCGAATAGGACGCGTTTAATCCTGTCCAGTCGTCATTCCGCCGGGGGAGAGAAAATTGAATTTATTATAGCTTGTATTTGACTGACGTGTTATTTCACACGAGGCAAAGGAGGGAATCCAATCAGTCAGACGCCGGATACGATGGAGCGATATACTAGACTATCAACGAATGAACTGACGAACTGAAAATGGCGTTTTCTATTCGATATTCCGTTTGGGATTTCCTTTTTGCGATTGCAGTAGTCGAAACGCGTTTGCGTGTGGGATCTTGAGGGAAATTGAAAAATGTGTTTGCTATGTGTGTAATGAGATGATTGTGTACATCAAAATAGACTTAAATCGAGACGTGCAATATGTATCTATTTTACAACTAGTGCTATCAATAGCAAAATTGACTGACATAAAAAATATCGATAGTTCTATAAAATACTATTAGTAACCTTGGCGTAGCCAAACGGACTTACCAAGACAAACAATTAAAACTGTGGCTGAACCTCAATGGATAAGGTTGTCACAAGATCGATAAGGTCTAGATTGAGACATTGAATTGATCTACTTTTTTTTCTGAAGCGTTTGATAGAAAATCTTTGTGGATTCAGTCTCTTAAAAAGTACTTTTTTATAAAAAATAAGTATTTTTTATAAAAAAGTATAACCATAATCGAATATGCTTTTTTTAACATAAAATAAGTGCATTTAAATAATTCTTACCCACATAGAAGCTGTATATGCTTGCAATAAAAATAATGGCTTCCATGCTAATCGAAGGGGTGAAGACTAAGGGTTAGGTTACCTAAAGAGCAAAAACAATAGTTACGCACCCACTATCAAACTAATCGAGGGCTTGACAAAGAAAAAAGGTGGGGTCAAATAAAAAGGGCGGGGTCTTATTCTGCATTGTTAGCTAATTGGCCATAGACTATAGATCCAATAAAGTCTACACTCTATATCAGTCTAGAGGTATATTATGCTAGTTTGATTACTCGTACGTGAGTTATAGAAGTAGGGATGATCAATTCCATCTGAATGGGCCAACTTTGTCTTTGGTAGGGAAAAATGTTTGAGCGATATTGGCTTAATAGGAAAAATTGTTCATCAACTTTAAGTGGGATCGTCTTTTTATATGGAGCAGTAAAATCATAAGTTAAATCGGAGGGTTCTGAAAATTTGGGCTTTCCTTTGTTTATATTTTTATAGTTTTTGTTTTTCGTCGCCGATAACGCCATCTTTGTCAACAAACGATTTCCACTGAAAACCAGCGCAATGCCTAGGTTTTTTTCCTACGCCATCGCACATAGGTAGGGTGGACACCATTTGGTTCCATTAAACCTACTTTAATAGTTATTAATTCATTTTTGATTTTGTTGTGTTATTAGTTCATTTTATTAAAATGATATGTTCCTATAATGTATATGGACCAATAAACATTTTATATTTCTATTAAAATCAGAAGACCTATTATGCTCAGAGTGCTTTATAACACGGACGGTAGACAAAACAAACTCGTGATATAAATGTTGCAGCTTACAGGCTGAATCAGCGGTTTCATTGAAATACTAAACAAGTAACTTTGTATTGACCATTAAGAAGTTTAGCAATTCTACACGAATCTTGAGAAATTCAAACACGAATAAAAAATATTTACATTAAATAAAATATCTGACTGAGATCGCTGTTAAACAAGTGAGTTGTTATTGATTGCTGGAATTCAATGAAACGGCTAAAGGACGAACACCTAACTTTTTGTCGTCAACATGTATAATTTTCTATACTTAATTAAATCGTTTAGCGAAGTCGTTAAATAAAATATTGGAAATTCAAATCATTTATTGTGGGTCACATTGAATAATTCTGTTAGATGGTAGGTACCTACAGACTAGGATATATGTGACGCCCTGCAATAGCATGGCAATTGATGAGGGCTAAGCTAACTATGTGCAATGAAAGGCTAAGTTAAATTGAAATTGCTTAACATTCAATTTTGAACCTACCAGATACAGCCCGATCAAATGAACATGCACTACATTTTAATCCTTATGTTGCACAAGTTAACAATCTGTGAGATTGATCGAGGGCTTATTATTTTTACAAGCAGTGAGAATAAACTATTTTTTTTTCTGTATAGAGTTTTACAATACTGCTTAAGAACTCTTTATTGTTCACGTATAAGCTGCTGGATAATGGTCTTTACTTTATTTCTAATAAGAAGGTTTTACTTTTTTCCCAACTAACTTTTAAATATAACTCAGACCTTTCAAGCATTATCATTCGAACAAAATGACATAATTCCAGAGCAAATCTTTCTAAGCGGATGATCTTTGAAATGAAGCTGCTTCGCCCACTTATTTACATAAAACTTGTCTAAATGTTAATCTGTGACTCGGGGTAAAGCATTATGGCTTGCCCTCTGACATACGTTGGACGTAGGTACTCTATTGTTCCTGTCAAACGTTACCGGAGTGTAAAGGAGGGGTATATCCCTATGTTTGACGAACATGTGACTGGAATGTCATGTCTAGGGACCGGCACATTATGCAGCTTAATAATTGACGTCCCTTCGTGGGGTTCAGCATGAAATAATAAAGCCTCTAGTGTTTTGCTATTAGCAATCGCATTGTGCGTGATGTCAGTAATATTTGATTACCTCAGTGTCGGTCTGTGTTTCTGTGTGAAAATTAGCGCGGTAGGCCTGTAATTGTGTAATCCATTTTAAATTTGATTGTAACGTGCATTACATACCTAGCTGTTTCGTGTAGTTCCGAAAAAACAAAAGCGATGTGAAAACGGCGGCCATCCTTTTTCGTATAAATCTAAATCCGTTGTTTTTACTTCATTAGTTTATACGCTTAAAAGAAACTACAACGTTAATTTATAGTTAGTCAAGGTTTAACGCATTGATTGACGAAGTGCAACCCTGTCAGGTCATTAGATCAATAAATAGGTATAACAGAAATTCTAGAATTTTTGAAGTCAATCAATGGCTTAATAGTTAGGGCTGACATAAAAGAAAAAAATATTTTGTAAGTCAATGAAAAAGTTTTGATAGCTAACGATTACAAAACTTTTGCATTGCATTGCTAGTAAAGTCGGTCGTTCAGTCTTACATTTTTTTTTTTTTACATTTACTACACACAAACATTCAGTACTTATATTAAAATTATTTCTGATAATTTATTTTTTATAGGCATTCTTTCGAAAGTGCATAATATATTCAATAGCACTTTGATCAGAATCTCTTTTGCGTTTTAATTGGTAAACAAGTTTATCAACAGTTTTGGACGCATTTGCATAATTAAATTCATAATGTCACTTTATGATGTGATGGGGTCGTTGTATTATTAAACTTTGAATTAACTTCAACCCACATCTCTGCGTGGGTTTCAAAAATAGTAACACAAATAATTTTCGTCGGGACTAATTTAAATACTGATTTGTGGTATTTTTATTATAAAATTATTGTTTAATTTTGTTTTCGCGTTATCTCCGAATCTTGTAAGTGAAGCTAAATAAGTTGATTAGTGCGCCGTTTAGTAAAATCAAAGAAATTAAGAAATTCAGCAAAAGATGAGTTTTTTGAAAATTAATTGGCGTGACTGACACGTTGGACAGACCACCTAAGTATGTAAATGATGATGAAAACATGGCTATTTAAAAATGCTTATAAAATAATTGTTATAATAAATTGAAAACTATACTGTTTGAAATCAATGGAATACCTCTATTATTTTGTTAATCAGTAAAAGTTTTCAAGCTAAAGTTGAAGTCAGTGAAGATCTCCTAAATGCCTGAGAAAAATCCATAACGATTAATATATTGCAAACGAATAAAATCACTAACTTTATTTTGACAGTTCTCACTTCGATAGTCCATCTCTATTCATTTTCGGAGTTGAAAATAAAAAAGTTTAGTTTGAAGACTGACAAGACCAAAAGGATAATGCAAGTGAATGGACCCAATAAATATGTATGGATTTGGGATAAAGACTACGATGTCCATCCAATAAACAACTTTAAATTTTGTTATGGCGTTGACAAAATTGGCCCCAGAAAAAAGTACAGTTGGTTTGTTTTTAAACCAAAATATAAATTATTAAGGACGGTAACATTTTCCCCGTGGGTCGTGGGACGTGGGTAGATTATAGTGACGTCATAATAAAAGGTGATGGTGCGTGTGTGGTCTTTCACATGTTTGTCTCACCCCTGCACTTTAACTTACATTTTTTGGTCCCAAAGATAAAAGCAAGATTTCCTTTACTTAATTTAGTTTACTTTTACTTTCTTCAGCAAAGAGACTGGATAAGTATGTTAGTTTGTTCTGAATGTAAATGAGGTCAATTATAAAAACAATTGTGACCTAATAAATAGACCGTTCTTTCTTACTTTCCCACACTGCTACATCTATTAAATCGTGCTTAAAGCTCACGCAACTTGCAACCATAGCTTCTTGTGATAAGAACTAAAATAGTGAGATTATAGTCTTGTGTTTTGCATTCACAATGCGTCATACCATCATTAACATCGATGTCAGAAGATGATGTATTGTCTCGTCGGTTCATATCAACCAGAGGTTATTGTTTAACACGGGCGACAAATGGTATTATGTTGATTGACAGTTACGTTGATAGCCAGGTTGCAAGAATGGCTAATCTGTGGCCTATTTTCTAAACATTCCATCATCATGTCAATAGTACCGACAACGATAAGGAAAATAATGATGACAATGATATGGTTAAAAAAGTTTCCATATAAATAGCGGAATAGACTACGCATTCGTTTATTTTCATACTTTTAACTAACAATTAAAGTATATTCTAGTAATGTTTATTTAGAAAATCATATTCAGAATGGACATACTTCTCGCACCCTTAACTAAATTATTGATCTGCATGTCCTACGCGAATACCCTTAAAGTTCTCATTTTATAAACTAATTTATTTCGCGCTCAGACAACGCCTTAATTTTTATAGAATGAGAAAAAATAAAAGGTTTGTTAAAAATACTACCCAATATCCACATTAACCTAAAGAAACTATTTTATTTCGCACTCAGACAACGCCTTAATTTTTATAGAATGAGCAAATCCAAAGGGTTTGATAAAAAATACTACCCAAAATCCACATTATCAATGAACAAAATCCTCAGTAAACTTAAGGTAATGGTAATCCGTATTTAACTTTATCATACTGGTCCCAAACAGACTCGGTAACTTCTATTTATACGAAGTAAAGTGGTTTCCGAGAAAAACCAGCCCCAAGACAATAAAGAAATGTCGATGTGAAACTCAATGGCCGACAGAATTGATCAAACGAGTTTCGGTATAAAATAGCAGCACTATTTTTAAGGCTCAACTTATTTATAAGTCTTATGCCTTAGACTTAAGAGTTATTCCGAGAGCAAATACGAATGACCGTACATCAATTTAATGTTTCGCTTAATTTATGTTCCTATAACGAGTCACGCATGCTACTCGTAATGGAATATTACAAATACGAAATTACTGTGATCTCAGTCAAATTATGGCAGTGAACAACGAATTTCAATGTAATTGGATACAGCCACTTGGACTGGCGTAAGTTATAAACGACTTCTGTCAATGGTGTAAAGAGGTGTAATATACACACATTAATAGACGAGATTAAGTTCGTATTGCTATGGATATATGCAATAAATATTTTCGTTGAATACTTGGCTTTTTAAATGCCTCTGTCTCATTGATATATATGTATTATTTAACTCAATGCTCTGTCTGGTGTATTTATTTTTCTCTATTCTAACATCTTTGGTAGATGAATGTAAAGTTATATTACTTTGTTTTTTATTAGTCATTGGATCTTTAAGAAATTTAAAAGTTTTAGTACGTGTTGCGAGTGTATGGCTTAATGCATTTTCGCAATAGAATTATTAATATTTTGTGGAAGTAAATTCCATGCCAGATATAAAATGTTTTTTTTTGCTGTTGAACCCTTACATGACATTAATATCTACTTAAAATATGGATTCGACTACACAACAGCGGGGTAACTCTTAAACAGTTTAGCTTACGAATAAAACAATCGCTAATCTATGAAAATTGAACTGAAAAAACCCTTATGTATAATTGACACGATAAACATTTAAATCAAAAAATCCACGCACAAATAATTGTCATGGCCCTTTGTTACGAGCTACAAGAAACTAGACAGTGAATGTGACGTATAATTAGCCAATTTCAAGCTTTTACTAAATTTATCCAAACCGAGTAAGTATTGAATCCGAGAATCACCGAGCCGTTACGCTAATCGAGTCGACAGGCTGATATCTGTCTATTACGCCGGTATTCCAATATAAGAAAAAGAAAACATTACCTACGCTATACATAATATTCTATCAATATCAATTTCCCGAAATGAAAGCTTCTGAAATTTGTATGCGGCAATCGATGGCATATAAACACTCGAAGTACCTTATTGGATTTCCGCGGTTGTCAACTACTTAATTGGAAGGCAAGTTTCTTAACTCGTCTTCACTTAATAGCGTTCTCGGTAGTGTTTTCATACAAAAGAGTAATTACATTACAACCCGTTTTCAAGGTAAGAAACTAACTGTTTCTAGATAGGGTAAGATGGTATGTAATACGTTTGCTTTTCTTAGACAAAAGCAATATTAAAAACGTTTCTGCAGAGCTTATTACACCTACCTGTGGTTGGGGAAATCGGATTTCGGGCGACTACAAACTAAGAAACTCAGCGTGGTGAGTGGTCTATCGTTCACCACTTGGATAGATAAATAAAAGTGATTGCGAAAAAACATGGTTTAAGAACCAAGTTTAGTGCAGAAAGTTTTTTGCAACTAAACAAACCTAACAAAAAAGTAAAAAAATGTAGTAAAAAGTATTTCTAAAAACAGGTATGAACTTTAAACATCTGGCCAGTAGACCAACATCAATCCAACGTTGTAAGTTCATCCTAGGTGGGCCACTTACTATAGAAAGGCCTATGTCTAGCTTGGCTGTGGACTTTTAGGGCTAATAATGATGATGTCAGTATGCCTACCTGAATACCTTCTGCGCACTAACATCAATCCGACTGAAATTGGAATTATAACAAAAATGATCTAGGAATACGCTAAATTCTTGTCAGATCAACCACAAATCTTAGGGCATGCGTTGGTAATGATGATGACGGTTGCCAAATACATAACAACTTGTTGGTCAGTGCTGAAAAAATGATGGATGGAGTATGACGAGACTCCATACAGTTATAAGTTTTGCAAAAACAAGAGCTTGCTTGGTGAAATTGTAATTTTGATTCTAGTACCACATGTTAATTTAAATTTCATCAACATCATTTCAGCCACAGGACGTCCACTGCTGATCATAGGCCTCCCCCAGTGACTTCCAGATTGGCCGGTTGGAAGCGGCCTGAATTTAAATTTACGAAGCAAATATTTCGTTTTATTTCAATATTGTGGTGAATCTTGCTCTACCGTAAAAACGTTAACATTATAACCCTAAAACTAGTACAGTTTTGCAAACTCATTAAAACTATAAATCTGACTTACACCAAGTCGGACTCGCACAACAACTTTTTATTTTACGTTAACTAATACTGATCTATTATCAGTATTTGGATCGAACCTATCTTTTATATAATACCATTTATATTACGCACTCGTTTGCTTCTTTGTTCAAAGTACGTTAACCCGTTAAAAGAATCAGATAAACACAGATTGGTTAGCCGTGCCTATATTGACCTGCTGACCTGTGGTAGCCAATCACTAACACACCTAGTCTACGAAGAATTAATTTAAGTAGTTCGACCTCACCGAGATATAGATGAGCAAGAAACGGCATTGGTAGAATGTTTATCAAAAAGTCTTGTCACAAAATAAGAATCACAAATAAAAAATTATATAGTATTCGAAATGATGACTTCTTTATTTTTAAAATTGGGTAGCAATATCTTTTTTTATTAAAAACATATTTTTTTAGAGGCGACACTGTTTGTAGTTTTTCCTGTTACTTTTGTTTTGTGTGGTGTGGCCAACACGAAATTAATATCCTTAAAAAATAAGATACCTAGCCTTTTTCTTTATCTAAACATTTTTACATAACTGTAAGGGCTTTTGATTCGTTTGTGAAGTGGGTTTATTTTGTTTTTTAATTATTTATTTATATTAAATAACTTAGAAAATGTAGGCTTAAAAACAAATTACGAATATAAAATTACAAAAATAATACTTTATCATTCATAAATCTTTTAGGGATACGGAAAATCATTTCATTTTAGGCAAAACAAAAAAAAAAAAATTACCACAGTTCCGCCTAATATTGGTCCATGTTTCAAAGAAATTCCGAAACACGAAACTTTTTACTAATAGCAGTCCGTGGACAATTTGTTACGTTATAACGGGTTGACATTCGTTATTAATAAATCATTGTGGTTAGGACACGACCACAGTTAATTACTCTTCAACACGCACAATAATTCCTTAAATAAGCCGAAATTAATTGCCTTCCCATTAATTCGGCTTACATTAAATTAGGCTTTATTGGTGTTGTAACAGGCTCTTATTCTTACTAATTGTTTAGTTAACAGTTACAGATAATCTAAATAAAAATCAATTTCATTTTTGGCACATCGTTAAGTAGCTTTTATCTTATTTATTAATTGTCTATGGCCACATATTCTATGCTATAAGATGGTCTATTGTAAAAGATGTGTGATTATGATTACGATTTTGTTGGTACGTAATACTCAAAATTTGGTGAATTAGCTTTGTGTTTCCAATGGTTTTAAACAGTATAAGTTAAAATGTTGTCTTAAGTTGTCTATGGATGCTAGATTTGACATCCTTAATATTTCTTCACTCAGTTTATAAAAATATAAAAGATATACCTACTATGTTCAGGTATTGTGGACTAAAACTTTGGAATCGAATTTACGTCAAAACCCGACACCGGTGCTCCACAAGCAAACATCTCTAGTTTCGTCATTATGTTCTCAGATGGATAGACAATTTCGTAACAAAAATTTACGTAGAATGTGCTGTTGCTGTTATGTTATTTTATTAGTCGATTTTAAAACATGCACATCACTATTTACTTCGAATGTTAGAAGTACGACTGTACGAAATATATTTGTTATTTATCCAACTCCAATAATTTACCAGGAGTTTCTGTCTCCCGAACCAGTGCACAGACCGCAGAGCCATCGAGGTTTGTGAAAATGTGACCAAAATTTACTACCGTATTAGAGCCAGACGTGACATACGCGTAATCCACAATAAACCTACTTTACACGGCCTGAATGGCTCACCAAAGCGTGATAATTGTGAAAGCAAATTTACACCTACAAAACTGACAGATAGTAAAACGGATTGCGAGTGCAATATTGGGGGCAGCCAACCGTTTTTAACGGGAATGGAAATAATGGTTTACTGTCAAGGCGATCGAAAGGCCTTTATTATCACGTTAAAAGATAAAATCACTATGATCCCGTCAACATTTATTTAGAAATCTAGTGCTAGATTTATCGCCAAGCCCAGATTTACAATGTTGTGAAAATTCCTATCACCAGGATCTGAATTAGGCCCTTAATCACTACATAGTATAAAACAAAGTCGCTTTCTGTGTCCATATATCCCTATGTATGCTTAAATCTTTAAAACTACGCAACGGATTTTGATGCGGTTTTTTTTAATAGATAGAGTGATTGAAGAGGAAGGTTTATATGTATAATGTAGTGTATCTAGTATCAGCATTGCACCCGTGCGAAGCCGGGGCGGGTCACTAGTATTATAAAATATTGGTAAGGACATAACTAGAACGAATGAAGGCAATACGTTACTATTTGTTCATAAAGACCATAGAAGGGAATATTTAAGGAAATAAAGAATAGATCAGACTGCGGGTATAGGCCGCGGCCGGATCGTATCAGAAGGTGAAAAGACTAGCGATTACTACACTGACATACAGGTTTTAAATTAAAAAATAAAAAGAGATTTAAAAAATTTATGTATAATATTGTTTTTTTCTTAACCTAAGATTCTTCCTATCAAGCTTCAATTACCCATCGGTGGCCGCGTAACAATACAATTTTCATTGTGTTTCTTTGCCGTGGCCTGACGGGTAAATATTAATTTAAAATTATTTTCCATTTTATCAAATCATTATTAATTAAGTGGTTACGTGTTATGTAACCCAATGATTTAATGAATTGGGTCTCTTATACACTTTTTAAATGAATAACTTATATCTGTAAAACAAGTTGCTATTAATTCAAAATATTACAGTTCCTTAATGGAAGTTATTGAATAAATGTGAAAAAGGCCTAATAAAAAAACATTGTAAAAAGTAGCAGCGAGATTAATAATCAAGGAATTGTTGCTGAAAAATAATAAAATAAAAATTACCGTTCAAAAAGTTACTGGGAATCATAATATGAAGCTCAATATCATGAGCACCCAGCCGTTTTACACGGGAGAGCGATTCAGTCACTTCCAGATTTTTACATCAGTGTGTACTTTCCTTTGACCGCGGACAACAAATTGATTTCGAAAGCAGGCTCGATCGGAAACGTGAATCAATCATTCTGGTATGAAATATGATCATTTGTAATACTATCAACCGCCTCGTATATCGGATTCTGATTAATTTTGACTGCTCCAACACCGTCTTTAATTGGATGTGATTGGTGAAGGGTTAAAACATCAGTCTTAACATAAAGTAAATGTTGCGATGAGACATAAAATGTTATATTTAATATTGTAAATTTTTGTTTTTAGCAATTCCATGCAAGGTTTAATTGAAGATAAATAACACTTGTCACGTGACGTCCTCGGTAGCTTAGTGGTCAAAGCACTCGCCCGGTATGCGATGGGACGTGGGTTCGAGTCCCACCTGAGGTCGATGATTTTTTTCAAGTGTTATTTATCTTCAATTATATTTAATAGCTGTTCTTCGTTGATTGCAGCGACTAGTCGGTACCAACGACGAGGTTTCTGAATCCGATCGTAGTGTTTGGAAGCTGTCATGGATTTACAGTCTGCTTTTCATTCAAAAATAATGCTAAAACATGGTTTTAGTACATAATGGTGTAAATAAACTAGATTATTATGTTGAACATCATAAATAGTATTTGAGTTCGTTGTTTTGTGTAGTTGCCATAGCACTTTTACTTTATTTTATATTTTGACATTTTATAGCTGATCTAGGCTTTAGCGTTGCTGACATTACCAAATTATTAATTTAGACTAGAATGTAAAACACTTTTTAAATTATAAATTGGAAGATGTCCATATTTATAAGCAATTTAAATAAAAAGCCTACATAAATTATTAATAGAAGCAGATAAAACACCTCCACTAAATTCATCGACACATTTTCGTGTCACGGTAATATGCCTACAATTTAATTCATCAACCAATTTCCGTCCATCAACAGCGGTTTGTCCCGCCAAAATCACTACTACACGTAATTTGTTTTGAGTAGACCACACAGTTTCAATCCACGTCAATTACTGCGGCACATTATAACCAAAACATAATTTTGTTTTTACCCAAAGCAACGCGAGTGAGCAAAATAACAATATTTAGAAGACCCGCTAATATTTAACTAGGGTCGCCATCCTTTTATAAAGGTTATTAATCTGTTCAAAAAGTATCTTTATTTTAGAAATATCATCCAAATTGCAAAAATAGTCTAGTCCTAACCTAACCGAACCGAGGCGAAACAATGAATCCATTGAGCGTCTTGTCATACAGGGCAGAGTAGAGGGCACTAGACCACGCGGAAGATCACCCATGCGATGGACCGATTAAATCAAATCCGCAGTTGGGGATCCATTGTATGAGTGTTCCAGAAATACCAAATGTTGCTTTATGTGGAGGGAAATCGTGTAAGAAAATAAATGAAATGAAATGAAATTCTTTATTCTGTATATAGGCCCTCTTTCGGCCGTTATACTTAAATCACTCAAAATCCTTAAACATGTAAATTGTGAAAAAAAAACGGTGAAGGCGATGAGGTTGATCGACCGGGCGATGTAAAAAGTTAAAGTTTTGATATTTGATCTATTATAAAATTATTATTAATTTTTTGGATTGCTCTGTTTAGATCAAAATTTTGAATCTTGTTTTGCGGGCCTACTCTTTAATATTGCAGTGTTGTGTGAGTAAACATTAATTTGATTTACCCGCTAGGCGTCAAAAACGCTAACGTTTCACCAGAAGTTCGGCAGTGTAATTAACTATCACGAAAGTTGAAAGGGTGAGGCCAAGATCGCAAAAACTTGTTACCATGACGACGCATAAACAAAGAATCCGCTGACCCCCATTAAAACTGTATAGGATAAGAGACGGAGATGATAAATCTATCATGAATTGGTAACGTTTATGTTTAGATACCCAAAATTTACGTGGAATAAAAATAGGTGATAGATAGATTTCTACACTATCTTACCTGAATTAAATTGTCTCGGTCTGGGTATTGTGGTACCGTCGTTGTTTCTGATTTCTATAACACAAGTCCTTTAGGTAGTTACCTTAGTATCAGAGCAATGTATGTGATGTTGTCCAATATTTATTTAATTATTTAACTCTTTTGCCTGTTTTTACCACAGGTAAACGTTTGCAAAGTCATTATTATTTATTTTTATTCAATGGCACACTCCAATATAACATTTAAACATAAATCTTGCGATTTCAACCCAAAAACAAAGTTCTATTACATCTAGCCCATGATATTAACTCGGAAATAATTGTAATCTTCTCTTCAACGATCTTAATAAAGTGTCACTGACACTGAGACAAACTTAATACAGTACATTGACATTTCATCGTGCCTCGAAGTAAAAGATAAATCAAATTTTAAAAATATTCGTTTATTTAGACATTCAAATTTTCAATCGTTGTATTTTTAACAGCTGTTATTAGATTCTTAGTCTTATCTTTTAAAATGTATGTCTCTTGGATTACTCCTACGTCACGACTTACAGCTCCGATATTTTTATAGGACAATTAAACAGAAATAAATTGTTTCGGTTTCATTATCGGAGCGCACTTATCGGCTAATAACCCAGCTATAAAAAATGTAGCGCTTTCTTAATTAAAAACTTCGGAATGGCACGCTGAATTTGTTTTTGCGTCTTTGATGTATTGAATGTTTTTGAATTTAGTTTAGAAAGTAACTTTACTTTATAATAGAAACTTGGGAACGACAACTTAGTTATAGAATCGTCTCAATATCCGCAAACCTTTCTCTAAAATTAATTATGTCGTTTAAAATGACAACGACCATTAGTCAGCTTCTGCTGTTTTGAAGAGCACTGGTAAATAAATACACTATTATAGTTTTACAAGGAGATTACGATGAATACCGAATAATAATACGTTTATTTTCTCAGCACAAACACTTGAGGTACCTACTTATACAGGGTGTAACAAAAAGGCGAAATAATATTTAAGGGTATGTATGTATGTAATGTGAACATTAAGTAATAAAAGTTTTAGTTAAAAATAAACAACTTTTTTTTTCCTTACTAAGTAAATAAATTGTTTTTTTACCGAAAGTGTTGACAACCCTGAATCTGCGGTCATTCGTTAGCGAACCCCTGCCCGCAACCCTCGCCCGCCGCACGATCAGCTGATGCGCGGACGCTGCGCGCCGATGATATTTAAGGTTGTCACCGATAAGTTTTTGTTAAAACTTTAGCATCAATTTACTCAGTAATTTATACTCACACGAGTTTGTGGTTTTGCATTGGAACTACACATTTACTACTCTACACGTCCTTTAAATTTTATTTCGCCATTTGTTACACCCTATATACAATTTCAGTTGTATTAATAACTCAAGTAAAAGTGATTCGTTCTTCTTTTATGTGTCCCTAAACATTATTTAGAATACAAGATATTTTTTTGTAAGTTTTAATGTGTCAGAGTACTTTTCTGAACTACTTAATACTTACGTAATACGTACTCGTACTTCACTACAATGTGTACCTACTTTAAATTAAATGTCAAGATGATTTTATTTAAAAAAAGTTACCTGTGAACGACTATTTGAATGATACAATATGTGACTTTAAAAAACGCCTCACAATTTTCTTGAGATGTTCATTTATAAAAAAGGCTGACAACAGTTACCGAGTTTTATACGCTGCTGATTTCTAAGTGCTAGCCAGTAAATTTGTTTTGCAGCTTGCAGTAATAGTATGGTTTAAAATAATATGGAGATGTGCGATGACGTGCAAATTTTAGACAAACAGGTCTAACATAAATAATTTTAGCCGTATTGAATACCTTGCAAATTAAGTTACCAACAGATAGTAGATATTAAAGATTTCTCGCAACATTGGGTGACTAAAATGTTACTATAACTACCTAACAAACACATTTGTAAGTGAGTGTATGTGTAAAAATAAATGTTCCAAGAAACTATTTATGAACGGAACTTAATACAAAAAAGCCGATACACGCTTGGCGAGTTTTTTCAACTGTTCCCACAATACGCCCTGTAAATATTTATAAACGCATAGATTATTTTAATTAGTCTCCCTGTCCAACTGCGATATATTCGCGCGATATCTCCAATGACAGACACAAATAACCCACTATAAATTCTGCCAACAACTTATACTCGATAACCTAACTAAGTGGACGTTTAAATCAATTGGTTAACATGAAATGTTACTAGACAAGTCCAAATGTATTCAGATTGCTAACGACGAAGGAACACGAAAGCCTGGACTATCATCCCGTACATGGAAAAGCAAAACGACCCCTCCATTATATGACGGCGTCTGGAGATCAACTTTAGATCTTCATTCGTGGTGACACTTGTTGCGAATGAAATAAAGTTGAAAGTTGAATGTCGAATGTTTTAAGTCGACGACATGGTACGTGCTTTGCAAATCAAGTGCGTTCAAGAGCGGATGGGTGTGCGTCTATGAAAAATCGTGGCGAGGGTGACACAATAAAGCGAGAGGAAAGGGGTCCTGCAAAGGTGCTTTAATCGCAAGCGAGTAGGTACCGAGACGAAAGAAGGCAGCGTTGTACACCGAAAAACAAAATAAATAGTACTTTATTCATTTTAAATCGACAGCCAAACTTAAATTACTGTCGAATCAGCCATTCTTATGATAACAACCAATAAGAACAGCCAGATTGCTTTGTGAAAGAAGTATTAAATACAAATGCTTTCGGAGCTTGCTATACCTCATATTATGAGGATTACTGCTAAATTCGCGTTTTTTTTGGTATTCTGCCTTGAGTTTTTCTAATTAAAAACTAAGAAGAAATGAAACCAAATTAATTTTTCAATAATAATTTTTTAATAAGATTAAAAGGAATTGAGAACCTGTTTCTTGTTTTAATTCGACAAGTAGATAACTTCCACAATAGTTTATACAAGGAATCGTTAAAACTAATGGAATCAAACAATTATTATTGTTAGTCATTGATAAAACTAAAATAATAGCAAAAACAGCTAGATACAGACAATATTTATGAAAACGCAAATCTTCATGTATAGTATTCTTATCTGAAACTAATCATTAAAGTACGTACTCGTATATAAAGTAAATAAGCTTCTCGCGCCGTATTCAGCGTAATCAAGAAAGTTTAATTCATAAATCCATTGTGTCTTCGACTTTTGATATCAGCCCGCGGCTATTAGGGTTCAAGTTATCGAAATCAAGTCAAGATTAACATGAAATAATTTTCCTAAAACATTCTAAGTTTTTGATTCAACTTTTATAATAAAAATCAACTTGTTGCGATGTTGTGAAACAACAAAGTGTGATTTTAATATCGCCTTTAATTAGATTTACCAAAGTGTGAATTTGGTTTTTGTTTGTACAAAATTCAAAGATACCAAAGCAACGAAAAATATTGACAAAACAGGTTAACCTTTTTAAGCGTACGGTGTGACACGCGACAGAATTTTACTCCAAAAAATGCGTATCACTGAAAAATAACACCAAAATATTCATCTTTTAAGCCAATGGCATAAGGTTGAGAATTCTGGAAAAAATCAAGAGCCTCGTCGAGATATCACCCCTAGTGTAACAGCTAATGAATTAGCCTGTCAATAATATCAAAGCAAACGCCAGCTGTCAATTTTCGAGTGACGCCTTTAGAAGGGCTGTTTTTTAAATTTTGTAAACACGAACCACTACAAACAATCTTAACACAACATAATAAGAATCAGATTTGCAAAGCACTATACATCGTGATTCTGATTTGATTGATGACAAGTTTTTAATGTGTCAATTGCGTGTTAGAAAGAATTATGCAAACAGTGTTCTGTAAAAAAAATGCTTGAATAACGTTTTCTGTACATTTAAAAGTTTCATTTTCGCACCAGGAATTAACAAATTAAAGCCTACCTCTACTTTTCATTGTACTACGACTGGTTGCAGTCATATGGAAAATTTGCATGAATTCTGAAACAGATAACCGAGGGAAAGCTACAATGCAAAGTTTGGCTGAAATGTGTGGAACTCGTATGTGGTTTCTGCGAATTTCAGAAGTTTGTTACCAGAGTTAACATTGTCGTGGTCAAGCCAGTGAAGTAAGTGTGTGTTCAAATTGTTGCTTAATAGATGGATCTCGAGATGATACAGTTAAACTTACCTACTTATTTCGAAATGTTTTGTTTTCTTAGTTCTATAATATACATATCTATACTACGAATTTGAATGCTTTATATTAAATGTTTTGTCAATTCTGAATATCTATTCCATACCTTGGTCAATGAATTATTTGATTCGGTTGAGTAGTTAGCAATAAACGTAACAAACTTTACTTTTTTATAATAAAGGTATAGATAGATATTCGTATTTACAGCGAAAAAACTAAAAGTTAAAATATAGCGCTTAATTTTTTACTACATATGTAAAAAAAATAACCAATTATCTAGCCCCAAAGTTAGCAAAGCTTATACTATCTTAAGTCAACCTTTATTTATAAACATCCATAACTTAGATACAAATGGTCGTGCTTATCTATCGCACACACACAGTGGCCCCTTACGGGATTTAAACCTGCAACCGCCTGACTTAGTAGTCCGGAGCGCGAGCCGCTACACCTGACGGTCTTGTCAACTATTCAACCAGCACTGAAATATGCTCCAATATTTAGACATTTGATTCGAAAAACACTAAACATCAAATTAAAGTTCAATTCAACAAACAACACCAAAAACGTCTCGTTCAAATACAACATACGAGTCATACAAGCACGTTGTATGGCAACATTGTCACTACTGCAACCCACAACCACATGTTGCTTTAAGATATGAGCGAACGTCCTACTTTAACACCAGGCCAAATTGAAAATGAATACAAGGCACACCCATATCACAAAAAGAACAAACAAGCCATTATCATTATACCAATTGCAGAGAAACATTGCGGACTTGGATAAATTGTTATTGATGATTTTCTACAAGTTTTTACAACAAAAACTAAATAAGATTAATTATATGTTATACAACCTGCTTAGTAAAAACATGGTAGGTCCTATCTTTAAATATTTGATATAGGATTAAAAACGAAACAAGATTAAACCTCCTATCTTTAAAGAACTGATTTTGCATTTAATTTAAAATGTTATTGGACATTTTTTTCAGTTTAATAAGATTGAAAAATAATATTTTAATAATATATATTTTTGCACTTTATGTCTATTGAACTATTATTATACAAGGAAAAAAATGTCTGCAACTTTTAGTGATTATGAGGATTAAAATTAGCTGTTCTAACTTTACTATGGCAGTGCAAAGCCTGCAGGAACAAAGACTGGCAAATAAAGATTCCAACTACAAACGGGTGGAAGCCAACAGTGGCTAGTGGCAACTGGCAACTACATGTTGCACTTCAGGAGAATTACCCATTTACTGGGGTACTTATTTAATTACCCCGTTATGGGTGAAATAATAAACAAAAGTTAGGATATTGGATAAAGATAATACTTAAATTTAAAAGAAACCGTGATCAAGAATTTTCTTCCTCCTAGACTTCAAAATTTAGTTTTTATTTCATTTAGCAAAAAAGGTCATGTTATTTATTGCTGATTTAAAATAATTAATCTGTTGGTTCAAGTTCAAACCGTTAAAAGTTCATTCAAAGATTTCTTATCTAGTGATAAAAATTAACGAGTTATGATGAAAATATAATTAATTAACTACGTAACAAATTTCATCATATGTTATTTATACCGGGCCGTATCTTCGGTATTTGATTAAATAAGTATTTTATCAATTGTCTTTTTAATTTTTAACATTTTTATTACTTGGAGAAACATTAATGATATGAAATTAAAAACCGTAATGCAATCCTACGTATCAAAATAATTTAAATTTGTAGTTTTTATGCATGGAAAAAGTTAAATAATTAATTCATATTTAAGTATGTATTTATTAAAAATTTATTTGTATTTAGTAAAATATTCCAAACATTATTTAAATTAAAAGAACTGAAGTTATATTTCGAATATTTAATTGACTATTTATTGAAATTAGCGCAAAAGCAAAATCATTTAATTCCACCATTACGCAGCTATTAATAAGTTATACATTGTTGAGCTTAATAAATTGCAGATCACCAGTGGACCGAGTGTATGTCTTTTATAAAGTAGAAGAAAAAAAACGGCCAAGTGCGAGTCAGGCTGGCACACCCAGGGTTCCATAGAAACTTTACTGACGTTAAGTCAATAATCGAGTCTGAAATTTTAAACTCTATTTTAAAGTGTTATTGAAAATATAATTCTGTGTGACGGTTTTTCAATTTCATTTGAACCTTTAAGCGTTCCTGGTAACGGATGGACGGACAAACATCTCTGTCTTGACAGAGAGACGGACAACGAAGTGATCCATAAGAGGTTCCTTTTACTTTTTGAGGTACTGGGTAACGGCCAAAAGTGTGTTATGTTTTTTGCTGGTATTCTTAGAGCGGCAGTAGAATGGTAGCCATTCAGAGGCCAATCCTGCGGTCGTCCACATGTTGCTTGCAAGACATTAGCATATCAAAGCGCCTTCTCAATTACATGATGACAGGCGGACAGACACTACACTTTGCTTAAGGTTGGGCCGGGATTACAATGAGCTATTTGCACGTATGTTGGGATGGACAAGGGCCAGTATACATTATATAGTAAGATAAACCTTATACGTGCTAACGTAGACATAGAAAACTAGTCTTAGACTGAGTTGCACTACCTTAACTTTAACCGTAACTATAACCGGTGTTTCTGTATGGAGTTTGACAGACTTTTGACGTTTGTTAAAGCTAAAGTAAAATGGTGCAACCCAGCCATAGTATAGCATTACATTTACCGAACTTTTAGTCGCATAACGCGAGGCATGATGGGGCACTTGCCACGCAATATATTATGCACTTACATTATAATGCGATTTGCAGTAATCGTTAGGCTAAAGGTTCGGCACTGCGTCGAAAGCTACGAAACTTCTGCTGATGTGCCATAAGTTACATAAAAAACACTGCAAGAATATTTCAGCTAAGTTGTGCCAGTAGGCGCTTCGCGAGTTAAGTCGATTTAACCAGCAGGGCTAGCATGCGCTACACGATAAAATTTTGTCGTGGCATTTTATCGACTTTTGACCTAAATATGTCGTTTTGTCTTCGACGATAATAAAGAAAAACCAAAATATCATGGCACTGCCATGTTATAACGTAAAATTAAGTGGCTACGAACAACGAGAGACCCTGAAAATATTAAGAAAAATGATTCGAGTCGTCTGTGATCCGTTAGGTTAGGGAAAACGACAAAATTATCGTCTAAGACAAAATTTGTCTTGTCTATCGATAAAAAATCCGATGCGCGCATGCTAGCCCTGCAGGACAACATAGTGGCAAATAGTCAACGCCATAAATTAAACACATTGCCAGTTGCTTAACCAAGTGGCCATCGAACCTCTGATTCAAAATCCAAAATAACAACCTTTAAATCACGTGGTCTCCGATTAACAATTTGCTATCGAATAGCTCTGATAATTCAGGCTAATGCCCAGGTGAGAAACTCTTTATAGGACTGTAGGTAAGCATATTATTGGTGACAGTGTCTAGTTAGTTGCGCTGTAATAGTGAATTAGAGCCCTTAACGAAGATGTAAGGTAATTTAAAGATTCAAACTAAAGCGTTGCAACTTACAGCTAGTATTTTTTTAAATATATTTTTTATCGGACAACATGACATACTGTATACATTGTTCTGATCCTAAAGTAGCTAAAATAAGAATTTAATTCTCTTGCGTTTTAATGTACGTATTGTCTGCGTCAAATTTTTTAATAAAACCGCTATTTTTCATCCATATTATTCCCGTAACCGTAGGTATTCCTTAAACACAAACTACGTCATGTTTCTACTAAATATAAGCCTTTTTTTGTTGTAAGGCATGAAAAAAATGCTTTATTTTACTATTTTTTAATAATAAATAAAAAAATGCCACAAGTATTATCCAATTATGCAAGTACTCGACAAAAATGACTGAGAAGTATTACCACTATTTGTCAAAGGGAATAAGAAGATCAGTGTCTAAGCATCTTTAAGAGGGGTGAATAAGATATATGAGTACATCACTCATATCATATCGTCCATTTTACTAACGAAGTGGACCAACCAACACAAGCCCAAGGATTAAATCGACTCCAACCAAGATCCCTCACTGGTCGTACCTTTGACTGCCAAAATTGTACTCCGCAATAAATCAGTGTGTACAAACATGTATGCAGGCGAGCATCGGGGTGAAAACCGCTTGCTTGGCAACGAGCCACGCTCGCGGTTGAATTATCAAGCACCACCATAGATTAGTAATACGCGCAGACAGGACACAGCGTCGAAGTTACGCTGCAGTCAACCTAAGTAAATTAACTGCCTGTAAATTCACTAACTCTATTCAGTCCAGTTTGTGTCTTTTAGCTTAATTAATTTAGCAATCGTAAATTTTAATTAGCAGAATAAATCGTCTGGAAAGTTAAGAAATCTATATCACTTAGAAAGTTTTAGAATGGGACATGCTTCATTGAAACAAATTGGCAATTAAGTGACTAATTAGAAGAATTCTAAAAGTTACAGAACTAAATACCTGTATTTCAAGATCGTAATTATTTCAGGCACTTAACATTTCTTATTAAACTTACTTTAGCTTACCAAGTTTTTAATTAATGCTTTTATTTATTGTAGTATAGCAATAGTTTAATTCAAACGTGTTGCTTTTTAGATCAAACGAACTAATAAATACTAATGTATTAGTTTGTAAATAAGGAATTAAGATCCCTTTGTAACGTAATAACGTTTTTTTTCAAAGGCTTTCTTTTATACCCACAGGAATTGAAAAAGTCAAAATTACTGATCAGAAATTAATCCCAGGACTACGCTGCTGCCAAGCGGGTCATCAAATAGACTAGATAAAGACAAAAAAATAGATTTCATTTATACTCATAACTCATCTACTCAAATACTTAATCTATGTTCGTATATATCACGTTTTGCGGGAGCCCTATACCAACTTCAAATCTAGTGGTGTGGCGTTGAATGGAAGTTTGTTAAGTTGTTTATTAAATTTGTTTCTAGCACTTTAATAGACGGTTTGATATGTTAAATAACAAGAGTTTGTGCGTTTATGATAGCTTAAAACTGTTTTGAACTAAATTAAATAAGTTTATTTTAGTTCGTGCAAAATTTTGGGTATGTTTTGTTATGTCTGGGAATAATTAACTCACTAAAAACTAAAGTTAATAAGATGAATGTGCATACTGCACTCGATGTGTTTGAATAATAACGTATCAAAACCAACATGTGTGGTAATACATATAAGTGTGATTTTTATTCTAAACGACTCGTTTATCGAAGTAGCGAAACGATTTATATTTTTAATACTTATGTATGATTTTTTGGCGATAGATAATTTTAAATTTAAAGAAAGTTGTAAGAATCTACACGTACTTATACATACTGTCTTATTCGAGGACTTGTTAAAAAGTTCGTTAGAAAGTAAAATAATCCCTTTGCGCTGCAGATAGAGGTAACTCATCATTTTTAAATAAAGAAAACACGACTAGGCGATTTATTTAGGCCATGGCTTTATTTATCTAGCTAGTTGAAAGCCTTATTTAAACTGTATTAGTAATTTATTCAACTGTTCAAAGTTATTTATCAGTTTTAAGCATGATTAAAACTCTTACTAAATTAATTTAAATAGTTGTTCAGATTAGACTTGAACTTAATACACTTATGAAGTCAGGGCTCACCGAAAACACATAGTTCGCAATAATAATATTATTTTAATTTTTTTATACAGGTTATAATCAAATAAAAGAGGTTGTAGAATAAGTCAGTCTTAATATTAAACGAATGTTTCATCAGTATGACCACCTTTACTAAAATTAAAATCGAAAATTTAAAAAGGAAATCAGATTTGTATGGTGATACTGTTACTAACCACTACTTTGATGATAATATTTGGAGCTCTCTCTTCTCAATTTTTTCACGATTTCGATGCTGACCACTTTATCGTTTGTATTGATGATCGCATATGCCTTATTTTATGTTGCTTGGACACATTCGGCTACTAAATTACTAAAAATCGACTAAAATACTTGTTTAGTCTGAACTAGGCTTCAGATATTAAAATGTCTTTGCCTAAATTTAAATCTTTGTTCATCTTAACTAGTTAATTACTCAATTAACGACAGTAATAAAGTAAGTAAATTAACAATGACTAAAAACAAAAGATTTCACGCCTGACAACTTCGTTTGAGATTAAGAATCGTTAGCCCAAATTGAAAACAAGTTTATTACATTTACACAAAAGGACTGAAAGCTCATAAAATTTTAAAAGCAAATATTTTGGAGGGGAGTTTCACTTACAATATTATTACTAGATTAAACTAACATTGTTTGATACCGTTAAAACATTTAAGTATTCAACTAATCAGTACCAGGCTATACTCTCTATTTTTAACCGATGAAATCGCATTCGAAAATGTATATAACATTTCGGCTGACTTTTGACACTTGGGTTTTTTAATATGTAACATCTTTATTATTATAGTATTTTTAACTATAAAAAAACTATATATCTTCCGCATTAAACCCAGTATTAAACTGTAATAAATAAATAAAATAAAATTTACACAGTCTTTATTTTTGCTTCAAGGTGACCAGCTGCTCGACCACACACCGGACTGTCGCAAAAAGTCGACAGCCGAGAAACCTTACTCGAAAGTAAATCGCGAGTTCGGAACAGGCGAACTGTCGCCGCGTCAAAACGCATCAGGAGGGATACGCGGCCGCGCGTTAAATTGGACCTGCGATGAGCTCGACCGCGAAATACAATCGCGAAGACGATCGGAGGTAACGTCAGTGGGTAGGGGTGCCAACGCTGATTCGTACAACTATATAATATAGGTATATAGTTAAATTATGTTTAGCTTTCTTTTAGGGGATTCTACAGTTCATATTCGTTGAGATTTAGAGCTAAAAAAGGCACATTTTACTTTTTCAGTACCTAAACCGATGAAAATCGTTGCGGCGTGCTATTCAACCAACAGGTATAGAAATAAAAAAAAAACACTTTCCCATATTAAATTTCCGATCAGCTGCTGTAGGGGTTGAAGCATCATTGAACTTTGTATTGTTAAATCGAAGTTGGTCCCTAAATAAAGTAAATATTTGATTAAAATTATAACGATGAATCAGAATATACTTAACACAGGCAAAGGTAATAAATATGTACCTACTATTGTATACCAAGTTGCTGCCAACCCTAGAGAAATTGTTTTTAATTCCGTTGCTTTAGATTACACTGGATCTAAGTTTACTCATATAAACCTCAGAGCCCAGTGCAAGCATTTTTATTTTACTTACACGCAAGCTAAGAGAAAACGCAAATTATCTTATCCGTTATCCTAGTTGCAATAATACAAGCTTTGCTTAGTTTGGGTCTAGATAATTGGTGTGACGTGTGTCGTGTGGTGCCGGCACGTTAAAAGAATAGCACCACCCCTTCTCTTCCTATGGGTGTCGTCAGAGGCGACTACAGGAGAACCGCCACAAGAAGACGGGCAGCAGCGTCTCCTCTCCACCATTGGCCAAACTGCGATCGCCAACCCGCCTGCCAAGCGTGGCGATTATGGCAAAATCCTCCTTTTGGAGAGGCCTGTGTCCAGCAGTGGACTGATATAGGCTGGTGATGTGACGATGTGATGAATTGGTGTGATTGTGGAAACAATTTATTTTATATTTATCTTCTTCTTTGAGTGTCGACTCAGGCTTTCATATATGTGAGGACCAAAACTCAGCCACCGAAATAGCACTATCAGTGGCCTTGTGAAGATCCTCGCGTGTGCAGGTGTAGGGACACGCAAGGCATGTTAGGAGATGAGTCATTGTCTGGGGGGAAATACCGCATAGACATGCAATCTCCAAGCTGTAACCCCACCTGTGCAGGTTCTCCCTGCTTCGGCCTACCTGGGTCTGTAATCTATTTAAGGACTTCCAGGTTGCCCAAGGCAGAAAATTTCCAGGGGGAGTCGCTCTAATAGCTCCATATTTGGGTCTTTGGGATATTTCTTCTTCCATAGCTTTAAGCGGGCCTTTGGCATGCCCGTCCAGAGAAAAAAACGATTTTTTTTAAATATGTTATTTAAGAAAAAAATTCAAGCAAAACGGAGTTGTTGATCACGTTTCTATAAATTAAAAAAAACACACCCCTGGCCATCAGAGTGCGTTATTTTTTCAGAATTTCATGTTATTACGAGCTTTGTAAAACGCTAAGCAAAAAAGCTGTTCTCATGAAAATACTAGAGTTTTTGGCGAAATACGAGTCGTGTCTATTTTAATTAGATTTGTAAATTCTGGGTTGAATTGTTGAAACTGGATCGTTTTTCGTTGTGTTTAAAAGTAAAATATGCACTCCTTTTTGGCATCTGCTAGATGAAAACTTAATAAAACAATTCCGTGTTCAGTTATTAAAGAAAATGTAGCCATTTTGCGTAGTTATTATAATGCTACTAAGATTATCTCTAAATTATATTTTGTTTAGTATTTGTATATGTCATTTATTCTACTCGACGTACTTGTGCTTTCGCGCGTTTTCCGATCATTTTATTTTAATTAATAATTATACTGTTTTATCTATTGATACATTGTGGATACATTTTCCGTCTTCGTCATAACAGCACTCAATTTTACTTGTAAGCGAGTAAAACTTCAAGCCTTCAAGTATTTTTGCGGTATGCATAATGCAGGCTTAGATTTACCGTTAACGAATATCGTACCTACGAGTATAGACCGCAGCTTTCGCGATGGGAGTTGGGACATTCCCAATGATTTATACCCAAGAATTAACCGCACGTACAATTTATATACCATTGTTGGTTGCAAGTAATAAGAATTAAATAGGAATACATCTCTGTCGTTTTGTTATTCATATTACATTACCGTATCTTCCTTTTCCAGACGTTTTAAGCGTTGATTATTCAGCGATATCTTGGCGTACCATCTGTTGGGTTAGGCAACACAAAAGACGCTTTATGTCAGTAGGTGTAGGGTGTGTTTTTGGTTAGCTGTAAATGCTAAGACGGTATAGTGAGGAGACATTATTTTGTCACAATGGTGGGTTCCGCCCACTCGCCAGAAGTCTTCACTGATGCACCGCTTTAGGGAACGAATAAATTAGAACTCGGTCCACAACTGTGCAGTTCCACAGTATCTTTACGGTTGTTTTAGGACGCCCTGTAGATTGTCTGGGCTAGTCGTTTGAATTTAAACCTGAACTCGAGCTCATGTATTTTCTACTGTGCGCGAATTAATTCAACACTTTCACTGTGTGTAAACGTATTTCTAAGGTACTGTTTATTTCGCACATTTAAGTTCAGTAGTTTAGCAAGAAATATCTCTTAATTTATCTTATAATGGTAGACTTCAAAGCTTTAGAGTAGCCATAACACTTATAATATTTTAAAATTCAATCTTATATTTCTAAAATTTAACAGAAGTGTTATGAAACAATAGGTTCGTGGCCTTGTATATCGTACTGTATATTTAAAAAACAATAAGTTTTTATGAGGCATAAACAAGTTAATTGTACGAACACATTAAAGATTTTATTTTTTCACGTAGGTTCTTTAGATAAATTTGATCCATATTTATCTTCAAATTTGATCCAATTAATTATTCACCTTACAATAGTATAGCAAAGAAACGATCTTGTACATTGTACTAGCCAAACATTTTAGTGTCACTGCATTTTTAATTGTAGCCTAACTAATACAAAACTGAGTACGAGTGTAAGGCAACAGAGATTAGCCTGAACTCACGTCCGTGAGAAGCGCCAACCACAATGCTCATGACGGCTCCAACGACCGCAAAGACTTGTAATCTAATACGCGAAGCGCAGCGACACTGGTTTTCATGGCATCGAATCTCAAATTACACTCCCACAGTACCTTCTCCAACCAAAATATCAATCTATAATAAACCTTAGCTGCATAAAAATAAGAGGTGAGGTCCATTTCGAGGACGGAAGGTATGTGTTGCGCAGTGGCCGATTCGTAGATTGCTTTTTTGTACCGCAAATAAAAAAAGTCTCGCCGTCGGCTATCGTGTGTCACACCGCAAATACACACGGCGTCGGTAAAAAGTGATAGGATTAAACAACTAGCCTTTTTCGCAAGGCAGAATTTGTACAAAATTCATAACAAACAATTGGAATTCGTCTCCGTTGTCTGATTTACTCTGTGAACTGTTATTTAGAAGAAACATAGACTAAATGTTATTTAACCTTGATTTTCAGATAGAAGAAAGTTTAAATGAAAAAATCATTTCAAGGTTGTAATTTATTTGTCTTTATAATAAACTAACGTCATGCGATACCTCCAGTGAACGTTGTTGTAGTATTATTTGTGTAATCAAAGATGTAGTTTTACAGGCAAAGCCTTTTTTACAGCGGCTTGTCCACCCCGTTAATGAAGAAAGTACATTTACTTGGTGTTATGTAAATTTCAAAACTATTGTTTCTAACGATATTATCATACAATATTAAGTCGTTTAAAATAAAAAACTTATATTAGTTAGCGTAGTGTTAATTGGAGCTATCTTAATCAAATAGCTATTTGTTTTTAAATAGGTCGAATAATCGAAATTTATATGAGATTTTAATGAATACGTTGCAATTATAACAAATAATGAAATATAAAATTTTTTTTTATAATAATTTAGTATCGGAAAGCAATTATTTTGATAATGTATATCAATTTTCCCATAATTAATAGGTAACGTACCTAGAAGTAAATATTGAAAACGATTCATGAAACAAAACGAAAAACGGATTAATTAATATTTAAGTATCGACGAAGCGTTATGTTAAATTTTACGTAGGTACTATGAACATTGCAAAATAAATTTAATTATACGAAAAGGGAGTCTGTTCGGATTATAGAAATGGTATTACTGATTTTAACAATGAGTAAAAATATGCAATAAAACTATGTAATTTGACTAATAGTGATTTTCACACAGGCTAAATACATTGAGGTGGAACAAAAATGACATCATGACACTTCTTGGTCAAATAATATAATAAGTATCATTTGATGTTTGTTGAATTTGATAAACTCAGTAGTTATCAGGTTCTGCGTATTTGGAGATACAAGTTGTGGAAGGTAACATGACATTTTAATAACATGAGAGAATGAAGTCGCCGCGTCGCTTTGAAATGATTTAGTCCAAACTAAGGATGAGTTGCATCACCTTAACTTAAACCATAACTTAACTGGTGTTTTTGTATGGAGTTTGACAGATTTTTGACGTTTGTTAAAGTAAAAGTAAGATGGTGCAACCCAGCCTAATACTCCTGACGTCAGCATATTTCTTGCCCGTCATTTAGAACCATTGATAATGTTAGGCTGTAGACACTGCCTCGTAAACTATTGTATAAAACTATTTTGCGATTTACATAATTAAGCTAACTCTAGCTTTAGATGCTTAATAACAACTTGTTGTTACATACATGATATTTGATTGCTCATTCTGAAGCCCAGCTTGATTTATTGATCTAGTTCAGTCTAGCTCTATACTGCCAGAAGAGGCAATTTCGAAGGCTTGATTAATGACGTTCGGAATCAAAAAGTTGATGAATGCGACAAAAAGTGGATTAAAACTAGTAAAGGTGGTGCGTCAAGTAACAATGAACTAAGATTATTTTTGAAATGAAAGAGTCCCTGTTTGTTTTTGTAATTAAAATTAAATCGAAAACCTTGCAGATATATACTCAAAGTGTGCTAAGTTCGTCCCATAAACAACGATTTCAATCAAACGGATCATAACGTATGATATTATTTATTTTTCGTTATTTAGGAAACAAACAGCTTTACAATATTTCTTTTAGCTTAAAAATAAATTAATCATATAATATTAATGATCTACAAAGCCAAGGTGGTTGCGGGTTCGAATCCCGCAAGGGACAAATATTCGTGTGATTTTGCCATACTACGAGTAAAAGCTTTGCTGAGTTTGGGCTAGATAATTACTGTTATAGTTGGAACAAAATATTTTTGATAATAAAACATCGGATGCTTATAAATTTATTTAAAATCACCTATTGCATTTCGTGTAATAAACCGACTCGTAACATAATTGTTTTTGTTGTGGATATGAATAAACTAATAAAACGCAAACCACAGCAAAAACTTATTTCCACGATTTCAACACTACAAACTTCTACCCCTCCAACCCAAATAAAATACTGTTCAATGTACACAACACTAATTAGCGTAAACCTAACCCAAGACAACAAAGCCGACAATAGAAATTACTTAACCTTAAATACGCTTCAAAAGTTCAACCCAGACCGAGATGGCAAGAAAAGCGTCGACTTTAATATGCACCTCGGTGAGGGTCTCAGTTTTGAAGAGGTGGGTCCTCCGATGTACTTTATCTTGCCACAAGCCCCTTTATAGCAAAGGGTCGCTTGGAGGATACGATTAGAAGTCTTAATCTTTAAAAGGGAACGGACAGTTGCGTTGATTTTTTCCGCTAAGCTCCTGACAAATAATTGGACGGACCGTTTCGAGGGGAACTAAAAGCAGACTCAAGTAAAGGTATTCTGTAGATAAACGGATAAAATTTTCTCCAAAAAAGTGAACAGATCTATAGAACTATTAAAAATAAATAAAATAATACCGCTATAAAAAACTGGGACCGAAAAGTTTTATTATTACATCTATTAAAATAATTCAAAGTTTAAATAAAAAAACAGTAACTATTTTTTTGGGAAACAACTAATCAGATACTCGTATATAGGAGTAATACTGATTAAACGGTTTTTATTTCTTTCTTATAAATGTTAAGATCCCACAGGCCATCTACAATTCACAATATCAAGCATATTGACTATTAGATCCATGGTGTTTACTAACTGTTGACAGATTTGCCAATGTTTTTGACTGTCATCGTTTTTTATAACTTCAACTTTAACCCCAAATCCGTCGTCGGATTGTGCATTCGCAAATTCACGGACGAGATGAAAGATGAAACCCTTACATTATTAAGATGCTAAGCTTCTGTATGAAATATTTTACCCGCGGGTCGAAAATAAATTTCGATAGAATGGCCAAGGGAACAATGCAAGATCAAAGGGATGTTTTCACAAGTTGTCGGCAAGGGGTATTTTATGCATGTGGTAATAAGATGGTAATGTAATTGTGCCCTTAAATGAGGGGGCTGCTATCATCGAGAATACAAATTTTGCTAATGTTATTACAATTTATCAGATCGTTCATAGTAGGGCGCATTTTCTTCACAATTAGGTGTCAAATATATTACGATTTATGAAATAGCAATTTATTATGTATCAAATAAAGATAGGCATGATCTTAATCTGTCGAACAATCAATGCACGCTTGTTAATTGCATTGAACTGTGGCAGGCTTACAGGCATGAACAAATAGCAGACACAAATAACAAATCATAAGTATCAATTAGCAACAAGACAAATAACATAGAGCTATACCAATTCGAAGTATTAAATTACTCAAGCTGAGACGGAAGTCAACCCGGCTTAATTTATTAGGCACAGGAATTGTTTGCAACAAATTCTAATGAACCAGTTAAGCAGGCTGGTACGGCTATTGTTGGCGACAATAAATATAGCTATCACACTGAAACAAGATAAAGATATAGAGCTAAGAGCTTGAGAATGATAACGCCAAGAAGATATACTAATGCAAATTCAGTTCAACTTTATAGAAAGTTCAGCTATAGAATGGGATGAAGAATATATATATGGGGACATTGGATATGAGGTATGTGTAGGCTAGTAAAATTTAAATATATCAGATATATCGGATTGCTATTCGCAACAATTTTGATGGAATAGCGGTCATTCTATTTAAGCACTTGAAAAATTGTAAAATTCAGAAAATGTAAACGATATAACAAAGCCCGTGTTATTCAATAAAAAAACACGAAACGCAGAGTAAACGCCAACAAATATTAGGTGGGTAGGTATCCCTACGGTTTTCATTTGTTTCTAAAGGGCGTGAAAAAAAAACAGAGGCATTGATCAAAACACGGAATGAAATTCGGGCACCAACGAAGCGTCAGACCATTTGCGTTAACAAAAAAAGTCAGGAACTCAATTACAACAAGCCGTATCAGCCCCGCTCAAGCGCAATATTGAAATGTTCTAATTTGCATAGTTATTATAAACATGAGTTGGGCGATTTACAGGCCGGCGAGTGAGAAGGGTAGTGCAATTACATAAAAAGAGATAAGGACGGCGATGGTAACCCTGCAAGTACTTTGTCCTTGCAGGGTTATCATCGCCTTGTAGGTTTTTATGCGTGCATTGTATACCCTCATTTAATACTTTTGAATTAACTAGCTAAAATTGTGATTCGTGTAGCCAAACAGCGGCAGATTACACCGGCCCACTCAATTAGCAGCGGATATAATTTGAATTTATAATCATAATTTTAAACACATCTGGTTGGTCATATGCAGGTGTCAAACAAATATTTATAATGGTGTTATTAACACTATTATGCTATGGTCTTTGTAGAGTTTAAAATATTGAAAAGCAATTATATTTACAGCATTTTAATCATTTATTTGCCTTGGTAGATTGACTTTAATTGTCTGGTATAATTGCGTTTTTGCAATAAGTTCCAAAATCTGCAAATTAGTAAGCCAAGCAAATTAATTTATTTTAGTCGATTCTTAGCCTATTCGAGCGCACCAAAATATTTTACAAGTTTGACACCTTTTTTTTTTTGTAGAATTAAAACAGTCATAATTTTTAAATGTCTTTAACTAGCACGTTACGTTGGTATATCTGCTTTGCCAGCAACACCCACTGCTGCAAACTTAACTTCTAATGATAAGCAAAGGTTACACGTGAATCGCTTGATCTGTACAAAAAGCCGTTCCACCGGTAGGCAGAATATACGGCGCGATATACCTCAAGCCATGCCTACTATTGCCAACATCTACGATCGATGCGGATTAGGGCTGACCGGCGAGCGAACTGAATAAACAATGCGACGTACCGGCTCACCCTTTTAACGAATCCCCAACAGAACTGTGTAAGTATTATTTGTTTCTTTTTGAGTATTTGCGATGTCCAAACTCTTGGAATTTGATGGATGAGATGATCGTGATTTGTTAGAAGAATTTGGGAGTGAACTTGTTTGTCTTCAGGTTTAGATTTGAGATTGAAATACAAATACACGTAACTTATTAAGTATTAAAAGGAAATCAAACTCACATCATAGATACCCATGATCCTTGAAATCGTCAATTCAAGATTGCTAAGCAGGCTGATCTGATATTAAACGACTACCAAAGTCTGTAACATGTATCAACTACGTTTCTTTTTAAAGTTTCATGTATTTCAAATAATTTGAGCATGTAATTTAACAAATATATACTTTAGAATAGTTTGTTACGAGATTGCTACCATGTACCTTATTTTTGAGTTCCCGGATATAGAAATATATACTTATTTAAATCTCTTAAACATTAAAGGCTGAATTAATATGCTCCTATAGACACATTGTAGACCACAACAACACCCTTTGGGTCAGATTGTGGTCCAGGGCAATCCCAAAAAGCAAGGACAAAGCCTAGCTTTATATGGAATCACGAATGTTTTGTTGGAATTAACTTCCGAGGTTAACTTACCAGACAGCCATAAATAGAGGACTTAACCGAAACTCACAACACCGTAGAATAAAGCACTTCTTACCTGTAACAAGAGAGAAAAGAACTTAAGTCTAATATTCAACATCTAAATATAATTGTGTTTCAATGGCTTTATCGTCAAAAGGAAAGTTATATGAGAAGTGTGCCAAGGAATATCTTCATTTTGTTTCTAAATCCAACACCAGCTGTCTTATTCAGAGTGCATTTGCTATTCCAGGACTAAGGTTAAACCACTGTTTTAACGTACAAAAATCAGTGGTTTAACCTTAGTCTGGACTAGTAAATGCACTCTGAATAAGACAGCAGGGGTGCAGATCTGTACGACGCGCTCTAGTTTTGGATTCAGACCCCACATTATGTTGAGGTACCTAACACATTTTTTTTTAAAGTGTAATTAAAGAAATAACACTTAATCCTTAATTTTGTAATAATTATTAAAATTGTTGTGATAAGGTTTTTGTTATTTGGTCCTTTGATATTTCTATGATTCTTCTTAACAAAGTCAAAGTCTTTCAGTTTATAGGACCTCTTCCGGGCACTTTTACAAGTCCCAAGTCGGGACTACACATCGGTTTATGATGAGAAGGAACGGCGCAACAAACAGACATCTTTGTCATTCTGATTTCATCAGTCATACTTACAATAAAACTGAAAATCCAATGTTGCTACATATTCCGAAGGCAGTCGATAAAATGCCGAACACTTATGCAAGCTGTTCTAATGCGAGAGATATCCTAATAGCGGTACATCGCTTCTCGATCGGGCGGGAGTGAGCCTGGATGCATTATCGGAAGCGAATCATTATGACGGAGAACTAGCGCAGATCTTCGACACAAAAGCGTGAAGTACGTTTTTAAAACTAACGATGCTTTTTCCGAAGGGTGAAGAAAACTATTTGTTGGGTATCAAACAAAAGTCAACATATTACAATATTTTATCATTATCCCGATTCTGCGAAATATATGTGTAAGTTTTTTGTGTAATATATAACGTAACGTATATAACGTTTATGATAGTAAGTAAAATGATAAAGGAAAGTTTAGTGTTGTCGATAATTATTTGTTATTATTTAAAAGCATAACTAGTCACCACTACAGATAATTGTTCCCATCAAGAGTTAACAATACTTATATTAAGGGCCATGTGTAGTAAACTTCTTCAGCGTCCTATTTTAAACCATCCCAAATAAGTCAACTGTCAAAAATGTTCACGAGAAAACTGTGTCACAAAGTCACTGTATTCCAAAGATGCGACAAAAATCTCGAACGCTTTGGATATCCTAATAGCCTCCATCTTCCGACCGATTGGAATGAGGGCGTTGCATTATCCATAGAGAAACGAAAAGACTTTTGCTGGAAGTGCTTGTTTGTGTTTTCTTTTAGAGGTTTTGGGAACTTGCGCTGCGCTTGGGCAACGAACTGAGTTTTATGGATGAATAATTGAGGAACAACTGTTCTAACATTTGTGTTGAGATTCTTGAATATTGTTTCTGTTGTGTTTACAATCCGACTTTTTGTATCTGAGTTATCAATCACGATATAATATGTTGTAACTGGTGTTACCAATAAATTTTTCTCTATTTAGAGCCAAGCTAGTTTTTGCAGTATTTTAAAAGACATCGCTGCCTAACATCAAACTGAAACACTGACTGAGTTCAATAGAAAAGGAAATAAGACGACAGTTTAAAATAATGCTATCGGACTTTTTCTTGTATGTATAAATAAAACTTTCTGTCTTACTGGGATATACTGACTAACAGCCTTACTGACAAACAAACCTTAGCACAGGATTGACCCGTAAACTTATGGATAAAGCTCTGAAGGAAATATTCCTTGAGAACCCGACCTAAGTACAAAATTAGATACAAATAGTTTTCGAAAATTCGTCCCCAAGTAAAAATATGATAATTTTGAATCCCAAATAAAAGTTTACTAAAACTCACTAGTAATAATATAAAAATATACGAATTAACATAAACACGATTTAAGATTAACCATCTAAAAACCTTTGCAATAGTGTGAACGTCTTGTCCGAAGTGTCATTTTAGGCAGCATTATTAGTTTAACAAGGGTGACTTTTGACTGGTAGTAGTTTTAAAACACGTCACGTAATACGGCACTTCTGTCCTATCTTTCACTCCTTGTTATCCGCTTTTAGGGAACCGTGCCGAAAGGTTTCTATTGTAGTATCAAAATAGGTTTGTGCAAACGTATCTTTCTTATGTGTAGAAGCCGATCTTCAGAAGTCATCAAGAGCTCTGCTGATAACAAGACCCAGAAACATTGTTCTAAGAAATTGAGTTCTGGTTAAAGATTTAGCTTAATTATACCGAAGAGATTGTATGAAATGATTAAAGCTTTTAAATGGTTTACTTGTTTTGTTTCTGAAGTTTGACAGAGTAAAACACAAGCAATGATATTAAAACAGCGTAAACTGCTAGAGACTGACGCATGAAAATTTGAGATAATAATGTTAATAGCAGTTGTAATAGTCGGAAATTATTGGTAAGTCGATAAAATGCTATTGGACTGTTCCAAAAAATACTCTTTGAAAATGTATACCTCGTTCAGAATCTATCGGTGCTAGATGGATGGCTTCTAAATTGCTGAAGGAAAAGAAGCAGTTTGGTTGGTATGGGTAAAGCAAGAAAATATTGCACTTCCTACCTACATACGTGTTCTTTATTCTTTCAGTGAATTAAACAAAAGTACAGAACCCTTAAATAATTGATTTCGCACACTCGATAGGTTTTTCTGCTATTTCTTGTTATACTACCGTTTTGCAATTCAAAGGGCTTCCGGATGCCTTGGGCAGGAGTACTTCAAACTATTCCTCGGGAATACAGAGTGGTTATATTGTTTAATGCATAGTCACTTTTTGCTAGCATCTCCTTTCGTAGAATATTTTGAGGTTTTTTGCCATCTTATGAAGGTGCGATTCCAGGCCATTGATACTGCAGAAAGCGAAGAATTTTACATTAATTATTGTAAATAATTTCTATCTTGTTCTCACTATATATCTACCGTTTTTGGGACCTTCTGTAAGTATTTGTTTTAAATGGAAACATTCCCTACCCTGAGAAAAAAAAGTTTGCATAAAAATACGTACTACTGCTACCCCAAACTACTTCAACCAATATTTGTGTTTGACCCATACTCCCATGTTGGAGAGGTGTTGTAAGGCCAGTGACTCAACCTTACTGTCAGATGTAATCAAGCCGCCTTAGAGCCTCTGAATAGGCTTTACGAATAGTATCAAGCGATATTTAGCCAGGACCAATTTTTACGAGTGTTTCAAAGTACTAAGATGCTTGTGGTCTTATTTAGTAAAATTTACCACAAGTATGGTCGGAATGGTGACCCATATTGTAAATACAATCACCACGTGGGTTGTAACTTTGGTAATCACTATCAAAGTTAAAGCCGTAACTGAGCTACAAGCAAGAACTTAAATTGTCTCTATACCTATGGATGCTGATTTTATATACTGCCTATAACTACTCGTATACTCATAGAGTTATGCCCCTTCTGCACATACATACTCTCTTGGCCTTAAATCGCGACGAATTAACGAAAGTTTAGTTACCGACATACTTGTTGCAAAACTTCGACCATTAAAAAGGAAATATGCGTTGGTCTATTAGAAAATATGGTGTTCCAGGCTTGGTATACTGTGCCATGTTTATGCCCGTATCGCGTGATGTTACGTACTAAGTTACCCAGTTAACAAACATAGGGAAAATGAGCTCTAATCATAAAGCGAGAAGTGCTATTTTGTAATTTAAAAAATATGGGATGGTGGATTTTATAAAATACTACAGTCGCAGTATTTTAGACAATCAGTAGGTAGTATTCATAACATAAGTTACGTAGAGTTACAGAATC
Source organism: Anania fuscalis (assembly GCA_950371115.1). Lineage (NCBI taxonomy): Eukaryota > Metazoa > Arthropoda > Insecta > Lepidoptera > Crambidae > Anania > Anania fuscalis. The sequence continues at coordinate 5,254,575 of OX493337.1, forward strand.
ACTTGGTCACAGTATTTTTTCTGAATCCATTAGTTCTTAGTATATATTTTGTAATATTCATATATTTTGTAATGAATAACATTACTTTCTTTTGTCATTCAAGATTTTTTTCCACCTTACCTTAATGCAATTTAACTGCCTATCCTCTACTTTCAGGTTGCCTGGAAGATACCACTTTTATAACTATAAGATTTCCTAATATTTTCAACTCTACGTTTATTTTCTGGACCTTAAGCCTTTGACTGCTACGAAACTAGATACAATAGAAAATCTATAATTTGGAGGTACACCATGGCTCTCAATGTGTTTATCATTTGTGTACTATTATAAATAAACATCTAACAAAATAGCTAGCTATTTTTTTCCCCAAATTACAGTTTAACTTTTTTAAAAGCGAAACCACATGAACTGAATACTTTGTCAGGAATATTAAAGTCCTAGTTTGTGAATATTATTTTTTCAGTGAAATTTAGTGTTTTGCAAAAAAACAAATTCTACGTATCTACTACAGAGTTCGGCCTTGCCATAAAAAAACATTAACATCGCAAACTAAGAAAAAGTTCAAGCGGATGCGGGCCGATTGTGTAAGCTTTTGAACTTACCGCTGAAGGTTAACGACCCTAGTTTATTATCATACACACTAAACTACATAATTTCCTTACTATATTTTGATAGTAGTAAAATAATATTGTTAGTTTAGTTTTAATACAAAATTTATTTTAGCGCTGATTTAAGGTTATGTTTAATAATGATATGATGGGATAATATAACTTATAATAATAAAACCGGCCTAGTTCGAGTTGGACTCGCGCGCGAAGGGTTCCGTACCATCATCGATAACAATGGCAAAAAAATACGTTTGTTGTATGGGAGCCCCCTTAAATATTTATTTTATTCTGTTTTTTTTTTAATATTTGTTGTTATAGCGGCAATAGAAATATATCATCAGACAGACAGACGGACGGACAGCTGAGTCGAACCTTTGGGTACAGAACCCTAAAAGGAGGAGTCCAGGTCTCTTCAAACGTAGTGTAGAATGCCCCAAAGCTCGATGGACCGACAACTCGATGAATAAAGAGGGAGCTCGTGCTCTTTGGCGTTATTTAGTTAGGTCCAGCAGTATACTGCCATAACCTGAGCCAATTGATGAAATACCTAAATTGATATAAGACTTTGTTTCCATATGTATCCTCGACTGTTTTAGATCATATTTTCTTGTGTAAAATATGTTTATTGAGTATAACTTATTTTTTAAATTGATCCATAATTTAATTCAGTGAACAGAAAAGGAATTTTAAAAAATGTACTATCGTAAAATCATAATCAAGGAACTTCATTAACAGACGTTATTGGTATTTATACAATACAATTAATATTAGTTGCAAAAAGTTTTAAAATAGAAAACACATTTTGTCAACCCTACCATAGAAATCGGAATGGTTCTAATTATACTAGTCCCAGTTCGTCAAAGCGCCGATCGGCCGAACCTTCAGATAAGAAAACACATTCCTCATTGAGTATTCGAATTATCTCGACAATGTTGACACAGTTGCGTTTGACAAGTTAGGTTTGAGACAAAAGGTAGGGGCGATTCTAATCCAGGATTTATTGATGGTGAAAACCATCTCTATGCGTATAGGTTTTCGTAGTATGTCTTATCATTTTTAGTGTTCCGTACCCAATAGGGTAAAACGGGACCCTATAACTAAGGCTCCGCTGTCCGTCTGTCTGTCTGGCCGTCTGTCTGTCCCACAGATCTGTGGTCTGTCCGTTTGTCACCAGGCTGTATCTTATGAACCGTGATAGTTGGAAAGTTTAAATTTTCACAGATGATGTATTTCTGTTGCCGCTATAACATCAAATACTTAAAAGCAGAATTAAATAAATATTTGATTTTGATTGGGCTCCCATACAAAAAACGTGTTTTTTTATAGATAATAGTACGGAACCCTTCTTGCGCGAGTCCGACTCGCACTTGGCCGGTTTTTATCAATATTTCAACAAACATACCTAATTATAATTACATTGTTGATCTGTTTTTGTTCAGCTACTCAAATATTTTTAGTCTATAAATAAACAGGTGGGCTACCAGTTTCCAGTTTATTTTAGTTCTCCGCTATATCTTACTATTTGCACAGTCCACGCGATTTAGTAAACGGTATCGGAAGCATTGTAGTATTTATCCAGCACTGATTTCGGCCGCTGTGTCAACGGAAGGGGCGATAACCTACGATCCTGCTTATTTGTCAACTAATTATTCACAAACATTGGTTTTACGTTGTTTTAGCATTTTAAATTAGAGTTAATATTTGTTTAGGCTGACAATGGCAATGCACACTGTGGGGTTTAAAACATGGATTAAAATCAATTTATTTTACGAAATTTCGTATAAGTAGGTAACGTATATTTTATTTTGTGCCAGTCTTAAATTTCCATTGCCAGGCCATTATAACTTTTTTTTCTTTATTGGACAACATAACATACATTCCCTTAACGGTAAGTAGCTAAATATTTTTGTGTTATAGAAATCATTAACAACGACTTTACCACAGCACCCAGACTCAAGACAATATAGAAAATAGATAAAGTTCGTTTTCTACGTTGACCCGACTGAGACCGAACCCAGGACCTCAGAGGTAGCGACGCCATGTCCAACTCGCCTTTCAGCTACGGAGGTCGTCAAGTAATCGCTCTAGGACAACACGCATGATGCATTTTCTGCTAATCGCTAATTGACCATTCGAAAGTCGAAAAGCTATATAGAAACAATATTTATAATCAAAAGTCCACATTAGCTAGAAACGGCGTTACAGTTTTTCAATAACAAATCCTTGACGTTTATCAGCAAAGGAATTCCTAATCTACAGTCAGTTGGACAAAGCTTATTATAGAATCGCGTGCGTTCTATGAATTGCAGCAATGTTTTATTCACATTTTAGTCCCAATGGAAATCGGTACAGTAGATATACTTAATTATTCTATGCGTCGAATTAGATTTTTTACAAGGCGTAGAATATAATATTTTTGAATGGTGGAGGCGATCTTAAGAAAGTAAATGAAAACAAAGTTCCACTAGACTTTACAAGTAACTTTTACAATGAGAGCAACATTGAAATCGTGAAAAATGTTAGATGTTTCATCAGAAATGTCGATGTAAACATTGTAAAGGGTATCTATTTTTTAACGAATTCTATGTCATGTATGCTATAGTTGCTTATGTGAATCAGTAAAATTTAATATTTTTACCATTTTTATTAATTTGTAACTGTTTGTACTGTAATTTCATTTACTGCCGTATGATCGTCTCCACCATTTAAAAAATTCTGTGACAGCAATATAGATTGTATTTAAGTGAAAAGACTGATACTCAACCCAATTATGACGATACAGTGTGAGTAGTTTGAGCTCTTCGCGTGGAGTGAGCCTACTGCTCGTAACTTTACTATGGTAACATTTTATTCCCATTTTAGTTTTGTTAGTGGTAAACTATGGCGCTCCAGTGGGACCTATTTGTTAGATGTTTGCTGCAGATTGCGTAATCATCTACTAATGGTTTACGAAAGTCAGTCGGTTAATCTATTGAAAAATAACAATAAGTATTCGATTTCTGAAAAGCACCTAAGGGTGTTCATTTTTGTTTTCTATTGCATGATTTTCAATGACATATCACTGGTAGTCTCACTTTAGATTTAATTCTGATAATCGAAACCTATTCAATTCATTGGTTAGTTTATAATTCATTTCTGCAAATGGTCTTGTATTAGGCTCTTATAATACACGTCTTGGATTTTGTTTTTTATTCCTTGTCAACACCTGTCATCACGACATACCTACCATAAGGTCCATAGCAGAATAGCCAGAATTTTGGAAAAAATTAAAAAATTTGATAGTACATTATCAACTATTTTTATTTTGATTTTTCCATTGGTAAGTACTTCTTTATTTTAATATTTACATTTATTAACTCGTGTAATCTATAAACATTTTTATTTGACCTATTTTAATCATTATTTCAACGGAATAAGAAACAAAGTAGTTCATTGCTCGTGACTTCATAATTTTCATAATTCCTACTAAAAATGTGTATGAGAAATTGATATTATATACACTTTAAAAACAGAGTTTTTTTAAATTCGCATAGCGTATATATTAAATATAATCTTTTAAATGAAGTTTCTTTTAAAAGTAAGTTATTTTAAAAGTAACGTATTTTTTTTACGAATTCAGCCTACTTTCACGGAAGCTCCTTAAAAGCGGGTTCGGTATCAACTAAGTGGGTTCCAAGTTACAGATGAACTTGGTAACCGACTTTGGGAGTATTATTAACTTACATTTGCGGATATAAACCCATTTCGCATAATAAAGTAGATAACAAATTGACGGCGACATTAAAGGGTGAAATCGAAATCTTTCGACCTTTTTACTCAACATTATGAAACACTTTACAAAAAATCAAGAGGTAAATCGATAGGAAATTCAATTTCAATTTAATAGAAACAAAACATAGCTTTGTGATATATTGTGTCCAAAATCCATAATTATAAATTTCTACATTGGTAAAATTAAAAAAAAACATTGATTAACTCCTTTTTACTTAAGTACGTTCCACTTTTATCATATTGCGAGTTAAATTTACGAATAGTTAAATGTTTCCCCGCTTGCCCCATTCTATTAAAAAAAACTGTTGCTCAATCCAAATTTTATAATCGAGTAAAATATTAATTTAGTTTCTGAAGTTATTTTATTTCGGGTTTCGATATTGATGTCATGATAAGTGAAGTTTCTATGTTTATTGGTAGAACAATATATAAACCTTTTCCCCTGTCTAATTCAGTCACCCTGTATAAGCCATCACTAGCAGATTTGTATCAAGAATCGATCCAATTTCGTTATACAAACTGATTAAAATTCTTCTCTCGCAAAAACCATGCGTATCGGCGTAAAATCCCAAATATGTTTCTACAAAATTTCGAAGATAATTTAAAAAAAATCAGGATGATAAAATCATTCGCAGCTATACTTACTTAGATTTGCCATAAGATTATAGGGCTGTAAGGAGTGGCTTATCTTGTAATCTACAGGAGATTGCGCGAGGGATGAAAATGTGACGTCAGGGGGGAGTTTCCGAACGATATCCGTTCGGAGTGAAGTCGTTTTGATACTAGATTTTTAAAGTATGCCTGCGGTAAGCTTACTTTACGGACAGTATGTAAAATACGTTTGTTTTTCGGTGGTTTAAAAACGCATTATTAAGGCATAGAATAAATAATAGGTACATAAACTACCATTAAATAACCTTTTTTCTGTGAACTAGGTAATAAGCCCGGCTAAGTTGATACTTACATAAAAAGAAACCTAAAAATACTGTGATACAGCATCAGCTCGCATCCACCGTATTTCCGCTTCTTTTTAGATATGTATGTATCTTCTCCTAATAAACGTCTAATTAAATGTTTCGGTTTTAGTCAGTATTTTACAAAAAATATGTATTCCTAAGTACAATTAAGTCAAGTCTCTATTTAACTCATCCCTTTTTAACAAGCAACAAACCCATGTGATTTACGTACAGACTAAAAGCCAGCAGATAAGTTGGGTTTTTTGCGTACAAAATCATGTTTAATTTATTATTTATTGGCTAAAGTGTGTTTCTCTTTAATAACCACATCTGATCTGAAGTACGATAAAACTTCAACACATTCCACTGCGATTTCATTTTCTCCAACCGTCCCCGCCAAGAATTTTACTACCAGCCTTTATGCTACATAAAATATTTTTAATAATCCACGAACTGTCCCAGTTTTCAGACTGCATCCCTTGTTTTGGTATGAAAACAATTCGTCAAGAAAACAGCCCCACTTTTGTACGAAAAATGGGAGTCCAAACAAGCGAGCAACGAGTTAGCCCGTAACAAAAATCCAACAAAGGGATGATTAACGATTTTCTACCCCAAACTCATTCAAACCCCGTCGATATTGAATCGGTTAGACGGCGTAAAAATGAAAGTTTTCCTCTTTCTTTTGCTAACACGTGGGGAATACGGGGCCGAGGTTCATCAAGCCGAAATGCAGAAAAGTTCCTCTGTTTATCCAATTTGCCGTCTTGTTTATCAACTTCAGTACACGTGCAGTAGGTGTGTCCAATTTGGGTGCCTTTTTATGTTGTTTTGACTGTCGCGTCGGCGACAAATCAATACCGTAGGTTGTGGATGGACTGCGAATATTTTTCTATTAGTCTACTTTTATAGAAGAGGTATTATTACTTTCTAGATGCCAAACTTACAATTTATCGAAAATTGATTGTTTCATTATATCATCGAATTGTAGCCAATTATTTTTCAATTCATACTTCATTTGGGGTGCCTATCGAACTTTATGTCGAAAAGAACAAAAATGTTCTGACACTAATTCTGAGTAGACACGCTTGTTAAAACTTGTGCTTGTGTGTCTCCCGACGAGTAGCTCGGTTTCGTGACGTAACTACAGTAGCAGTTTTTTCCTAGTTAGTTTTGGAGTTCAAAATAAAGGACGCCATTCGAGTAGAGTGACAAGAAACGTCAAACTAAGATCGTTAGGAATTTTATAAAAAGAAAAGAAGTATTCTACACACATTGAACTCACACACACCTCTTTGTAAGTTTGGGAGTTTCGGAAAATAATGAGGTATGTATTCTTTGTTGCTCGAAGTTTTGGTCCAAACGCGTTTTGTTTTATGTACGTCCAAAGTTAGAACGCGTTGTTACATTATTGATTAAAATAAGTACAAAGAAGGAAGAACTGGATACTAGTCCCTATAAAAAATAGAAAAACAGCAATCTTCAGAATATTTCCTGATTTACCCCTCTGTGCAAAGTTCTTTGTCCAATAAAAAATAAGATACCTCCACAATTCCACAGAATCAACCTTATTTACTCTTTGTCTCAAAAATCCTACAAACCTGATATCTTTAAACAAAGAAAACAATTGAACGCGATCGATCTACTCACAAGTTTATTTACGTCTCATCACAATACCTTTATTTAACCCTGCGAATGTTCAATAGAGCGTGAACCAAGTGGCTCATCTATCCGACGAGTGATCGGGTTGCGAAAATAATAAAAAAACGCAACTGGCCATATTAAGTTTCACGATGAAGGATAAAATGCGGCAGGTGCATACAATTCACCTGGTCAACATGTGCCGAGCACGTTCAGTTAATTATTTTAAATATTTTAACTTGAATTTGAATATGCGATTACTGAATCGCAACAGAGAATTTGCATGAATAAAAAAGTAGCCGATGATATCGACTTTTTAAAAATGTTTCGTGCTTTTTTGAAGTTTCTGAAATACTTTTACATTATTTTGATATTATTTAAGTATCTAATAATAAAATAAATACGCTAATTTTTAACGATTTTAAGAAAACGAAACTTAATAATATTATCAAAAGTGAAATTTAACGTAATTTCCCTATGGCAGTAAAAATCTTCTTTGAGAATATTGCAACAATTTAAGCGAAGAATGCGGATAAACCTGATGAAGCTTAGTTTGGATTAAAATAGTCTTAATTAAAAATTCTTTTAAGCATTTTTCAAGACTCTACTGGCAAGAATTTCTTAAAAAGTTATGCTTTTAAAAAACCTAGACTAGGTCAACATTTACAAGAGAAACTATTTTAAACTTTTTGTCATCTCACTTTAGTTGTAAACAAAAACCTACTGATATTATTTTTACCGAATATTTTTACGCAAGGTGACCTACTTTTTCTTCAATAATATGAAAAAGACGGCATTACTTTTGGACTAGTCAGTTTAAATAAATAAATAATAAATATTGGACAACATCACATATTTACATTGCTCTGATCCTAAGGCAAGTAGCTAAAGCACTTGTGTTATAGAAATCAGAAACGACGACGGTACCAAAACATACAAACCCGAGACAATATAGAAAAGTTCGTTTTCTACATTGACCCGACCGGGAATCGAACCCGGAACCTCAGAGATGGCGGCGCCATATATAGTCGTCAAAAATTTAGAAGTCTAATATTGAGTCAGGTCTAAAATTAAATGTAAGTAATTTAAAAAAATGACGTCACTGATTATAGCGTTTTCTTTATATTTCACAGCGCGACTAATAGAGGGCAGAACAATATTTAATATTTTTAATTAGGGGTCCCTACGGCCCTCGCCGTTAAAAGGTTAGGCCGAAGCGTGCCTTTTTAGCGATAAAATAGTTAATCAGTTGCACGCACGCGGGTTTAATGACATAATTAAAAATCCCAAAGCTAAGGTGGGGAAAGTTGGGGTTTTAGTGGCCCAGCTTATCCTTACAGTAAACCGAACAAGTTGGCCCCATTTGCTAATCTTCTAAGCCAAGTAACGAGTTGGTGTAAGTGACTAACTTTCAGGTGAATGTTACTTCAAAAGAGTTTTGAGGTTAATAGGCACCTGCTATAATACATGCCAAGGCATGTTTGATATTGAATACTTGAGAGTTGGACAGTTTGAAAGATCATAAAACCTATTTTACAATAGGTTATAAAGTAATTAGCCATTAAACATCCTTATTATTATTTTAATTATTTTGATCTCACGGGTATCTCTTCCGTATAGCGGCTTTTTTCTATAGTTCTGCCCTTGTCCAATCGGTTATTGTCGTGATAACACCGGTTTATCTAGCAAAAATACGTTACTAGTATCAATTTCATTAGCTAGCTTAGTGACCCATTGCCATTTTAATCTCTTAAATGTTACGTATTATGTAACATTTGGGATTCAGTATTTGGAATTACGACAATTTTAAGACGAAATCAAAAATACTACAACTAAGTAGTTCAGTAGTAACCTTACTTATGATAAAATTTAAACCACTTTGTACGTTTGCTTTTGTCAAATAAAATAACCAAAAAACATTGCCTTGTTTTTTGCCGGAAATGCTGACCAATTGTCAAAAAAAAAAAAAAAAAACAAAAAAAATCAATTTGTAACACTCTAAAGTCAAACTGGTTCTGACTATGACTGGTTATATCTGGTTCGAACCGGCGAGTGCTCAATATAACCGGCCTAGGAGATTTTCGCGCACAGACTACTTCCCAATTACTGAGAGCGAGGGCGAAAAGTGTCCTGTTCCTCCAATTTGACTGACACCCTCACAGGCCGGAACCGGCAATAACCGCTAAAAAAGTACAAAGGGAGTACTTCCCTTGAGGACACTAAAGCTGCTGCTTTTATTGTTAACAGAAAGAATTTAGACACAATTTATTTTCGCCGGTTTCAAATACAGTTTTGATCATTTTCACGCGTTTTATTACACAGGAACATTTTCAGGAGGTTTTATGAAAAACCACTGAGAACTACTCAGTTTTTTTGTTACTTTGCTAGTGTTAATAGACCCTACAGAATGTACCAATATACTCCGAATAATATTAAACAAGGTTATTTAGTAGGTATCATTGCGTATTATAAATAAACAGAACAAAACATTTTTTTTAAACGAAACAAATTCTCATCTGATATTCGATTCAGCGCTGCCAAATCTGTCTGAGTGAATCTGTCAAAAATTATCATGCGCAAATAGATGTGTTTGTATTTTGATAGTAAACAACAGTAAATAATATTTCGTTTGTACACGACGTCTTACAACGAAAGTGTAATCAAACAATCATACTGCTGAACCTGAAAATAAAATGTCTGGACTATGACACTTGGCACTCCAAGCCATCGAAAGCAATCGTATGTAAAAATCATAACTGACTTTACTATCTAATATACAGGGTAACATTGCAAAGAGGTAACAAATTTTAAAAATGAGATCTAGAGGTGCACTGCTTATGGTATTTGTTGTCAATTTGAACCTCTGGTATGCGCGGTCGCTCCTGCAGATAGAAATATACCTTACATCGAAAATGCTAAGGTTTATTTTCGCGCGCCATTGTGACTGCATTGCACTTTGCAGTTCTAGGTTGCACAGAGATAGTGCCTGCGTATTTTTTAAGAATGGGACAAGATTATCCACGCGTTCCATCTTTGAACAGCGAATAGTAATAAAATAAAAAAATAAGTTTGATCTTTTGATCGTTTATAATATCGTAGATCGATTTAGTTACTGATTCTGAGTGTTCCCTGAAAATTTGGCACCCCTTTGCAATGTAACCCTGTATTTCTACTCAATGAAGTTCTTTGGCTTAATTAACCCTTTAACTACCGCTCGTCGCTTACACTCCGCTCCAAACCCAACCCGAGTCGCCAGAACTGCCAGGTAGTCCCCAAATAGCGCGGAGTAATGAGTTTTGTTGTTCAACATCCGCGGATTAAGGACACGGGCACGAAACACAAGGCTGCAAACATTGCATTTGTCCAGTGCATTTAAGGGGTTAAAGGATTAGTGAAGCGAATAACGCAGGAGATTATTGTAGTTAAGGTTAAATTAGAAAACAATGTCTTGCCAAATGTTATAGTTATTTATTGCTATTGCACAATGTATAAAAAGTTAACCCTAACAATAAATGTTTTAAAATCGTCAGAATATTTTTGTCCATCAGAGATGATTCGGAGACAATCTCGGATTACTTGACTTTATCTTCATCACTCATAGCTTAGAACCACTGCAAATTATCTAATTTTTAATTACCGCTTCCGAGTAGCTCCTTTCAATTAAAAACAATCACAGACAGACACACCGACTTATGTCACCAACATATAATCTTTTTGTATTATAGGTTAAAAAATTAGAAAGTTCAAAATATATTTGACGGTCCAAATTTGAGGGTCAAATACAAAAAGTACAATGCAATGCCTTAATAAAAAAATTGACAATATTATTTAAAACATTAATATAAAGATTGTTTGCTCCTTTACCCTAAACTTTTAAACAATTCACACCAAACGCATCTCGGTTACGAAACGCAAACAAACATTTTAATCCTTGTTTTGTACTTTTAAATACAAGAGGCAGCCAAGCTTAGAGTTTATAATTTTGTTTTTTGTTTGTTAAAATAGCAAATAACAAGACTACTTAGTTCTTTAATTCGTTTCATTCAATTCAAGCTTCAATTGTTTAGAAAACATTTATTAAATTAAATGATGATTAAACCTTGTTTAGTAAATACAATTATTGTGATTTTATCGCTTAAAGTCAAGTGTTATAATTTTTTAAGAGGTTTTTAATTAAGATCGCAAGAAAAATACCAAGTTTTTTACTAAACACATTCTAGAAATGCAAATTGTTTCACGTTCACGTTCTTTTTCTTTGCAGTAATAGCGTTCAATCAAAAACTTTAGTCATAAGCATTAACATTGACACCAACTAATCTTCAAGAACAACAAAATAACGTTTCGGATTAAACTGATAGGGTGTATCCTAATTCGGACATGGCCCAAACATTGTCGCATCGATAAAATCATGTCCGCAAACAATTAAGTGGCCGTCCCGACCGGATCCCTAGGCGATTGTGTGAGGCGTGGAATGTCAATCGGACGGATTCGGACTTCGCCGCCGGGCAACCAGCCTTTGCCCTAGTAATGCAAGGAACAAACACACATTATGCCGACGTTTACCGCCATTGGCGCCGTTACGGTGAACAAGAATTTACGTTGATGGATATCAGGATATGATTGAAGAGTTCTTGTAGGATTTGTAACTTTTTTTTATAACAACTGAAAATTACATTGCCGATAGGTTCTGAAAGCCTGCTGACGAATTTTGGTCTAACGCATTAGACAATATTGAGAATTTCGTGAATTGATTCTGATCGAAATGTTTATTGGGAGCGGTACCCCAACAATGAATGCTAAACGATATTAAACTGTATTGTTTTTAGTTTTAACTGAATAAAAAAACAAAACAAGTTTTTAGTAACACTAGTAAGTATTTTATTAGAGTACATCCTTAGGATTAGCGGTACTTCACGGCGTTTGCCAGAAAAATAAAATAAATCACGTGACACAGCTACAACTTGTTTCAACCGTAGTAATACGAATCGTTCATAGAATTAACACATTTTAGCATAATCGTGACTCCTGACAAACGTTCCTTATTATTTAACAACTGTCGTTTCTATTTCGAGAAATAAACTTAATCATTTGTTTTCTTCAAGCCAACCCCGAGTCGTTGCACGCGACAAAATATTTAGTAAAGTTACTCTGATTACGGTCATGCAAAACTATGCTAAGCCAGTGCTATTCATTACCATTATCAAAATGCCAATTAAAAACTTCTGAACGAGATAACTATAACATGACTCATACAAAGAAAACTGCATACCAGTTTTTTGTAAAACAAAGAGAATTATTATTGATAAAAGTGCTTTCTTATTTATTATAACTAAATGTATTGCTAATGATTGAAATTCTATTACAAAAAGCTACTACCTTTCATAAAATTAACTTTTCTTCTCAGAACCTCCTAACCCCAATAAATATCCAATTGCAGCAATTTAAATTTACCTTTTTCGAAAACACAAAAAGGATCTGAGTCACCATTTCACTCCCTAACAGAAGGCAAAGTGCCTTCGCTAAAATAACTTCGACTAGCTCACTTACCGTTAGGTGTTGGCTAGCACCATTCTAATTATGGGTCGGCAAAAAACCTTTATTTTGGACACAAACCGCTCGCAACAAAACAGGGTGAAAAAATTAAAACAAAATCAGCTTCCCTGTTTAATTTCGCGGGGTTGTCAACAAAAAATGTTGGCTCTGGGTTTTTTGTGAACACAATGCATTGTGCCGTTATTCGTCCCTAGATGGAAGAGGACGATATTCTCCCTTTCTGCTTAACAGACTTAATTTATTATTGGATGCGTCAGAATGTAGTCCAGTGACTCACTTTAGATAAGATAAAATTCTATCGATTTTTAGTTTAGATATTTCATAAAAGGGTTTGGATTGCGTAAGATATGCGTTAGTATATACGAGTGTAGCTAAATAGATAACTGATAGAAAAATTATTTTATTTTTATCTACATATTTGATTTTTAATTTGATTTGAATTTAATTTATTTGATTTGAATTTAATTTATTTCATTATTGTTTCTTGTTTTGTCTTGCTTACTATTATGAGCCATGTGTCGCTTAAAATAAATGATTTGAATTTGAATAACTAGCTGTGCCCACAACTTCGTTTGAGTGGACTACATATGTATTTGGTATGATATGTTACCAATAACTTTCAAATGAAGAACAATATGTAGAAAAATACCCCACAGAATTATTTAACCGCGATAAAAAGTATCCTTTATGTTAATCCAGTATATGTTTATAAAAAAAACATCCAAATCCTTACATTATTTGTTGCGTGAAAGAGTAACAAACATCCATACATACAAACTTTTTCGTTTATAATATTAGTAAGGATTTATGAAACAGTTTGGTGGATCAACCTTTAAAGTAGAATTGGCTCATCGTAATTATGAAATTATGATGGAGCGTCGATAAGTAATTCGACCGAAATCTTCAAAAGAGTAAATATTTATTCTTTAGTGCAACGTGCATTTGATACACTTTAGTCTGTCGATAATATGTTTTTAAGGTAGGCTTCTAATTGTCCGGTTGTACATCATTTAAGTATAAGTATCAATATTTTACAGAGTTTGTAGAAGAATTATCAATGAAATATAAATTTATGAAAATTAATCAAACCGTTTTATATTGCAAAACATGAATAGCTTCTAAGGTTCGTAAGAGAATAATTTATTTTAAAAATGTTCTCAAATATTGTAGCAATTTTATTATAAATTGCTCAAAGTCTTGATATAAAAGGCTCTTAAATCAATTCATCTCCCTAAAATGTTCAAGAATTAATCATATTTCAATTTCACTTCAATAAATTCCAAACTAAGTGAAAGTTCCAATTTGGGCTTGATTCCGAATCTTCCCATCGACAAACCCGTGGCAAGAGCTCATAAAAGCGTTTTTATATTTAGATGCCTGTGTTGCCTCGTCAGAATCCATTTCAATATTCGCAACTTCGATACTGATCGATTTGTAAAAAATGCCGAATCGTCCGTATTTTTTCCGATCTCTGTCTATTGAAGTCGACGTTCCATAAATTAATAATATCATCAATTGGTTGATATCTATCTACTCCATTTTATTTTTCATCTCGATTGTGTCTTTCCTTACTGTTTACATTTACTTGCTTTAGGCATAAAGCTTGTCACTAGTCTTTACAATGTAAGCCGTAAACATAAGAGAAAGGCATAAATAATATTAAATATGTATTCAATTTGTAAAAAACTGACACAGGGAATTCAGAAACCAAAATTATCAGAGTTTCACTTTCATAAGTATTCGATAAATATACCTTAAAACCATTCAATAAAGAATTCGAATAAGAAATTCATATTACAAAAGGTATAACCATCTCCCCAATATGGCTGACACAAAAGAGTGATAAACAAATTGTTTGTAACAAAGGACGGAGCCAAAGACTGGACAATTTACAGGTGTGTAATAAATTAAGCTGATCGTGGGGACCGTGTATAGGGTTCGATTCCCGCTGAGAACGGCGGCGAGGTAGCGGCGCCTACTTGATGGATACAAACATGAAAAAATTCGGTCAAGATAGAGTTGAATGAATCTGAAAAATATGTGCCATTGATGTAAAAAAGGGTGTTAAGTTTGAAGGGTCCTGGGTAACGGCAACAATTATTAAAAAATAAAAGATGGACGGTCGTACCACCGGATTAATTTAGTACAAGATTAAAACAATTTTCTGTCTCTGTTGTTGTCAAACAAACTGACAGTAATATAATGATTTTAATACCGTGATCATGGATAGTTCGGGATTAAATTCGCTAATCCTAAGATGTGCAAGTAGGACTTACTATAAAAATAAATATTTTATGTAAGATCTATAATTGTTGAAGCTTCCACATGTGTTTTAGAGTATATGTGTTCACATTGAGGCAACTAACCCAATTCGTTTGTCAAATCACTAAGACAGCTTCCTTAGATCACTGTTTCAAACAAAGGATGTGTGTGCTACATTAACGACTTCTAAGACACAAGGGTGTCAAAACCAGACGTACGTTTTTCTAATTCTGTTACGGAATACCAAAAAAAAACCTGTCCATACGTGCGGGTTCCACCCACACGCTATTAACTCACTCGGTTTATTGTCCCATTCATAGAGAAACATGAAACTGAGCAGTTCCACCTTTGGAGGTAAATCTGCTCTGCCTATATTAAGTTACCCGGGCGAAATTGGGTCGTATAAATTCTATACGTAATTGAGCGGTCGATTTATTTTATGTAATTGAACGCACCTAAATTATTGGAACCATTGTGCAGGTTGCGTTGGGTGAAGAATATTGACTTGACCAGTCATTAATATTACGATAAAGGAAACTTTATACTTCGCACTAAATTCAAAAAGTTGCTTAGTGCACACGTACACTCTTTGAAATTATAATCACGAACCTATTTATTAGGAAACTAAGTATGCATCTTCATTAGCAACAGATATTTCTGTTGCCAAGATTTATAAAGTAAGATTTCGTATTCAATTTCGAGAAACCAAGTAAACTACCAGGCGCAGACAATACAATACATTATTTATGTTTGAAATTCTACAAAAAATCTAAAAAAAACAAGAAGAATTTATGCCTCATATTATTGTTTATTTTATAACGTGACATTTGATAACCCTAGTAATCTTGGTTAATACTCGTACTTGCGGTTTATCATCAATGCAAATGTCCAATTCCGCATACAAAATTTAATCTTTCTAAATGAGTTAAAAAATACTTTTTGTGAACAGCTTGAGTTGGTCCTCAAGGACTATAAACCCCAATTTCAAATGTAATTATTAAAATATTTTTAAAAGTACCTTATCGACATACTGAAAGATAATGCACATGAAACTAATTTATTATTAATATTTAAATCAACAAAAAAATTACAAAAACTTGTTTTTTCACCGTTATTATTCCCGCTTCGAGCTCCTATAATCTTAACGTCGTCCTTTGTCTTAAAAAACGCATCCATTATCTTTTCGACTCCGTAAAATTATTGACCTACGATAATACAACGTTTACGTCCATCATAATTATGTTTTCCGGTCATAATAAGCGTCAATCGATCGTTATTATTTTCATATTATCCCTATCCAAGTTGACCACTGCGTCTGCCAATTTGATGCGCGCACGAATCGGTAAATAATGATAGACTGAGTTGGACCCGAAACAATCATTGTTTCCTCCCGGTTCATTACATATTTTGAATTTTAAATAACTACATTCATCTTGAGTCAGAAAAAAAACTTCAGTTTGTTTTGTTTTGCTTGACGATGTAAACAATCTTGACATTTCTTTTTTATGCTAACATTTAATTAATTTTATTCACTCCTATTGTTTATAATATTTAAAAGTTTATTTAAGCATGATTGTTAAGAAAAAGCAAACCAAAATAATTAAAAATAAAATAAAATATTTACCTTGCCCAAACTAAGCCTGTACTATCTATGGTGACTAGATAACGGATACTTATACGTTTGTAAACATCCATAATAAGGTACAAATTCTCGTCCTCATTACAAAAACATTTTCCCCTTGTGGGATCGGAACCGCAATCGCCGGCTACAACCCATCGTCAACAACATTTTGTTTTTCAAAACCAATTTTATAATTAACTAAATACTGGTGTGGCTTTTTTAAAACTATCGATCCAGAGAACCTTATCCAGTACACGGTACCGGTGAACAAAAAAAGTTTTGACTTTTAGTTTTATAATTTCTTAATCGCCTAACTTCATTATTTAAGTTTATTTTCTCAATAGTAGATCATTTGATCGATTGATATAGATTGCTAATCAGAAATCTAATCTAAAAATCTAATTTATCAGCACTACGAACCAGTCGGGATAGCCGAACGTCATATTTGCTCAGCACACAAACCACTGTGCATACTGTTTGATCAAACCGGCCACGGGCCAAAATTTACACCAACAAAGTGTGAAACAGTGCAAATGAAAAATTTCCACCACACTTATTCAGCTATTGTTACAATTTGCGACGCGAGAGCGCGTTGTTAAAACTTTTTATTCCCGGAGTTTTTTGTCGGTAATTTTTATTTGAAAGTCGCGATTATGAAGATAATGCCCGCATTCGGTTTGTTGGACTGGGGTGATAGAATTGACTGTCGGTTATAATCTATTTATTAAGGTGTAGGTAATGTTATTTACGATAAAAAAATGGGAATATGATGAAATTTTTATTTATTTTTTCTGATTATGACTTATCACAAAGTTATTTGTCAGTAAATATGTTAGAAAGTAACTGTGTGATACTAGATTTAACCTATAATACCTCCGTTCCGATCAAATCACTAAGCGTAGGACTTAAAGTTGAAAATTGGTTTAACGCCCTATTATTTTTCGAGTATTTTAACTGCTGACTGTACAACAATATTAACACCGACTATAAAGTTTCAAGATGCTTGTATTTCCGGTTCCCACGCAAGAATAATAATCGGCAAATCGAAAATTATTCAATTGACTAACCAATATTAACTGAAGGGTTAGTCTATTTGTGTTGTACAAACTAACAAGCCAGCATAAACATAGGTGGAAGCTGCCACCTAAGAAGCCAAAACAATAGCCGAACCACAGAACGTAAAGACCCACCAGATCATATCTCACTATTAAATAAAACTTGGCTTTGATGTATTCAAAGCCAAGTTTTATACATATAACAGTGAGTGAGTGATATTTGGTATTCTATAACAACAATTAATCTTGGCTGAATTACGAGTATAAATACATATATTTTAAATGAAATCTTAGTCGTAGGTGTGTAAATTACACTGGAAAGAAAACCATGTTAATTATATTCTCAACGAGGCGGCTAAATAGCTTGATGACTGTTCTGTAATGCTTTAAGGCAGATGCATGCAATGAACTAAACCTTCAACCGAAACGAAGGTATATTATATTTAACCCTATGTATATATGCAATTTGGGATTTTCCTGCGCGAAGCTTTCGTCAAAAAAGATCGTTTTTACGTATTTCTAGTAATATTATGAGTAAAAGCCAGAACCCTAGAAAAATATGGTAAACTATGAACTGACACAGAATCCTACCTACAGTACCTACGCACTGTATCCTATAAAAAAATATATAAAGAATTCACGAATTAAAGTAGATTTAAACGAATTGAAATGGCTGTTGCCGTTATGCTATAACTACAGTCAAACGCAGGAATTCTAAGAAGCGAATCGTGAGTTTGATTGAGAACCCTTATAAACAAACCTACCGGATAAGCCAGTATCTTCAACAGTTGCTCTCAAGTCCAAACAGAGTCAATTGACTTGATGATTTGTCTAGCTAGCTAGCTTTTTCAATTGTTACCTACTATGAAAGCAACTAACATTTATTTAGAATAATTCCTCGCCAAATACGCGAATGTGTGGAATAAGGATGTGATTACTATCGACATTACAATGTACAAAAAAACTATCGACTAACTAATTTTATTACTGTGCGATATCTTAAAGATAAATAACAAACAGAACTTGCTTATATAGCCATATTCTGCTTGCAAATTTCCACTGTCCAATAAATTAATAACCACTTAAACATTTGCAGTTACAAACTTTTAATTTTCCTAAGCAATAAAGCTGTGTTATTAAACATCTCAAACTACGATAGAATTAGGTACTTAACTACTACCTACGCGATCGTTTACAATTTATCAAGAGACCTTTCAAAGTTTTGACAAATACACCTCCCACAATAAAACATTAATTTGAAGTAAGCTGTTTTGAAAATTATTCCAACTAAATAAATCTTGAAAAAAGTTAAATGAAGATATGTATGACCTACTATAACGACTATAAAATGTTATACTAAAAAAACAATATGTGCTAGATACCACACCTCGTTCACAGTCTCGGAGTAATTAATTGACATTTATGTGTTATAATACTAATTGAAGTCTAATTAAATTTGAATCTTCCTTCACAAGGTTTTAGCAATACTTACTTAGTAGTTATTAATAAAGTACTTCTTAAATACATTACAGACACTTCTCGCAAAATCTTTAATAATTTAGTTGTTACATATTCGATTCTTCATCAATACATGTTTTTTTTATACTGCGATATACTATTTATATCGCAGTAATAAAATATTATGTCACTGGTCTCATATCCTTAACAATAGTCTTGCTAAAGGTCAAACGTCAGACCTAAATCGTACAATACAGACTAAACAAGACCCAACAAGCCGTCAGATCCAGGCCGAAATCTAATTCATAGCTAACTAATTCTGACACTAGAAATGTCTTGACCTTACAATCACCGATGGTAATCTTCGAACGAGCGAATCTAGACTTTACCAAAGTTGGCTCTTGGGAGCTAACACCTAGAGATGATCCATGTTGGCTTTTCAATGTTTATCGACTTAAAGACATTGAAGTAACATCGATATTAATTAACAAACTAAAATATTTAAATTGTTGTGACAATAACTCAAAAGACATGAATATTTTCATCAATACTTCAAGTAAATAGATAGCCTAATAAAAATTTAAACAAAAATCAATTACAATATAATATTCAGAGACCATTTTCAATTACATAACTATTACTATTTGGCAGTTCTTTAGATTGTCAGTTCTAAATTCTTTAGACAGTTGCCAATATTATCGACATCGATGTTTCTTCATCACAGCTCACCCCTATAGAACTAACAGCAAACATTGGAACAGGCTTGTGTTACCTGAAGGCTTGAACTTGATCTGTGCTGCAGTTCCTAACTTCAAATCTAATGAGTCTTCATTTGACAACTGTGTGTAGTTTCTAGCTAGCTAGTGGTGTTACGTAATCGAGTCAGAATGAATTACGAATTTGACGGAACAAAATACTTATGAGTTACCTAATGATTTACGAATTTATTATCTAACTGCGTTAATAAACATGCTTTCTTATTGATGTTTTAGAAAAAAAACATATATTTCAGAAACAATAACATCAACACAACAACAGTTGTCGTTACTACATTGTTTATACAAAAACAACAACATTCAGTCGAATTAAGAGCCTCATCCTTTTTTTGAAGTCGGTTAAAAAGTAAAACAAGTTTTAAGGCATAGAAATACAAAATAAAGAAAGTTTAAAGTTATTCCTTTAGCTATCTTACGGAGGCTTGTTGTTGAGTTAACAACTACCCTTACATTGTATGTAAGTAAACAGTAGTACAGTCAACAGCAAGTCGACCTACCCCAAAAGTCAAAAATTCTCCAATAGATTTTCAACTTTTAGCCTGACATATAGAGTTCATTTTCAAATGAGAAAATTTGATATTTTGTGGTAGGTCGACGTGCTGCTGTTGTCCGTACAATCAACACGACATTGTAGGACGAGTGTGTGTAATAATATTGTTAGCTTATATTCTACATTAATGTATCTACGTCAAGTTATTTTATTTATAACGAAGCCTCCGCTTAAAACTCGGCTAGACACAGCAAGACTATCTTGTGTCTATTGGTAAATTTATCTCAGGGTAAAAAAAGCCTATAAGATACTCTAATTCAGAATATTTTTCAGTGTTACAAACTTCTCCTGAAACCCTTAAAACGTACTAATTGAGACGAAATCATAACATTAAATATTTATCAGTGATAATAGTCGAATTGATAAGTTTGATATAACATTATGTCACTGTGAATGCTTTAAATATGTTGATTACCTGTTTGATTTATGTAACCGTGTAAATAGCTTAGTTTCTAGTTCGTACACCTTTTGCTATGGTGATTTATAGTACCTTTTTTAAGACCAGGCTCATTTTAAAGCAAAGCTATAAAGCCAATTTTACTATCTTGCTAAACGAAGACACACTACGATTGTCATAAACTACCTATTTCCCAAACGGCGTAAAAAAGGTCGAACTTACTTCTAAAAAAAATTGTTAACAAAATTTCTAAGTATCTAAATCATAATAATATTATTAAAATACTTAACGTGTAAATAAATACCAGTCAGCTTTTACCGTAACATAATAATGTTTACGTTTTCCTTATCATCATTTTTATCGCGGTTGGAAATCAGATATTTAGAAGGTCTTTACCTGTGAAGTCATCGAATGTTTTATTCCACGAATTGGAGTGTTTCTTTGATTTTTACAAAGTAGTTTGTATAAATAAGCGCATATTTTATGATAATGTGTTTTACTTTGATAGCACTTTTGTGTTTTTTAATATGTATACGTTTAGATATTATTGTTTTGTATAAGATTTGGAATGGACGAAAAAACAAAACATTTTTATCGCAGGCATTCCAATTCTTTTTTTAAATTTTGTAACTGGGCTATTTACAAAAATAAGACAATTTATATATTTTCATACAAGTAGTTTTTATTCCTAGACTAAAAATTAGTAGTATCCTGAAATCATGATCCTTCTTACGTGATCATAATAAGCGGCCACATCAAAGAAGGTATCGTTGTGAAAAAGATAAAATATCGGAGATACGTTAACATGAATAATTAAAACTAATAACAATTTGTAATTTCTGTTATTAGCAGTAAGTAAAAATCGTTAAGAAGTTTCATTTATTGTAACTTATTTTTGTTGAAGGATAATTTTTAATCTTAAAAATTTTATTACCAGCAAGATAATGTCTTTAAGAGTTAATTATTACCATGAACCTACAAAGAATACACTTTCAAAACTTTGTCTTGTTTTTAGGGTTCCGTACCCAAAGGGTAAAACGGGACCCTATTACTAAGACTCTACTGTCTGTCTGTCTGTCCGTCTGTCACCAGGTTGTATCTCATGAACCGTGATAGTTAGAGACTTAAGACAATGAGAAAAGGTTTAAATTTGAATGTATCTACTTCGGTGACTGTCTCGGATTCAAAGCTTCAGGTAAAAAACCCGCCCAGGCTAATATTGAGCTGTTTAAGTAAACACGCTTTGTGTAGAAGCACAATTTTAATTAAAACAAATATTTTGAAACGGTTGTAAATGACGTACGTAACGCAATTTTGTTCATAAATACGTACAAAATACATTCGTCATTCGTATTGTTATCAGTTTTATTTTTTAAGTAATAATTATTAACTTCAGACCGTTTTTAATAATTTATAAACATATTCGATTTATTAATACTATTTTTGTGTCGTGTGTCGTGTGGTGCCGGCACGTTAAAAGAATTGCACCACCCCTTCTCTTCCTAAGGGTGTCGTAAGAGGCGACTACAGGAGAACCGCCACAAGAAGACGGGCAGCAGCGTCTCCTCTCCACCGTTGGCCAAACTGCGATCGCCAACCCGCCTGCCAAGCGTGGCGATTATGGCAAAATCCTCCTTTTGGAGAGGTCCAGCTTTGGACTGATATAGGCTGGTAATGTGAATACTATTTTTAGATTGTTGCTTTAATCTTCTTTTTTTTGCTTTTAAATACACTACACAGATTGTTGTATATTATTTGATTGTATTTTCATTCTGACTCAAACTTTTATAATAAATATGCAAAATACATTCTTAGCCTTTTTAATAAATTACAAAATCAAAGTAGACATTTAAAAAGTTTTCAAACGCTGATTAATCAGGCTTAAAATTTATGTGCCTAAAATTTTCATAATCAATTTAAGGCATTCATAAAACTTCAAATCAAAATGATAAGTTCGTTCAGAAAAAATATCAAACATTTAAAATATTGATTAAAACCTTTTGATATACCGCCTCGAGAACTGTTTCACCGAATAATAGATATCGAGTCGAGACCGCTTTTTACCGATTAAAGCAAAGTCTAATGTCCAGACATTAATATCTTTTTTACCTCCATTAAAATATGCGTGGCATTTAAGTCGTCCCCATATCGGTGTATCAGGGAGTGGACACGATAAAAACTCTTGCCTTTTTAAACTTGCTACTTTAAGCTTCGGATTTATCTTTATCTCGTATAATGATGTCAATACGTACATTTTATTTGGTAAAATGGACAGATGGTGGGTAATTAAAATCGTTTTTACGCCTAATGACTTAGTCAGACAGAATGCTTTTTGGAAAACTGTTGTATTTAAACTTAAGTGCTTTTGAATTTCAAAATAACAAGGATATTTACTGAGATGCTATGACTGCTATGTTGATCACACTGATTTACAAAAACATGTGCTATAAAATCTGTTAGCAGATAAAATAATTATACATCTTAAAACAAGAATTGACGGATTACCTACTTGACATGTACAAATGTATGATTTAACAATCCTACTTATCTATCCAACCAATCTAAAGTTTCATCTAGAACCCCGGGTAGTTACTATCCAGTAATTCTTAACCTATGTGTCTATATTGGAAATGAAACACGATCCGCTGAGAAGCGTTAATAACGATAGAATCCGCTACATCCGCTACTCAACACCCCTCTAATAAAATTAGCAATAGACTATGGCTATGTGCTCATAAAGGAATAGCTAAGTCTCAGCACAAAGACGGCGTTACTGCTATCTCCACGGACAATAATTCGGAACACTTTATTGGGTCTGACCGTGACCTCTAATTCTGCCTTTGAAATTGGCCACGTACATCACTGACAGAGGGCGGATGTTACAAACACACAATGGATTGCAACAAAACATAAATATTAGCCTATTAGTCGGAACTACGATACTGATACCCCGACAAATTTTGTCAGAGCTTTTGTACACAGTTCCGGCGGTAATCGCTTCACAAATGGGTTAGAAAAAAAATCTGCTGCCAACGCTATTGTTTGAGCTGCGAACGGAGAAAAGGAACGATCCCAGGTAGACATGGGGGTGTATCGATCACACAATGCGAACGGACATAGTGAACATTGAAATAATTTAATTGTGACGGCACGTTCGATTAATAACGGTGAAATTGATACAAATGGGGACATTAATGGGATAAACGTCAGCGCATTTGAAACGACAAAATTGGGGATATTTCCACGGTTAATTCAATTGAGTAATGTAATACCTATCCTAAATTTGTCCCCGATAAACAGATTTAGTAAAAGTGTCAAGCAAAGTTTGCTGTGTAAATGTTTAGTTTAGTTCTCAAGGGCACGTCTGTCGGACGTTTGTGATGCCAGTGGCTTTCTTAGATTGTTTTTTTGCCGAGCAGCGAGCGACTGTTCGGTGTGGATTCTTGGCGCACTTGAGTTCGAACAGGTTTCAACATGGGGACCGAAACCGGTAAAAAATCATCACAGGTAATTACGGAAGGCTCATCTCTCCAATCCGATATAGAAACGTAATAGTATGAGTAATTGAAAAACAGAATCCATTTAGTTGAAATATTGTGCAGCTGTATGAGTCTAGTTCTGAATCTTTGAGTGCCTAGTGCTCCCTGGTAATATCGGTAAACTAAAATTTTATTTTAGAAAGCGGTTGAGTTACAGTGTATTATGCTGTCCATTGTGGCATTCCATTTCCAACCACTTGTTAGCGGGATTATTAGAAACAGTGCATTGTGCGGGGTTCGAAACAAAGAATTTCTGCAAGTAGTAAAAAGCAAAGAGTACGCGGAAGGCTGGCTAAGTATTTTGTGGTTTTATGCTTGGGAGGTAGTAAAATTGTATTGGTAATGTTCTACGTGGACACTGTATTGGGAACGTCGTAAATGGCTTCGGAATTTTACGTTTTGGAATAGAATAGTATTAGATGCATTAGTCATATCTACATTTGTGGAAGTACCGTTCCAAAGTTTGCCATCAGATAAGAAGAATCATCGGACGATAAGAATGCAAGGTGAGTGTTTACGTGTAGTGGGTATTTTTTGGTACAATATTTTATTTTAATTCATTGTATGACGAACTCATATTTTAATGCTTCAAATGGATATTTTGTTCCTTGAAGGTTTCACAATAATATATATTTTTTTTTTACTTGCATCATTTTTTTTTTACTTTAGTTATAAGTATTTGACATTACTATTCTGATAGATGATAACAGATCCTGGATTTGTGCAAAATAAATATACTCAAGAAGGCCGAGCCTAAATTATATGGAAAGAGACACCCGTATAGAGAAACGAGGAAGTCAACATTTTTCTTCCTAAATTTCCTATACAATTTCACGTTTAATCCTTTAGAAATCGCGTCTTAAATCCTTTTATCAGTTGCACTATATCGCGAGTAGCTTCAGACAAATGTCGGATACATTTTACACGTCAAAAGGCGTGCCCTCCTCCCAACATTCCGCCCTCTTAATCACTACCCAGCGTAATAATTAATAACACCTCAATTAAAATATCAACTAAGCGCTTCCGCCCATGTGATGAAAATGTTGCGGTATGAGCACACTAAATTCTTTTGGATGGGTCTTTGATATCTATATGAAGACATTAAATATTTCGATTGTTAGAAATAATACTCCTATGTTACTTAATAAAAGACAGATTTAGTTGGAAATATTAAGCAATTACAATCTCATCCCAATTTTTTGTGCTTTGGAAAGAGCATCATCGTGAATGTTAACTTATTGACATTATGACTCCTTTATGCAATAATGGCGGTATCCTGTACTTTTTAATTTAAATGGTTATGACTGAAATGCCTTAGTCAAAGATAAAACAAAGTGCACGCAATGTTCCCTACAAAGGAATGTTTGAAAAAGTTTAAAGGTGAAATTCCTAAACAATTATGCAAATAACGAGCGAGTTTCTAGCGTCTAATCTAAGGTAGAATCTGCTACTATAGAAGGTAAATTATGTTAACCAATTTCAACAAGCTTTCTAGTTATTAATTAAGGAATTCGTTAGTTTCTCGTGCAGAATTGAAAGTCTTCAATTCATGGATATTTGTTTTTAAATATAGCCTATCAAAACTGCTTGGGAAATTATGCACATTTCTGGTGAAGTGATAGTATCGTTTGAAGCAAAAGTTACTAAAGAAACTCATTATATTTTTCCTTTTCTCTCAAGATCATTAGCAAATCACGAATGACCGCATAATCAGTTTCGGGGATTGAGATCTTTGTTTTATGTCTGAACAAGTTGTATTACTAATTAACGCCTCAGGGAGCTGGAACAGGTTACGCGATTTATCGTAAAACCCAATTTAGAGCCGGGAGGCACGCGATTACAATCTTCTCACGACAGGAAGGCGCGCAAACTCCTCATCTCGAGGGAAATCACGCACGCAACAAACTTTATGGCAACACGTCTCGAGAAGCGATCCGCCTGGGGCGACCGACGACGGCCGCGCCACACACAGCCTTATTTAAAAGAAGTAACAATACGCAGGCAGTGTTTCTACGCGGCATCACCACACAAACTCATTCATCATTTCATCAATACCAAAACTTCACTTTCACATCACGTGTCCGACCGCGAGAATCACTGCCCCGTTTGGGCTAAACACTGACCGTTGTCGAATACGGCTGCAGGCTCAGACGGATCCCATCCTGAGCCAAGCGCTCCCGCAGAAGGCGCTTCAGCTGCATGCGAGGAATCTTCACCAACTCGGCCTTCCCTTCCTCGTACTCGTCTGCATACTTTGCCGGTTCCACAGAAACAGTCGCCAGCTCCTTCCTCGCTTCCTCTTCACATCGGCAAGGATCTCTGGCAGCAGCAGCTTCCTCCAAAGTAAAGTAAACGGCCGCTGCACCTTCTTCTCTTAAAGTTCTGACAGAGTGCAGCAACCTCTGACGATGTGCTGGGTTGAGGACGCCGATTGCGTCCAAATCGGGCTCCCCGACTTGCTTGCATATCTCCAAGTCGTCATACCCGTTGTCGATAAAACTCTCCGCGTACTGGCCCAAGTGGAGAGATCGCAGCCACTCGACGACGATGTTACCGGTCGCGGACGAGGCCATGTCGCGTCAAGCGTCTCGCATCACATGCGTGCTCGCGGCGCGGCGGACGGCGAGAAACTGGCGGCATCGCTCCCCTTCTCCCCACTTTCCCCTCCTAACCGCGGTCGCCGCCCCTAGTCCACCGAGCTTTTGCTTTTTGACATTTTGTACTATAATCGCTTCAAAGTTCAATTCATAGGTGCGCGTAACACCGATTAACACCATGTGATGCCCATTAATAAGTACATTGATAGTCGTTTGTTTTTTTTACGCAAAGATGTTTACGTTTGTTTGAACCGTATTTTTTTTAGAACCTCCATTCTATTGATGAATCTCAGATGTGTTTGTTAAAGTAAATAAATAATAAAAACTCATAAAGGCAATACGAGTAAGCAGCGGGTGGCAACCGACCTGCATGATTTATATGTAGATTTATTCAGAAATTGATCTTGAGCGCCTTAACTATTATTATAAACCTGACTAATGTGAACTGAATTAATCGGTTTGTAAGTTCCGTTGCAAATCGGAAAAGTAAATTAATTACGCCGGAGTTTTATTAATTTATGAGACTATGCGGGGTCAATAAGTTTATTGGATTTTATCGATGAAGATAGCATATTGATGAAATGAATTTAATCAACGTCCAATCAGAAGTTTATGAGGCAACTTCTCGTTTTGAAGTCCAAATAACTAATTTTCATTGCAAAAGTCATTATTGAAATTTATCACATTAAAAATTTATCAAACTTCGTACATGCAAAAAGTCATTTTAATTTTAACAGCCTATATCTATATTGGCCTAAAATATTAGTCAAACGTGAAAGAGACGGTCGATTTTTTTCAAGTTAAATATCTTTACATAAATGAATTGTATTATCAAAGTGTCATAGATTAAATCTACCTTTACTATGAACACATAAAAATCCTGGAATTTCTTTAAAGTATAAGTATGACGTTCTATGCCAACTTTTCCAATTAAAGCTAACTTTTTAATAACTGTAAAATAAAAACGATAAAATATTTTGACCTCGTTCCTTCAGACAATTTTTACCACAAAGGCGAAAGAGTTGGATATAATAATTTTGTTAAAAATATTAAGTCTTTCTACAACTCTTTAAAAATATTTTGTCAATTGTATTCATCACTTACAGGTACGCTACACTCACACATAAACATGGATCTTCTAATGAAAGAATGAAAAATCGCCTAGCATGCATGAAAAAAATTCTTTCAAATAATAATTTCCTTACATCAATTTAAAATCTGAAAACCGATGGCAGCAGCAATATTCGCTAAGCCCAGATAGGCTAGATCACTAGATTATCCGACCTAGTTTTCCGCTTGCTCACCAACGAAACTTAATTAATTGAAGAGCCCTGAGTGTAAAATTAAATGCTACATTTCGACTATATGATAACTTAATGAGAGTTGAAGCTGCGTTAATAATTTTAAGTTGACAGAACAGATTATCAAACCTTGTAGGAATATCAAGTGGCAGAGAAACCAATCTGTGTGTTATTAGTCTATTACCTAATTTAAATTTAGTTAGGTATGTTTTGTTTTTCATTCATTAGTCAATTTTCCAGTTCAGTTTTTCAAAGTTATCATATTTGCCTAACTATGACATATATTTTAAATTAACAAATCCAATAGATTTAAAAGGAAACAACAAGTAATTTTAGCATGTGGAAATCGAAGGTATTTTACTTTTATTTTAAAGAATAAATCATCATTATCGTCAGCCTGCAGCCTTTAGGAACTTTAGGAGGTCCACTGGTAGGCATAGAAATAATTAATTATCAGCCAGTTTATCTTTTTATAAAAAAATAAAAATGTCTTGACCTTCTTGAATGATTTCTTTTTTTGTTTTCGTTTAATACATAAAAATTGCAAAACTTTCCCACATTTTTTTTATGTTCGAAAAAAATATATAGTTTTGTTACTACAGGTACAAATATTGTTCCACAGCTGATTGTCAAAAGACATGGCAGACAACGTCAGCCAAGAGTGCCAGGACAGCTAGTTAAAATAAAAACAAAAATAAATTGATATTTGGGAACACTTCCAGCGTTTTTATTATTTCATTCTTATATCATGTAACAAAAGCGTACTGGTCCATGAAATTATGTTAGAATCTGCTCCTCAATATTGCATTGCGAGTGCATTTTGTAAAATAGGCATTTCACTTAATTGTTATTAGATTCGAATTGAATTGATGTAGCTATTGCTTCTAGTGCAGCAAATATGGGTTCGTGTTTAAGGTTGTCAAACGCCTTGGAGTAATCGACAAACCCCATGTAAAGAGTCTTGTTGAACTCTTTAGACTTCTCTACTTGGTTCACAGCATGCAAGTGGTCAGTGGTAGAAAGTGTGAGCGGAAACCAGCCTGCTCGGGGGGTTGGTGTTTATCTAGTATATGAACGATTCTATCCTGTATTATAAATAAATAAATGAATAAATATTGGACAACATCACATACATTGCTCTGATCCTAAGGTAAGTAGCTAAAGCACTTGTGTTATAGAAATCAGAAACAACAACGGTACCACAACACCCAGACCCGAGCCAATATAGAAAAGTTCGTTTTCTACATTGACCCGACCGGGGATCGAACCCGGAACCTCAGAGGTGGCGGCGCCATTTGCAGTCCGGCGTGCTCGCTTCTCGGATATGGAGGTCGTTATTATAATAAGTAATTTGTAGATGTGAGAAATTAAACTAATTGGCCGGTAGTTATTTATGTCGTGTTTATATCCCTTTTTATGTAATAGAATAATATTGGAATGACAGGATTTCCGAGACAGAGATCCAGTGAGTAGGATAGCATTAAAAAGTTTTGTTAAATGTGGTCTAAGGGCTGGTTTTCCCAGTTTGAGAACCTCCGTGGTGACACCATCCTCTCCTAGGCTCTTACTGTATTTTAAGCTCTTAATAGCAACGTCCACTTTGTGCTCATTAATGAGAGGGATGTCGTCACTGCAACGATAATCCGCCGAAAGGCCGTTATTAGAGCTGTCCGAATATAAGGTCTTATGAAACTCGTCGACACTTGCATCCTGCCCCTTCTTACGTATGGAGCGCAGACGTGGTCACTGTCCGAAAGTCAAAAATCCAAACTCAAGGTTTGCCAAAGAGCCATGGAAAGGAGCGTGTTGGGTATTAAAAGGATGGATAACGTCCGTAATACCACATTACGCTCCAGAACTCGTATAGCGAATGTAGGCAAGAAAACAGCAAGGCTAAAGTGGGAGTGGGCGGGACACATAATTATGTAGGATGCACCCGGATAGATGGGCCCAAATCGTCACGCAGTGGATACCAGCAGATGGCTATCGCCGCAGGGGCAGACCCAGAAAGCGCTGGTGTGACGATTTGGTTAGTTTTGCTAAGGATTGGGAGTCGTTGGCCATGGATAGAGATAGGTGGAGGAGTTTGGGGGAGACATTTGCCCAGCAGTGGGATGATATAGGTTAAAAAAAAAGCTATTGCTTATTTTACACTCGTTTACAATCTGCTGTATTTAATTTTATTCGCTAGACTTATTGTAGGTATAATCTGTGGAACATTGAGGTATAATGTACTTAGAAATACAATTTACGGTGTCGATGACGGTTGGAATAGCCTATTGATGACAGATGTCTATAGACTTCTATCTAGCAGGTTTAATTAGGTGAATGTTTAAAGTGTAATAGGGAATCGTACAAATCCTTAAATTCCGTTATCAGATTCTGACTTTGCAAAACTTTTACTATAAAGCTAAATTTAAAGAAAACTCGACTCAACTCGAAAATATAATAAAGTAAGAGTATTTGTTTCTTCGATATTTTTTTAACTGGGTTTTACGGCCCTGGGTTTATCCCTTTTAAGCCAATTTCTTCGAATTGCAAAGCTAAAGTTGCCATGTTCACGCACATCGCTCGCAGAGCTGACAACTGAAGTGGAAAACAGATTCTCGGGTGGCGACCACGAATAGTAAAATGCAACGAAGAGTGGCCGATGTACTGACAAACTAGTCAAGGTTGTGAAAATCCGCTATACAGTACGCATCGATTTTGAGTGCTGGGGCAAAGAGTGGGGATCTTACGCATCTTACGAGACGATCATCATATCAGAGACGCGTGTGCGCGGCGTTAACAACCAATCCCGGCCGGCAGTGCAGGCCCGGCGCGCGACTAGCCAATCACGTAATCGTAATAGTCTTCTGCGCAACTTTGACCTAGCGCTCAACTTCTGTGCCACTAGTATGCAAACAGCCCAGACCCGCTGGCTGCAGCACTCTTTATGGGATGCCTATGTCCAGCAGTGGACTTCTAAAAGCTGATAATGGTAATGAATGTTGTCTAACAAATAGTTAAACCATTAATCAACTTGTTTTTCAACCATTGATTGTTAAATTGTATAATCCGCTCAAAAGATCAAAACTAAACGCACAACTATCAAACTACGTTACCAATTTAATTCGTACCTTCCCGCAATAAACTGTTATACAATAAACAAATTTCCAACTAGTCGGCCCGCATCGGTGAGTCGGCTGTATGCGAACTTAAATACGCTTCTAGTTTCACTCTGAAATGAGATAAAACAGGCCCAAGAAGTTAAATGAGTAACGGCTTGGGCAAAAGTAAACTTCGCCCCATTTTGTGGGCAATTAACTTCGAGTACACACGTGTGCTTGTACCTACATTTTGGAACTAAGTAATTTGAATTGATAAGAGTGGTTATTCTATGCCTTTAATACTCTTATTTTTAGGGTTCCGTTACCAAAGAGTAAAACGGGACCCTTACTAAGACTCCGCCTCCGTCTGTCTGTCCCTCTGTCTGTGTGTCACCAGGCACACGTATCTCATGAATTGTGATAGTTACACATTTGAAATTTTCACAGATGATGTATTTCTGTTGCCGCTTTAACAACAAATACTAAAGACTAGTAGAATAAATAACTATTTAAGGGAGTTCCCATACAAAAAAAGATTTTGTGGATAATGGTACGGAACCCTTCGTGCGCGTGTCCGACTCGCACTTGGCCGGTTTTGTTATTATAATTTTATTAATTTTACTACTCTTAATATCTTTATGCTCCTATTTTTACCCGACTACGGCGAAGCTAAGAGGAAGGGTAATGATTTTGGCAGTCCATTGTATGTATGTTCCACCGTAGCGCCTAAACTACTGAATGACGATTTTAATCAATGAGGTGTCAAAAGATTCGTAATAATAGCCCGGGTGAATTAAGCTATAATTTTATCAAAAATTAAATGACAGAATTTCAAACTCAGATTCTCTTTTAGAAATTTAAATTGAGATATAAAAAAGCCTTAGTAAGCATATTTAAAATGCTATATACTTTTACCTTTAGAGGTATATCATATTGTTTAAATTCAAATTATATCTTTGAAATGTCTACAGTTCGCGCGGCCTAGTTTTTCAGTTATTTACGTACTCGGGTTATAGTTTAATAAATTTTATTGAAGTCTCAAAAAATAGCTGATTAGGTATGTTCTTAGAGCATTCAACCAACATGATCTAAGGGTATGTTTTACTAAATAATATGATTTCCAATTTTAGTTGATGATTTAGACATACGGCCTTACTACAAAAAGATAGACACGTGTTGAACACCTGGGCCCTAAACATGAACTGTTAAAACAATCACAAATCTGTCAAACATTATCATTTCTGTCACATTTTGTATGAAATGACGTACCAAAGTTGACATATTTGACAACTTTGAGATTGTTTTAAGAGTTCATGGTTATGGCCCTGTTTCCATTTTGAAATGTTTGTTAGTAATAATTATGTCTCGAATGTCAGATGTGTCAACATTTCAAATTGGTTGATTAATTTTAGACAAGTGTTCAACGTTTGTCTATCTTTTTTGTAGTAAGGCCAAAATGGTGTTACTACAAAAAAGATAGACAAGGTTTAAACACTGTACAAATAAAAGCCAATCAATTTGAAATGTTTGTTAATAAATGTCTCGAATTTCTGATGTATCAACATTTCAAATTGGTTGGCTTTTTTTATACATGGTTTAAACCAAGTCTATCTTTTTTGTAGTAAGGCCAAAAGTTTTCTAAGTTTGTAAATCAAATAATCTCAAATGTTCTTACTAATAAATTTATCACGCACAATTAACAGTGTGGAAACACGTTTTAAGGGCGTGCATGTTTATAGCCACACGATCAACCAATCAGTAGGCTCACTCTAATCCCAACAAGCAACTGTAATTTAAGTATACTGATATGAATTAATAATACCTAAAATATGAACAGCCTCAGTTGAAAATCGAAGCACTGGACGCTAGCTGTCGAAGCCATTTTATTATTTTTCTAGTGTTATGTTATCTTAAAAAAACCAGCATGTAAGTTGAGTATTGCATTAAAATAAACAAAAATTTTTGCTTTTTGAATAGGTACCTCAGAAATCCCTGCCATCGTCACTTTCTACTCTCATGGTGTTTACTTAACTATATCAGTGCGTTTTTCCCATATGCCTTAACCTACTGCGTCCCGAGAATCCTTTGTAATTCTAATTCTACTGTACTATAGTTCTATTATGCTTCAACCATGGAGTGCTTAACTTAGGTCTGACATCTGACCTCAGGATTCAATCGACTAGTTAAACCTAAGAGTGCCTAGCCGTCTTTGAACATAACGTAGGCAAACTGAAGTACTGGCTAGCTGGTAAATGGAGCGAGATATTGCCCAAAGCGCTGTTGACTGAATGCGTAAAGCGAAGATCGAGCTTTGTGGCGTAGTTTGTGACCAGTAAACTAAAAGCGAGTCGGTATTTTTTATACTGTACACAATCTAAATACAACACAGATTATTTCATGACTTAAATAAGTAGTATTAACAAAACTTTAGAATAATAATCCTTAAAAATTATGTACCTACTTACATATTGTTGCGATGCCCTTACAGGGCTATATTATGGGACAATTAATTTGTTTTATTTGTACCAATATGATGCAATAACCATATGGACTATGACTATAATAGAGTAATTAGGAAAGCTTATGAGTTGCAAAGAAACAATTAAATATTCAGTTAGTTTTTTTTTAAGTTATGTTGTTGGAAATAACTTTTACTTACCATTTTAAGGGTTTTTCTAATACATATGATGTTGAACAAGATAAAATTCGTTCGTTTCCGGCACCTTATTTGAAAAGCCCTAAAGTTTGCAGTTCCTAAAACTATGTTATTATTAAAATTAGTATTTTTTTAAAACACAGCTATTTTTGTCTTCGAAGTATACAAGTAACTATGTTATTATTAAAATTTGTATTTTTTTTAAACACAGTTATTTTTGTCTAGCGAACTCCGTTAAAAGTCGGAAGACCGACTTTTAACGGAGTTCGCTACTCTTTTGCCTTAATTTTTTTTCAGCCTTTTCTTTTTCTGCGATTTTTCTCGACATCTTGCAAAAGTTCATTGACTTAGTTAATAATGGCGTGGATGATACAATATTTAGCAATATTCATTTAATAAATTCAGAAATCAGTGTAATTTTCTTCTGCACATAAGAAAATAAGACGGCTACGGCGAAATTACAAGTTAAAATTATAAAGAGATGTTGAGCACTTTCCAATCTTCCCATGTCCTATCAGATAAGTATGCGAGCGAAAGCACCATACAAAGGACTGGCTTAATCCACATTTGAAGGCTTTCGAGGCTTATCAGGGTATAATCAGTGCAGCCCTGCTAACGTAATGCAACTACGTTTTTCATATTCCGTACCGTATTACAGAATATACCACTATGGTGGAAACAGCACTTGAGATAAATGGAGTGTATAAAGAAATAAAGAAAAAAAATGTTGTCCGAATAAATATACTACTCTGTCAAGAAAGTACCGGGAAAAGATTAATAATACACAAAATGTTAGTTATTCATCCACAAAGTATGCTCCTTCAGAAGCGATACACTTACGCCCTTCAGAAGCGATACACTTACGCCAACAAATAATCCAATCATCAAAACATTTTTTAAACACTTTTTCCGGAATCGAGTTCAGTTCTCGCCGCGAATTGTCCTTTATGTCTTCTACCGAATGAAACCGGGTGCCACGAAGTGGTAATTTGAGTTTAGGAAAAAGAAAGAAGTCGGCTGGAGCCATATCTGGTGAATTTGTTGAGTTTTTGGTCAAAAATTCGTTCACAATGATGGCCTTGTGGGAAGGCGCATTATCGTGCGTGGTGCAAAATCCAAGAATTTTCATTCCACAAATCTGGCCTTATTCGTCTAATTTGCTCTCTTAAACACCGCATAACGCTTAAATAATACTCTTTTTTTATCGTTTGACCTTCTGGCAAGAATTCTAAGTGCACAACACAACGACACTCAAAGAAAACAGTCAACATGACTTTGACTTTCGGTCGAGTTTGGCGCGGTTTCTTCGGTTTCGGTTTAGTTGGAAAGCGCCACTCCGAAGCTTGTTGACTGTTTGCATGTCAAACTCGTAAACCCACGTCTCGTCACCAGTAACAATGCGTTTCATTAATGTTGGGTCGGAATTGACTCGTTCTAGCATATCCTCAGCGACTCTTTTGCGATTAAGTTTTTAGAGAAAATTCAGGTCTTTTGGGACTAGCCGAGCGGCAACATGTTTTGTACCCAATTGATTATTTAAAATGGTACGAATCGACTCGTGTGACACAGAAAGTTTGACGGCTAGCTCTCTCAAACTTGAATGAGGATTTTCAGTCGCTATTTGCTTCACTTTTGCGATGTTATCTTCAGTAGCAGACGTTGATGGCCTACCAGAGCGAGGCAAGTCT
This sequence comes from Anania fuscalis, assembly GCA_950371115.1. Taxonomy (NCBI): domain Eukaryota; kingdom Metazoa; phylum Arthropoda; class Insecta; order Lepidoptera; family Crambidae; genus Anania; species Anania fuscalis. Next base: position 5,290,090 of record OX493337.1, read on the forward strand.
TCCATCACATCTCGACCGCTTTTGAACGCTTTGTACCACTCATAAACTCGTGTTTTTGATAAAGTCGATTCACCGTAAGCCTTCTGTAACTGTTTCAGAGACTCCGAACACGAAATCCCATTGGCGAAAATTTAAGACAAACTCTTTGTTCGATGTTTTTGTCCATTATGAAATTCGCAATACACACTAGATATGGTATAACTAAAAACAATATTGTATTTAATCTTATTATCAGATGTAACTCAAACTCCGCGCCAAAAAAATGGAAAACAGTTGTGCCAATCCAACAACAACAAAAAATATATAATTTTGAATTTGGAACCATAAACAAATCGTCAATTCCCGAAACTTCTTTGACATTATGTATAATAAATGGTCTAGCCTCAAAATATGCAAAGCTTAGGCGATTTGATAACGGATAAACATATTTCAATACGCGATCTTTTATGTTAATCCGTAAGGTACAAATTGCTTGTGCTCATTACAAAAATATTTGTCCCTTGAGGGATTCGAACCAGCAATAGTAGTATCTATACTATTTGCGCTCTAGCGCAAACTACTAAACCAAATGGTGGTGAATGCTATGATGGGCTTGTTTTATCAGCAGGCTTTTCTACTATTATGTTTTAATAGCAAGTCCATATTATCTGTCTTCATTTCTAAATAAGTACAAATTAAATATCATTTGTTTTCTACCCAGATATCAACAAGTCGTTGAATTTTCATCGTCGTATATTGCCGTTATACATACGTTCTCCCATTAGCATAATCAAAAGAAAATAACTGAAAAAGAAGATATTCAAGATATCTCACTAACTAACCTCAACCGAAAATTTTAACAATACAAATGTACAATTTCAGTACATCATTTCAGTTCTCGTCCAATTTCCATAACCGGAGAGCGTGAAGGGATTAATGGAGCACAAGATTGCGACTCGCCCTCCGAAACGGTTTTTTATTTATATAACTATTTCCTTTTGGACCATTATGGGGGTTTGGATTTGGTCAAGACAACTAAATGGTATGGTGAATCAACGTGACAACGGTAACGAGAGGCGACTAATCTGCTGGTAACTCAGTCGCCCTACCTGATAACCCTTTATTTGTGGGAAATTATGATTATTTCACGTTACGCTGATTGCTGCTTCTACCTCCGTTATTATCAGTTAAATACGGTGCAATAATTTTATTATACACCGGTTAAAACGATATTGAACAACGCCCTTGCCAAGTGTATTAGTATCAATCAGTCCACCATCTACTTGTATAAAAAAGATGTCTATTTACTTAAAATCTTTCAAACGTTGTTTTTTATCTTTACATAGTATTTAAATAAAAAAGACGCTTCCACCGTCTGTACACTTAGTACTTTTGAACTACGCAACCGATTTGAATGCAGTTTTCATCAATATACAGAATGGTTCAAGAATAGAATAAATTAATATAATAAGTGCATTTTATGTTATGAATAAACTAAAGACCACGCGAACGAAGTCACGGGCAAACGCTGTTCTTTTATAAATTCTGCTTTATTCAAAATACCAACTTTAGGTAGTCTTAAACCATCGATCTTAATAAAAGATAAAAACCCCCGAAAAATATGTAAATGACCTCATAAATGCAAACTACAAACCCTCCAAAAACTGCGTCACTAAAATATTTTCGTCCGTTGATTTCTTGAAAACGGCTAATATATCCGTCCCGAAATCAGTGGTGCCCTTAGGATGTAGATAAATGCCCTTCGTATCCCGTCCTGACACTTTCGTAGGGCTCCAGAGCGAATAATGACCTCGTACGAGCCTTTCAAGTATTTGTGTCCATTTGGGTCAATTGGAGTTCGGCTTTATGCATGTTAGCCGCTAACATTCGCTTGAAAGCTTTTTTGCTCAGCCTCTGGGAGTCATTTATGTTGCGCTAGAGATCACCTGTATCGAGATGACTCGATGTATCGATTTTGCTTTTGTATCACCATTCAGCCTTTTATATTCTGCTGAACATAAAAGTCCTCTCTCCTCCTCCCAGATTCATAGTAGCTTACAATAATAAAGCCTTTATTATGTAGTCTTCCTTATTTATTTAATTATTGTAAATTAAATTATTCTATTTTTTTCCATTCTTTAACGATGCATTTTCTAGTGCGTATACTTTACTCACTGCCTAGCTCTAATAAAAGATAGTGAAATTTACCTATGCATGCTAATCTTAAAATTAATTAAGAAATAAAATACATTATTTACCAACTGAAAATTTGCTAAAATATCGAAGCAAGATTTATTTTACAATCGATTTTTTATGGTATGGTCCACAATAGAATACTTCTTTTTAGTACCACTTATGCTGTTTCATTTTCAGCTAAGTTCATTTATTAATTACCTATGTGGTTCCTTTTTGGACCAACTCTGATTGGATTTTTTAAGTTACGGTTTTTTATTTGAATTACCACCAAGAAGTAAAATCTGAGAATTCATTGGTTATTACCAAAATTGTTGTCGGAGATCATTTGTGTTCGAAATTATTAATGATCATTTCAGCCATAGGTAGTATCCATTTTATTTGTCGGCCTTTCTGACCGTCATAAGAAGAGGCCTATGTTAAGCAGTGACTTAAAATAGCCCTCCAATGACTTCAGATTGGCCGGTTGAAAGCTATCGAAATTATTTTTAAATCCAAAATCAACAGAACTAACCAATCACTCTCACTAAATTTAACGATTGTCTTATCGAGTACAAGCTCGAAAACAGTGGTAACGATGACATCACTATTGCGATCTAATCCTTATTGTTCGTAGCAGTTTACGGCGTGCTGTAAAAAGGCTATTATTGTCTTGCTAATCGTGGGGATTACGATCAAAGGTCATCACAGCCTTTAGATGTTTGTTTATTGGGTTAATCGTGTTATTTATTAAAATAGCTTTACTATAAAGTTTGGTAAACATTGTAATTACACTTAGATAAGAGTACACCCAGATTTTTAAACATATTTTTTGTTAAGATTTTCTCACTGCATTTAGCCAAGGACTATTGATTGTAAAACACATTCATTAACAAAAGGCTCAAGAAACAAATAGCTTGACGTTAATAAATAAATATTGGACAACATCACATACATTGCTCTGATCCTAAGGTAGCTTAAGCACTTGTGTTTTATAAGTATTTAGTTTCGATTTTTTAAAATAATAATATGGGAAATAAAACATTTTGTAACTTGTTTTTCTAGGAGGTTACAGATTTGATCAGAAAAGTCTATCAGAATGGTGAATCAATGCTATAAACATATCCCATAATTTTCCTATGAAACTTATAAGCCAAGCGTTATTTGTTTACACATGTAAGCGACTTGATATACCTACTATTATTCTGTTTGTGTAAATTGTCTTCAGAAAATATTGTCATTGTGCAACAAAGAAGTAATATGCTGGCCTCATTTTAACTGAATCCTTCGGCTACAATCCCAGCTAGGCTACTCATTTCTATTGTAAGGGTTTCAGCAGTTTTATTTAAAGAAACTATTCTGTTAAACCTCTTTACACTAGAGTGAATAATGCTATGAAACTGCTTTTTCAATTGTTGTTATTACAAAATAGTCTTTCAGGCAAACGTTATAAGTGTACTACAATATTAGAAAGGGTATTTTTTGAAAACACGTAATCAGCTACTGGTGAAATCACTTACGACTAATAGAGGGAAAAACGCCACAAGTGAGAGTAATCTTAAGGTTAACTGCATCATTATGACTGTCTATTAAGCGGCCATTACTAATTTAGTTCCATGGATTACTCCTGTCAGACGTCAGTAGCCTACAGCGCCAAAATGCCCATAATCGAAGGGACGTGAATTTACTTTGACACTAGCCAGTCCAGGTTTTATCAATCTGTTTACATATAAGTTCTGAGTCACGCTTTTCGAGGCTTCTTAAGCTGGAAACATACTATCGGTCGCGGCTTACGGACGCGGCTTACAGCCGCGACTTAAAGGAATCTAGGTATTGAATTTACACTAAGGTGTGCAAACCATCGGACGTCAGTCGCGGACGTAACCTTCGCTGACCTTGAGCGCTCGGACGTCCGACAGCAATCTGGCGCGCTGGATGTTTCTGTAAGCCGAAAACGTCCGCGGACGGTATGCACGGGGTGCGGACGCGTCCGAGCGTCAGAAGGACGCCGACTGCGCGAGAGCTCGCACGTGCATATTGATTGCATGAACATTTTTATTATAAGATAGCTAGCGATTTGATAACGTATGCGAAAAAGAAACCCGCTTATCACCGTATTCAGTATTATGTTACAGGAAATCTCCGGGACCTGGACAAGATTTATTTAGGGTTCCGTACCCAAAGCGTAAATCGGGGGCCTATTACTATTCCGCTGTCCGTCTGTCTGTCTATCTCATGAACCGTGATAGCTAGACAGTTGAAATTTTAACAGATGATGTATTTTTGTTGCCGCTATAACAACAAATACTAAAAACCAGAATAAAATAAATATTTAAGGGGCTCCCATACGACTAAAGTGATTTATTTTGCTCGTTACTAAGGCTCCGCTGTCCGTCTGTCACCAAGCTGTATCTCATGCGCCGTGATAGCTAGAAAGTTGAAATAAATATTTAAGGGGGCTTCCATACAACAAACGTGATTTTTTTGCCGTTTTTATAGAAAATGGTATGGTAATGGAACCCTTCGTGCGCGAGTCCGACTCGCACTTGGTCGGTTTTTTTTGGCCTGGATAATTGTATTTTGGATTAGCTACTATTTTTAAGAATTTTCTTCCAAAATCTACTAAACGATACAGATTTTCTACTGAAATTACTACTAAATCATCGTCCTCTTTGTCACAAACCTACCAAAAACGTAGAAATCTACTTAAAGTGGTCACACTCATGGCGTCCGCAAGCAACGTCCGAAGGACCGTGCACACTTATCAGTCGCGGCTGTAAGCCGCGTCCGTAAGCCGCGTCCGATAGTATGTTTCCAGCTTTAGTCAGACGTTTAACGGCGTTCTGGAGGACTTTCATAACATAAAACTGGGAATTAAACGCGAAAATGATGTTACCTTTGCTTACCAGTCGTTTCAATTAGGGACTTGATATATGATAGCAAGCAGCTAGGGTACGCGTCCGAGACGCTTTCTATATCAAACACCTTAATAAGTGATATTATTATGAAAATCAAAGGTTTTAAAGTAATAAAAGTATGGCAATTCTTATAATCTCCTCCTCTCTTTGTATAAACGCAATCCACCCTCGTTGGGCAAGACAGAAAAGGCTCTGCGTTAAAATAACAACAGAGAACTGCGAAATAAAAATGTTTTTGCGGTACCACGCCTCTAAATGGTGGTAATGAAGATTTGTGAACGCTCGCAACCGCTCGCACCTTATAATTACGGACGAAATTACATAATAATCCTAATTAGTATTGCTGAATTTGTTTCTTGTGGAATTATTTAATAAATGTTTAAGCCTAATGTACCTAAATAGGAAATTGCCGGTAAATGTTAATAGGTACGTACTTTTTTTTGCAACTTTTATAACCCATCTTCTTAACGCCGTCTTTCCTCATCTCTTACCTATAGGCAGGTTATTCTTGATCATCATCCTAGAAGCAGCAAATCTAATTATCACATTTGGAGTGATTGATATCAGACAATTTTGGATCATGAATCTCATTTTCCTCCTCACTGCCTAACAAATGGTAATCGTAATAAATTCGATTCTTAAATTACAAAAAACTCAGAAAAACTCACGAATGACGATCCACAGACATGATTATGCTATCAAACGCTATGTAACCTCCTACTAACGTTAACAAATAATCTAATCTATCTAAACGTCGATGCATTTCAGTTCAAAGCATTTTTTATGCAGCTCAAGTAAATGACAGTGCTCTAGCTCGCGTCATAGGCACGGCCCGGATACCCCTGATGACCGGCGTCCGACCCCTAGGGCAGACCGTAGTGTTGCGTGATATCGATAAAACGTACTCATCTAACAGGGCGCGACATAGCCTGCTTAGTGCTTACAGGCTAAAGCTTTGGTTTTGTGGAAATAAATAAATTTTGAAATAGGCACTAGTAATATTTCTTTCAAATAACCATAATATATTGGCTAGTTAATAGGCAGGAAGGTGAAATAATCAATACCATTAGTATTTTTTTCTACAATAATTTTTAGTAATTTTATTTGAATCTCACATCATCATAACTTAAGTTAAAAATAAAAGAATCCTATACAATGGAATATAATCATAAATATGTGATTTACCGAAAGCACGTATACTTACTATTTACGAAATATATGGAACAGCTGACATTTTCTAGAAATTTTGGAATTGGTCGCTTGTTAATTGAGATATTTATTTGAATAGAACAGACCACAGTCAATAATTTCAACCGGTATTTTTATACTGCATCTATGATATCGGTTTGCAGTGCCTGTCACAATTTTAAATTTTTGTCACCCTGTATTATTGCGCTGACATTTTTGTTTAAACAATTCAAAAGTTCGTTTAGTTAATATGATAATGTGTCGATATTCGACATCAACATCGGACATCACTAGACTACAGCAATGCGGACAATTCGGGACGTGGACAAATGTGCCCGGCGACTCGCCGTGACACGTTCATTGAGCTTTCATTTGGGCAATTTTCGACTAAATCCCGGCCAATCGGATGCTGCTGTCCTACAATATACTGTTCGCTACAATATATACTCGACTTCATTTTAAAACGGAGGAACGTTTTGAGAACGGACATTTTTAAGTCAATATTGTTTGATTGCGAGTATTGCGACACCGTTTTACGAGATTGCAAAAATGTAAGCAGATTGTTTGATAACCTTCTATCTATCTATGGAACAAGTAACTTCCTTTTAGGTGGTGATACTGTTGTAAACAACTCTCTCGAAATCTCAAAAAAGATTAATGTAGGTACACCAGCTATTTAAAAAGGAGAAGTTTTTTTTTTGGGATTACTATGTATTATTGATTAAAGTTAATAGTAATGTGGTTGTATTTGAGCAGTAGAATCAACCCCCGCGCCAATCTTGAAATATTCCAGACTATCGCAAAAGAAATGCGTAGCAATGTGTCAAAGATACAAATACTTATGTAAGTATTTCGTCTCGTAGGGTTTTTATGAAAAAAAAAAAAATGTAGGATAAAAAAGCTCTGTCCTACTGTCCTTATTCCTTAAGAAAAGTGACATTCATAATCTTAACACCCGGAATAAGAATAAGCTTGCCGTTCCCAATTTCAGACTGCATAAAGTGGGTAATTCGTTTATGGGAAAATGTATTCGCTTTTTTAATGAATTACCAGCGTCTATTGTAGAACTGCCCCTGTTAAAATTTAAATCGCATATTAAAACAACTTTAATGAAAAAATGATATTATACTGTAAATGATTATAAAAATGATAAAAACATTTATCTTGTAATGTAAACTATATACTATTTAAAAAGAGGCTGACAATAGTGGCCGAGTTTCTTGCGCTACTTCTTCTCGGCGCTAGCCCAAAATTGTCCCGAAGTAGTGGAAGGGAAAAAAATATTGGGACGTGTAAAAGCGCTTAGTTTAAGCCTATTTACAGAAATAAATTGGTACTATTGGTTTTTATTGTGAAAATAACTTTTAACTAAGTAGATCAATACAAAGAGACGTAAGATAATATACATAAGCAAAAATAATAAAAAAAATATGTTGATAAAAAAACGATTATGTAATCCAATCAACAAATATTAGAGTCAATTAAACATTGTTTTTTGCTAACGCAATTTTCATTTGTAGATACGATAGATTTGTTAAATTATTTGTATTTAAGCAACGACATCTTTGTTCTAGTATCCATACGTGGAGCGATAGGCGCTGATAAGGAAGATGTACGCTGGGTATCCTCAGCGGCAGGTAGTGCAATGGAATACTTAAGCAGTTTCATACAGACGACCTGGTAAAGGTTGCAGGAGACTTCCTGCATCCAGCGGCTGCTGGATGCAAGTCGTTTCCAACCAGCTGATCTGGAAGTCACTGTGGGAGGCCTATGTTGCACTGCCTTAACTTGCACTTTTCATAAATTTTATTTAGGGGAGGGTAGTTCTCTTTTTCAGGGTGTGTCCCCCAATATTCAAACTATATCATTAATTCGTTTATTACATAGTATTTTCAACTTAATTTAATCCTTTTAATCACACAGAAGTGACCTTTTAAATAATAATTTATTTCTTTATCGACCCGTCTCGATAACTTCATACTGGGATGTATTCTGGTTCTTAATTAGAAATTGGTACATTCCAGGGGTTTTTTTTTATATTGGGAACTCGATCCCCACTCCTGCGGACTACACGCAGCTGGGGAAGGCCTGCCTCCCTGGGTCATAGAACGAGACGGGAAGGTGTACCGAGTCGACCTCAGGAAAGAAACTTTTTTTTTTTTTTTATAGGGTTTACCCACCTTAAGGGTATGGCGCCCACTATTAATTAACCAAATAAGCTCAACCAAATCGATACTCGCTCAACCCCGTAGGCCTAAAACTTATTCTAAAATACCCACATTTCCCGACCGCTGACTGGCTGGCTCGTAACTTTTTTTTTCTGTAGCTTCTTAAATACCAGATTCAAACCACCACTGTAACTCTTTTTTTTATTGGTTTAAATAAATAATAAATTACAGTTAAGAAAGGAGAAACAATCTTTTATTTAACAAGTGTTAAGCAGTGGACGTCCTGTGGCTGAAATGATGATGATGATGATATTAGTAGGTACTACCTAAAACCTTGATAATACTTATCGTAAGTTGTCACAGCCAACGACTGTCACCCCTCATAGGAATCGCACACAACTTGACCTTGCCTCACTGTAAGACAAATGCATCTCTTTTTTTCTTGTTACCCACACCTTTCGATTCTGATGAACCTATCCAGTTATTTAGGAGCGAGTCCAGATAATCTAGCCAACTCCGATAGGGTCTGCCACGGTATGAACATGGTATACTATAATGGTACTTCGTAAATTGTTACCAAGAGCACATATATTTCTTTATTCACGCGAACACTTCCCAATCACACTGTTCAAATTATCATAGATCTCACACTTCCATATTTTCGCTCCGCAAATTGCACATCATTTTTCCACAGAGGCGGAACTTTATCAAACATTGGAGGACCGAACATGATTATAAGAGTACGTGTTCGGAATGAGCCAGGGACATCAAAGCGAGCAGAACAAACGCTTTGATTTTGACAAAAAGTGTTCTCGTTACTAAAAAGTATCGTTATAAGTTGTAGGGGGATGCGCGTGTTGTGTAAATTATCCGTTTTGCCTTTTACGCTTTTTTCGTTACGATTGGACTTTTTGTCTTCAACGTTGTTTTTTCGACTTTGCTTTAGCGATGCGATTCCATCATATTGATATAAATAAATTCCTCGTGACACAGTGCTTGTAACAAAACTTCTCCGAAACGGCTTGACCGATTCTTATTAAATTTTGTGTGTCAGTGGGGCTGAGAATAGGACGTAAACTATTTTCTATAACCCTTAGTGATAAGCGTGGTCAACTTCGTGTACTTCGGAGAGTGTGCTCATGAGCTGCATGAACTCATACCACCGTCACCTTTCTTCCATCGGACATCCAGACGCACGGCCGGCTACCATCCGTTCTTAGTTGATATACCCATAACCCGCACTAAGCGCTTCTCATCATCTTTTATAATGCGCACAGCTAAGGATTGGAATTCCCTGCCTGCGTCTGTATTTCCGAGTGCATATAACCTGACTCTCTTTAAGTCCAGAGTGAATAGGCATCTTCTGGGCAAGCTCGCTCTATCGTAGATCCCATCTATGCTCTAGAGCAAGATTGGGGTCAAGAGTAAGCCCATCTCAAATTAAAAAAAAAAAAAACCCCAAATGAGGCGGTACGGAGTTCGCTGGCTAGTTTTAATATAAATTAAATAATTCATAAGTAAATAGTTGACCACACCTTGAACTTAGAAATCGAGGAAATAGAAATCCAAAACAGTATACAAAGTTCGTTTTCTGCATTGACCCGACCGGGAGTCAAATCCGAGGCCTCAGAGATATATCAAAAAGTCAAATCTTAACCTTTTAAATCGTATGTAATCCGCCTTATTTATACAATTAAAGTCCTTTTTAACAAATACCACACACGATGGGACATGCAAATAAACAGTCTGCAGCTTACAATACGTTTGGTTTGAAGTTTTGAACACAGCATATTAAAAATGCCCTAAAATAAGAGTTAACATGTTTTTTTTTACATGCAACTCGCCCTGCGAATCCTTCTATACACTTCGCATTGGTAGAATCATGGAAAGACCTAAGAAAATAAAAGACTTTTGTAGAAAAAAGTGCAACTCGGAGTTATGAACCGGGCAATATTGGTTTTTTTTAGGGTTTCGATTGGAGCCTCAAAAAAAGAAACCGTTGTAGGACCACTTCGTTGCCCATCTGTCAAAAACTTTCTAATTAAGTTTGCTTGGTGTTATCAAGTTGAAATCAATATCAAGTACTCAGCTCTGCAATCTCTTAAAGCTTTAGAAAAATCAACTTCCAAATCAACACAATCAAAAGATACGGCCACGCCGCATTGTCACCTGCAGGGAAATCAAAACAAGGGTTCCTACTTCCCGTTGACCCGTTACATCTCATCTTTTTTACCAAAATCAAAGCTTGGGATTTCTTTATAGGATACAATCCGAAACTAGATCATTAGCAGAAGACCAAAGTAACGGACATGGTCCAAAAATGTAGCAAGCTTAAATGGCAGTGGGCTGGCCACATCTGTCGCAAAACCGATAAAAGTTGGAGTAGACGGGTTCTCGAGTGGAGTGGTCTCCAACCTTAACCGCCTTGACTAATGTAGTGTAGGATGCCTCCCAGCCCGATGGATAGAGGATCTTAGGAAGATGGCTGGTAGTGGCTGTATGAAAAAAGCAGGGTATCGTTTTCTTTGTCGCTCTTTGGGGGAGGGTTACGTCCAGCAGGACTGCAATAGGCTGAATAGAAGATATCTTTAAAATTCAATTCGAACTTATTTACACACCAACAAGTTTGTACGGACCCTCGGTGCGCAAGGCCGACTCAAACTTTGCCAGTTTTTTCCTTTTGGCTCTGGTAAATGAACAAGCACGGAAAGCGCAAAGGTCGGACTGTCGAACATTTACAGGCCGGTATTTTAATTGTTCATAAATCCTATTTAGTCCTATAATCTGGGTGATTCTGTCGGTAGTAAATCGGATCGCGATCGCCAATAAAAATCAACTGATTTACGGGATTGACCTGCGACTTTTTGGCCCATTTCGTTTGTGTTATAAAAATACAGGGAGATATAATTCCTATCAGGCTATAAAAGAAAAGTAAGCTTAAACATGGTGAATTTTGTTATCTTTGGAGCCGAACTAAGTCAGTTCAGTGCATTGCTGGATATTATTACACGGACAGTGAAAGTGTTAACTTAGGTAAATATTTTGACGCGTGGCCCTGGTTCTCAAGTAATAAAAAAAAAAGGAATTTAAAAGTGTAATTTAATCCGTACCTGCACATGTAATAAAATTGTAAATTTTACAATTATCTTAGAAAAAAAGACTAATTAACAAAATCTAAAATGTCTGCTTAACTAATTTTGATCACCATTACATTCAACTCCGAAAAGTAGGCTTAAATTGTTTGTATTACTTACACTAAGTATAATCAGCTCACTAATGAAAATCTAGTCTCGTAACAAGCCTGGAGTAAGCTGAAACACTAATTTATGCATGCCATGTTCTCTGGTGGATTAAATAATTAATAACTACTACCCAAACAGAAGTTTAGAATTACCCGCATTGCTATAATGTTCGCATTGCGTAACGCGGGAGCCATGAAAACTGTATTTACAAGGGAAAATACTAATAAAACATGCGAGACCGAATTTATTTAGCTATTGACGACCGAAGGTTCCGTAGTTATAATCATCATGACTTAAAAGTACAGTCGGCAGAAAAATATAGTGTCACCTTTTGACTGACATCTTTGTAACGGAAAAAGATAATTGTAACTGTTACTGTGGCAATAAAAATAAACACATATATTATGAGTAGACTCGTTATGTTTGCTTTAATTAAAAAAAAAACTTGCTATTTGTATTTTAAAGTACCTAATGTAGGTATTTTGTCAAAGATATAAGCCTGCTGCCCTGAAAGATTATGTCAACATTTCATTGATCTGTTTGTTATTTGCAACTTTGAGGATGTCTGAATTGTTCAAGGTCAACTAATGGGCGATCGATTACAACGTTTGTGGTTGGTAGTTAAAAGCTTTACTTGTTCTGTTTAGGTCTGCACTGCTAAACTAACATACCTTTCCATATCGAAGAGGCAGTTCCTCATGGTCGAGCAGTTTCTCATGGCTGACTGGACTGACTGGTAAACTCATACGGGACAGGTGCTGTAACTTAGAACGCGTTTTTACTACTGACTGTACACATACAACTATACTAAAAAAGCAAGCGTTTGCGTGCCACCGAATTTTTATTTTCGCAGCCTCTCGCTCCACTAACCTTATTTGTTACCATACACATCCCTATATTTCCACTTAAACTTTAAAATATGACCCTATGTCGCTCTAAATAAGGTTCAAAAGATACGCAAACGTAGGGTTGCCCCTTACTGGTTTTTATTGCGAACTGTCACGTAACGATCCCAGGTGTGGAATGCTTTTACATGGAAAACAGAGGATTGCTTGACGCTTGCTTTAATACTAAAAAAAGAAACATTAACCGTCCAAGTTAGTTTCTACGTTACTCCTTTCTCTTTCCATTGGATTTTCGACCCTATGACCTAGCAATTAGAGTTATTAGGTCAATATTGACTGCATGTAAAGGATGGTTCCCACGTATTTTAGTAACGCAGCCTGTGAAACGACAATAGAACATGCGATTACGGCGTTCTTGAGTTAATTACTTAATTAAATTGCTTTACTCATGACTTACACGATATAAATGAAGTAATTTGATTTACCATTGATAGCGACACTGCTTGGTGTGGTGTTGTTATTCAGAGAATGCATTAAATCGCTTACTTAGTTTTGATTTCGTTGGTATTTTGTTACTAAAAACCTATCCATAATTGTTTTTTTGTTTTGTTTTGTTTAAAATATTTTTAGTACCTTATATCAGAATTAGGAACAACCCTTTAATTGTCACTTTATTAGGAAGTTTCTGTGGAAAATCAAGTTATTGGGTTATATTTCCAACATAAATTGAATTTCGGTATCTATAATCTGCAATGCACGATTTTAAAATAAACTACCTTTATTAGGATACGTTAAAAAATATATATTTATAACTAACTTAACTATAAAAATAAACAAACCGTATACACCATTCTTAACGCACGTGTACATTTCTTATGCTAGTTTCCAAGAGGATTCCACTTCAGGAAAGATCTTTTTATGTAGAAAGGTGACAAATAAATACACTAGTTTATTTGTCAGAAGATATGTTATCTTGGATGTACACCAAACCTGCAATGTTGAATATAAATTATTATAAGTTCATGAAAATTTCTTCCACCGAGGTTAACGCGAAATGAAAATAATATGTAAGAAAACACAAATCGAGTCTTCTTCAACTCTACTACGTTAACATAGAGACGATATGTGTATTCGATGTATTCGCTTTTTTAATAAATTACCAGCGACTATTGTAGAACTGCCCCTGTTAAAATTTAAATCGCATATTAAAACAACTTTAATGAAAAAAGGATATTATACTGTAAATGATTATATAAACGATAAAAATATTTGGAAATAAATACTGCCCTGCTCGCACAGGTACATTTATCTTGTAATGTAAAATTATACTATTTAAAAAGAGGCTGACAATAGTGACCGAGTTTCTTGCGCTACTTCTTCTCGGCGCTAGCCCAAAATTGTCCCGAAGTAGTGGTAGGGAAAAAAAATATTGGGACGTGTAAAAGCGCTTAGTTTAAGCCTATTTACAGAAATAAATTGGTTTTAATGGTTTTAATATATTTTCAGCTGACTGTACAACATAATGTGAAAGCATCAGACTTTTCATTAAAATCTTAAGGTTCACTAGGCACGTTACCGTTTGTTAGAGTTAATTAATATCCAGTCGCTGTTTTTTATCCAATTAGATGAAACGACAATATTGTTATACAAGTTTGCTAACTAAAGTATAAGTAAGTGTTTTCAAATGATGAAGTTCGAGTTAACAAACAAATTATTAGTGTCAATAAGGGCCAAAACACATAACTGCGTTGCGGCGCCGCGCCGCATCTCAACGCGCCACCGAGCGTTGCGTTGCGGCGCCGCAAAACAAAGTGTTCTACTGCTGACCTGTAGGGCAACCATTGTTTTATGAGTTTTGAAAGTTGGAGGACGTATATCTAGCATAAATCGCAATAAAAGTATTGCTTTTTTAAGAAGACATTACACTTATTTAAATAGACGACAGAGACGATACTGGATATATACATTTGTGTGTGACGTCATAACACTGGAATGCGATTCGATATAGCGGCGGGCGGCACTGCCGATTTTGGCGGTGTGGTGCCGCAACGCAACGCGGTTATGTATCTCGGCCCTAAACAAGAATAGAATCAAGTAAAATATGAGAGATTTTACAACTCTTAACATAATAATATATAGAGCAGAGGCACTATTAAGAGCCGTACAGGGGACATAAGAAGTACCGACCACTCATCAACCACTCGAACGTGGTGAATCTAAAATGTATTGACAAAAAAAAACACAATTTTCAACTGACTAAAGTGGCGTACGGAAAAGAAACCTGATCAACGTCAGACAGTCCTATTCCTATACAGGGTGCCCCTGGAAGTAATGGAATATGGATCAAATCGAAGAGGTGTATAGTGGGGGTGAATCCCGAACTTTTTGTCTGTATGAATGTAGGTTTTATTTTTGATGGAGGAAACGTTTGAAACAAAACAATTTTATTTTTCTTACACATGTTTGCTATTTTGATCAAATTATTTTCCCAAGGAATGGCAAACCCTTTTACAACGTTCTAAACTAAAAATTAAACACTTTTCTTTGATTGTTTGAGCTTTGTTTAGGCTCTTGTTCGATTTGATCCATACTTCCAGGGACACTCTGTATAGGGAACAGACAAATAAAGAGGAGTAGCATCGTTCTATAAAAAGTACGTGAGTATTATCAACATAAGAATTAATACTAGTAAGTACCTACCTAATACCTTATTAGGAACACAGAGTAAAATACTAAGAGGTCTCTTCATCTCTTGCTATAATTTGAACAAATGAACTGAAATGTCAAACGATCACTCAGACAGAATTTATTGAAATAAACTATATTTTTTTAAACCATTAGGTAGTTTTCTTAGTTAATTTTGCTTTTGATATTGTTTAACTCAACTCCAAACAAAAAGAGATGGTTCCTACTTCTTAACGTTTTTGTGTTTTAAAAAATACTCGAAATACAGTTCCAATTGCAAGCTGTGGCAGCCTGCAACTGAAGCTGCACTCTGCTCATACGTAGTTGATTGATAAATGTTTTGTTGGTGTTTTGTGCTGATTTCTATAATAAATAAAGAGTATGAATAATAATCGACCTAAAACCATTTAAACGTTAAGCATCGTGTTCCCAAGTCAGTAATTAATTAGTTTCCGGCAGCTGGAGGTGTTCATCCGTGTACGTGTAACATTTTAAAATGCCACCGTGTCTGCCGGTCGGAGGCAGTCAACTGCGAAAAGTCACTGGGAACCAATATGGCTGAGTCATTGAGTTGGAGGAGCCTCTAGGTATATTACGTTGGGAAGTAGACCTGGGTGCATAGTGCGAGTGCCACATAATAATCGCGTCACTTACTTAGATCGAAAAGTCAATGTTAATTTGTATTACTTTTCGATCGATTGAAGTGACTTGGTTGTTTTTGGTACTCTCACTAGGCACCCTGAATATAACAGTAGGCTTATTACGAGTGATCGTAAATTTGGGTGCAATTAATACTATTGGGGTGCTAGCATAATGTGGACATTCTAACAAGTATTTGTAGTTTAAATTAGATAGACCGATATTCAAAGTTATATCTTTCTACGGTCCGAGTCATAGGATTTTTGGAAAGTACGCTACCTAAAGTTTTATTCATGAAAAAAAATACAATTTAATTATGACAAAAAAACACACGTCTGAAATGTATAATAAATCAGATAAAAGTTTAACGCAAAAAAAATCCGACTTGGCTTCATTTGGGTTTTAAAAAGCGCGTTTTAAAGCGTCTGGTAAAAGTTACCGCCGACGGAAAGTGGTTGGCGGTATTAATTATTAATTTTTAACTGAATACTCTAAAACATACGTAAAAATCAGCACTGATACTTCAAGAAATGTAAATACCATTTACCTAATACTTACCTAATAGCACCTGGGTACCAGTTAATTGGCCGACGGTCCAAGCTAGTAGATACGCATACACTCAATGTACATACTTACACTGCTTAATCCCATACATTTGGTGTCTGAGAAAATAAGTGAGGTCTGGGAGCCCTGGGACCTGGCTCTAATAGAACAATTAGACAATGTAACCTTTGCAATATTAGGTCCTGGTGATATAGTCTTACCCAGACGAAACATGTTGGCGTTAAAATTATTATTGTTACCTTATCTGTACCATGTTTCTACGCAAATAAATATATTTTATTTTATTTTCATGTTGCGTACGGACTCCTAAAAATATTCATGCAAGAGATTAGAATATCAGCAAAGACATACTTTCTCTCATACGTCCTAACGCAAATTGCATAGAGAATCCCAATGAGTATCCTATCCGATACGAGTAAACGAATTGACGCGTTCCTTCTTTCAAATGGCTATTTGTACGTGGAATTTTTCGAGTCGTAGATAACGGACAGTTAAATAAGAACAGACAAGCCTTTATTCAGTAAGAAGTTGTGACACAGAAGGTCTCCACGACTGCTGGTATCGACTCATGAATATTGTTGTACTTAAGATGGCTACTTATTTAAAGATCAGAGTAAAGATAATTTCGTTCTGTCGACTTGGCGTCGTCATCTCTGAGCCCTTTGGTTCGTTTTCGCAACGGGTCCACGTAGAAAACTAACTTTTTGATAATGTTTGGATCTAGGTGTTGTAATACCATCGCTGTTTCAAATGTTTTTGCTACTTACCTTAGGATATGAGCAATGTAAGCAATGTTGTCCACTACTTATCTAAAAACTTGGTTGCTATTTAAAATCAAGTCGTACCCAGTTATTATCCAAGATCGTACGTATTTGAATAAAGAACCAGTCTGGCTGTTCTGCACTAGCTATGAAGTAACAAAGGGTGGAAATTTATCCCAAATCCCGTTAGCCCAGTTTTGAACACACCTGTTTCAGGGAGATTGTTTCCACTGCACCTTATGGGTGGGTCGTGAGGGGAATAAGAGGTGCGATCGAAGGTCCCACATTAAAGATGGCCGGTACTTACTCATTATCTTTTACTGTCTTTTCATATATGCGACGTAGTATGAAAAAACCGGGATGTACCAAAAATAAGGGGTCCTTTTTTACTGCCTATCATCATATCTTCAGAAAGTAAACGATTAAGCCTTATTTTATTGTTCTGTGTGGAGTTTCACGTAACATTATCTGCTTGAGCGAATGTGATCGTAGTATGGAAGTAGCATAGCACAACTAATTGGTAACTTCAGAGGACACAATTTCAAAGTTCAATTAATTAACTTTTTGTTAATAAATCAACTTCAATCAATTCAATTAGGTGCTCTATCGTAGAGTAATAAATATCATAGAAATATATTACGCTCAATTAAAATAACTCTTAATTACTTACAAACGGTAAGTAAGTCTTATTATTAACAGAGTAGAGTATTTAACCGAGACAGTGTCACGGACTCGGTTAAATAACTTTCTAGATAGACAATAGTCATAATACAGCAAATACAGAACAAACTTTACTATTAAATAAAACAACACAATACACTCAGTTGCATCGCTCACTGCTAAACATCTAACTGCAGTTTTTCAAAAACTGTATCATGTCTTTAAAAGCAATTCATAAAACACAAGTAAACAAACTCAGATGAGCCACATAAACTAGAGTCAAGCTGCAAAGTAACGAACTAACTACACAACAAACCTAATCCATCTAGATCTGTCATGTTGTCGAGATAACATCTTTGCTTTTCATATTTCACTTTATTTTTCTTTCACGAATTTCATCTGAACATACTTTTGCAGCAACGTACTACAAATCCAATATAAGTTCTTGTTGGAAAGTGTTGTTGTAAGTCTCTTTTATTAAAATCATGTAGATAATAATAAAGATGGTATATTCAAGTCGAATAAAACATGTTCAACTTCTTTTGTTTCGTGACCTTATTAGGTTATTAATAAGATATAAAGTATGATTACATTTAAGCATCAATTCAGCTCAGTTCGGCTCTTTATATTCATTTGTCTATCATTTATAACACTACGGGCTTGAGTAACTTTTATTTACATTATTCACTTTACTAACTTATACATTTCTCTGCAATTTAGAGGCGTTGACGCGTAATTGCTAGTTTTATGAACACAATCAATTTTAGCATTTTTTTGCCGCTAGCCTGCACATTTTAGAATTATTATGTTTGTAACTTAACTTTTTGTTTTAGTTATAGTACCTACCTACATATTTAGCGCACATCGCCTGTACAGTCAGTTAACCAAGCGGCTGATTGACTGTACAGGTGACCTATTCCTAGACAACGTTTCGGTTTGGCTATTCAGCATGGAAATACAGATAACTTTGTAGGCTCTATGTCTGTCTTTGGACAGCTATCTAGATCCATTCTTTAATTGTTATCCTTTTTATATTATAAATACGAAAGTTTGTGAGGATGTTATGATGTTTGAATGTTTCTGACTCAATCACGCGTAAACGCCTTAATAGATTTGGATGAAATTTTGCACACATATAGAATATGATCATATTGTTCTTTATTTGAACGTTTGGCGTTATGTTTCATACATAGCATTACAAACATCATGTAGTCCAAGCAGACGAAGTTGCAGGCACAGCTAGTTTCTTTTGTAAATATTTTTATTGTATTATAGATTTGACATAATATTTCCACTACTCCTTCCAGACGCTTTACAGCCGTGTCCCGACCCTTGCGACCCGATTCTTTGAAGAATGACCACTTCGGACGCAGGTGGCTCTTCGCGACGAACGTGGGACGTCTTATTTCGACATGTCGTCGTTTTCAGGTAAATATACCTCGCACTGTGTTCCGTTCGTCTTTGAGAATATTCACACGTAAGCTAGAAGAGAGGTTGCGAGAAAATGAAGTCGTGAAATTGGTAAAGGTTTGGTTGGTTAGTGACAAGCTGATGTTGTGGTAGGCACATTAAGTATTTTCGCTATGTCAGAAGCTGTGTATAAATCTTGGTGCGAGCTTTAGTAGAATATTATTATCCACTTACGGGTATACACACTGGGTGTCGTGTACTACACACGTAGTACACGAACGAAGATCGACGAACAGCGCGAACGAAAACGAGCACTGTTCGGTTTGCGAGCAAACATCAATGCTCGTTTAAGAGGCCTATTACAATATGTTGACAGTTTTGCTGTTTTTTGGTGATACCTGGTCATTTAAAAGATTAATCGAAAATCGGAGGCCGCTACGAAGTTGAAAAAATAGGAAAATGACGTTTTTGCATTGATCCAAAAGGTTATGATCATTGAATAAAAATACTTATTGATACTTGTAGGTTTGTCTTTTTTATAGTTCGTAGCGGTCTCCGATTTTCGATTTATCTTTTAAGTTACCAGTAAACACCAAAAAACTGCAAAACTGTCAAAATTTTATAATAGTCCTCAAAACACTCGCTTCATAATGTTGTAAGTGTACGGTCACGGTTAAAAGAAATTAAGCAGCACTACATGATCGAAGAAATCAAACAGTTATGACTTATAAGAAAATTGATAAAACCTTTTAGTGAAATTTACCTAACCATTATTACAATTTTAGTAAGCCCTGTTTTCAAAGCTTACTTAAGCTTAGGATAGGAGTAACATGAGATACTTAGCAATGTTTTATATTTACTGGTCTCACAAATTACTAGTAAGATTAGACCAGACATAAAAATTTTAATGTCAGCAAAAATAAAAAAGAACAAATAAATTATTTATGTGTTTGCCGGCAAATTTTAATTGGCTACTTTTATTTCATTTCTACATCGATAAAGATGTCGTAAAAAACTCATTGTACAAATTCCAACTTAAAGAGAAACCTAAGCAAGAGTTAAATGCGAAACAAAGAGGATTTAATAAAACCTCTGACTAGCTATCTACGATTTTAATTTATCAGACGCTTAGAAATTTCAACGTTAATTTCTTTGTGCTAAAAAACCAATCATCTGAAATTAAACGGGTGAAGTCCAAACGCGATATACCTTAAAATTTAAAAAATATTTAATTAAAAAATAATGAAAAAAAATAAAAGTAGACATTTTTTGTCGTCAGTGATTGTACTGGATGACTTTAAAGGTGCCTTTCTGTTGTCTCAAACCTAAACAAGGTCACCTCCTACCTCATAATCCTAAAATTAACCTATCTTCTTTATATAACATAGTCGGGATAGTTGTCATCCCGTTATGTTGTCAAACATCTGGGCCCTAACCATGAACTGCTAAAACAATCACAAATCTGTCAAACATTATCATTTCTGTCAAATTTTGTATGAAATGACGTACCAAAATTGACAGATTTGACAACTTTGAGATTGTTTTAAGAGTTCATGGTTATGGCCCTGGACCGATTTTAACGATTTTTGATTTGCTTGATTTCTCGACGAATAGCAGAATAACTATCAAAACTACCTACTACCTAGATTTGTTTCAATTTATTTTCACATACATTTTGTACAGAACGGCTTTATGATTTATTCTAAATACGAAGTTTGCCAGGTCATCTAGTAAATAGTACCTTTAATTACTTGACAATAGTTTGGTCTATTTCACCCTCCGGATTACAATGCCAGATGGAAGCTGGTTCGATTCCCGAAAGGGGCAAATTTTTCAGTGATCAGCACGAGCAATGTAATGGATGTTTATAAATGTATATGTGAGTCTATCCGTTATCTTGTCGCTATAGTACCGGTTTCGCTTAGTTGGATTGGAGACTAGATAATTGGTTTAATTTATCGTATATCATCTTCATTTCAGCCATAGGACGTCTAATGCTGAACATATGACTCCCTCGATGGTTTTCAGGTTCAAGGTAAACGGCCGTATCCAGCGGCTTTCACTGTTTATTGTTGGAAGACTGTAGTTAAGTAGGGATAATATTGATAAGCAGGTATTTCATAGGAACTGGGTTTTACAGCAGCTCAGAGTTGCACCAAAAACATCTGACTCCTGACTTTTATACTCCTTCTTGAACAAATGAATCCTGTAACAATTGAATCTCGTCCGTCCGTCTTCATTCAAATCCGCATTCATCTCTTCTTCTCTCTCTCTTTTATATATCTTGCGTTCGTTTCCACACATCCAACATTTATAAACGGTTTCCGTATTTTCCTACTAAAAAGGCCCACAATTTGTAAATTACTCTTTACTTCTTGAAGATAATCATCGGTATCAATTGTAATCTCTATCCCCGCCAAACGACCCATAAAAATCTAAGCCCGCTCTCGTGTAAATCTCGCTCTAAAAACTTTATAATCCCCATTTTACGGCTTTGTTCAAAAGGCCGCGACTTTGAGCTCATTAAACGGAAAAAAGAACTTTTAATTAGAGGAAAAATGACTTATGAAACAAAGGAAATATGTGTCAGTTCGTACTGCATATTTTCTTTGAAAATCTGGGTATAGAAGTATGTGCAAAACTTTAAACCCGTCAGTGGGGTGTTTTATGTAGGTAGATACGTTCATATGGGATTAGGTACAAGTAGAATACTTTAACTTAACGTTATTTTTATTTAAAAACGTTGTTAGGGTAGGCATCAGCAGCGTAAGCCTGCTAGTTAGTAGACGGCGAAAAATTGCAGAGGATCGATCTCAGTGGTGCGCCTATGTCCAGCAGTGGCCTGATTTGGGCTGATTATGATGACGGTGTATAAAAATGACCACATCGGATGCAAGACGCACGTATGTGCAGTAAAACTTTTTCTGACACTGCACAAACAGCTGTACCATTACTAAATATAATACAAATATCAACGAGCTTTAAAGGCTTTTTTAAGGGTAGGCACAATAATTTTGAGATTTCTATATTTGTGAAAATGACTTCCTGTAAGTTAAATTGCTTATTTAATTAAGATGTTTTAGAGGTTAAGAAAGTAGCTACAGCAGTCTCTTTAGTGGCCTTTTTTATCCGAGACTTGAATATGGAAATAAGACTTGCTATTTAGAGTAGTTTTTGGTAGATGTAATTTTTCTGTTGCTTTTGAAATCCATTTAAAATAAGCATGTCATTTGGTTGTTAGGCTCATTGGAATACAGTGGAAGTCGCAAAGGTAAACCATTTGTCTTTGCAGTGAAAATATTAGTATAAACACAGACCTCAAAAGTGGCAGAGTTGGCATCCAACCGCTCTATATCTGCCAAACCACCTTCGCTACTCGTTTTATGCCAAACCTATTTACACTTGTTAACATTTTAGTGTTCCACTTGCAACTTAAACACATATGTACAAACCAGATTCGTTTGCTTTTATTTACTTTTACGAAACTACTAGCTGTGCCCGCAACTTTGTTTACGTGGACTACAGTATATTTGGTATTGCACATAAACTGTTCAAATAAAGAACAATTTATATAAAAAAATACCCACAGGCAAAATTAACTACATATAATCATTAGATAAATAGGACTACATCGCATACATTGCTCTGATCCTTAGGTAAGTAGCTAAAGCACTTGTGTTATAGAAATCAGAAACAATGACGGTACCGCAACACCCAGACCCGAGCCAATATAGAAAAGTTCGATTTCTACATTGACCCGACCGGGAATTGAACACAGAGCCTCAGATATGGCGGCGCCATTATTTTCTGGCGTGCTTGCCTCTTGGCTACGCAGATCGTACAACTACATAGACAGACAATAGATAGATCCTACATGTTAATCCAGATCAAAATTTCATTCAAATTCCTTCAACCGTTGTGATTGAGTCACAATCATCCAAGCATCCTCACAAACTTTCGCATTTACGAGTATACCTAACACTAGCTGTGCCCGGCAAATTCGATTGCGTGAACTAAAGGATTTTTGGCATATCACACATATCCCACAGGAACATTGAACCAGGTTTAAAAGTATCTTATATATTAATCCAGTTCTTATTCTATATGTGCGCAAAATTTCACTTAAATCCGTTCAGCCGTTTACGCGTGATTGAGTCACAAACATCCAAACATCCTCACAAATATTCGCATTTATAATATTAGTGGGATAGTGGGATTAGTAGGATGTTTTTGTTAATCGGACCAAGCTAGCTAAACTTTTAAGTGTCAAATAAAGCTTACACCAAGGTTTAAATAATCATAATTTGAGCCTATACAAGTATCATAGTTTTTATCAAAACAATAATACTTGAACCTACTTTAGTTTTTCCGTAGGTGTAAAAACAAAACTGCTTAGGTAAGTACTGTTTAGAGTAAGCAATTGCTCTTGGTTTAGTTCCTTACCTTTAAAATTCAAAGACCAAGAGAAGACATTTGGCACGTTATCGGCAAAAACACCTATAAAGTAGTGCCAAATTTTTAGGAGCGAAAGAAAATTAGCAATTGAACTGATTAATTCTAATTCTATTCTTAACTGTTCTTATCTGCTATCAAAAAATGAAACTCTTGGACAGTTTACGATTAGTCGATTAAATTGCACTATATCAATGTGCATTGCACATTGTGCAATGCAAGGATCCTTGTCGCGGGGTAGGTAAGTATACGCCTGAGCTGTCTTAAGAATGAAAGCACACATTGCGTTTTCTTTTTAAATCGTTGTTTTTTTAACTTCGAAGATTATTATTAATACCAATACCTGGTAATAGGATAGGTACTAAGTATTTACAATGTCTTTCTACTCTAAAGTCTAACACTAGACTTGAAAAATAAACTAAGCAATACAGTGCAGCGTTTCCAAGCAAATGATTTCTTGGTGTTTCAACCATAATACACAGTTCTTACTGTTTTCCCATCTGAACGTTTAAAACTAAATAACGAATATTTTATTCCTAACGACGTGAATTCTGGAATATGCTCCAAGAACGTTTCTCGGGAAAAGGAGCATTACCCACATCATTTGCTTCGAACAATTTTCTTTTAGAGCGCGAAATTTTGCAATGGAAACTAGGTTTTCTTAATAGATTTTGCGCCACTACTGGGTTAAGGTAAGTTTTCGTGACACAATATTTTAGCTGTTTATCTAGTTACTTTGTTTTTAAAAACCTTTTGTTTAAAATTTGAATTATGTCTCAGTTTCCTGAGCTGAGGATTTATGGTTTAGGTAGTTTTCGAATCCCGCAAGGGTCGTGAATGTTTGTACCTAAATGATGGTTGTTTATAAACGTATTTGAGTATATTTATCTGTTATCTAGTCGCCATAGTACAAGCTGTGATTCGTTTGCACCTAGCTAATATTAGTGTGATTTAAATAAGAAAAAAAGCTTTAAAAACATACAACAATCCCGAAAACTTGAGTGAATATTCAAAAAACATAAACAATAAAGTCCCCTTTGATCTAGGGATTACTATTTGCACTCATGATTGAATTTTAATAAATTGCGGAATGTAAACCTTTGAATAAAAAATCTTATTTCGGTACACTCGTACGCAGCCATTTGGCATAGGGGTACCTACGCCTTGGGTTAGTTGATTATTGCATGAAGCTCTTGACCGTACCATTGGTTCTCAACAGATTCTGATTAAAAAATTATGTAAAAAAATAAGATGTTCATAATTATAAGTAAATCAGTTATTTTCGGAGTAGAATGAAAACATTTAAGCTCCCCTTAGCTGGCATCGATTCCAGAATTGTTGATTAGGAAATTTATTTTTCTTTATACACAGCGAATTCAGTATAGTTCGTTTTCTGAGTTGACCCGAATTAGACATTAAAGCAGAGACCCTCAGTGTGCCACTAAGCCAGTTGTGTGAGTGTATAACTACAGATACTTGCAATGTTTCAAATCAATGCGTAAGAAGACAAGAAATAATGTCAAACTCGACTTTCAAGATTTGATTAAGTTCATAAAAGTTTTATAAAAACTATTTCGTTCCTCTCCAACATTACCACCGCTTTTGATATCAACCGAGAACTCATGATACTATTCCCTTCGTGCAAAATTTAATGTCATGCTTCTACAATAAAATTAAATGTACCGTATGAAATTGCTCTATTCCGCGAGTGTGTACCGACCCTATTGTATAATGCACTACTTCAGTACCGCGGTTTACTTTTCCATTTCACTGGGCACAAAAAATAAAAGTTTCAAATTAAATTCTACATTTATTTTGTATGAGTATAAGAATGGTAATTTTATAAAATATTTATTCATAAGTGAGCGGGCTATCGAGTGGAGACCACACCCTGGCAAACGTAGTGTTGGACGCCCTCCAATCGATGGACCAACGACTTTAGGAAGATGGTTGCCAGTGACAGGGTGAAAAAGTTGAAGATCATGCTCTTGGGCGCTCTTTGGGAGGCTTACGTTCAGGAGTGCACTGCAATAGAACATGTTCGTTAGGTACCTACCTACAGGTTTTTTTACCTAATCACTTGGGTACAAATTACAGGATTTTAAAATCATACATTAGCTCATTTCATTTTTTTCCCGTAGAATTTAACATGACAAAATAAAAAAAAATCCTGAAATCTTATAAGAGAATATACTATATAGTTATCTACCTAACTACTGATAATATGTGTACAACACCGTAAAACACAAAAATAAAAGGTAATTAAGGGCGATTGAACCATGAAAGTGAAATCTTGTTTTGCATACATTATATTCTTTGTCATGGAGATGGGGTCACTCTTCATCCCGCCATTCAAATAATTTCCCGAGGGATGTACCAATTTGTCGAAACCGAAACGCCTGTTCAAAAATTAAAGGCAAATACGTGCGCTCGTTGCTGTTGGCAGGACGAAGAAATTATAATGAGCTAAAACAAAAAACACTAGCCGTCCAGGTCCTATCAGTTGTCACTTATCAGCCAATCAGGCAAAAAAATACAGGAAAATATATACCTACATTAGGTTTTTTCCCTGCCATGGCATGGAATGCGTCTCTAATAAGTATATGACCAAAATGATTGCAATTTTATTTTGGTCTTATGATCTATATTCAATAATATCTGAACTTCTAAAAAATCAATACAAAACTCGAAAGATTAATTTCGTCTAAAAAAAGAAAACGTAGGTAGGTATTCTGATTTCAAATTACACATACAATTTATAACTGGTCAGATAAGTAGTATATAGGGTTCGTAAGCCCCGTAGATCTAATACTAATCTGTAATACAGGTAAGCATATTCAGACTACGAGTATATTCTTTGCAAAGCGTTATCATTATAAAGTATCCAATCCACACCATCCTCACTATAAGGTTTCGTGTAATTTAATTTCTGAGGCACAACGCGTCTTCAGTCTCTAGTCTACCAAGATAAGGGTACACTTTAATAATAAATCGCTCTTATGAGACATCACTTAGCTGCGGAGCATCGAAATTAAGTGTGGAAATAATGAAATATGGTACAAGCGCGAACGTGATGAAGTTTTTAAAATGTAGATGAAAACTCGGAATCTGTTGTTGAAGATTGTAAAATTTAATGTAATTACGTAGATACCTCAGAAGTATGAATTAATGTAGATATCTCAGAAGAGAGCAAAATGACTTGTATTTCTCATCTTTTTTTATATTATAAGAGTGAGTTTTATAATTAATGTTTTTTTATAAAATGTATCGTTACAAGTAAATGAATATAGCAACTTGACTTTTGTAGTTCACTAGTTGCGTGGTCACCTTAAACGACTTTGCGTATGTGTAACCTTTGTTTCCGGGTTTGATTCGCGGTTAATTTAGAAAACGAGTAATAAATTGTTTCATGACTAGGAGACGCGGCAAAAAATACGTACTTACCTACGTGTTGTCTGCTACCTCGTAAGTTTGTAACACAAGGAATTTATTTCTTACTTCGATATTATGTCGTTTTAACGTTTCATCATCATCATCATTTCAGCCACAGGACGTCTACTGCTGAACATAGGCCTCCCCCAGTGACTTCCATATTGGCCGGTTGATAGCGGCCTGCTTCAGCAGCTTCCTCCATTCCAGAACCTTTCTGCCATATCGGCCGTCAGTGTTACGTGCGTTGTGCCCCGCCCGCCCGTTTTCAAATTATTTTAATAAATATGTATTTGCGTTAAAATAAATGCATATTATTTATTGTAAGTACAATATTTTTTTACTTAATGCTTATTTCATAAAACTTGCTTACTCTATTCTTGAATTTTGTTATTCCTTTACTTACTTTGAATCCATAGTTGCTATTATATTATAAATGAACCTACATCATTTAACAACTTTATTACAAAATAAAATAATAAACTAAATAATCCTCGTTTGGCAGTCGGGTAAAAAACGGTTTGTCCGCAGCAAGAAAAGTCGTGAGTTAGCCTCAAGCGATTTTATATTGAACAACTCTATTTCTTCCGAGAAAACGAAAAAATCGGCCAACAGCGAAACAAAGTTCCGCCGATGGTTCCGTATCACCGTATTTTCTTTTTTCAAATCCAGTTCCTTAGCACAATTGACCGTCAAAACTTAATTGAAGTAACACATAGCTATGCACTATTTTCTTGTTTGTGCTGTAGACCCCGGAACAAAACATTAAATTAAAAATAATAAATATTATAAATGTACGACGAGATCTAAGAATAAATCACATGAAATGTCAGAGGAAAAAAAACCATTCTCTTTTTTTTTTTTTTGATAAATAATTATCAAGTCTATTTTTTTTGTATATATAAAAAAGTAATTTCATGTCTCTAATTTATTCAGTTTACGAGCCAGAATTTATTTATATTTATTTATTTACGGAACTCTAGAAATGCCCAACGTTATCCCGAAGACACGACGTCACTTGAAGCGATGGTACCTACTGCATAATTTATTAAAATCTTATTAAAAAGTGTCACCGAACAAAAAAGGACGGCTCGGTATTATAAAAGTCTCTATTAGGTCCGTTAACTTTTAGATTTTGTTGTATCAAGTTTTTTAATTAGGTGCCCTCGCTTGGGTTTGCTCCAGCTGACGGCTTTTGCTATTACTAGTTTTATTTTACTGGAGTTTATCTGTTCATTGTTTTTACTTAGGTTCTAAGTTAATTTTTCTTGGCATCGAACTGGACGCCAGGCGCTAACTTAGAGCCTAGGCTAGTGCCTGGCGTCCAAGTAGGGTGGCGTCCATCCTAAAGTAGACATCCTGCAGTGCTATAATTAAATTTTACAATAATATGTGCTTAATTTGTGACATCTACATTTTCGTATCAAAATTGGTGCTGAACTCCAAACCAGAGTGATGAATTATCCAACCGAACTGGGGTGCAACATCTGTGAAAACAGTGTTCAAACCAGAATCGCAATCCCGAGACTCAGGGGTCAACAAACACTTGGACAGAACTCCGCGAAGAAACCACCTTACGTTTTTGTCTTGCTGTCTCACTGGTATATAAAGACCACTGCCACTGTCACCCCTCTTTACGTTTGTAACTGTGAACAATAACATTGAACTGTCAGTTAGTGATCCTAAAATGTAAGTTCTTCTTATGAATTGAGCGTCTAAGGGCCGAGACACATAACCGCGTTGCGGCACCGCACCGCCAAAATCGGCAGTGCCGCCCTCCGCCGCTATCTAGAATTTTGTGGTGCGCACCGCGCCGCGCATTCCAGCGTTATGACGCCACACACAAATGGATATTCCAGTACCTTGTCTGTCGTCTATTTAAATTGGTTTAATGTCTTCTCAACAACAAAAGAGCAATACGTTTATTGCGATCCATGGTAGAGATACGTTCACCAACGTTCAAAACTTATAAAGCAATGGTTGCCCTATCGGCAGTACACCGACACACAGTTGCAGCCGCAACGATGCTGTCAATGACTCTGTACTACAACCACGATTTTATATCGCTACTATCGAATATATTAGTCACATCGTCTTTGATGCTGCTTATACGAGTACGTACGCAGTAGAGTTTTTTGCGTCGATGTTGACGTTGCATGGGGTGACGACTGCTTCACTGATGCACAAATTACGTATAGCGGCGGCGTTCTATTTTGTGACTGATGTGTGTCACGTTTCACTGCAAGTAGCAAAAGTGGGTACTTGCAGCGGACGCAGAGCCTAAAAATCTATACTATCATAAAGGATATCATCATCATCAGCCTCCAGAAGGCGACTATGAAAATCGATCTGCTCCACTAAATCGACCCTACACGATTTGTGTAACTTTTGATTCCCGAGTCATCAATTCGAAATCAGAAATCGTTTATAAATTGTGTAGACTGTAGTATCCCATAGGATAGGTCGACCTAGCTAGCCGAGGAACGCATACCGGGCGAGTGCTTTACCATTCGTGGTTCGACGTGGGTTCGGAACCCACCCGAGGCAGACGATTTTTTTCCAGTATTAAAAATCTTGGATAAACCTAGCATGGTAATTGCTAAAAACAAAAAAAAAATAAGCTTTTTTGATCTTTACCAATAGTTAAATATTTGTAAAAATATTTCTATCGGGTAGTAGTATATTATATCGCAACATTGATCAGAAAATACGCTGGCTTTGACAACGAGAACCACTTGAAAGATTTCGTCCAGTCGGCTAACGTCTCGGTAGCTTAGTGGTAAAGCACTCGCCCGGTATGCGATGGACATGGGTTCAGATCCCACCTAAGGCGGACGATTTTTTTCAACTATTAAAAATCTAACAATTTTTTTGATACAAAAACGTTCAAAATAAGTGCTGTCGCAAACTAGGTTACTTTTAGGCACCACTCACACATGTAATTATTTAAATAAATTTATGGATGAACTGAATTAAATGTCCAGTAACATTGCCCGCACCTGTTTACATAAGAGTTAACTCCATATTTTTAATACAGTGCACAAAATATCTGAATTTCATGATAAAGGTATACGGTAACTATCCCTATTTAGTTAACATTTAGGAGACGTCAAAAATATTGAACGGGATAATGTTTGAGAAATACTCCTAAGCCAAAAGAAGGTGACTATGACAATAAGTCATCTTTTATCGCTGTCTATTAAGCCTTCCAAAGAGTGACAAAAAGCACGATTTCCCGCTTTTTTATTCATCCACTGCCAGCCATCTTCCTAAGGTCGTCGGTCCATCGAGCTGGAGGGCGTCCTATACTACATTTGGCTAGGCGTGGGCTCCACTCATTAACCTGCTTACTCCACCTTTCATCGTTTCTGTGACAAATGTGGCCAGCCTACAATAGTGGCAATAATGGCAGCAATAAATGGCTTGCACTAGCAGCCTAGAGTACGACAGCGATTACGGTACATTACTAGAATTAGGTCCTCCGGCACATAGCGTGAATTCATTCAGCAACCTCCCATACTCGCTGGGCAAGAGGTTCAAGCAAGTCAAGTCATCATGTACCATCATGTAAGAAGCTTTTAGTATGTCATCAGAGACAGTGTTGTCTGGGTAAACGAGGCGGCCCATGACCTGTCAAAAATATTGAAGTTTAGGTACTCAAGTTCAGTTCTATATCAGTATTAAAAGACCAACAATTTTAAGTAAATTTAACCGATTTTATCCTTATCATATAGGAATTTTCTAATTCACTATATGCATCGTAAAAACTGGGCATTAAAATATAAACCTCGACTCCTGTAAGGCTGCGGCCATCAGTTCAGAGCAGCGGGCACATCGGCCAATTCGTCAGTTGGAATCATATAGTGTTTCAAAATGTACGTGAAAGAAATAATGTTTGCGCAAATTTGTTAATATATAAGGTCCGATTTTATTAGTGTTCATCCTGTTAACCTGTGACTATATAGGTGAACAGCAATCGTAAAAACCAATTTTCAAATGTGTACCTAAAATAAAAACTAAAAAAGTTAAAATCAACAACATTGACTTCATATTGCATAAACTCGTCCTATCTTTGCTACGTTTAACCATCTGATTATCCGTCTTATTCCTTCCCCTTGTACAGAGCGAGAAAAAGTTGAAGATAGGACGAGTTTATGCAATATGAGGTCGATGTTGTTATTTTGTAATTTATTTTTAACTTTTTTAGTTTTTATGATAGACATTTGAAAGTTGGTTTTTACGATTGCTTTTCACCTATATAGTCACAGGTTAACAGGATGTACACTAATAAAATCGGACCCTATATGTTTAATATTTAAGCACCAAATAAGTGATTTTAAAATACGCCTGTTAATAAACAAAGTGGTTTACCACGCCTGTTTGACCGAACAGTTCAGCTTTTCCGTTGTATCCTGGACCCCAGATACAGATGGGCTGGATGTATTCTGTGTATTTGAAACTGTTTACTTTAATAATAGCTAGATCAGACGTAGAAACATTGGGATTGTCATAATTTGGATGTATTACCACTTCTTTGACCTGTAATTTTTGTAATAAGTATTTACTTGATATAATATACCATCACCAGTTTACGACAAAATAGCTTAGGTACATAAAATCATTGCAGTTACTTACAATGGGAGTTTGTCTACCAATATGTCCAATTTCTATAAAGTTATTAGTTCCTCCTAAAATAATAAAGCGTTCCGTTGCAATTTTAACGCCATTCAAGATAACACAGTGACCAGCTGGAAGCAAAGAATAAGCTACATTTTACACAAGCACTATTATGTTGTCCATTTTACTGCTCATCTCGTGTTTGGAAAGGTTGTAGCATTGAAGCTCAATAATTGGAGTCTACCCTGCCATCCACGTGTTTTTTTTAAATTAAAGTATATCTAGATTTCTTTCTATAGCAGTAGCCATGCTCAAAAAAGGGTCTGGTTGTTATAGAGGTAATATGTACATGTTTATTTGAAGAAAATTATGTATGGTTCAATGTTTAAAATTAGGTAGGTTTAAAGATCTTTATTCTCATACGAAATTTACACTTCAATTATAATGAGATACAAAATTTTACACATTAAAAAAAAACAAATTATTAGCCGGTACTTGACTCTAAATGTAATTTAAGCTTATTTTTAAAAGTTTATGCTTTCACACTCTTTGATGGCATTTGGTAGACCATTGAATAGCTGTGCTCCCTCAAATACCACTGTCCTTTTTCCATAGTTTGTTCTAGGTGCCCTTAATTGTACTTTATTTTTGAATCGAAGATTGTGGGGGTTATTTTTTATACTCAAGTTTACACTCATGATAGACTTTAAAAGATTTTTTTTTACAAGAATGCATGTGTTGTATTTGTACAGCTGGGAAAGATTAAATATTTTAGTTTTTTTATATATTTGAGTAGAAGATGCGTGAAAGGGAAAGTGGAATAAAGTTTTAATAACTTTGTTCTGAGATCTTTGCAATGGCTTAAGGTTTGTGGGTGCTGCTGAGCCCCAAATCTCGATAAGGTAGTTTAAGTGTGATTTTGCCAAAGCGTTGTACAGGATAAACTTAACCCTTGACAGGAGCTCTTCGTAAGATAGCGCATATCTTACGAAGAGCTCCTGTCAAGGATGTTAATTTCCCTTTCACATGATAAATATGTGGTGTCCATGTTAATTTATCATCAATGTCTTGTCAAAGGATCATGTCCAAACTTGTCAAAGGATCATGTCCAATATCAGTTTTACTCATATTGTACTGACTGGTTCTTAAATATGATCGCTGACAGGACCGTAAAGCGTGATCACTTCACCTAGCTAGGCTCGTTAGACCACTGTAAAAAGCACATTCTACAGATTTTTTTGAATTCTGAGCTAGTGTACCAACTTACCAGTGACAACGGCGGTTGTTGATATTATACTCCCACCACATTGATAATACAAATTATTAGTTTCAGTCTCCTTCAGGATGACAGCCACATGCCACGGCCAATCCCCAGGTACGGCTACTGACCCCATATTTAGCCGCTCTATGGGGTCAACTAATTGCCTCCCGCAAGAAACGTTTAGTACTTTTTCCGTTTTTATTTCTCCTACCATGCAAATAATTAACACCAAATACTCAAACTTTGCCATATTTATCACAGCTGGTCGATACTAAATTACCCGAACCTAGAAATAAGTCTCACTGCCATAAATATTTAACACGATGTCCATTTGTTACTATGTCAATAATGCCTGCATTTGGCACGCTATATTGGGTAAACAAAATTTATAATCGTGAATAATAAAAAAATCACGCATAAAATTAAAAATGTATTATTTCAAATGGATTACACACATCATATAATTTTAGTTCAGAATGTTTGTTTCAACTAAAGAATTTACTGAAAACACCTTGTAATCTCAATGGGGGCAAAACTCTGATAGTGTTTACTTTTTGGTTGTATGATGCGTATTAAGTGACCTAACTTTTAAGTTGTAAATAATACCTACAAATATGATTAAAAAAATACCTAATTAATTGCAAATAAAACATTTATCAAACATTTTTATATTTTTATTATATTTAATATACGTTACATTTATTACAGGAATTATAGGTTAACATAACCTAAATTTCATTTAAGATGTATTATGACATTTCTGCCGATAATATTATTCAATACCTACTTTAAACATACTTGACTGCAATTATGACCTGAAGCTAATACATTTATGACACATATTACTTTAAAATAAACCATCATAAGACAATTATTTATGGCACATAATTAGATACACTAGCCTAAAATAATATCACAAAAGTATATAATCCCTTATTGGATGATTTAACAAATTAATTAGTTAATAGATATGTAATAAATTACATTACATTATGTACATTTATTAGTTTTGGTTTCGAACTTATAACTACTACTAATAATTATTTCAGTCATAGGACGTCAACTGCAAACATAGGCTTCCCCCAATGACTTACAGATTGGCCGGTTGGGAGCGGCCAAACTTTGTCAGATCCACCTTATTGGTGGACGTCCTACACTGCGCTTGTCGGATGGGAGCCAGTGCTGCTTATTACGCATTGTCTAAGGGCGGTTGTAGACTACATTGGCTCTGAATTGCAAACCAGAGTGATGGAAGATCCAACCGTAATGAGGTCCTACATCAGTGTAGACGACATAGAAGCGAGGATCGCACTCCGTGTGTCCAGGGGCGACCCCACACTTGGATAGAACTCCTCGGAGGAACCAGCTCACTTTATGATCTAGCTGCATCACTGGCACGACCAGACCACCACCGCTGTCACCATTCCTTGGGTTTATGCCTGGAAAATAAGTAAAGTTAAATGAAATAAGTTCAGAAAAAAAACATACCTACACAGCTATCAATAACGTAGAGATGTAAAATAATCTCTATTGCCACTCCAAGTTATAAAAAAGGTCTCAGCCCCTGAGTTGGGTCAGGTAATTATTATTTTAATGGTGCTTCGTCTACAGTATTTTTAGAAGCCCCAGAATATTGTTTTCATGCTTTGCCTAGTTCTCTTTGGGTTTTTGTTGCACAAGCTTAGAATAAAATTCGCCTATCAACGACCAATACTGGACATAGGCATTTTCAATGCTGCGAGACATGTTCTTAGCCATATAATTTTTCCTTTGCGTGTTGAATTCTTCTATTTCTACCGTCTCAATGCCAATAATAGAGAGACTCTAACCTAAACTTGGACTACCTCAACAGCATTTCATGATAAATATTATATTATATGAGTCCAGCCATAATAGAATAACAACAGTAATTAGAATACAAATCTAACCAGAAGTGGGTCCATAGCCAGCACAGAAGGTGAACTCATTGAGTAAATTCCCATATACACCAGGCGAGTAGTCCAAACAGGTGGTATCATTTTGTATTATGATGTAAGTGGCTCTCAGCACGTCGGACGGATTGTTGTCTACGTCGTGACCAAAACCGACGACCTGCAAAGTAAAGAGTAGTGTTTAATATTATTTGACCATTTTATCTAGACATAAATCACAAAATATGATCAAGTTTAAATAGTCAGTTGATGAGTTGACTATCAAGTTACTCGCATACTAGTCTTGCTCTGTACTTGCTTCAGCAGTACATATACTACTAGTCATAATCGATCAGAGGTCAGACCATTAACTCTAAGTACTAAAACAGTGTTATAATTATGTCATATATCATACAGGAAAAATAAAACAAGATGGAAATAAACTGGTTTCAAAACCTAATGGTTAGGCCGCAGTAGTTCGAACTCTAAGATATAAATGAAAATGTGAGATGAATGTCCTTAAAATGTTGAAATAATCAAACTGGTTTATAATCCTATTTAGTGATTTGTGTAGTATTTGCTAACAAGGCCCTCTAGCAATTTACTTAATTAAGACAAACAAATAATAAAGCCAAAGACATTTACCGTGGCTTGTCGGCCGACCAGATTAGCTTTATCGTAAACAGGACCCCAGACACAAATAGGTTGGACGTAAGCTGTGTATCTGAAACTGTCTACTTTTAGAATAGCTAAATCTGAAGTAGCTTGGTCGTCGTAGTTCGGATGAAGAACTACTTCTTTTACCTGCAACAGAAATTATTTCGATATAGAACGTGTAAAATAAAAGTTGTCATAAGTTCAGATTTTTTAAATTGCTTTTTATAAATAATATGTACTCTTATTCGGATTTAGTAAAGTTAAACATAAGGATTTACTGTCTAAAGAAATAGATAAATTTTTAACTATCCTAATAAAGGTATGTGTGGGGTAGAAGAAAATGAAATACTTACTGCCCGAGGTAATTAAGGTAGCTTAAAAACTCAATTTTACTATTTTTGTAAGTTTTGTTATAAAAGTTAAACAATTAATTTAAAAAAATAAGTCATAAATTAAATTGATATTAACGATAAGATAGATGTAAAAATGAATACTCTTAAAATAATCGTTACTTACAAAAAGACTTTGTCTACCAATCTGATCAACATCTTTGTGGTTATTTGTTCCTGCCACGACGGTAATTCTATCTGCAGTAACCCTCACACCATCCTTAATGACACAGTGACCGGCTGCAAAAAAGGATGTTACGTTTATACATTCTACTGCATCGCCAAGGGACTTTGCTTCTGCTAAAGAACCTTTGATAACTTCTTAATCTCCATTTCCTCTATGCTACTATTCATTATCATGCCCATTTCAGTCGACTGTTGGAAATAGGCCCCTCCTATTACATGATCTTCGGCTGTTCTCTCGTCCACTGCTTTTCGTACCTATATCATAGCTCCCATGCGAAGCTTTTTCGTATCCTTGGCCATTTGTTACTCATTCGCAAATTATTAGGCTGTTTAAGTATTGATCTTGACGGTATGTTACTTACCCGTGACAATAGCTGTCTTTGATATTATATTCCCTCCGCAGTAGTACGATAATGCATTTGTAGTGTTGTCTCTTATGAAGATAGCCACATGCCAAGGCCAGTCTCCCGCCTTGGCTTCAGTCCTCACAGAGACCAGCTCTGTATGGTCGAGAGATCTCCTCCCGCAAATGTGTTTCTGATATTTCTCATCTTTTTTTGTGACGTCCAGGGATTCCACCGTTTGGGTTTTCTGCAACATAATTATTTAAGAAATTTTGAGTGGTACATTGTACTTGAAAAAATTAGTTTCTATACTATATTTTTTTGATGAACAGTCTTTACCGTCATACTTAGTAAGGTACGTTTAAAAAATGAAAATTTATTTTGAGACAAAGAATATTATATCTTTTGTTTACTTTTTTTGTAATTCAAACATTCAGCTAAGTCAGTTAATTGTGACTGTCTTAATTAGTATTCGGCAATTCTTATGATTAAGAGACTTCGTATTTATTTACGTTATTTAACAGTAAAACAAACCACAAGTAGTAGAAGTTTACCTTTATATCAACGTTGCAAAGGGTGACGTTGTTCATAGCAAACTTTGTGACAGTTGGCACATCAGTATCGTTTTCTCCTAATCCTTCAAGGGCCAGGTAGAATATGTACTGCTTAGGCATCGGACCACTTGGTCTAAAAAGAAATCCATGTCCTTCTTCCAAAGATAGAACGCTTGAGTTTTGGGATACCTAAAACAAAAGATGCAAATAAGACATGCAGTTCTCCTAGTTAACCAGAGATGGTGCTGCTTGTACATGTTCTCATCATCATTACGTCATAAGTCTATCAAGTAAGTAGGTAGTTGAGGAATTTAGAGAATAATTGTCCCAGACAAACAACTAAGAATTATTTCATGTAAATTGATTCATGAAATTATTTTACAAAAATCATACCGGCGATTTGCGAACCTGCTGCTTTTCTGAAGACAATTAAAGAAAACACCCCAAATATCATGGTACCGAAGCAAAATATCCGTGTGTTATTTATAAACCTATGGTACCTCACAATGATTTGATTTTTTCAATTTATATAAGTTTTTTTCCTAAATTGAATTGACCGGGATTTGTACAATCTTTATATTTCACCAAAACGCATATCGGAAGAAATTTGTTGTTTAAGAATTTTTACGAAATTCCAGGTAACAACACTTACCTTAACCGTTAAAAGTAGGTACGCTTAGTTGGGTTGTTTAAGTTATTTTAAATACTGACTGGTTTATCATAATCATAATAAACAACAATTAGGTAGGTGTTTATCCTTAACCTTAATTCCACTTGTAGTCACCCAGTTAACACAACGGAAAACAACCGGGTTATTAATTCGTTACGCATGCATTTATTTGTTATTTATCCGTTTTTAAAAGATAGATACCGATAAATTACCTTTATAATTTTAAGACTTATTTTTTGCAATTTAGTTAAAGATCGTTATTTAATAATTACATCATGGCACCTGATTATAGGTAATGGTCTGAAAATAATTCCATAGTTCTAAACTGCCGCACTCAGAGACGTCAAATAACAATAAAGTGTAGATTAACTTGTTTCATTCAATAATGGTCTTTATTCGTATAGGCTGAAGTACTACAGGTTTTTCTTAAGTGACGAAGTAAGTTCTTAAAGTTAAGTGTCGTCTTTGAGTGCGGCAATTAATCATGACAAGTCGCAAAGAATTAATATTTTAAATAAATGGGACGACTCTTCTTCTTTCACCAATTTCTCTGATTTGAACCACTAGGTAGTATGCATTCACATTCACTGATCGATAATAGAGCTCTAGCCACTAGTCGTGTTCATCTCTTCACCCGAACAGTGCGCGTGGTGCTTTTTACCCGACTACGGGGAAGCCAAAAGGAAGGCAAAAGAAGTATGTATGTTTGTATGTTCCGCCGTAGCACCTAAACTACTAAACCGATTCTAATGAACGAGGTGTCAACACATTCGTAATAATGGCACGGATAACATAGGCTATATAAATTTTATCAAAATCTTGTATAACGGAATTTAAACCTCAGATTCTAACCTGAAAAAAATATAAAATTGTGAAATCACCACGAGTTTGTTAAAAAAAAGAAAGGTCTTGGCGAGCACACTTCAAATATATAAATATTGTATTGTTTAAGTCAAAATATATCTTTAAATGCGCTCGTACGTTTTTAAACTTTTTTTATGTAGTTGGGTTATAGTTTTTAAAACTTCATAAATATTAAATTTAAACCTTCAAGTAACAGCATCATATCTTTTTTTGTACATACAAAAATAAAGTACAGTAAAAAATACATTAAGAATATCACAATTTAGGCGATCCTATCACAGGTTCATTTAAATTGAAACACCTATATGTAGAGCAAATATTATGAGCACTCACTAAATCCACGTATTTTAGAACCGCACCTACATAAACATCTCATCTCATTATTATATAACAAATTTGGATGGATACCAAGGGTGCTTGTTACAAAGGCTAATAGACATCCTCTAGTAATTGATGGATGGGTGGCTTAGAAGGATCTTTTTGTGCTTTGTTATCCGATATCTGATCAATCATATGGATTATCAATATTCACAGAATTTATTCAAAGTACTAAAGATCAGTAATTTCCGACAATTACAACGAGAACGAGCTTTGTTTGAAGGTTTGTACATAAATATCAGTGTTAAAATAAATTACATTTACACTATCAGCCATAGTTTAATAAGCTCTGCCTAGTCTAGGCCTAAACAATTTGTGCTGTTATTAAAATAATAAATAATTACACTCACCCCATAGATCTTCACTTTCTTCTCGAAAAAGATTTCTATTTCAACTTCAATTAAACTTCTATACAATCCTAAATGCAACACACCTTGCCAGTAACTCTTCGTTATTCTATCAAAATGT
Source organism: Anania fuscalis (assembly GCA_950371115.1). Taxonomy (NCBI): domain Eukaryota; kingdom Metazoa; phylum Arthropoda; class Insecta; order Lepidoptera; family Crambidae; genus Anania; species Anania fuscalis. The sequence goes on from OX493337.1 coordinate 5,329,500, forward strand.
ATAACCCCTAAGCCACATGGGTCATACCTAGTCAATGGAGGTCCTTTTAGAGCCATAGAATTCACATTAACAACACACACAAACAACAAAATCAAATATGTAATGCTCTGCATATTTCTTGCGGCTGCCTTTTTGCACAATGTGGTATGAATCGAGTTACAAATTTAAATGGTTTTGTTTTATCTCAACAAAAACACTGGTTTTTACCGCCAATCCGGCAACTTGTCGATAAACACTATACAGCGTGTCAGAAAAAGTCTCCAGCAAATATTCGCGCTACAATTCTTACGCAAACTGTTCACGGTTATCCAGACACACGGCTTTTAAGTGAAAGTTTTCAGTGACTCAGATTTAAGACAATGCGTTACGCAAAACCAATTTTCTTTGTTAAAAATGCAAAAGTTTCCTTAATAGGTTAGTGGTACAAATATGACTAATTAAAGTGGTAATTCTATTAATAATAGTGCAAACACAGTTGCAGGGGCTACCCACTTACCAGTTTATTGACATCAAATTATTTAATCATTGTAAATACAGGTGCAGAAACAGATTACCTTTAAATATAAAACAGAATGTTTGTTTATTCCGTATAATATGTTCCTAAACAAGTCAGTTACCCTATCTAAGGTGATACAACTTCGGTGCGCTATGGTAGCGATGAACTGCGCATCCTCAAAAGATTTTTATATTTTACGTGAGACAAAGTTGCAGGCATCTGTTACTTTACAATTAAAAAACCGGCCAACTGCGATTTGGACTCGCGCACGAAGGGTTCCGTACCATTATCTATAAAAAAGGCCACAAATCACGTTTGTTGTATGGGAGCCCCCTTAAATTTTTATTGTATTCTGATTTTTAGTATTTGTTGTTATAGCGGCAACAGAAAGACATCATCTGTGAAAATTTCAACTCTCCAACTATCACGGTTCATACAGACGGACAGACAAGCCTTAGTAATAGGGTCCCGTTTTACCCTTTGTGTACGGAACCCTAAAAAGCACAAAGGACTCCGCTGTCCATGTCTTTAAAATTTCTAAATAATCATACACCTTCTATGTTCAGTTTTGATTAATCTTTTTATTTAAAGAAATATCTTTAAATAAAAAGTACTGATAAATGTATTTACAGTCTGAATTTGAAATAAATAATTTATAACAAGCCTGATATACAACTTTTTTTTTGTGTTTTATCGGCAATATAAAATCCAACGATATTTGCACGGTAACAAACTTTAAATCAGAAAATAAAACCTAATTAATATTCGTTGAAAAAATCTTAACAAAACTGTTTTATATAGTATAAGTATGTTTCAAAAATATCTACCGCGGCTGCTATGGAAAAGTATTACTTACATAGATTATGATAGGGAAAACATTTCATGTACCGTATAATTATTTTTTTAAATAATAATTAACTAAGGAATAAACTTTGTTAAATTTTGTTTAAAACCCTCCACACCCGTCCAACTAGACCCTTCTTCCTATACGTCCCGCGCTAGTTGGACAGAAGAAGAAGAAGAAGAAGAAGAAACTTAGTCTTTAGCTAGCTTAGTCGTTAGAAGCTTGATCTTTAGTTTATTATTTTTTTAAACAAAAAAATAGATAACATCCGGGGCATGATATTTCTTTACTTTCGTAATCCATATAAGTAATACATATTTACAGGAAAATGTACAATTTAGGCGGTCTTATCGCTAAAAAGCGATCTCTTCTAGACAACCTTCAGGCAGAGGATAACTATATAGAAAGGGGAAGTGGTTCAGAGTGCTTATTGTGTAATTTTATTTACATACCTAAAATTACAATATCAATAAGTATAAACTACATACAACATACATAAAATACCTAAAAAATATAAATGCTAAGATAAAATAAACATACATACATACATATTTAAATATGATACATAAAAAATTCAAGGAAATAACATGACTAACAACCAGTAATATTCCTGAAACAACAATTCTCAAACCAGAAACGATTTGTTTTCAAAGTGCAAAAAAATGTGTGCTTTGAGCCGACTTTTAAAAATAGCGATTGACTCAGATTGCCGTATTACTAAGGGTAAGGAGTTCCATAAACGGGTTGACTGAATAGCATACGACCGCGTATAATAGTTTGTAGAATTGGGAGGAAATTTAAGAAGAAGCCTTTTGGAAATTTAAGAAGAAGACAGGCGTTCAACCATGTCTCCGATACCAGAACAGCATCAACAGCATGTATGTTTTTGTTGTCAAAAGCTGCTAGTTAACAAAAAAATAGATAACGTCCGGGGCATGATATTTTTTCACTATCGTAATCCATATAAGTAATACACTCGCGAGCAATGAAAAAGTTCCAACCCACAAAATGCTGACAAACACCTTAATATCTCCTAAGACATAGAACCTAGCTTCATAAATTAAAAAGTTAAATATTCTGATGCGCTGTTAAATGAACTTCAATATTGCAGACGGCGTCATTAAGCTAGCCTTTTCCGTTTAGGAAGAATTTGGTGCTATATATGTCACTGGAACCTTTTCATTGCTCGCGAGTGTACTTTGTTCCATATCAGCCGCGGCAGATATTTTTGAAACACCTTACATTTATTTATTCATTTTGAAGTTTTTTAAACAATATTATAATACAAATATTATTTTTAAATCATCCAGCACATTTTTTTAAACAACAGTTTAAAAATGCTTTAATAATACATTTATATGTTATTCCTACGACTAATAGTCTTAAAAACTAGTCGATTTTTTTTTTATTGTTGTGTTTTAATACTTCATATTAAGTTTTTTTTATTCCAAAATTAATAAGTTAGTTAACATCTCCAGAATCTGTAATGCTAATAAAACATTATAATGATGATAATATTGTCACCCTGTATAAAATGTAGCGGGATCAGATGACCCATCTGTTTAGTTGACCTGAATGGTTCTTTGTAATATTTTTATCGGCGCTACCAATTATAATTCTAGTAATACTACAGATTGAGGAATGTTTATAAACAATTTCGATTCTTAGAAAAAAACTGTTGTCTAAAATGTGCAATAATAAAACAGTTAAAAAAGAGAACTTATGAACCGTTATTATTAATGAGATTCTTGTTTTTGATTAATTTGAATATTTATTAATAGGGATTTAATTTGGTTAGGTTGACGAACCGATTAGTATCATCTTAACCTTACCTTCATATATTCCGTGGTGGCATTTATGAAACACAAAGGGTCAACTAAACAAGGTAGATTTTGTTCAGATAAGAAAAATTGGAGACAATAATCTAGACATACAAATTTGATTCGGTCCAAGATTGCAAGATTGGTTTTAGACTATACATTGTTTCCGCAATAAAAAAAACTAGCCCCAAGCTACGCGAAACTCGTAATATGGCGACTAGATAACGGGTTTATCCGTTTTATACTTAATTAAATACGTTTTTATAAACTAATGCTCGTGCTTATCAGACAAACGGATTACTAATATTTGGCCAAAAAACGTTTCCCAAAGTATCACATCCCAAACTATCTTTCCCAAATTTTCATATGGCAAAAAAACATTTGTCAAAATAACTTTTCGCAATTTTACAGTTAGCAAACACTATTATTGGCAAGTTATTGTTTAACTAACAATTGCTTGGCGATGTTTCATTTTACCAAATATTATTTAGTCTAATGTTTGGTTTGGCATAACATACTCTACCCAAAATATAACATAGCATAATACGATTTACATAAGTCGAAATCGAAAAAAAAAACAATGTAAAAAAGTATTTATTGGCAAGTTTATTGTTTCGAAAATATACTATTGGAAGCAAAAATTTTAATCGAGCTCTCGCCGGCCGCTGCCTCGGCACTCTCAGCACACTTCGCTCGGCTTCGCGCTTTTTATGGTCACTGTTCTAACCTAACCTAACCTAGACTCTGTAAGAAAGGTTTCTGTATGTAAAGTAAGTCTTGGTAAATTAAGTAAGTAATAATATTAATCATTTAGTTAACAACCATGCAAGTTTTTCGGCAGCAGTTCGTTTTTGTGTAGGTAATATGGAGTGAGTGAAGTGACAATTTGACCAATCAATTTTTTGGAATATAATATTTGCTTAAATAAAACGTTTGCTATGTTAACATTTGTCTTAATGAAAAATTGACAAAGTTAAATTTTGCCAAATGATAATTTGACCAAATGATTAGTGTGAAATGTACATTTGCCAAAGGAAGAGATACCTTTTCGTTCAATGTGGTCTCTTTATACTCAAAAACATGTTTGTCTTTATTTTCAACTAGCTGACCCGGCGAACCTCGTACCGCCTAACAGATTTTTTTTCGTCAGCTTTCCCAATGTTTTTATTATTTATTCGGGTCGGAGACAAATCCAACAAATTATAAACCATGAAAGTTGGTCCAGCCGTTCTCTAGTTATAAGTGTTGTAATGTAACAAAACCGACTTTGTTTTATATATTAAGAAGATTATGATATGTGCACGACTGATCAAAACTATGGTCAATAATTCGCCTCTACGGCTCTAAAAAAGGTGAATTATTACAACTTTTTAAAATTATTTCATTACAAATACTAATATTTTTTTCTCCTAGTAAAGCGAATAGCAGCAGCTATTCCGTTCTGCTCCATTACATTCTGTTCCATGCTATAACATGCTGTTTCGTTCTGTTCCATTGTTCCGTTCTTTTCTGAACATCCTTTCTGTAAACGTCAAATGTAACTTCTTTGTTTGGTGTGCAATAAAGAGTATCTATCTGTTCGGTTCCGTTCCATTCTCATCCAATCGTAAATGCTGGACGATAATTCTCTTATTTAATACGTGCTCAAACAATGTGTAACTCAGCAAGTAACACACTTACAGGCGTATCGCTGGTCACTGCATATTTATGCCCTAATGAATCCGTGTCTTCCAGCAGTTAGGTGCGTTGAAAGGAAAATATCTCGGGTACAGTTCAGGAAGAAAAAATATTGATGTTCTCACGGGTCGTATTTCAATATCATGGAAGCTGTTTATCTACAACCTTATATTATAGATGAACTACATTAAATTTTCAAAAAAAAAACACAAATTTTTTTTTTTTTTTAATTCTTGATTATTAACAGACGTGCGCATCTATAGAATCGTGGTTAAGCTGTGAGCACAAGCTTCTTATATTTGCTTAAATTTACATTATTAAAGTCAGATATATGTTAACATAATATATATGTTTAGTTAGACTAGTCAAGCACTCTCTCTATGATTCATGTTAAACAGCGCAAGTCATGTTCTTGAAGTATAGAACTAATATCCTTGTGTTATGAGGTGCTGGAAAACAAACTAATTTTCACCAACGAGTCTCCCATTACACCCAGACCCGTATGAAGGTCATTTTCTTTAATTCATAACTAGCTGTACTACAGGATTTTTGGCATGATATATAACAAAAAAACTTCAAATAAAGAACAATATTTAGAATAAAATCCCACAGGAACATTTAACTGGAATAAAAAGTACCCCTTATATTAATTCAGATCATATTCTATAAGTGTGCAAAATTTCATCCAATAATTTTTTTGTGTGAAAGGGTAACAAACATCCATACATACAAACCTTAGAGGTTTATTATATTACTAGTATATTAGTCACGCTAATTAAATAAAATGTCATGCAAGTGTCTTTATTCGAACCAATTTTAAAGTCGAATTTAATATTCAGTGCATTTAATTTACGGTAATTCGCTTTATTATCAGTTTTAGAGTAACACAAAGGACGCATACGACGCATAGGATCATACCACTTTACTTTATGCTTTCGATATATTGAAGAATATTTAAAATTCGAATATTTTATAATATTTTTTCGACTTCAACTGTACTTGCAGTCCACAATCCATTCCCAACAATATATGAGATTCTTAGAACAGTGCTAACTGCGCACCCATGCAAATACGAGTTGTCTTGTATGAGCTTTTACCTTTATTGCCAGCCCAATTTATGGGCCCATTTAACTGTTTCCACGAATTCATTTACATCGCGGTCAGTTTTGTGAAAAATACTATGCAACTGTGTTAACAATATAACAATGTATTTTAAAAGAAAAGCAATGGATTAATACTTTTTACCGTCTAAGGCGCGGGACATGGACAAGATGCGTCACCGTGGCACGGGCGTGGCACGGGCGTCGCGCGAGTGTGGCACGGGTGTGACGCAGGCGGGGCGTCAACGTGGCGCTGACAATTCTTGTATAGGTAGCCCTCTACCCTTAAGGAGCGAGACTTACACAAAAATTGTCAGTTGTCTCCCGATTCAAAACGCTTCTAAAACGAATTAACAACCAACAATCACGTGACACTTATGCTGTATCCTATAGAGTAACGTTTCCGGTCGACAATTTACGATGAAATAATTCTTAATCAGAGTCCAGATTTTAGATAAGCATTACTAGCTTTTTTTAACTAGTAGTGCTGTAACGTTTGGACACAGCATATTTTTGTAACTGCGCTCATGCATGACCTAAAATATTGGTCTGGACCTTTCATATCATACCTTCCCTACGCTTTATGTTTGGACACCTCTAGTTACTACATTGTCAACTACACGTCTATTTCAATGTGAGTGCAACCCGGGAGCGAATTAGGGCACAAAGATTGGGCGACGGAACCCTCCGATACAGCGAACAAAGATATTTTTATATTGGTCTTCTATTGCGATTAATGATAGTTCCTACTTATGCCAACTAAATAATAATCAATCAATAACCAGCAGTGGATTTCCGAAGACTGACAATGATACTAAATAATTGTGTCCCTAAACACTTGTTCACTGACGAATAAAATTAGATACATTTATAAATAAAAATATAATCCAGACATCACCACCAATTGTCATACAGTAAAAGTAAGGAATTAACACCATTTGCCCGTGGCGACTGCCAGAACACGCAGACGCAAGGAAAAACATAAGTAGTTGACCCTAACCAGAAAGCAAACCACACACCCTAGCGCTCAAGTCGAAATACCGCGCCGCTGCGTCAAATCACCGTTTGTTTCACATCTCTAAACATTTGCCAAAAGAAAACTCAAACACTATTACGTTTCTATTTGGTAAATTGCTAAAATAACCCCGGGGGCATTTCCATAAGGGTTCCAGAGTCAAAAGCATACCAGACGTGCCAAATCAGGGGTGAAATTAACACAATACTTTTAAGGATTGCAAACATGCCGGAATTTTCACTTCATAAAGCTTTGGTTGGCAACCCTGCGGCCGAGGTCACATACTTCTTGAAGTAACAGAAAAAATGTTTTTACAACCCTAGCAGGAGTTTCGTTTATTGCAATTTCATGCATGTAAAAATATGAGAAGTTTAAATCGCGTAATATATTTTTAACTGATACAAATATTTTATTCTGGACCATGATTTTTCTACAGGGGAATAAAAAAGAAGTGCGTTTTTTATTCCTAGAAACTAATCAATTCTATTATACAGATTCTAGATTACACAGGTTACTAAAAAAAGTACTAGCCTCATTTTTTGGTATGTAAAATATTGTATAAAATCTATAGTAAATTATTTATTCGTTTAACGATTTAAATCACAAGTCGGGCAAAAACGCGAAAGTGGGGTTTTTAAACCGTACCTTAACGAGGATTGAATTATTAATTATGGCTGGATATTTAATGGTTATACTTTTTTTTAAAACTTGTTGTAGTGTTTGGAATACTATACTCAACTTTTATTGACTTACAATTTGACTGATACTTTTTCTAACATCCTCTTTAAAATGGAGTATGCAAGTGTATATTGGTGATTAACGTACATGCGGATGTGCCAAGCGGTCGCTTGATACCGCCTAATAAATATTTTCTATAGTATCTTGTTTTAGTAGTCTGAGAGGTGAACTAAATTCTTCGCAGATGAAGCCGAAAGCCAGTCCTAGTATTGGTAATTGGTACTGATAGATAACTACAGAATGTCATCAATACCAATCGTGGTTATGGAAATCAAGTCATCGCTGGCACTATTAAATTGAACAATGGCTATTATAGACCCTAATCACCGAGCCGATAGCCGCAATAGATCTGAGAGCCTCTCTTGGACGAGTACGCACTATTGACAGATATTCGCTTATCTGTAGTGCATTATATCAATTGGCTTCATCTATAATTGTACATAATAAATGCTTGGAGATGGTTCTAACTACCTAGGGCTTTTCAGAATTTATGTACTTGTAAATTCAGATGTCGCTCGACAGATAACCCGCATAGACCAGCAACATATAGCAACCAGAAGAAGCCATTGGACTGATTCCTTTTGACGTAAAACTGATGACCGATGGAATATACACGTTTCTGATTGGCGACCAAGTCTTGGCAAGCGAAGCGTAGGGCGCCTTCAAAGGTTCAAATGGTTCATCATGGTTAGACGTACTATCGCGGGCTCCGGCGCCTGACCGCTTTGTAGAAATATTCCTGTGTAAGCGCATCGCGGACACGTCCCAACCCGCCCTGATTAGTTATACATTTTACTACGTTTTACTACAACCAATTAGATACATATAAGCTTGCTTGCTTGTGCCTAAACACCTATTTTCTTGATTGAACCCGAAACATAAATGAACGTGCCATTGCCACTCACTTCAAGCCACACCCTACGTGGCTTAAAGTGAGTGGCTCTCATAGCCATGCTTGCAAGCGATTTTAGCTTTAAGACTGGTCAGGCGTCGGACCCGCGATAGTAACTAACAGAAGCAATTCCTAGGAGGTGGTTTTCTAATTAAATAACTTTAAGTGTTCAAATAGAACGTTTATAAGCATCATGTACACTGCAATGATTATTTTTACATATTTGCAGGTGGAAGCAAAGTGTAACTTCAAAAACGTAGGCGGTTGCACTAACAACAATCGACAACAACTTTACCCAAGTCTTATTTACATTCGCATCAGCAATTAATTTAATAAACAGATAACCGAATCGTATACGCAATTAAAACGTCTTTGTCAACCGCTAATTAACAACCATTACCGTACTGTTTACCGCTCAGCGTTACACATAAAGCACCTATTACCGACTTTAGCTTCGAGACGACTCAAGTTAATTGACATAAGTGTTAGGATCTACAGCTCTACTAGAACTGGCATAGCATAGGTTCAACTGAGCGCTTGGTCACGTTGCTAAATTGTCAAGCTTGGTCAGTTATTAACAAAAACATCGTACTATCGTCTTCAATAAAATGGCGGCCATCTAATAGCTGACTTTTGATTCTGAGTTATTATTATCATTGTCATGTCAGCCTATTGCAGTCCACTGCTGGACGTAAGCCTCCCCCAAAGAGTGCCAAAGAGCACGATCTTTCGCTTTTTTCATCCAGCCACTGCCAGCCATCTTCCTAAAGTTGTCCATCAAGCTCCTTGTTATTAGTTATAATCAGTCAGAAATTATTAATATATATTTTAAATTTGACATTTGGCTAGAATCCAATATCCAGACTAAGCAACATTTAAGCTGCGTTTATGAATATAAATGTCTAAATACTGGTTAAGGTTTAAGTTGGTAATTAGCTAAATAATGTTTAGCAAGTTGACTAGCAGCATTTTAATTAATAACGCTAAAAGTTTTAATTAGTAACATACAAATTTTTAATAAGTAACATATAAATCATCCACTACAATATTATGTCAATCTAAGGCAGTTTTCCACTCATTGGAAAATATAAGTTCCAAATCTTAACGTCATTATTGTAAGGACAACTAAAGCCTACTACGAAATTGTTTCGTTCGTTCGGACGTTTTATCCTATCAAATTATAATATACAATAACTTGAATCCAACTTTTGACAATTAATCAATTAAAAATGGTCGTATTATTTTACACAACTAGTTTGAGTTGTTCATATTTTGGCAAAGGCAGGGGCGTGCAGTGCATATAGGCAATTAGGCTACCTACTAGTTAGTTGAAATGAGGTAGGCAGTAGGTACTTACAAATGTGGATTATTGATGAAAACCACTGATTTTAATTAATGATCCACATTTGTAAGTACCTACTGCCTAGTGCCTACCTCGAAATAAAACCAATGCACGCCACTGGTCAAAGGATTGCTACAAGTGAATGGAACATTTTAATTTGATAGGATACGTCCGAACAAACGACACATTTTCTTAGTACGCCTGATGAACTTAGCGACACGTTCAAATTATAAACAATGTTAGATTGATTCAATAAGTAAGACAGAGACTAAATATAAATATAAATCCATTTGATTCTGGCTAACTAATTCAATTGCTCTACACTGGGAATAATGTTGACATTATGTTAGGCGAGCCAGTGATAAGATTAACAAATCTGTATTCACTTAGTTTCAGTATATATTCTGTGGTTTAAGTGTCTCTTCTAGTAATTTAATTTCGCATAGAGTTTATTGCTCAGCCACATAAGTATTTTCGTACTTATGTCATCCGTCTACGAAGTTGAATCGATTGGGTTATTATTTCATTGGTGCCACTTAATTGGTGTTGTTGTCTGTTTTCCCTCTAATAAAACTTTTTATTACTGTGGGAGAGACAACCGAGTATTACTTTCTTAAAAGCATTTAATTAGTTCGAAAAAGTTATATCTAATTACTTTTTGGGAATTATGGATGAAGTCGTCAAATTGGTGTTGTGGTGTGATTATTCGCGTTGATTGTAAAAGGTCCCGGGTTCGAGGTCGGGTCGAAATTGGCTAAAAGTTTGTCTAAAAGACGCCTATGTCAGAATACATTGTTGGTTAGCTCATTTGTAACACACGGATCGTTTTTCCGTACTTTAAGACCGTAATGTTTAAATGTCTGAGTAGATAAAGTTGAATTAATGCTGTAAATAAAAGGCTTATTCACTTTGTTAATTTCCTTACAAATTCAAATACAAAAATCTTTCATATTTTTATGAACATATTTTGATGATTTTTTGTTTTGATTTCCCACCCAAGTCATAATAGATGAGTGAGAAATGCTGGTAAAAAACATGACCAATTATCAAACAAAACAAAGTATTAAGTACAACAAAACCGCCAATAACTCACAACTAAAAGCCGAGGTGACACTGGAAGAACAAATAGCAATTCGAAAGAGGAAAACGGGGTCATCAAGGCACAGATTAAAATAACATTTCAACATTTTCCACAGAAAACATCGAGCCCTGAGATTAAAGTTATACAACGGTTGGGATGCCAGCTCAGACCCTAAAATGGACTGGAATATTAATTTTACAAAACTGTTTACCATTTCTGCGAAACTGAAGCGAAAATAATCAAATATTGAATCCTTCGGAAAAAGTTTTTTTTTATCGTAATTCATACATATTTTATTAGTTCAAACCTTTTATGGGATGTATTATGTATTAATAAAAGAGAGGTAAAAGTGATGTTTAAAAATAAGCTTTCCAAACCGCGACTTTTCCATGCATAGTCATTTAAAAAAATGGAGACTTGTAATTCAGGCCTGCTTTCAGAATAAATAGTTATTGGTATTTTATTATTTATTCTGTGTTAACAGTAAAGACCCTGTAAAGATCTTGAAAGCCACATTTAAAAAAAACTGGAAGTTCCGTTTCATGAGGCTTTCAGACGGGCCCAGTACAATCTCATACTGAAGATGGCTATCATTAAATATGACTAAATAGGCGGGTTCACGATCCTCAACCGCTGAGGGTCTAACTAAAGAGATGGTAGATTGATAAGATGTTAACATGAACTTGGCAATTCAGGCTCACATGTTTGCCTCAGGATATTTCGACAGTTTATTTCCAGACTTCAAAAACGCCATTATAACAACTAGTTTAATAATAAAACTAGTTTAACCATTTGAAGACGCAATTGATTCGAATCGGGATTGAAGGTGAAAATGATATTTTATCCAAAAACAAAAGATACTTAAAAAAAGGTGACAAAAGTCTTTCAAACATGATTACTTGTGAAATTGTCACTACTCTCAAGTTAGTAAGTACTATTATTTCTACAGCTGGTTTCAACCACTTTTATAACCTATTGGTTCTTTTTAGGTTTTGATATTATAAATAACTTCGCTAAGAAATTCTATATCAAGCTCAGACTTAGGTTTCGAAATAATTGTATTGTCAGAAATAGATAACATACATCAAGGATTTCATTTTCAAGTTCTACGAGTATCCCAAAGATTGTGGTGTGGTGTTTTCAAGGAACAAAAAAAAATTAAAAAATATATATTTGAAACTTCAGCTTAAAAGTCCGTTGCATGGCAATCCCTAGGGGAAATGTTTCTAAGACTTCGCCGCGAAGTTTCGTCTTTGTCATGTAAGAAAGTAGGAAGAACAGGGTCGTTTATCTTAACAGTAAGCCGCGTTTTGCATCTGAGTAATAAATATTTGTAAATAAGCACAGTTTAGACAAGGATTTTACTTATCCGAACCGTTTTGTGAATCCTGGCGTGTAATAATTACGGGGAATTGAATCCATAGATTTGCCTTACTTCCCCGTAATATACTTGTGTTTTTTTATTCTTCTTTTTTAGTTCTTAAATATAATTGAACGCGCCGCGCAAAGGAAAAGTGCTTATTTCAATTTAGTTCCTTCTCGCAAAAAAAGAAAAAATGACAAATCAAAATATACAAAGTAAATATTCCAAAAAGCGCGGTAAGTCAGCTATTGTTGAAAAAAAATTATGATTTTTTTCCTAAAGTAAATTATAGAATTTAAAATGATATCTTTGAGTGTAGTTGTAAGGCTTGCTTTTAAATAGTCTTATGGTAATGCAAAGTGAATTATGAGATGAAACGCGACCGAATCGGTCTTTCCATTTGGTACATTAGGTAGGTAGGTTAAACATATTATACATTGATAATGGCGTAAACAAGTTGTACTCGTATAATGACTCTCAATGTTAAACGTCAACTCTGTAGCCTATCCTTTAACCACTCAAAATATCCTGTGGCCAATAATGCGAGCCGATGTCTATATCAGGCGAGTACGAAGGGTGGTGTCACCCGGCCATTTGTTATTTATTGTCAATTTGCGTACGCAGACTGCGCCCGTTCGTTAGTGGAGGTACCGTAATAAACTTATTAAAAAAGCCACCTTTCACACCGTATTGTAATTGAGTCCAATTTATTATTGCCATTGCAACAAATAAACCATCATCGTCATCATCATCACCAGCCTATATCAGTCCACTGCTGGACACAGGCCTCTCCAAAAGGAGGATTTTGCCATATTCGCCACGCTTGGCAGGCGGGTTGGCGATCGCAGTTTGGCCAATGGTGGAGAGGAGACGCTGCTCCCCGTCTTCTTATGGCGGTTCTCCTGTAGTCGCCTCTTACGACACACATAGGAAGAGAAGGGGTGATGCAATTATTTTAACGTGCCGGCACCACACGACACAACAACAAATAAACCACCCATGTTCGAATTTCGTTTGACTTGATCATCGACAAACGTCACCACAGATCAGATAACTTGCATTTAAAATCTTGGTCGTTAATTCAAACCAAATCAAATATTTATTTTAGCAACTTAGTCGTACGACAAATAAGTGATGAAAACTTTCTTTTAGGCAAAACATTGCCTGTGAAAGGAAACCGCTCTTTGTAACAATCAATAACTTACGACTAAAGCACTGCAAAGGATAGTGACTGTGACTAGCATCCTATTTACTAGTAAAAACCATGTTACAATATCTATGGTAGTTTCAAAGACTAGCCTACATAGACAAACCAGGTGGACGATGGATAAATCCGGAGAACGATTTAAATTTGTCAATGTGATTCGGGATTTCCCGCGGCGCCGCTCGTTTTTGGCACACGATCGAAGTAATTATGAAAATGTAATTATTTTGCTTACAACTTCCGCTTAGTTACGCCGGTATAGGAACCCCAATTACACCACCTGTAACACACAATCTGAGGACAAACACAGGCACATGCAAAGAGCACCGCCCTCCCTCCCTCAAATCGCATGCGAAACAGACGAATGCAAAAGTTAGTACCCAACACCGACATAAAAAACCTCGACGCGCGTTTCGCCACTTCACGTGGCATCATCAGGAGAGATGTGTCGCCTCGGCTGCGCTTCGACGACGACGTTAGTTAAGGATTTCCGCAAAGTAATGCCAGATTCTATCAATTTTACACGATCGAAGATATTCCGCATCCCTGAGAAACTATGTGTAATGTAGATCTTAGTTTATGTATCATCCAACCTCGTCTAGCCAAGTTTAAATCATGAATAACCCAATGCCTACTTTCAAATATTTTACTTTCAGGTATATTATCAAAATTGTAATCAAAATTGTAAAAAAAGATGCAATATTGTAATAAATTTAAAAAAAATAATGCAAGCATATTATTTAAAAACTGATAAAGTGTATAAAATGCTGTAGTAGCAATGACTAAATGATTATTGTCATTTTATTGTATTCATCACAAATGAATAAATAAATAAATATTGGACAACATCATACATTATAACTAACTTTATGTTTCGGTCGGTGTAAATGAATCCACGTTTGTCTGTAGTTCTGTACATTTTATAGTAGACATATATTTTGTAATTATTTGCTTGCACAGGGCTTTTCTACAAAATAATAATGGAACACAGGAATAATAATGGTTGTATGCTTAAAGCATGAGGCCTCATGGGGCAGATCACTCTTGTTGTTGTATATACATAAAATTGAAATATAATCATTATTATACGGAACAGTATAAAATTATGTAATTCCTTGAAAGTAGGTATATAAGGATGTCGTCGAGCCGACGCGATGGTGCAATGAGTCCCATGATCCCTTTCCGGTTCGGGTCAATTTAGAAAATGGTTTTATCAAAATTGGCAAGAATGTGGGTGTGTGATGGAAGGCTCCTTGGATTTCCTCGTATCACAACACAAGGATATTTATTCCTTACTTAGTAATAATAATGATAGAACAACGGTACCACAGCACGCAGACCCGAGACTGGTTCTCGATTGGTTTGTTTTCTACATTGACCCGACCGGAGATCGAACCCAGAACCTCAGAGATGGCGACGCCATATTGCCGTCGTAGAATTAGTTTTGTATTAAGTTTTGTATAGATTATGGCAAGAAATACTTAGGTACTCATTCTTATCATTGTTATAAGTAGGTACCTCAAGATGTTATAATATCATTTACAATGCAAACAATTAAAGTATCGAGTTACAACACAAGCAAAATTACTTAGCGGGAAGGTGTGTAAGAAGTACTTTCGTATATTTGTTCAGCTGTTTACCAATACAGCTGTGTAAGAGGCTCCTATTTGCAATTGTTTCTCCGCGTTTTCAGGAGATTAAACTCTAGATGGGTAATAATTCCAAGCGCTTCAGTTGGAAAACTTTCACGGAGCCACACACCCAGGGGGATTATTTAGAAATTATAATCAAAGTCTTGTCATAAATGTTGTGATAACAGTTTCGTTAGATGATAGAACATGTTTTTCTTGATTCAAATCATAATATTAAATTCAACTCTTGTTGAATTTAATATTATGATTTGAATAGTGACATTCAAAGTCGACAATTTTCATTCTAATTCTCAAACTAACAGGTTCATTTTTGTATAATACCTAGACCTACCCACAATATAACGATACAATACATGCTACCATGAACATAATACTATATACAGAGTTAATTAATGACTTGAAACAGTTCCATAACCATGATCTTAAAAAAATATAGCAGTTTAACTTGAAACTTGTTTTATTTTGACTGTATAGAATTTTACGTAAAATAAACCTGATAAGGAACTGTTTAATAACCCTCGTTTGGCGACTGCCAAACGAGGTTACCCAACTGGGTAAAAACAACACGAGTGAACTTGCGCACCACCGGATTAGTTTAGTACGAGATTAGGACATTATATTAGGACATCGTACTGGTGCACTGTGATACATGCATTTATTGCTTAGCTCAGTCACTAGTCTCCCACTATCTTTGTAATGTTTACTTGTGTCATGTACAATGTAATGTTATCTTTTAAGATAATTGGAGAAAAATAAAAAAAAAAAAAATATTATTATATCTTTCTGTCTCTGTCATTGTCATACAAACTGGCACCTTTAAAATGATTTTTAATAACGTGTTAATTGATAGTTCGGGATTAAATGCGCTAATCCTGAGTGGACCTAATTAAAAACCGGCCAAGTGTGAGTTGGACTCGCGCATGAAGGGTTCCGTACCATTATCTAATTGTGGTTTACGATTTATGACGTATTAAAACAAAACTACTTACTAGATCTCGTTCAAACCAATTTTTGGTGGAAGTTTGCATGATAATGTACATCGTTTTTTTTTTAGTTTTATCATTCTCTTATTTAAGAAGTTACAGTTATTTGCGCAAACTATTCAGTTTAGAAAAAAAATATATCAGAAACCGCAATCATTATTAAAGACCTATCCACAGATACCCAACACTTATGGGTTTGATGAAAAAAAAATGAGTTTCAGTTCTAAGGATGGGGAACCCCAAAAATTTTTTTGTTTTTTTTTTTCTATTTTTGTGTGAAAATCTTAATGCGGTTCACAGAATACATCTACTTACCAAGTTTCAACAGTATAGTTCTTATAGTTTCTGAAAAAAGTGGCTGTGACATACGGAAGGATAGACAGACATGACGAATCCATAAGGGTTCCCTTTTTGCCATTTGGCTACGGAACCCTAAAAAGGCACTAAAGTTCCTGTTGGGTAGACCAAGTATTCGACGTTTGTCTGGCTGTCTGTTTATAATGTTTGTACCTATGTTTTACCTTAACTCTTAATTTTTTTAATGTCAAAGTGTAATACAATACACCGTTCCTCTAAACAGCAATCTCAGTTAAATATTAACTACGTAAAAATTAGAATAATAAGATTATTTATTTTATTTATTTTAGCAATTACCATGCTAGGTTTATCTAAGATTTTTAAAACTCGAAAAAAGCACTCGCCCGGTATGCGATGGACGTAGATTCGGATCCCACTTGAGGCGGACGATTTTTTTCAAGTATTAAAAATCTAAGATTAAAATGCTTAGAATATTTACTTTTAGATAAACCTAAATATGTATTAATTTATTTTCAGTTATCTAGTCACACACACACTTGTATAAAAAAGGACATATAATATTTACGTAAGAAAATCTGATAATGTGCGGCCACATTGTCATGGGAAACTTTTCCTTTGTCGTGTTCGAGAGCAGCATACAAGAATGTGTTTCGTTTACGAATACCCACCTACAGGAGATACCCTAAATTATTTACCTATAGGTATGTAAACTCTCTTAAAAAAACCTTTTATAGCCTTCAGGTTATTATAATTTTATTGAAATGCTTGTTTAATTGCTTAATCTTGATTTATTTTTTAATTATCAATTTGTCAATCAGACTATTAAAACATGTTATTAGATATTTGTTACCTACTCGAGCATTCGCTTTAGGTTCCAATGGTGTTTATAATTTACCTAGCAGTTACAAACCTAAGGCGTCGAGAGAAAGCCCTACGGGACTAGTGATATAACATGAAAAAAAAACGACTTTATATTTTTTCAAATGTTGAAAAAAAATTTGAACCACTGTTTTTTGTCTAATTTTTTTTTTAAAATAATAATCTATAGGAAATTTGCTTTCCCGACGCGAACGAAGTCTTGGGCAACAGCTAATAATTAATAAAAAGAGGTGTGTTCCATTAATACTCGTATTAGGTAGTGTTAAGTTAGTTAAAAAAAACTAGAAAAATTAAAATGTTATTATAACAGCGTAGGCAATAGGAACGCAACAAACGCCTCGCTGCACGCTCGGCATCCCGGGTTCGATTGCTAGTTTGGCTCAATTCCGAAAACCATATTTTTTAAATAGTCTCGAGTTGGCTTGAGTCTGAGTATCCTGGGAGATACCCGTGGCAAAATACATTGTCTGGTGCCTCATAAAACAAGAATATAAACTCTTATTTTGAGACCAAATCGGTTGGTTTTTAAAATTTAGTTGTGCTAAGGAAGACACATCTTTGATAAGAGTTTAATAGACAACAAATGAGACTGTGAATAACCTTAACGTCAGAAAACTACTAATTGCAACTGTTGTTTGGGTCATGCGCATGCAGCGACAACGCTGCAACGTCAGTTCAATTCCCAAATTACTTCATTTCCACAATTGGCATAGATAGCGGCTATTTTTCCTAATAAATCTCTGGAGCGGTCAAATCTGGAACATTAATCAGGAGTAGTCTGGCGTATCGGACGACCGCGCGCCAATACCAAGTAGAAGAGATTTATCGCGACGGCCACCTGTCGGCTTCGACGGGTTAACTCTAAAACCTGGGTTAGTAGACTGAATGTAAACTTAGATATTTTATTACCCTTTCTATTGTGTATTTTTCCTAGAAATTTACCAACCTAGTTTCGATATATTTTTTTTTAATTGCTGACACTGTCTGAGTATAGAAAATGAACAGGCGTCACGTTTACTACTTGGTTGATTAGACGGTAAATTACAGGCACTACAGTCTTTACAGTCTATTATTTTAACAGCATAACCACTTCCACAGTCAACTTTAAAACTCTGAGTGCCACTTTTTCAAATCATACCTATGTACTTATTTTAAGTTTAACATAAATTTCTCGCTATTGTTGATCCTAAAACTCGAAGCAGAAATTTTGTTTCATCAAAATAAGCTAATTAAATTGAAACATACAATTTTTATCGATTTGACATTTCAACCAAACTATTCGCGTCCAATTAAAGGTGTCGCATAAAGACTCAGCTATTTTGCGAACGGAAAATGCAGCTTTGGTCCTTTAAAAATACTGTCTGTTAGGAATACAGCCTGCAAAGAATATGCGCGAACGAATGAATGAGTAGATTAATTAGTGGCGACATGAAGACTTTGTATGCGTTCATTCATTCATTCATTGTGCCATTGTGAACCGGCCGTATTGTTGCACGATCATTGTGCTTTAAAGTCGGTGTAAAAGAATACTTCCTAAGAATAAATTAACATCGTATTACGGGACCTAGAGATAGAGAACTATTGTTCAAAATCTATGTTTTCGTGTAAGGTTTTCTCCTAGGAAAAACTTGTGAAAAAAAATCTCATTTCGGAACTTCAATTTTTTTCCACAAGTAATCATTTACTACAACCTGAAACTAGATTGTAGTTGAGTTGTTTGAAATTAACGAATATTTTAAGGCCCGATAAGAATTTAATGACGCCCATCACGACGGCACAAGCATCTTTTAAAACAATCTCAAAGCTGTCAAATCTGTAAATTTGACAGATATGATAATGTTTGACAACTTTGAGATTGTTTTAAGAGTTCATGGTTATGGCCAAGGTCATTTGCTTTGTCAATCCTAGTTATTTTACTAGGATTCAAAATCAACGCAAGGTAGACATGTCCTCCCCCGATTCCACCCATGTGAACGATCCGTAGCTATTATTTTCTCAGCCAAACATTTTATGCTATTCCGCAATATTACTCCTTTTTATTATGAATATTATCAGTATTTAATTTATTTACTGTCGAGCAATCCAAATTACGTTACAATTTATACCCCAAGTAGTTTCATCATCTTCCAATACGAAATTGAAAGCAAACGAAATGGGTAGATAAATTAAATCCATGCAAAAAGTCCGTGGCCTCAGAAACTCATCCGGGATTCATCCGCAGTCCAAAAGCTCTATCCGCAACAGCGGCGTTTATGTTATAAAGCAGATCTGAGCTGAGCGGAGCGAGCTAGATCCACGTTCGCTCGTCCGGCAGTAATGCGGAGCGAACGGAATGTATTTTTAAGCTATTTCTAACTCGACTTCAACTATTGCTACAAACCGAAGGATACGATCAGAAAAAAATGAGCGACTAAAGAAACAAAAGCATAACCTCTACTTACGCTGTTTTAAATATATCAAAACCTCATGCGAAATATTTCCAACCCATTTCATCCACAAAGTCACCTAAAATTAATGATTATCTTAAAAAAAAAATAAGGCGTGTTTTCACAAAAAAATCCACTTGTCTCAAAATAAAATACAGTTCAGCAACCAAGCCCGCCCGCCCGGCACTAACTGAAATGTATTTTTAAGTTGTCTCCGTCTCGACTACGATTCACTCAATTAAGTAAGAACTTGATGACGTAATTAATTACGCAGATTGTACAAGCACTTTCTTTTATGTTGTGTCTGCTGGAAATTAGAAAGTTTTATTCATAGCAAAATTATTGGACTGAGCTAACAAAGTGAACAATAGTTTCTTACTTTACCTGATAAATTAAATTTGTGTAAAGGTGATTGATGTGTGTTAGATGATTAACTTTGTTTAAATCGAAATGATGGTGTGTGTGAATCCGCAAAAAGTTCGGCATCTGTCTGTGGCACCGTAGTTCTTAGGTAAACGGAACGATATTATTGTTGTTTTAAAATAGAAATGACTTCCCTACATGAAGGTATAGATTTTCTAAGCAACATACCTCTTTTTATTTATTTTGGCCTAATTACATAGTCCGATGACCTGAAGAAGGCAGAGCTGGCAGCGACTGGATGCAAAGGGCGGGAGATCGTGCGCTGTGGCGCTCCTTGGGGGAGGCCTATGTCCAGCAGTGGACTGCAACAGGCTGATATGATGATGATGACATAGTCCGTGGTCGCAGGAAGACTAACAATGTACGGCACGCCTGCCCAAGCGTGGTGATGAATCTTCACCCACCCGCATTTCTTGATTATTTGTGGCGGCGGTACAGTGTTATAATTTTTAAAAATGCAACAAGAAAGTTTAAAATGTGAGGTAGATTTTTTATCTTCGAGCCTTAGAATACACAAGAATTTATCACTTACTATACACTCTATCTTCTAGTACGTAGCGAAGTGTACGTGTAATAAATCATATATTCAATCTTGTTGTAAGATAGAAAGATATCACAAACAGTAAAATAAACTAGTAATATGTCTAGTAACGGTTTATTAGTATGATGCATATTATTGCGAATATCTACTAACGGTAATTATCGTGTGAAATACGTTTATTTATTAAGATTTTTTTATTTAATAATTAATTTCGTGAAACGTTGAAAATTATAAAGTACTTACACTAAATTTGAGAGAGAATCAAAACTCAACTTGTCACAAAGGCACAAAGTCAAATGACGAGCTAACCGGCTCACACATTCTGATATACCAGAATGTTAATTAAGATCCTGGCAAATAGACCCAGTGGTACAGCAAACAGATTTAATTAATATAGTACGACTGCGTCTTGTGTTAATCCTGTCTTGCTTGGGTTGCCATTACAGACGTTTTAACACGTTCTTGGTGGGTATGACTTAGGTCCAAGTTTTGAGTTCATTTATCAAGATACAGACGACAATAACTAACCAATATGTTTTTGTCGACTGTATTCTAACGTTAAATGATGACGTATCACGTTATATTATAAATATTGGACAACATCACATACATTGCCTTGATCCTAAGGTAAGTAGCTGAAGCACTTGTGTTATAGTTATAGTTCCCCTTTCTTTATAGTTGTCCTCTGCCTAAAGGTTCTGGACGAGATCGCTTTTTAGCCTTAAGTCCGCCTAAATTGCACTTCTTTCTGTAAATAACAACTGTAACTTCTTTGTTTGGTCTGCAATAAAGTGTATCTATCTATAGAAATAAGAAACAACGACGGTACCACAACACCCAGACCCGAGACAATATAGAAAAGTTAGTTTTCTACATTGACCGATATAGCCTCAGAGATGCGGCGGCGCCATTTAAAGTCCGGCGTGCTCGCCTCTCGGCTAAAGTTGTAAAACGTTATAACATTGCATTGACATCTCAGTTTAAAAAAACTCTAGTTGTGGACGATTATTCAAACACGATATGGTTTAGAAGTGACTGGTGAAACAATTCGTTTTGATTGCAGAGTCTCGAATTCGTTTCCGGGTGCGGACTAATTCTTAGAACAATATTTTATGAAATGACTCGTGTGTATGAGTGTGCTTCGAGTTCTTAGCAAAAATAATTGCCTGCTATCTTATAAGTTTTCCTTACCTTAAGATGCATTTGTTTTACGGGAGACATAAAAGCAGAATTATAATATATTTCTATTTAATAAATACTTCAATAACTTGGCTATAATTGCCCGGTTTGATCAAAGAACTACGGCCGAAACTGTTTTATCAGTCACTCCTTGATCTTAGTGAAGGCTTTTATTACTTTACAATCAAGTAATATCCTGGCAACATTAATTAATTTTCACCCAGACTCGCCGTTCGCAAACACATGCCTCGGGTATCTATCGACCTTTAGGCATCTTCTGTTCCAATATGTTAATTATATTAATTGAATATTCGATCATCTGTCGATGCGTTAATCGAAATCATGCAATTTTTAATTTTATAATGACGCTAGACATCACAGCAAACCACCACAGAGTTAGTATTATATGGATTTCAAAGTAATTTCGATTAATGTTGAATTTATTTCTTTGATTAGTCAAATATCGAGACACACGAAGCTATTAAAGATAAGCACTCTTTGTTTTTATTATCAATACAAATAACTAGCTATATTTATATATTGTATATTGGATAATAAGTTTTCCCTTACACGATATAGATGAATATAAGCTTTGTCGGGTGTAAGTCCAACAAATTAAATGGTAAAAATGGTGAAACACGGTATTGATATTTAAATGGTATATTGGTTGGTGAAATGGTAATGGTAAATGGTTAGGGCACACGCGGTGAGGTTGGTGGCCGATCGTGAACTGTCTTTTTATTATAAATTACACTGAAACTAATATTTGGGTCAACGTGTAAATGCTGACCGCGAGGTACTTAGGTACTGTACTTCGTACACGCTTGTTACTTGTTCATAATATGTAAGGTGGTTTAATGGACACGGAATATGCACGGAATAAAAAACTTAAGTTTAATGATATCACAAAAATGATAATTTCTTTTGCTACAACCTAGCAGAAAAGAAACAGCTGAATCTGCTGTTTAGATTGGAAAGTGTTTTTAACCAGTAGAGTCACTACTCAAGAGGATGTTAATTTTAGAACTAGGTATATTAGATATTTATTCTTGTAGGACTTAATCTAGGCCAGATTACTAGCCTCTTATTTGTAACACAATTGGCCTTACTACAAAAAGAAAGACTAGTGTTAAACTACTTGTCTAAAGATTAGCCAACCAATTTAAAATGTTTGTTAGTAATATGTCTCGAATGTCTGATGTGTCAACATTTCAAATTAGTTGACTAATTTTAGACAAGTGTTTATTTAACCCTAGTTTATCTTTTTTGTAGTAAGGCCAAGTAAGTTTAATACCAAATTACTTATACGAGTAACAATCAAACCAATTCCGTTAAAGCTCCAATCTATTAAAAACAATATATGCACCATAAAACAGTGTCTATATTTAGATTTTATACTTCACAGTTTGCTGTGTGGTTCCACAGGGCAACTTTCGGTTAGTTTTACTATCGGCTGGAATGTAAACACGACGTATAAACTTGCTATGGATCGTAAAATACACTATAACGTGTAACATCTCATTCGGTGCAGCCAGCTATTCGGTGTATCAAAGTGAAGTGGTTTGGCAACCTAGTTCTCATGGACTTGGATAGTAGTGTTTGATTAGAAATCTAGTAAGGATACATACCTTGTTCGGTGGAGAAAACTGCTTGTTTAGTGTTCAAAATGATTTGGTTCTTCTGTAAGACCTGGTTAGGCAGCTCTGGGTTAGTATCCATCCACCTCCTAGATTTTACATCATATCAGTATCCACCATATTGATGTTAAGTTAACTATCAACAATTGTGTGTAATATAATATGCCTTTAATTAGTCGAGTATGTCAAACAGTACTTAAACATTAAATTATGTTGTTTTTTCTTCACTCTTACAATACGAATACATATTACAATGTTTCAACGACACGATAATATGACAGTTAGAAATAGATAAAGTTAAATAACACTTGAACAACTAAATTAAATAAATAAAATTGAAAAAAAAAACATCCACCTCGGGTGGGACTCGAACCCACGTCCCATCGCATGCCGGGCGAGTGCTTTATCTTTAATTAAACCTTGCATGGAATTGCTAAAAATAAAATGGTTTGAAATAGGTTGAAATCAACTTCCAAGATTTGAAAACATATTCAGTCACCTGTAGTAAAGTTAACAAACTTGTGTTAAAAGTGATTAAGTGAACGGGGCGTAACTTAAATGTAATGTAATTATATAATTTAATTCGTGTCATAATTGCAGCTATTTGTTCGGCGTCTCATAACTTCAACTTATTTATCAAAAAATATTTCATCTCTTTCATCCTAAAAGTTTCTAGATTCAAATTATTTGAAATAGAAATAGAAATAGAAAAATATTTATTTGACACACACATCATACATAGAATACAAAAGAATTAAGATTAGAAAAAAAATATGTGTCAAAAAGGCTCAGCATTTGTCGTGACAGCCAGGGACATATCACGACGCTGATTTTCAGCAGGGACCCTGACGTTAGGGGTACAAAAGCACGGCACTAGAGGCAGAAAAAGAAAAAACTAACAGCTATTTGCTATTTGCAAAATAATATAATTTGAAACGGACTGCTATTTAGTCGTATTTGTCAAGTCATTTTTAATCCTGTCTTTAAGTAAGTATCATGTATAAACATCGATGTGAAAATCTCACACGTTTGCTATTTTCATATTTATTTATAAAAAAATCCCAGTTATTAATCACATGCACAAACCGATCAATATACTCATACAACTTCGTGTGTGTATGTATAATATATCCAACAACGGTGAATGTGCAAAAAATATGTTGTGTGAATAATAATGACGGCGAGCGACACGAATGAAATTTATGGTAGCATGACAATATGCTTGAAATATCATGTTTTTATTCATAGAGGACGGCTGGTGACGAAGAGTGCAATTGAGGTTAGGGGAATTTATTAGTGCTCTATCCCTTTTTGAAGTGCCTAAGGTGAGACAAAATCATGAGGTATATGTTCTAAGCATCCAATATCATAATTTTTGAGAAAAAAAAAACATTTTGGATTCTAGAAAAAATTTTTTGTATGAAAAATTTGACGGTGATATCAAATTTCTGACTTCACTGCACTATTATATGCATATTATGTTAGCATAGGCTATAAGCTCAAGCTTGATAATTTACCTAAAACTCTGTAAATGCACACTTTTAACATACTTAAGCTACTGACTTCGACTAGGAGACTCAGTTTCAAACAGATAAAATACAAACTCTTTATACTTTATACTAATCTTTTTAACAAAGTTTTTAGCTAGCATATTTGGCTTCACAAAAAGTAAAAAACTGAATGAATTCCCATGAAAAAATCAAAGCATCATAAACCATCAGTCGCCGCTCGCCGTATATTTTCCCCATGCAGGAAATATTGCAATCGATAAGGAAATGGGCTGTCAGTGTAGTTGTCCACGGATTCACGTAGATTTGTGTTATTTGCTTTTATTGTTATTGCGATAGCATTCATACGAAACAATAAAACGGGACATAAAACGATTATTTCCGAATAATTTGTCATTTATTGATTGGAAATAGATGTTGAAGATATTTTTTCTTTTTGAGACGTAGGCTTAAAAAAACGCTTATTTAATGAAAGATTTTTCAGTATAGAGTTATGATAAGGAAAGCCATAGTTTAAGATTATAGTAGCGCCCGTCAAATAGAACAAATTGTCCAAAGAAATTTGAAAGAAACAGACAAAAATATGAAAAATGATTTTCATCCCATACAACTTGCTCGGTCAGCTGATTTATTTAGTATGGGAAGTCCACAAATAACCTAAGCATTTAGGCTCTTGTTTCTTTAGCAGTGTTTAGTTTTAAGAATACATTTATATCCATAAAAATTGCTAAACCTTTTTGTTTTACTATGGACAAAAATTTAATAAAACTAGGTAATACGAATCGCACTCGCGTAAACATTCTATTATCAGATAGATAGGCTTTTAAATTAATATGTCACGTCCATCTTCCGATTCTGAAACTCAGTTGAAGTTCTAAATCTAGGCATAGACATTCTAATATTAATAATATTGGACAACATCACATACGAGTACATTGCTCTGATCCGAAGGTAAGTAGCTAAAGCACTTGTGTTATAGAAATCAAAAACAACGACGGTACCACAACACCCAGACCCGAGCCAATATAGAAAAGTTCATTTTCTACATTAACCCGACCGGGGATCGAACTCGGAACCTCAGAGATGATGAGATGAGAGATTCGGTAAATTAAATAAGATTCACTAATTTAAGGCAAGGGGGGTCTTATTGTGAGCTCTTAAAACAGTATTACTTCAACCTTGTTTTGTATATTCTGCGGAGAGTCGGATATACATACAACACTGCCTAAATACTGTTAAGTATGGTCATGTCTCTAGTTAAATTAATTAGGTATGTATTCCGGCTTAAAGTGCATTTCGAAATAAAAAAGTGTTTTATTAATTCGCTATCGACTCCGAATATCGAATAGTCCCTCCGATCGAGTTGACGATATGAACCGTAAAATGAGTTGTCCGCATCGGCGCTTCGGCCGTCTGCCAGCGAGCAGTAAACATCCATTGTCTTGCTCATAAAACGTACAAAGATTTCGTTCGGAAATTGCGAACGTCTTAGGCACAACAATAGAGATTGGTGCAGCGCGCTCACTTTTCACTTTACAAATCATCAACCTACAGCTAAATGACAAGATTTTTTTTCTGTATAATCGGTTATTATTGAATACATGTTGTACATCATATAACTTTTAAATCCTCTCGTACACTACAGACTTTTAAACGGTCGATAGTTGGATCAGTGTTTCAATTGCTATAAATACTCACAAGTCTTCGTTGCGGGTTCGAATCCTGCAAGGGGCAAATGTTTGTGTGATGAGCACCAGCATTTGTACCTAAGTTATAGACGTTTATAAATGTATTTAAGTTTGATTATCATTTATCTAGTCGCCAAACAACAAGCTATGCTTAATTTGGGGCTAGCTAATTGGTATGATTGTGGAAATGTGGAAGCAATATATTATTATTTAGTATTGTCGTGGTAGCTCAAGACTTGTGTCACTACCGTGGACCGTGAGTTCGAATTCCAAGGTACCTACTGGACTATAAATAAAAGTTAATTAATTATTAACATGTTTTCACGGTCTCAGCCCGACAATTTTCGAGTTGGTTTATAAAAAACTTAGATTTTTTTGTAAAATCCATTAATCGGGAATTAGCCATCCAATTAAAACGCGGTTTGGACTATAAAGCCTGGGATAGCAAGGAGAATGATTAACAAAAATAAAGATTTGTTAAATAAAGAGTTTAAGAAGATGAAAAAGGCCCATAGTGTTAAGACAAAAATGTTATAGCCTAGATGTAAGAAATTCCCATTGTTACCAATAAAAGCTTACAAAAATGCTAAATATGTTAGATATTAAGTTTACGCATAATAATGTATTATTTTTAAGATGTTGCTAATTGAAATAAACTGAACGACAACTGAATAAATAAAGAAAATATAATAACTGAACTGACCCTTTGAAAGTTCAATCCTGAACGAATATTCGGGGTACAGAAATCAGCAAAAAAAACATGTTGTCACGAGCCCAGTTACAAGTAAGCTCACTGCATGTACCCTTATTGTGACTTAGGTGCCCGTTGTAAAGTTGTTTTCATTACTACAACTTATTGGACGGATTCCAATATTTTGCGAACCGTTGCGTTTCGATTGCACGCGATTATGACTGGCTACGCAGTTTCGAGGGCGATTTTATATTTTTCGATGCATTAAATTGACACTTGAAACTTAGATATTTTGAAACTATTCAGTTTAAGTATTGAAATGTTTTTGTGGATACTTTGCAATTGCAGAGTTAAGTTCTAAGGGCTGTTTTCGTATTCTACCATGATTTTTCTCTTTAGCGGTACGAGGGTGAGTTCGTTATGTACCTATTAAAAGAGCAAGTAAAGGTAAGTCTCCATTGCTTGTAGAGCTACGCTAAAGCTGAGCTGAACTGAATAGTTTTATCAGCTATTAAACTCCTTTAGTGAATCTGTGTAGCGCTGCACTGGGCAGTTTTATCTAACTACGATGGAACGGTCCTAAGCGGAGCTAAGCTGAAATATAAAGCTGAGCTGTTCTGAGCTGATCGTAACATGACCTATGCTGCGCTAACGACCACCCTTTCCATACCGCTCAACTCCCACATAATATATAACCCCATTCGTGACGAGAGACGAGCATTTCGGACTTGGTGTTGCCATCCCTAAGGTCCCAGAATTGATTCCCGGTCGGGTCAATGTAGAAAACGATCTTTTCTACATTGTTTCGGGTCTGGATGTTTTGGTACCGCCGTTGTTTCTGATTTTTATATCACAAGTGATTTAGCTACTTACCTTAGGATCACAGCAATGTATGTGATGTTGTAAAATACCTACCTATTTATTTATTTATTTGCACCTCATGCCACGTATCGTTTTTCCAAAATTTTACAATACGATGGTAGTATCGCAATAATTTATAATGATGAAAGGTTCTATTCTACTTCATTATTTTTTCATGAAATATTATAAACGTGATAGAAAGCGTATCTGCACATGCATATTTTCAAGTCAATTTGATTTTTGATCGATGTTATGTACGGACAACAGCTCTTCGACCTACCACAAAATGTCAAATTTTCTCATTTGAAAATGATATTTATATGTCAGGCTTAAAGTTGAAAATCTATTGGAGAATTTTTGACTTTTGGGGTAGGTCGACGTGCTGTTGACTGTACGTACATTTGTATAACCCAAAAGCTTACTAGCAATCAAAGAACTTATGTATTTTATTTTATTCTGAAACACTTTTGCTTAACTAGGTACTATTTTTCTTCTTTAAAAATCAAGCACTAATTTACACGGCAATAAACTTGGAAAAAGTTAGTCTATCGTGCATTTCAGACTTGTTACGAGAAGTCAAGAAACGAGATAATTTATTTTTATTCTCGCTTCGGCTCAATGACTCGTTTGAAATAATTGATTGAAGTTACTGTATCTTTGAGACTAATTAACTAGTCAAATGAGAATCTTTATTATTTCTCGATTGCGTAATCAAGATATGCGTATGGCTGATTAGATAACATAGCTAAGAACAAGATATTTTGCTGATAGTAGAGTTTAGAAATAGAGTGATCGGGGCTCAGTGGTTGGAGTTTGGCTGTTAACATCCATGGGTGATAAGTTCAATTCCTAACACTTACTTCAGGATTTAAACCACTTGCTAGGTGGTGTGGAAAAGTATCGTGTAGAAACCTGCATATTCGGATAACAAGTTCCAATAAGCTATGGTCCAAAATGGACTGGTTCCCCTAAGTCTTAGAGTTACAGAGGTCTAGTGGCAATCTTTCCCAATATCTTAAACTAGACTTGCCACGTCTAGATCTTTATACCTTTACATACAAAATTACTCCTTAGTAGGTATCTTTATTGCTGAAGGTCGTGTCTAGCTTGAAGTGTTAATCACCCGATGAAATATACTTCTCTATGTATTTCTGTCCTCAGCAGTCTATATAGCCTTGGTTATTGATAGGCCAGTGAGCGTCTTTACTAGGTTTGACCAGTGGGTAGACGAGCGACCGCGTGACCTTCTCCTAAAATTACTATTACTAACTAATACTACTAATTAAATACTGTCTGGCTTTCCTTAAGCCATTGTATGCATATAACTAGGCTCATATGAGTATCTCTCTCTCTCAATTTCGTCGTTAACCAACTTGCGGTAAGTTAATAAAGGGGCTGAACACAAACAGCTAACACATAAACTTCAAATCGAGTGCGAAAATGGCCGCGGGTGCTGCAACAACCTCATGTTGCTGAAATTCGCATTAATAGCCCGATTTATGGCGCTTAAACGGAAAACGTAAAGTTAGGTGGACTAAGGTACTTGCTATAAAATTGTTGTACATAGAAACAAAACGAAGACAAGTACCTACTTCATTACAACAGCAAAAATGTTAACATTGATGTTGTTACTGAATTATTATTTTTTAAATTTCAACAACAGGAATCTTGCTCCTGCTTTCTACAAATCATCATCACCATTATAATGTTAAGTAATATGTGTGTACCATTTATTATAAAAAAAAACAAAACAAAAAACCCGACTGCGTAAAAACTGAACATAAAAGATACAAGATATAAAGAATCAATTTGCAGAAATCCATGTTACTTGATTCGACTTTTTGTACATGGATTTAAATTACTTAATTATTCTTTGCAAATTGATTCTTTATATCTTGTTTTCATCTTTTAAGTTCACTTTTTACGCAGTCGGCTTTTTTGATTTTTTTAATTAATTAATTTTATTTTTGACTTAGTAGTTTGTAGTGTTCTTTTCCTGCTTTTCAATGAAGTATAAGCTTTATTTGTAACTCTTCATTGAAAAAAAATGTTTTAACTCGAGTAAGTATAGTATCTGAAATCGGTTTCTCCCGTTTAATTTATGTACCAACAGGAATTCCGGGTAATATACATAGCCTATGTCACTTCCACAACTGACACGAATCTAATGACATATCATATGTTGAAATCCATTAAATGGTTTATTCTTCCTATTTTTTCACTGTATTTTTTTGCCTGCTCCCGTAGGAATTTTGGAAACTAAAGTATTGAATACTATTACCTAGCACTGAAAATATGTGACCCTTAGTTAATAAAAGAAAGTTTCAAAATCAGTTTATCAGTATTGCAGATCCGTTTTTTCCGCGTGAGTTCTGTTCCCGCGGGAATTTCGGGAAATAACATACCCCTTGTCACTCCCACAATTGAGACGAATCTATTGATATATTTATTATACTTTTATATCCGTTAAACGGTTTAGGCTGTAGGGCGTGCCAAAGAAATAGACATACTTACATACACGCACATACATACATACATACGCTCGAAAAACTTAACCCTCGTTTGGCAGTCGGGTAATAACCCATACCAATATTTCCGTGATATATTAATATTCATAAAAGTGAAAAATTTTATTATATTCCCGAAAGTCTACTTAAACAATGTAATGGTCACTTAATGAGTTTAGTCGGTAAGCGAAAACTTGTCAGGATAAGGCCAGGGATGAAAATTTAAAAGCACGACGAGCAAATTTTACGGACGGAAACTACTTTAGAGCTTATTTACTAAGACGTATTTACTTAGCACTTTACGGGTTGTCTGTCCACCGTGTACCCTCAAGTTAGACAGACCAGTACGGTACAGTTTATATGAATAAATACATAAAAAAATATTTGGGGCTTGTGATTTTGATGAGCTTGAATCATTAAGTACCCAAAGTAGTATTAAACATCGTCAGCATGGTAGAATTGAATAGGAAACATAATATTAAATACAATATAGTACAAGAATATGGTGACAAGCTTCTTAATTATATAATACTATTTAATATCCAACTAAAACAACGCCAAAGTTCGCAACAAAAGCGGTAGTGCTCAAAATAAAACTCCCAGCAACTCCGCTCGAGTTTGTACTAACTTCCCCGAGTATTATCGCGCGCACGCAGGCAGAGAGAGAGTCGTCGCTTTACTTTAGAGTTGCAAAATTGGAAACTTTTATACGATTTTGGGGAATATATGATTTTTAGGGGAATTTCATTTATTTGAACTTTAATGCACAGATAAAAATCTGCTAAAGGTAGGTAAAGTAAAAAAACATATGTCTACAAATAAAAAAACTGTTTGGTAGGTGACAATGATAAATATAGCCCAAACTTGTCCCGAAGCAGTGGTAGGGAAAAAATAATAATGGGACGTGTAAAAGTGCTTAATTTAAGCCTATTTGCAAAGATAAATTGGTTTTATTGGTTTTATATACTTATGTACCACATTTATTTCAATAAAGTATTATTCTATTCTATTCTACCCAGCAACATTAGTGATAATACTTACTAGCGTTCCCGCGACGCGAATGACACTTGGAGCAAAACATTGTTAGGTACATTATTACTTGTAATAAAGTTGAAGGGCCAAAAAGTACCTAAACAGAACAAATTTTATTTTTTACTTTTTATGTTTTTTTGTTAACTCGTTTCTGGTAGGTATTTTATTTTCCCAACCAAAGCTGAGGGTAAGGGTTAGCGCACACTGTAATAACAGCACAATATTGCAATCTACAGTCGCTCAGCGTGAAGTGGACATACAAGGCACGTTATTATTGGGCGACTTGATTAACTCTCGACCCGGTCGATGTGTCAATGTTTTGTTTATTTGCCTTAATGTTTATTTTTGGGATATTGTTCCGCATAAGTGTGGGAATGATTTGCAACAAACAAAAGAACTATATAATATACTAGCAGCCCGTCCCGGCTTCGCACGGGGTAGACAATTATCGCTAATACTTACGGCAGCGCATTCGACGAAAGACATTTTAAGACTCATTTTTCTACACCTTCGGTTACATTGTTCAAATTTTACCAAGTCTCCCTAATTTTTTTCAAAATGAAATGTAGCCGATGTCAAATTGGAAGAAAGATGCATTCTATTGGTGAAAGAATTTTTTAAATCGGCTCAGTACTTTTTGAGCCTATTCATTACAAACATACAAACATACAAAAATAGGTACAAATCTTTCCTCTTTATAATATTAGTATAGATTTATTACTCTTATAAATCTATACTATATAAATATAAACTTATTAGTCATAGCATTTGGGTCAACTTGTGATGTTCACAGTTTGATTGACTAAACTACGACTAAACGTGTAGGTAAAATATGAACAATTAAAACTAGCCGTGTAACAACATGACAATTTTTAATTGCTCATAAATTGTCACAGGATTGAGACAAGTTCATGGTAATTTTAATTAATAAGGTCGTCCGAACGAACGAAAGATTTTAGGCCTTCTGATATTATTTAGTCGCACCACACGTGTACAACGACACGACAAATATACGCACCACCTCGCGCGTCACATACAATTGTTTTTTTGGATAACATTTTATAACCATACACACGCAAACGGTTATTTACACGCAAGCCAAAGATACAGAACGAGCCCCTACTTTATCATAATAGCAGTATAGTGTAATTCGATTCTGTTAACCGCTTTCATACCAGGTAAGATAAGGTTTTAGGTTGAGCTGCTATAATTAATTTAAAATTAACAATCCCGCGGCTATATGATACATCTGTGCGACTAATCTTAAGACAACATGCATCCGGAAATTTTCAAGATAGGCACGCCACAACAGTTCCGGACTAGTCCCGATTAATTCCGCTGCACAGAAAACATATGAAATTCACTACATACGATAACGTACCGAAGACGTAAGAAGGAAAATAACGGTCTTTTAACGGGTTCTGAAAAAATCTTGCTGTATATAAAACTGGAAGAAGCTACTACGGTTGCGTTGCAAAGGTATTGAAGGTATTGACGACCGTCTGGTGTAGTGGTTCGCGCTCCGGACTACAAAGCCTAGCGGGTTGCGGGTTCGAATCCCGTAAGGGGCAAATGTAAGTGTGATGAGCACGAGCATTTGTACCTGAGTCATGGATGTTTATAAACGTATTTAAATATGTTTATCCGTTATCTAGTCGCCAAAGTACAAGCTTTGCTTAGTTTGGGGCTAGATAATTGTGTGATTGTGGAAACAATTTATTTATTTTATTTAAGGTCACCCTTGTGGCGATGTTGGTGGCTGTGGCGGGTAGCCCGTGTGCGGCGAGCCTGAAAGTGCAGTGGTTCTTCTTTCAACAAGTCAATCAATTCTGACTACTGTTAAGTGTTTTTTATAGAATCTACAATTTGATGTACAGTTATACATTTATGGTACGAACATTTTTACTTTAGGGTTAAAAGATGCCCCTGACAAAATTTACTGTCGGATACTTCGTAACAACTAACAATAGAATGTGCTTGTGCATACCTTATTTCGAGACCATGAAGGTCAAAGTTTTTTTTGACGCATATTAAAAAAATCTCCGGAATTTTGATTCCTTAAAATACATACTACTTACCTGAAGAGAAATCGTAATATTACCATAACGAAGTCGCAGGACCTTCACCCGTGACACTGGGAGTGAATTATGTATAACACCAGGGCATAACTCAACGGGAAAGGTATATCTATGCAAATACGAACAGTTTTGTGTAATGAAAAAGTTCACCTGATTTAGTATGGAGCATAACATAATCATGTTTATGTGTTATCGGGAAATGATAGAATAAAAGATATAAATCTATTGTTGTTTTTTGAAATCGATTTATTGATTAACTTATTGGATACCGAACGGTCGTATAAGACCGAGTAACAATAACATTTCTATTGTCTCGTTTCGCAAGGCTGAGGATTTGTGTTATTTTTTTCGAATTTAAGATTAATCCAACAAGCGTATCCCGTACTCGAAAATGGGATTTCAGAAAACGCTAGTGCTTGTTTTGGCATGTAATACAATTTTAAAAATATATGATTTTCATACTCACTAAACAATCTTTTGACTACAAAATATCTTCCTTCCGGGCTATGTTCAGTTTCTACCACTAGTCAAAGTACGCTTGTGTATAAATTATTTACTATATTAAGGACATAATCTAACCTTCCGGTAGCCAAACAAAAGCAATCAGATCATTTTGATTATGACTACACGTCCAGCTTCTCAGAAACTGTCCACGCACGGGCGTCGTACGTACCACAGAAATATACCTTTTAATTATACAGTCCGCTTTTTACTTTACATCTAAACTAACACCATCGAAGATACCTAACAGAAACATATATCCCTACTTAATTTACTAATAAAAAAAAATAAAGAAACTGTGTTAAGAAATATACAACTAACTATTTCACAGCTCTAATACAATCCAGTAACAAGCCTGTTGCATGTTTTATACCTTTAGAATATTAAAAACACCCTAAAATTCGTTTCAAAGATGCCAATGTGTCGAAAAGTGATGTTCATTCAGAAAGTGAGGGCGCCGAGTCAAAGCGCTCCCTTTAGCTATACCTCGCGCTGCTATCCCGATCAAAGAAGTGCTTTAAGAATTCAGAGGTCATTACACTAATGAATCGTATCAGATTTTAGCGTCTCAGCCTCGTCTTTTGGCTTTCTTCGGGCCCCACAAGACTTCCTTTTGTTGTTGCTTCAAGTTTCGCAGCATGCATGCCTAGTTTTGAGATGTAGACGAAAACAGACAAAAGGAAGGTTTTATCTGCCACTAGCTGTTTTGAAAGAAGCTTTGTTTTGGACATGCTGAGTATTTTAATTGGGAAAACCATAGGTAAATCGTAGTTTTAAATATAATTGGGTTTATCAAGTGCATTTGAACATGAATAAAAGAAAATGCAAGAACCGTATAGGAATTGATCGGAAATTTAAAAAAATCAGCTGGGATTTCGTATACGAAATTTAATAACTATAGTTTACATTAGAAAACATCTGGCGTCGCATTTGTCTGTGCATTGGTTAAAGGTTTTATGCTACTTTTTTATGAGAGTTATGGGTTAAGATACAAAATCTTTGCCTAAACATTGAAAAATAAAATATCTTATCTAAAAGACGATACTTTTAAAGCAAGCAAACAAATCCAGAGCAGTTCACCTGTATATACCCAATGAATCAACTCTTTTAATTCAAAGTATTAAACAAAACCCTATTTATTTTTTATAACCCTTTTAGCGCCATTTTAAATTACTTTCTGTAAAATAAGAACTATTTAATGCACAGTCCGACAAAAGCCAAAGTTATTTCATACTGCGTACTGTGTCGAAAGGGTTGAATCCTCTAGGGAGGTGTCGAATCACTCAAATGAACTCACTAACACTCTCCCCTGGGTTTGGTGCACCCGGCAAATAGTGGCCCAAGATATGGGTGGAAAGAGGACTATGAACACTTATAACTAAGTTTTTTGGATATTAATTTTTATGGGTCCATGATATGGGCCTGCCGCAAGAAAACCGCACTTTTTTATACATAAAAATATATATCTCAAAACGACACGTTCGTGATCACTTCACTGACACATTCCTTTCGTAACACTGTTCATAGGGCATAGACTATAAGTAACATACGTAGACAAATTAATAAAAACTGTTCCGTTTCTACATTTTTACGCAATCACGCTTTAGCTTTTTATATTTATCATCATTCCTGGATTCTATAGGACGTCCACTGCTGCCCGATGTCTTCGAGATTGGCCGGTTGAAACCATCCAAACCAACCATCCAGTGGCTTCCTCAACCTTTGCCAGATCGTATGTCTACCTTGTACTTACAACTTGTACGTCCTACGCTGCGCTTGCCTGTACTTGGTCGCCGTTCTGGAACCTTTTTGCCCCATCGGCCATCAGTTTTACAGGCTATGTGGGTACATAGCCTGTAAAACTGATGGCCGATGGGGCAAAAAGGGAAAATTGATGGGTATCAAGCTATTTCAGTGTGTAATGGGAGAATGTATAGTTACATACAGAGTGACTTTTTCATCTATATTGTTTCGAAAAATATCTTGCATGGTTTATTGAAATTAAGATTTCAGGATATGTACCAAACCACATTTGCGAATACCAAAATCTGTTGATGTTATCACGATATTTATCCAACCGGGCTAACGCTGAAGTTATTAATCAAAGCCCGATTAAATGAAAATAAATAAAATAAAATTATATACGTGAACAAACAATAATTAATACTCAATGTATTGATTAATACGAACACGTATTAAGATGATATGATGATATTTTAGATGCAGGAAAAGTTTAGATATTTCGGATTCCTAAACCATTTCCCGCCAATCGCTCGTGATATCCAAACGATCGTTAATGCGAGTCTCTCGTGAATATTACAAAACTGCAATTTCCGTATCAACGGGCCATAAATACGTAATGCATCAAACGCATTCTCTATTCACGTATCATATAGCGGAGCTGCGCATTTTGCGGAGGATAACCCTGTATAAATCTGATGAAGACGGGATGGAATTTGAGCTGGGGTGCATGAATAACTTGAAGTGCAAACAACGTGATTAATAGGAATAAATTAAAACGTAAACTTAGAAACTTCGAAAAAGTAAAAATAATGCTATAAGAAAAATACACATAAAAGGTAAGTCTCGAAATCAATAACCTTTTTTTTTGAGATAGTGTTTGCACGTACAATATAAAGTCGGTTTCATATTATGAAGTCGGTACTGTGCAAACGAAAACATCCAAACTCTAAACCCGACTGCTAACTCTAAAACTAGCTGATTAAGTACCCATGTTTGTGTATTTTATTAAGAGTTTTTTTTTATTTTGATAAATAATTTCTCTATTTTAGTGATGTATTCTTATCAAGCAAGACAATGAGAGTGTATATATATTTTTTTGTTAATATAGGTAAATTCTATAAATTAGTTTATTTTCATAAATATTTTGGAACAGTTATCGAGTAACATACATACTGATCTACGTACAAATAGATTCCGACGAATGGAAAAGGTACTAATAAAGTAACCAACTTGCAACCAAGTTACTTTAAGCAAAAAGGCTCTATTAAAAATCATAAAAAAAAATCATTTCAACCAAAGCGTTGAAATACCACTGTTCGAAAAAAAACACGTATACATTTAAAAACGGAATTTTATCAAATAACGACCTCCAAACCAATCTTATGAGTGAAATCCTTACATAATTCAGTTTCAATTCAAGCAACCAGTCGAAGATCGGTTTCCATTCAAACTGTACGGCACAGTATCGGTGGAAGCATAATTTCCTGTACTGAAATATTTATACCTCCGTAGAAAGAGCTACACGTAGTCGTGCTACGGCTACGACGGCTACGGCGCGCTAAGATATAAGGCTGCGGCTACGGTGTAGCGACGAGGTACTTTATGTTAGACCGACACGACTGTCGGTAATAGACTATACAGGTTGATGAAACAAAGCAATTATTTTAACGTCCACTGTAATACCAACGAAACCGGAGAAAACTTTACATGTTTAACTGGAGAACACTTTAATTAAGTTTGACATTGACCGGATATTAAATTTAATTTACACTAATTTATGAACTGAACAACTATGTTAATATGTTTTATTAAGATTTTGAAAATGTTATACCGTGATTTTTCATTATTGGTTTATTTATCAATTGGGTGACCTGTTACAATGGTTTTACCAAACCATAAGATGCCTAGCAACTAGGCGGGTGTAGATACGAATCCCACCTTGTTCCAATTAAACAAGCATTTTTTTCGTTAGGAATTATATTAATTAATTTGTTTGTTATATAAAATATGAAACAAATAATTAAATTGGTTCAAAATTTCATGCAGGTACTGCAGGCGGACAGCTGCTGTCCGGTGCACATATCTGTAGACCAGACGGCCGTCGAATAAGCATCGCTTACAGACAGCCGCAGCCTACACTGTAGGTATGGAAATAAGCTCGCTTGAACCACGAACACGTATTTTGTTCTGGGGATTTTCGGCTTTTAAATCAGTTGCTTCGACCATAAAATATCTAAAGCGTATTTTAAAACTTATGTCAAGAACATTTTCTGTTTAAGTCTTGTTCCAAAAAGTTTTGAATATAATATTACTTGGAATTATAAATAAATATGTTTAGTTGGATTTTTTAATCAATAAACGGAATTTTACTGAAAAGCTTACTAAATAACAGATAAAAATAAACATAAAGTGCCCACATTGATCTAGGTAACTCCTGAACCGATATTTTTGTAATAAACTTAAAATTTGCATAACTACCTTTGCCTTTCGAGCATCCTTCAGCCGTTGACTATAAAAAACAGCTTGTCAGCTTTATAGGATTTTTACCTTGTTTTTATAATAATGAAACATGTAATAACATTTTTATTGTTCAAAACAACTCGTAAAATGGGTTTACTGTTCTAACATCGAAGAAAAACCTGTTCCGATGTATTTTTATTATTCTTACCATTTACGCTGTTGTAAATTATTTTGCTATCAACTAACTGAAATTGAACAACTGCTTCTTTGAAATCCTGATTAAAGCTTAAATATTCATCATCCTTATCCAAAGATATTAAATTCGGTATGTAAAGAAAATAATAACCTATGCTAATTTTGAAACCATTTGGAGATTTTACGCTTATAAACTTTATTTTGTTATAAATTCATAACTCACTCAGAATTGCAAGATGACGTTTATTGTTACAAAAATTGATTTGCCATTTATACTACTTTGCCAGAATTACTGGCTAACGATTAAATAATAAATACATACTTTATGGCACGATTCTTGAAGTTAATCTATTTTATTTTGACACCCGGATTTGATGCCTAACTCAATGGGCACAGAAAAACCTACTGTGGGACTGACCAATCAAGGACAGCCTTCGGAGAGTTGACAATTTAACGCGGGACAAACTGTGATCTAACTGTTTTACTTCGATAGATTACATTCTACCGAAAAAATAATGTGTTAAATTGTAAGCAGTATGTTACGATTCACAATATAAGTATTGATAGTTTACAATTAATGATTATAAAATTATCTTCAACTTTAGTAACCAATTTAACAGTCTATTAACAAAATAAAATGCTATAATACCATACTTCGAGCACATCGATAACCGTTTCGTTGTAGGGCGTAACTCGTATACTCTAAATTACTATAATGGATACCATTTGGCAAAGCTAAGTGCCGTGCTGACTAGACGTGTGATGCTAGATCGCCTTCAAAGCATTTTTTGAAGATATTTTTCGCAAAATAGACAATTTTGTGGACCAATCAATGAAGACGCAAACTATGCTGATTTTTAAAAATATTTCAGTAGCAATAAAAGTTTAGTGCCTTTATAAGAGTATTTTCGTAAAGGATTTATTTCTAATGAGTGAAATGAATGAGACCGCTTACAGAGGCAAAATTTCTTCGAAACGATTCCTATAAATTCCTCTAGAAATTGAAACTATAAACTAAGCTTCTTCTACATCAGTATTTTGTATCTAAATATTAATTTTCAAAAAAGTCGTCTACGTACCAACTTAGACGACTTTTCATCATAATTATAAAAGACAAAGAAACATAGTACCTACTCAATTAAAACTCTGCACAATTTTTCTGTTTACATATTTAAATTACCATCTATCAAGCACTCAATCTTCCCAGCGTATCAACGAAGAAAATAACTGTCGGGTTCTGTATCGCACTCTAATTTTCGTTTTACATCACAAGCCCTAATCAATCTGTTTACAATTAGCTGATGTTTGATAAACTCAGTTCTCATAAATTAACAATCACTTAGACTCACATCGAAGTAACTTTTAGCACAACAACACTACACAAAATGGATCAAAAATCCATAATCTGACTGTGCAATCCTTTGACTTGCTGTCTACTTATAGACAGACAAAATTAAAATATTTTTTCCGTCAATTTTTTGGGGTAAAATTTTCAAATTCTCCCAAGGAACTCTAACAAGAATGCAAAACTGTATTAATGGAAATCACTCGAGCACACCTCACTGGAGCTATTTATTTATGCAACACTCGCTACTGTCTCCTGCATTGTGATGCCCTCAATTAGCAGTCGAGAGCGACGGAATAGTACCCGCGAGCAGACGACCAACGAGTAAACGACATAATTGGACCCCGCGATCGAACGTCTGCTACACAGGTTACCCCTGCTACGAGCTAAGAGCTATAACTATAAACAGTGCTACGAAATTACTGAAAACTTATTTTTTTTAATTATTGTCCCCAGTTTCATATCGTATTTAAAATAATTAACAGAAAGTTGACATCTTCGTGTTATTTACAGCTTTGTATACGTATGACGTCTGTCAAAAATGTAAGAATGACGGTGTGTTCACTTTTGTTAGTATTTTAGTACCCAGCAACAATAGAAAACAATATTATGATAACAAACCAGTATCCTGATTCCGTATCTTGCAAAAGCAATGCGATAGCGAAAATTGACCAATCTTGGCTTTAAAATCGCAAATTGACAGCAAAAAACAAAAACAAATCAATCTACTGTCAGTGCTGCCCATAGATTTTGACACTAAACTATCAATCGAGCGATGACTGCGCGATTATTGCTGATTGCTAATTTTTAGGAAATAAGAGGGCGGAACAATGTCTTTCGTCATTACCAATTATTTTGTGGACTAAACAAGAACATCCATAAATGTCTGATTAGATTTTCTACAATTTCTACAGAATCCCTAAGTGTTTTTAGTGTTGCGTACTGTTTCCAAAACAGATCACTGTTTCATTCAACAGATCCATTATCAAGTTCGAATGCCTTCCAATAGAAATACTGTCGAAAGTTCATCTGTATTCGATTGCCGGGAACAGTAAAGGATACGAAAATAAACTAGAATGTTTGACAACTAATTCAGAAGTGTTAATTGAAGGAATAAAAACAAAGCAAATATTGATAAAGTTTTATTTTTCAGTGTTGTCTACAGTCGTTCTCATAAAGTATGCAACTCATGTCTTGAACACCGGTCATAATATATGAAACTGTATTGAAGATGTCAGACTGCATTGTGTTATGATTCTGCAGTCTGTGCACGCAGCGCATTCTTAACGCCAGTTTTCATTTGTGTTTAAAACCATACATAATATTCAACTTTACTATAATACAGTGAGGCTTGTGGTATCGTGTATTCTTTGATGCTATGCTTTGCATATGTTTGATTTGACAGCAACTTATTTTAGCCGATTATGTTTGGAGGTTATATGGTTTTTGGGTTATTTGAATAAAAGGAATATCGCTTCAAATCCCAGCTAGTACGTTTATATTTTCCGTAAGCTCGAAATTAGTGATGAGCAAGATCATTACACATACAGCCAAGGGCAGGTCTGACTGACTGATTTTCGACTTTAAAAGTCTTACACATAGAAATCATTATCAATTAAGAAAAAATGACGTTTTGTGGTAGGCTGAAGAGCTGTTGTCTTTACTTAGTCACGATATCCTAAGCTTTGCCTAGTTTGGATCTACATAATTGTTGCCATTGTTAAAAGAATTTATATATTGGAAATCAGACGACTTTGATGTCACCCCAGACAAAAACATTGCAGAAACAATATTTAGATTGGGCATGTTCAGTCACGCGAGTGAATTGATGAGATTATTCCTTCAAAAGAAATCGTCGACGCATGGTTGCCAAAACAATAATTGTCATTCCATCCACACGCTATCAAAAATTTTCCCGAAAAACAGGCAATCTCGATCAGATAATGTATTTTTTGTGAGAAATAAGTAAATCTCTCCCTTTGAGGGCACTGCATCCCCGCATTGCGTTAATTTGGCCCACCCTAACCTTTGAACTGGCCTAGTCAATCGGAAAGTCGATCCCTTGGTTAAACAACGCAAATGAAAAGTCGCCGCCGGGTATGTAGGGGTGTGAAACATCTTTTAAGAAGCTCAGTATATAATAATACCGATTTTTAATTTTTAATCGATATAAATAAAATAAAACTAATTCTAAATCCATTTCGAGGCTCTAGTAATAATTATAATAAATTATACTAAGTATTATAAACCATTTCCACAATCACACTAAAATCTAACCTGAAACTATGGCGACTAGGTAAAAGATAAACATACCTAGTATATACATTTATAAACACCTATGACTTAGGTGAAAATTCTCGTGCCTTTCACACAAACATTTGCTCCTTGCGGGATTCGAGCGAGAACCACCAAAGATTGCTATCAATGAAATAACTTCTTGCACAATTCGGTCTTAGGTGACAATAATTCTAAGCCTTAATAAAAAAGGTGATCATTGTAAACACCTAATTTATTTAAGAAACTGTACTGGTTATATCAATTTGTTTTTGTTTGATTATAAGAATCGGAAAATCTAAGCAATAATCAAATTCTTCCGATTATCGGCTTGGCACATCCCTAAGGGAATATTTTAAGTGATTGAGGAATCCCAAAGTGTTTAAAAGATCCGACAATGAACCAAGGGCAAAATTGGGATTTTTCAATCGCATTTATTTCGTTACCTTTCAGTTATAAAATTGAATTGATTGGCCCCTTCCATTTTAGGGGTTCACTTTTTATTTATTTTAATCATTAAATTGAATAATTTAGTAAACATTCTATTATTTTGTAATCAGGAACTTAGAACATGAAATATCAAGTCAGTGAAAAATACTATCATTCTTATGTTATACCTCAAATTCCTTTCGCATTAAACACATAAAATACAAAGAAAAAGAATATTTGATAAGTAAGTACTTACTTATTACAATTATTTTATTTTTCTGTTTTCTTTCTTACGCACAAAATGTTCACAAAAAGGTATCACATAAAAACCATAAACATGCGATGCAAAACCAACACTTAATCTTATAAAACATTAACGTATTACCATTTTACCATAAGTGAAGAACGCAAGTACTCAGCCATCGTGTTAACGCTACTCTTTGACGCGGCCCAGTCAGCCGGAAACTTATTCTTTTGTTAAACATCGGGGTAAGAGGGATGCCGAAATATAGTCACGAAATCGATATCGATATTTAACTTTTAAAAATATTAAAGACATGGTTTTAAATTTTTGATTCCTTTGTTCGTAAGTTTAATAACCGGTTAAATAAAATTGAACGTGGAGCCTTGGGTTCAAATTGATCTGGGTCCCCTGTCTTTGGGTTGCGCCTCCGTAATCCATTCATAGTTGAAGTTGGAATACGCCTGACAATGGTCCTGGATGCAACAAGAGTCGGGTTATTAAGAGTGACGAGCATCAGAACTCTCTGATGGTAGTCTCTAAAAACGGGACCAAGCCCTAAGAAAAATATAGTCATATTTACGAACGTTAGTTAAGAGATGATGCGATTCTCTTGTTCGCAACTTTTTGTTCAACGGTCATTAATTTAGGATAGGTAATTAATACTTTGCACGGGTTGGATTATTGATTAGTACTATGTACTCTGACATTCGTTAAAATAAGTCTTAAACGATTCTTGAGATTGTGATTCAAACAAAATGTATTATGTTATTTTGACTTTAGTTATAAATAACGCACTGTAATGCTGACTTTAACAGTATAAAATCGGCTAACTATTCAGAGATGACAATAAACAATAAAGTGTAGATTAACATTTTTGATCATTCAATAATGGTCTTTATTCTTATCGACTTTAGTATTACAGGTTTTTCTTAAGTATCCCATTAAAATGAAGTGACATCTCTCAGTCCGACAAGTAGTCATCAAATAAATTGTTAGTATAGTCGATAAAATTTATCGATAGTGACCTATCTAATACGAGTAGCAGCACTGTGGGTAACTCCATATAGGATAGAATATTATTTTTTCGCTTCGTTTGCTAAGAAGATTGGCGTCACGTGCACTTGAAAATTCTCTTTAGGGTTTGATTGTGTATGAATATTTTTGCTTTATAAATTTTAACTTTGTTCAACCGTGATGGTGGTCATAGTTTATTTATAGTATTTATTTAATGCTGCTTTGCTCTGTACTCTCGTTAAGTACGATACCTAGTTAGAATGACGATAAAAAAAATTATACAAATATTTTTGTTAAGTGATTTCTTTCTCTTTTATCTCTTCTCTTTGGTACGGACATGTGATGAGAAGGGAAGAGGAGCACGTAACGCGGAGAGTGCTGAGTATGAGTATTGATGGATGGAGGGGAAGAGGACGACCTAAGAAGAGATGGATGGATTGTGTGAGGGCCGATATGACTGAGAAGGGAGTGAATGACTTGATGACGAGTCACCGTATTGCATGGAAGAGGAAAACATACTGCGCCGACCCCAGTTAACGGGGGAACAGGGCCGGAGAATGATGATGATAATGATGATGATCTCTTGCTCTTTTTGTAAATGATGAAAAAATTTAACATTTAGGATCAAAAACAGTTTAAAAAAATTCGACCTTCCGTACTAATACTTATTGACCAAGCAGTTTAAAAAAGGGAGTTAAACTATTTTTTATATTTCCACCCTTTAGCTGGAAAACTTGTTTAATTTCATGATCACAACAATGCAATATG
This sequence comes from Anania fuscalis, assembly GCA_950371115.1. Classification (NCBI taxonomy): domain Eukaryota; kingdom Metazoa; phylum Arthropoda; class Insecta; order Lepidoptera; family Crambidae; genus Anania; species Anania fuscalis. Next base: position 5,374,448 of record OX493337.1, read on the forward strand.
CTAAACCTTAGTTAGACGTTGTACATTAAAGTTATTGATATTATTAGCACTGCTCTGCTTTTGAGGCTTAGATTTTGGTGCTAGTGGATTCAATCTTAAAGATCGTTTCGTATCAAAATATGTATAATAGAATTTTTTGGATGATTTTCTTGTAAGATAAGACAACACAATTTGGGGGGTATTTGCCTTTTCTTAATTTAAATGAACTTGTTATCAATCGTACTTAGATAGTAAAAAGCCTGTCTTAAAATAAATCCTTTGTTAAATCAATATGTCCAGCCTTTCAAGTATAGTAGAAATACAATTTACGAGTATGTATTATATTGCAACGTTGTACCCGATGTCTTTTATCCGCACGGCCCCGTAGGAATGTCAAAGGCATCATATAAACTGCGGTACAGATTACAGTTACTCCTATATCCTTACATTTCTGTGCCACAATATAGAGATCCAAACAGTTAGCTCATTTACTAGCGCGTTCATGAACACAAAAGTACTACGTATCGTATCGAAGGTGATATTGAATTTTAGGCCAAAATATGATTCAGATCTTATCCTACCACTTTGCAGACAAAGTTCAACTCGTTAGAATGTTTGAAGAGGAAATTCAATCTATACTAATATTATAAAGAGGAAAGATTTGAATTTTTGTATTTTTGGTTGTTTGATATGGATAAACTAAGGAACTACAAGGCCAATTTTAACAATTCTTTCACCATTAAAAAGCTACATTATTTTGGAGTAACATAGGCTACTTTAAAATCCCGAAAAATGCACAGTTCCCGAGGGATACGAGATAATTCACTATAGAGGGCGCTGATTACATGTAATGTAGCTCTTTAGCTGGCAAGAAAATTTAATGAAAACCAATTGTGTTAGATTACATTGGATAATATTATCAAACGTCTTCAAATAACAAAAAACAATATGATAATAATCATTTTTTGGAAGTTTGGATTGTATTTTTTTTTATATTTTTATGTATTAAAAATATAAAAAACAATACAATCCAAGCGAATCCGAAAAATTCATTCCGAACTTCATCTGTTGCCGACTGGATGAATGAAAAATGATGTAAAAATGACAATTGACAACTTGCCAAATGTAAAATGAAGCTACCCAAAGACAGCCGAATTTTGATTATACGTGTTTCTTGAGTTAATTTTAACTTGCAAATTTGCACGAAAGTCACATGAATGTGTCGTTTACCATCAAATAGTTTCGTGTATTAAATGATGATTCAAAGAATCTTGGCACTTGGTAGGTTAATTACTTGGCAGTAGATGGCGTTGATTAGTGAGTTTACTTGCTTTACTGTCTTTGTTGTTAAAATACTTTTTATAGCATACCTACCTATAACAATATTTAATACATCTACTCTCCAAAAGAGGGCGACCAAAGCAAATTGTGTAAGTAGAACATTTTGAAAACAAATTAAATAACAGTAGTACTTTTACGTAGTATTATTGTTTCTCTATGGTAGTACGTAGTATAATACTATCTCTATTATCATGGTTGAGTTAAAAATGCATTATTAAGAAACAATAATGTCTGTTCGTCTTTAGAAGCGCTTTAAAAGGAGTCATTCTGTTAGCTACTATTGGTACAAAAGTGTTTCGTGATAAAAACGCTTTGTTGTCCAATGCTGCTTCGTTTCATTACAATTTGAGGCATAGCAAGTCCACTGCTGAGCATTTTAGATTTTTAAGCTAAGCAGCACTTGAAACAGCACTTCTTGACGTAAATTATGGTACCTACTGGGTTACTGTCATTGTGACAACTCTGAGTAGAGCGGTAGTTGGTTGAGCTAGAAAAAGGGCTTTTCTTAGGATCGTGGTGGTAGCGCAGCGGTGGCACCGGGGAATTCTTAAAGTCAAAGTAATTTATTTCTGTAAATTGGCCATCAAAGGCACTTACTTTTACATGTCCCAATTTTTTAACCTACCACCGCTTCGGGACTACACATTGGCTGGTGAAAGAAGAAGCGGCGCAACAAACTCAGTCACCTTTAGAAAAAGAACAGTCCGGTGTTCCTCCTTCGTGCGATCCTTTTGCCGCCGGACTGCCACTCCGTATCGGTGGACAGGACCGGTCGTTGCCCGGGGGACGCGACGTAGACGCAGATACTTGGGTGGAGTAAAGCGCACCATGACCAGTATGATATCGCAGCGCGCATACAAACAAAGTGGACACCCAACTAAACAAGGCAATGCGCATAATTACGTGGTTGATAAAACCTACCCCACTACCTTAGCTACCTGTTCTAGCTCATAACCTTCTCCTGTCCGGCGTCGAAGTAACACTGCTGCGTCTGAGTGGAAGAAGTGCTCACGGAAAGGAATACCGATCCATAATTTACTTGCAACATCACCACCCCAGCGACTTTCATCAAGATCCCCGATCTGGACTGATGATTGAGCCTAAAAACCGACTTCAGTCTGAAGACAGCGTGGCAGTTGTGTCGAGACACCTTTGAGGACCCAAAAAAACACTTAATTGAGGATCCGAAATATAAACCCGCTGGTTTTAGTTCTACACGCCAAGTATGGGTAAGGCTAAACTGGTTCAGGTCATGATGCGGGCATACCAATCACCACCTTCATAAGTGGGGGCTGAAGCAGTCACCTGCGATTGTGGTACTCCGGATCAAACCTTAGCTCACATTGCCTACGATTGAATCGATATTTGATTTGTAAGGATTCTAGCAGCTAAACGCCACACGATAATGATAACAATAAATCAATCTCAGGGACAAACTTTCTCCATGGTTGGCATCGACCTAAGAAAGGAGTATTTTTCTCATTGGCAATTATAATGTTGCCCTTTTTCGAGTAAGATCTCTTGAAAATCAATATGTTTTGTTGCCACCTATTATACAAATACCACTAATAACATTAGTTGAAGTTGAAGCTGTAAGGTAAAAATTAAAAAAGAAAGGCAAAACCTCTTAATTTAAATGAATCCCTTAAAAATCTAACTTATTTTGCTGACCCAGCAAACTTCATATCACTTACGTACCCTGTACGAACAGTTTGTATGTTTTTTTTTTTATTTTTTTTTAGTTTTTTATCTTGCAATTTTTCCAATAATTCTCATCGTTTTAACCTTTCCTGGACTTGCACTAACATTTAAAGATCAAATTAGCAAAATCAGTCCGGTCGCTCTCAAGTTTTAGCGAGACTAAGTAAATGTCCACCCGGGCGAAGCCGGGACGGGCTGCTAGTACGAAATAAAGATTAAGTAAGGACAATTTATATTACTAGATTTTACATTGAAAATAATATCAGATCATATATTTTTATGGCTAGCATTTTGTTTGCGTACGGATGAATTTCAGAAGATATTTTATGAGGTTCGTGGTGTGTTATAATAATAGCTGATAAATCATGGTTTTCAGGCATCATATTCATTGTCTATGCATTGAAATAAATGGCCCATGTATTGAATACCTTACATGCAATTATTAAAAGTAGGCATTAAGTTATTTTTGGGACTTTCAACATGGAGCTCTTAGGCCAGAACTTTCAGAAGGATTTCCAGCTTGGTATATTTAATTATTTAATTGCGCGTTAATTGAGAGCGAACCTACTGCGACTTCTCTATGCTCCTTTACTTCAACTTGCGTATGTATACGACAGTAAAACGTTATGACGAGATATGAACCGAACTTTTACTGCAAATTTACCTTTTCACTTCAAAACTACATCTGTTAAAGGAATACAGATCTTATTCTTTGAGTCAAAAGGTCTGAATACAGATAAAATACTGTACAGAAATATTGGTTCCCACGCGCAAATGTTACGGAAAAGAGCCTAAACTTTTTACAGCTTGAATACTGTAAGAAAGTCGATAAGACCCTTATAAACCACCTATCTATCTAAACTTGAGAAATGTATCGAAATCCGTTGAACATCCGAACATGATTGTGTTGACCAACTACGGTATATTTGGGAGATAGGTATTCTAACTTTATTTTGGTCTAACCCAATTGGTATGTAAGGAAAACTTATGTTGATACTTTCTGCCTAAAATATTAGTGTAACTACTACTTTAATATAAGCCTAACCTAATAGAAAAAATTACCTTACTTATACACCGTGAATTTTGAGATACCCGAGAAAATTAACTAACATACTCAGATATCGATATACATCGAATTCGGCGAATAAAAAAAACGGAACGGCGTACGGCGTTGGCGTACGGAAGGAATAACTATAAATGAAAAAAAAATCATTCATAGTTATTCCTTCCGTACGCCAATATTACGCGACTAAATTCGATGTTTATCGATATCTGAGTATGTTAGTTAATTTTCTCGGGTATCTCAAAATTCACGGTGTAGATTTACTCGTATGAAAATGAAAAATGATTATTCAGTATCTTTCTTATGCACTAATTACAATAGTATGAGACGCTCCTTTTGAGAATAAAAATTTTGCGTATGCTCGGAAAAAAAATAAAACAATAATAGAAGATTATTGGATACGTTGACTTTTCGTTTTAAATGATTCGATCATTTGTAGTCACAATTATGTTTGTATCAAAAGAAACAAATGATTTAGTACGAGTAATACCTACCTAGAGTTATTAATATATTTTCATTTTTTTAGCAGTTAATGGAGAGGTTATACACAGTAGTAATTATATTATACTGAGTCTATTTGCCTAGCTTCCTACGGTGAGAATTACCATAGCTGCAACAGATATACCCTATTTCTATTTGAATAAGCAATTATGATATGTTCAGTGATTTAGTGTAATATACCCGTTAAAGTTATTAACATTAGGCTGCTTGCCCAAGTCCGATAATCGATGACCGATTTTTGTAGGATTGATTGTTTTGATAGAACGTACTGATTGCAAGTGCAACGCACACTTCCTACAAAAACAGGTCAAAAATATCGGCCTAGGAAAAATCAGCCCGATTAACGGTCCTTAAAAAAATACTGACGTTGGCGGGCAGCCTACTTGTGTTATAGAAATCAGAAACAACGACGCTACGAAAACACACAGACCCGAGCCAATAAAGAAAAGTTCGTTTTCTACATTGACTCGACCGGGGATCGAACCCGGAACCTGAGACGGTGGCGCCATTTAAAGTCCGGCGTCTCCATTTAAAGCAATTGTCAAAACTGTAACAAAGGCAGCAATAACATTTTAATTAATCAATTTAGCTTCCAGAGGCAGCCATGAATAAACAAAAAACAAGCGAAGAACGAAAGCCTCCAAAAAGAAATTCTCCAAGAACACAGGGAAAGCGGACCGCCCTAATTTGTTTTAACAAATTGTTATAATCCATTTACCGCAACTGCTAAATTGGGCTCGGCGACAATCAACGAATAAAAAATATTCCCCTAATAGCTTTGTTTCTTCGCTCGTTAAATTGGATATGACGTAGATGACAAAGAACTGAACGCATTAACTTTTTTCTCAGTGTAGCCAGCTTTTAAGATATCAGATTTAAGGTTCGTAACGCTCGTATATTTTCAATCTAAATTATTTTAGTATCCTATTCAATACATCAGAACTCACTATTCTTGAGACACTTACTTGCAAAAAGACGAACATAAATCGGTTTTAGGTAAAGAAATTGTAAGGCATTTCGATGTGAGCTTACTTCACCGTAAACACGATATCAAGAGTCAACTCAAACTTAAATGCTGAAATTATTGAAGGCAAACATTAGGAAGGCACTTAAGTGGCTTGTTTAATCAATTCAATATCTCTGCCATGCGAATGAAATCCTTTTACTCTTCTAATATAATAGACAGCAATGCTAAATTGCCACACTGCCCAATCAAAGTACCGTAAACTAACCCAAAAGCGCATTCAGCAAATGAAAGCCACAAACTGATTCGGAACTGCTTAGTAATCGACCGCAGCGACAAATTCGAAACAATTCGCCATTACAGGTGTTTAAATTAAATGCATAAATCTACACGATGCGGAAATAATTACAGTAGCCGTTTCTAGCTCATGGTAGACTGGGTCAGTGCCATTAAGGGTCCTTTAGACCACATAATGAGTGGAAGTGTGCGGTCACACCGTAGCAACGGACATAGCAGTATCAATACTGGAAATGATAGCAGAAACTTTACCTATCTAACAATAAACACTTAATTGAATACAATGATGATTGGAATACCAATCAAAAGAAAATTGATAATGTTACGACTCTTATGATCAGTCATTTTATGGTGTGTGTTGTGCTTACAAAATTATATTTATAAATATTACCTCCAAACATACTTAGTTTACTAAAAAAGACAGTCAGCATTACTGTACAATGGGGACCCATTTCATATTTTTTTGCAAAGTGTAATTCATGTGTTTTATTTAATTCAGCTACCAAAATATGTAAACCATTTTTTATTACCACAGAAGTTAAAATGGGAGATCTCTTTTTTTAAGATATCGATGTTTGTTTGTCCCATAAGAAATGTTGAATTTTGGCAGCTGATTCATGCCCTAGCAGGTTTTGAGTATATGGAATTACACGTTGTACGTACATGTCAAAATCCAAGCTAACCTTTCCTGCATGCGGTAGCGGATACTTCCTGCAGAATATCGAATGAGCATACTTGACCGGACCTAGGCTGAAACGTCTTCGTGCTCGCCATAATTAGAAACCAATTGCTGGATAAAGGTCATCATTCAAAGATGAACGACTACCTATTTTATAGCCGAGAGGCGAGCACGCCGGTACTGCCATCGCAGAGATCTCGGATTCATTCCCGGTTGGGTATGTAGAAAACGAACTTTCAAAAATGATCTCGGGTGTGGGTGTTGTGGTAACGTTGTTGTTTTTATTTTGACATATGTTATTTAACTTGTTCTAAGAATCAAATCAGAGCAAATGTTTTTTTTTTGTTAAGTCCGCCAGTATCTGAGCGTTTCATTTGAAAAAAATGCCTGTTCTATTTAGTTTTTCTACAACCGTGTTTACAAGTACGAGTAGCCAACAATCGTCGTTTGAATGAGCAAGGGAATTCCGGAGGACTCTTTAGTGCGAATTAAATAGGTTTAAGTGAGTAGAATAGTACAAATTGGACGTGACCGTCTCCACTCGGGAGGAATAGACGCTCAGTTTAAACTCACTGGCTTATTATAAATCCTATTTCCTCAGCTAGTACATTCAGTTTAATACGATATGCTTCAATTCGTATTAATGGAAAGTGCAACATTATCTTTTAACTTGTCTCTGACCATTTTTACCGGTCCACTATTGTTATGAATCACATGTTATAGTTACATTAAAAACATGTTGTGATTCGATGCCTCATATTAGAAAAATTGAACTTTGTTAGTCTGAAAATGCGTATAAGGTTAATTAATACCTTTTGATGAGTAATGTTGAAGTATTTGTGTACAAAACCAATTTCTGTATAAAAAAGAAGAAAAAAATGAATTCGCGATTCCTTCCGTGCGGTATTTTTGTGCATATGTTAGAGAACATTATTTCAAATACAGTCTGTGTAGAATTTGTTTTTAATTTTCGTAATCCCGGAAAATCCATATCCTCCTTCCGGGTTTTGTAGATAAACATGCTTCGGTGTTGTGAAATAACACCATGCCATCTACTTTCAGGAAATCGAACTATAAAGTGAAATAATAAATGAGCAAAATCTGGGTCACGAAGTCACGGCGCGTAAAGTTTACATGCAAAGGGTTGAGCTTTGTTGCTAGAAGAATGTATACTTAAGCATGTCTTTTTCGAAGCACCAACCATTTATGTTATATATTTATGATTAACGTAAAACAACATCGGTGAATTTAGCTACATTTTATTTTCTGCTATGTAAGTATTCCTTCAGTAATTGTCATCAGTAAATGGATCCTTTTCCGGGCACTTATACACGAACGGGTGTGTTTCATCATCATCATCTCACTCAACCTCTCTCTGCTGGACGTAAACCTCCAAAAAAATCACGATCACCCGCATTTCTCATCCAATCACTGCCTGCTATCTTTCTAAGGTTGGTACCAAAATACCAATACCAAAGATGGTGCGTAATCCGCAACAAAATCAATGTCAATTTTGTCTTTAAATTCCAGTTTCTAATCATAATTATTTTACCTGATTACGTAATCCCAATTAAAAATTATTTAAAATTCTCTAATATTCTTAATTGTATGAAAGTGCAATTGTAATCTTTCTAACTTAAACTTAAATATAACATTTTCATTATGACTGAACAGACTGAGACTCCGCTTAAGGATGCTTAACTTTAATATTTTCAATCCACTTTTCGATTTCGACATTTAAAATAATGAAATAGCCATTATCCTTAATTAAATAGTTGAAATTATCGAGCTGAACTATAATAAAACAATTTTCGATGCTCTATCGAGCAGGTAATGATTCTTTTACGACAGTCTGATGGCGGAAGCACTGGAATTGAATCCATCGCGACGGTCTTATGGACCGTGAAATTATTGTTACAAATAATGTGCAATGTATTGAATCTACTAACTGTAGACAATCTAATAGAATTGTTTGGTAATAATAATAACTAAGTATCAAATTTCTTCACTGTTAGTTTTTTTTTTATTATAAAAAGATCTCAAACCTATATCTAGATGATAAACATTGTATTATAGTATGTTTTCTACATCATAATAATTATACTTACACCCTTCCTTGGATTATTCCTTGTTTTGAAGTTGCCTACCATTTTTTTTTAAATTCGTTTTCTACATTGACCCGACCTAGGATCGAACCCGTATTCACCGTACCCCGTGTCTAGCCAATACAATAGTAGGCCAAAACAATGTATAGGTATTAACGAAGTAAGCTTTTAGTTAAATAATTGAAAAACTTGTCCTATAAAAGCCTGTGCAAAATCATGTTTTAAAAGATTTAGGGTCCTGAAGGCTATATATAATGCACGCCATTGAAATCGATACGTTTCATTGATCGATTCGGACGTGTAAAGAATCGATTCTTATCTCGATTCCTGAGTGAACTCGTTTCACGCTCCATATGCTAGATGTATGTAACTCGATTATTCGCAACTTTCAATTGTCATAAACTGCCGTGGAATGGGTTCCGCGAATATGATCTGGTTAGCTACTTACTTTGTTGCTTTGACTTTAAAACCTATAAATGATAGTCTGTAACTTTTTAGTCGGGCAGGTACCTAGGTTTCCATAAATTACACACACACGTGTAGTACTGTATGCGTGTGTGTTTAATAGAAAGAAATCTAGTTAGCAGACTTAAAATGTTATTTTTGTTATCATATTTTAATGGGATGATTTACTTAGTATCTTGTATAAAATTTACAGATTTCTCTCGACGTTTCTTTACATGGGCTACTTATTTTACCATATTGATTATCTTCCTTTTATGATTCTACAGCTTATACTAGAAATAATATAATGGCTTTAAAGTCCACCTATTGATGACTGTGCAATAAATTTAAAATCAATAAATGCAACCACTTTCACTAAGGGATCGACATCATAATAATCATCATCATCATCGTGACAGCTTATTGCAGTCCCATGATGGACGTAAGCCTCCCTTAAGAGCGCCAAAGAGCACGATCTCCCGTTTATTTCATCCAGCCACTGCCAGCCATCTTTCTAAGGTCACCCTAAACATCGAAACTGCCATTAAAAATCGCAAAAAAACACTTGGCCATAAACTATTTAGGGTTTTATAGTAGCATTATACATTTGATTTTTTCATGTTAGTCCCATTGCCATACTAAAACTTGTTTTATATCAGTGGTACAATCGGCCCCTAAAAATAAATCAAATTAATAAACTAAAACCTAATAAATAACTAGCGCTTTACGAACAACTAAAAATCTGATTACGAAATATCTTATATTCCGCTAGCACTGCAGGATCCCTCATAACAAGGTGAATCTTAAACCAAATCCTGGCTAGATTGACACGTCCTCCTTCGTCCGGGTAATGAAGCGACGTAATGAGAGGAAGGCGGCCCTCAATACACAATGAGGCTTATTCGCACAACAAAGGGCTTACGCGCCGCGCGCCCTCCAGCGGTATCGTGTGCTTACCCGAAATTGTTGTGGTGTGTGTTTTGCGAATGGTGATATCATGTAATTATTTTTTTAATGATTTAAACCAGTTCCTGAACTAAAAAATAGCGCAAATAGCTAAATGACGCAGATGTTTGACTTTGCTCGGCAAAACGATAAGGAGTTTGCAGGAGGTGCTACGTGCTACATCACCTGCCTGACAACAAAATCGCATTTTTATACAGATTCCGAGCTATTAAAACAAAATACAAATTAAAGTAAAAAACATTTTGGCAAGTAGGTTCAATAAAATTTCACGATCCATTACCAAAATTCGATTTACCACTAAATCTATTTTGAGTTTCGTAATCAATAAAACATTTTTTTTTCTGAAGCCTAACATAATACTTTTACGTAGTATAATTCTTACTCTGAGATAATACTAACTTTATAGCCTAACTAATGGTAGGCTGACAGAGAATGCCACAAAACATTAAGTTCGCCTTTTGTAGTATTTAATCTGTAAATTAGAGTGAATATTAAGAAAATAACAATTGACACACTCCTTTTAAAGTGAATTCAGTCTGAAAATTTACAAACTACAATACGGCTAGGATTAAAAGACATCTATTTAGTAAAAGCCCTTGGGAGTTGTAAGCATTGAGGTATAATGTACTAGCGTACTGGAGAACACATCTCGAACTAAATGTTTCAGCCAATCATTGTAGACGTAGTATAATTTTTTCTCTATGATTGTAGTATTGAACAATCAAGAAGTAGTTTTGACAACTTCAATTATTGACACTGTGTAGTCCACTGGACTACAATTTTTGGCTGAAACATTTAGTTCGAGATGTGTTCTCTAGTACGAAAGTACATTAAACCTCAATGGTTGTTAAGGCAATAAACCACACGTCCTAAAAATATACCTAGCTTTGCCGTACTAGAGTGCGGTGCACCTCCTCTTTAGGGTATTTTTAATACATAAGTGGCGATAAGAATAAGAGGTTACAGGAAATACAGTGACCAACAATGTAAGTAGGTATTTACTTGGTAACTGCAAGATAAAAAAAAATAAGGCTGTGACTTGTTGTGCGTGCATGAACACCGAATCCTTTTTTATGGAGAGAAATATTGTTCTTAAGACATCTACCGGGTACGGTATAAAATGTTATTTTAATAAAAATAACAGGATAAGATTAAATAATAACTAAATCCAAAACAATTATCTAGATGGCAGGGCAAGGTTTTTGTTCTGCTCAATATAATTTATAGGTGTGGTGACATCTGTGTTAAATTGTTTGCACTTCTTGTGTCCTATTCTGATCAACGCCATCTAGTGAAACTTATCTGTATTGTTTGTTGGTACGCCATCTAACAAGTTCTCGTGGTAGTTTTAATCTAACTACGTTTACCGATGCCAGATGCAGGAAGGCAATGTTTTAATGTATCTTAATAGATGGCGCTCAGCTTGTATTTTCAACTTTTAAAAAATGGAGGTTCTCAATTCGACTGAAAGTTGTTTTTTTTCTCTCTTTAGGTTTGAAAACTCGAACTGCAGGTGTGAAACTATTTTTTTTAAATTACAATCGTAGGTCATACCTAGGTAGTATTAATCAATGCCATTATGTGATAGGTTTGTTTTTTAGTGCTAGTTAGTTTTTAGGGTTCCGTACCCAAAGGGTAAAACGGGACTCTATTACCACAGAGAACGTATTATACTACTACTAAGACTCCGCAGTCCGTCTGTCTGTCCGTCTGCCACCAGGCTGTATCTCATGAACCGTAATAGATTAGACAGTTGAAATGTTCACAGATGATGTACATATTTATGTTGCCGCTAGAACAACAAATTCTAAAATGCAGTATAAAATAAATATTTAAGCGGTCCTAAGTATTCCGACGAGTCCGACTCGCACTTGGCTGGTTTTTATTTCAATTTTGTGAAGAAGAATGTCGTGAAGAATAACTTATTTTTGTCATTGTTAGAACAAAATTGCCTTCCATTCCAAATTAATAGATTTTTTCGCATAATATCCCTATCCATTTTTGTTTGTTTGTGAGAATCGAAATATACATCACTAGTAAGTAGGTACTCACCTCATTATAGTAAATACCAACTACAACTACAGCGAGGAAGCCTGGGAGTGCGCGACAATGCCGACAAGTTGCAGGAGAGTAGGCTGCGTTGGTATGGTCACGTTAAGAGGAGGCCCCCTGATATTTGGCACTGCAGCTTTCCCTCCCCGGTCGAAGATCCAGAGGAAGACCCAAGACACGATGGGAGAGTGTAGTGCTAGGACATAAGAGAGTGCGAGGTTTCCGAGGAAGATGTCGAGGACAGGGCGAAGTGGAGAAGAAAAACTAGGAAAGCTGACCCCACCACTATGTGGGATGGATAGCTAACTACCTACAACTATGACTAGCGTCACAGTTTCAGCTTAGACTGTAAAACTGTGTCACTGCATATAAATGTGGGTCACAGTAAAATTTAATTGTTGCTCTTCCTCTCCTATTCTTTTAGTGATTTTGTAGTACTTATTTAATCCTATCTCTCTGGTAGTACCTAGTACCGTACCCAGAGGCTAAAACAAGACCCTATTACTAAGGATCCGCTGTCCGTCTGTCACCAGGCTATAAGTATCTCATAAACCGTGATAGTTACACACTTGAAATTTTCACAAATGATGTATTTCTGTTTCCGCTGTAACAACAAATACTAAAAACAGTATTAAATAAATATTTAAGTGGGGCTCTCATACAAGAGACATAATTTTTTGCCGTTTTTATAGATAATGGTACGGAACCCTTCGTTCGCGATTCCGACTTGCACTTGGCCGCTTTTCTTTCACAAGTTAATAACTACAACTATTTTTCAATTGCTCAAACTTCTTACGGTAACAATTAGTGTTTTTATCACGTCTCTACAAAGTCAAACAAATAGGTTCTACTTTTTAATGGCTAGAAGCTATTTTATAAATCTTTTGGTGTAGGCTTGCTAATTATTTGGGGTAAAAGAAAACAAGTAAATAATATATATCATGACGGAATTTATTTCTCATTACCTCAACGAAAGATTACAGTTTTCTAAACAAAAGTAACATCTCGCTCTAAAATTACTGATATAACATTGTAATTCTTTACTCAACGGTTAGAGTTTAACGAAAATAATCATGGCTGAATTGTACCTATTAGCTATCAACTTACTTCTCCAAAATATCAGGCTCAATATGAGCTATCTAAATTCTCGTCCGGCGGTCCTTTCAACTATGATTTTAATTGACAAGGTATTAAAGGCAATTCAAAACTTTTCGACATTTACGTTATTAATTCTTAAAATTCATTCTTACATTTATTTATCACAGTAAGGACCGGGCGAAAATCGGTATTTAACTACATCATGCAAGTAACGTAACATTCAACCACCAGACCACTTTAGTTCTTCATGCGAAACTACTGGATACAGTCAATAATATCAGAAAATATATTGATTTGAAAGTTGAAGATGTGTGTCACGTTACATAATAAATTGTACCATAATTCAGTCTCACTCACAACACAAAATGAATGATATAAAAATACTGCATCAAATAATAAGGTGTTCAGTGTTCACAATATCATCCCCAAGACATACAGTACATACGTGTAGAGCTTCAACAAACTATTTGATCGACGTTCGTGCATGAATACGACCATGTCTAGAATAAGTTAATGAACCACAAAATGCCCTAATAGTCAAAACATTACAATTAACAAGGCATCATCATAATTTTATATCATAATTATTGGATTTTCGTCACTAGTGTGCGCGACCGCACCTTCCTATTTCATTCATAGCTTTAAATTAATTAAACTAAATTCATTTGACTATCACTCATGCTTACACAACATTCGAAATTCTGCAACGGAACAACACTCACAAACATCAGTGTTCTAATACTTAATAATACGATTCTAGGCTTTAAATCACAATATTTAAGTGCTGAACGAAGGGAATTAGTACATTGGTCAATAGAATTAAATAATTGGTCGAAACGATATGTTCAAAGATAAGAGGCTGTTGGGCCGTGCAGATGTTCTAAGATATAGTTTTTGAAGATATGATTATGATATTTTCAACCGCGGACGTGGGTTGAAGTCACAAGTCCTTCGCAGTTGAAGATTCCTGCTTCAGTGCTGTTGCTAAGACGTATTGTTTCGAGGTGGTTAATACACGTAGATCTCTTTGAGCTGGGGCTTGAGCTCAGGTGGAATCGTGTACACCTCTTGTTCGGGCTTCTTATTCACTAGCCGCTTCCATCGGCCACCGATGTTCTTGCGGAGGCTCCGGAAACTCGCGCGCTCATTGCCCATCGGCTGCAACGGGTTGTCCTGTAAAGAGGAAAGGTAACCGTAAGTCCGATGACACCAAAATTTCGTGCGCACATATGGGGAATAAGTACACAAAGTTTGTTGACCCATGTTTGGTACCCGATTTAGCGGTTCCGTTACCGTCCCCGATGCATTCGCACCGGTGAAACCACTTCCAGACGTTACACCATACCTTCTCGAGTTATTTTAAGACGTTGCTACCCGGCAAGAAGGTCGTTCCGAGAATTCAATGAAGGGATTTTTTGTTGCTCACAATTGAAACTGGCATTTGTTAACGAAATGGATGACTTGAATACCATGGTTGGTAACAAAAGCATGGAACATTTGTCTTAGGTAAGAGACATTGTTTGTAATGTGGGAGAAGTCTCATATGAGTAGGAAGCTAATGTTGCGAAGTAACCGTTGAGGCCATACGTGATCGAGGCAAGCCTTGAATACGCTATTCAAAGGCGCATTAGCATTCTCTGCTTCCTGGTGCCGTCTCGTGTGGTCATGCAAACGTTTTACAACCGCCGTTTTATAACATTATTGGGTATTGGTAGCATTCGATAAACAATGAATGAGAAACGGTGAATTGGCAGACCTCGGGAAGTGTTTATCGGAGCATAATATTGAGGTCATAACAGCGTTTTACAAGATTGAAATTTTATGCAGTTTACACGAGTATTTTGCATTAGCCTCCTTTGTTCAAACAATAAGAAAGAAGGTCGAAGTGTTACGACATGGTCGCCTTGTACAGCTTTCTATTCGGCAACCATGTCTCGACATTTAAATTTTCGCACTTAGAATCGTTGCTGCGAGTGCGAGCAACTCTCTCTCGCGTGGGGACGTGAGGCGGGCCAGTCACGTTTTCTTTCGTATCATAATGCAACTCAACAACTTTCCATATTGTTTGGACGTTGCCAAGGCGATGTGATTTGCTAGCGCGTATAGCGAATGCAACAGAAACGCTGTTAAAATAGCATTGGGGTCAAGTATAACGGCTGGAACTGGTTTCGTTTCTTGAAATAGACCGTTGGTATTGGGTGTCGTGTTTGTTATATAGAAATAATATATGTATGTTGGTTAAAATTTGTACTAACCTGATCGTGAGGATAGACGTAAGGCGGAGGCAGCGGAGGCGGGAATTGCCACAAGGGCTGCTGGCGGAAGGCGAGGGGCTCCGAGGGCGGCGCTGGAGGAGCCTGCAGCACCTCAGCGGGATGCACCGACGCCGAATGTTCCTCTCGCTTTCGCAGCTTGCTGTGAACGATGCGAATCGCCATCATAGTTCCGTTGTTCCCAACCATATTGGAAAACGGTCCGTTAACACAATAATAACTGAACACACTGGGCTGGATCACAGGCAACAAGTTCCAGTCGGGCAGTCACAACATTATTTTCAGTTTCAAAGTTTTCACTCACAGCCGTATCACGGTTTAATCGACGCGCGTAACTAATAACTAAGTTTTTAAATAAATTATCACAATTATTTTAGTTAAGGCTATTGCACATATCACTGTTCATAGGAACGCGCGGAAGACCGCGTTACGCGAGCGATGAGCTGCGCGGTGACTAGAATTTTTCGTGAAGATTGGCCGGCAGGTGCCTAGCAAAGCGCTCGCTCGTGCCAAACGACCTCTACGGAGTACTCCATGCGTCTGAGTTGAAGTGGAGGGGCGCGCGTGGCTTTTATAGACGCGATGTGACGCGGCGTCAGCGCGGGGGAGGGGGCGGGCCGGCCGATGTGGCCGTTTTCCGCGAAAAACTACGGTGATGATGGCGCCGTCGTCGATACTATCGTAGTGGAATGACGCACCCGAGGGCCTGGCCGTTGGTTTGTCCCGTTTACTTAAGATATACATTTAGTAAATTTGATACATACGGTAAATTTTAACGGCTGTGAGTGATATGAGCTATTGCGTTCAGATATTCTTGCTTAACTTACCGTGTATTTCAACATACATACAATCTTAATGCGAAAACAATCCTTAGTAGGGAAATAAGTAAACAGTTGTAAGTGTATTATAAAAACAAGACACACCTCCATACATATAGATAATAAAGCAAACTAGCGAAGTGATTAAACGCATAACAGTATTGATCCTATTGCTGATAATAATTCCGAGGGAGACAACGTTCAGAATTTCACCAGTAACCGAGTTCAAAGTCCACATATAAATGTGCACAATGATCTATCTATAATACACAGTTTACGCACAGCTGGGCTTACAGATGAAGTGGGCACAACGGCTGACGTTGCATCTCTTTCCGTTAGGCTGTTGTATGCGCGTGAATAGAAGGGAGGCCTATATTTAGCAGTTTCGCCTTTAAAAGGCAAAGTAGGGCTACAGGGCAAGGGAGAGCGGGAAGGTGCATTGCCCCTAGCCACTCCTAACTTGAGTAAAACCCCGGGCTTTGACTTGAATGCTGGGATAAAAAACACAGGTAGTGAGCCATTATGAGTCGTTACCCTTGAGAAGCGTCTAGAGGATATCGTCAACGTAAAAAGAACACTGTTCCACGAAGACCGAATTGCTTTAGTTTCTTATTTCAGCTTGAAAGTATGACAGCTGCAGATACGTTTTGAAATACAATTCTAATTGCCTCATGTCATGCGCTATGCAAGTGCTTTAAATGCAACAAGGCGTATAAAAGAAAACATTAGAAGTTATTAAATAGATAAGCGGTATTTTTATTACGTGCTTGAAATGACTCGTTGAACAAAACTGTCAAGGGCACGTACCTACTATGAACTTTGTCAGACATCTTTCATTTGTATCTTATCTCTTAAGCAATGCCATGCAAATTATCTAAGGACATTTGGAGACTAATTTGTGTTTTATCTGCCTTGTGTTAAACCGATTTTCCAATTTATTCATAAGCAGCCTCAGGTACTTTTAAAAAAACTACAGACATATTTTATTAATTTACAAAATCATCATTAAATTACCAAGTGCCTCCAACATGGATAAAACAAATGATTAAGTCTTTACATCTTTACAGCAAAAGGAAACTTGTAAAATTTCGACGTCAAAGCATCACAATAGACCAAGATAAGGCATTTCTATTCAGAAATTCGCTTAACAATTGTTTTAAAATATCTTGTAATTTTTCATCAAATTCAATGGACAGCTTGAAATAATACAAGGATCGTCGAACCTACCTGGCTGCCCTTTTTTAAAGAGGCATTCAAGCATAGAAATTTTAATGATTCCTTCTGAGAACGATAGCGTTGTCTTAGAATAATGGGAATGTTCATTATTCAGAGGCGAACTAAACTAAACATTGTAATGCCATGTTTTGAGAAACGTGCCCCCCTACTAGTTAAAATAGTAAACGTATGGGAGTAACAACTCGAATCACGGTTCGATCGAATGTTATTTGACATGAAAACCTTGATAATATTTTTATTAACATAAAGATTTATACACCCGTCCGCGTAACTCCCGATAATGAAATCTCCGTTGGCAATAAGAGTGATGTAATTTTTTTTTGCTACGTTCACTTTCTAGTTTCTTTATATGATTGACAACTAATAAATGTGTGATTAATGAGTAATGTTGTTCAGCTGTTTTGCAAAGAGCTTATGTTAACTAAAGATAAGAAGAAAACTGATGATGAAGTAAAAATCTCTGTTAGATGTTTGTGAGTTGTTATTTTTACTGTTGCAAAATTGACAATTACGGTAACCTACTTAATGATGATGTCCGTGATATATTTTAGAAACAAGTAGGCAACAAGTAGAACTTGGTTGACGGTAAGTGTGTCCGTTCTGCGAGGTTCATTATTGCATAAGTGTGACTTGTGCTTGGCCAAATTATTTATTTATTTAACGGTAGCCAATTAAGATAAGACGCTTATGATCGTACAACAAAAAAAAATACCCTTACGTCAATCGAACTTTTGCTATCTGTTACATGCGGATTTCTGATACATTTATTAACTCGGTAATTAATTAATTAATGTAAGCCACAAAACATGATCAACACCATAATGAAAAAAAGTAAAGTCTCGAAATTTATCAGATCATTGCGAATATATAAACCTAATATTCAACTAAAATTGAAGAAAACTTGAAGACAATACAAAAATGTATTAACCGAGATCAGTTTCTTAACGCCAAATCAACAGTTAGAAATCTAACGGAAAGAAGAAACATGAATTTCCTGACATAACCATTTGCTTTGATGAAATTTCTTCAACTTCAAGATATATTTTGATATAACGGACACGTGCTGTGGCAGGAAATTATCGTTTAGCATAACATCATAACACTGATTTAGAAATTACGTAAATCTAAAATCAAATGAACATCGTAAAGATATGATTTGGTTTCACTCCTATTATCGACAATCAAGAGATAAAATTATAACTGTAGGTAGTAGTGACTGGTATTTTATGACAATAGCTTAGTAGAATATGTAATGTAATGTACTTACCTACTTAAAGAAATCAATAATTTATAATCCAGCCCCTCTAGCATGTGCAACAAAACACGATATGATATAGCGATTTATCGCATATTTTTTGTCAAAATATGAACTTTTTTCAAAAAAGCGAGCATAACTGTGACTTCGCCGGCACGGACATGCTTACTGTTTCAATAAAAGTTCAAGATGGCGGTTATGTTATCATATTTTGAAAGTAAATAGGCGATAAATCGCTATATCATATCGTATCATATCGTGTTTTGTTGATCGTGCTAGAGGGGCTGGGAGATGTGAGATATCGTTTTATGATATAAAAAAACTTCTGGACATTTGCGATAGTAAATGTTCACGAAACATATTACCTTTAAAAAGTTTTGAAATAAAAATAAGTAAATATATCATAAAATAGAAAAAAAGCTAGAATATAATCAGAAAAAATCACCCTAAACAACAAAGTCGAGTTGAACACGAATCAATAAAATGGTTATTAGTCTCATTCAAGTTTGATTGTTGACGTCAAAGGAACGATGGAAGTCAAATGGAGTAAATATTTGATATCGTGTACGTTTCCACATGCCTTGTCATTGTTAGAAATGCTATAATCACAATAGAAGGTATTTATTAGGATTTTAAACATAGTAACGGACAGTGAAAACATATAAAACATCACTGGTAACGCACATTATGTATTCATGTTTCCAATTTTTTTCATCGACAAAACAAAAGGTAATAAAGTATCGGCAGTTCTTTTAAAATGTAGTACCGAGAAAAAGGTTTTTGTTGTTGGAATAGGTCAAGAAATTACAATTATATTAAATTAATTCAAAAAGTTTTTAAACCAAATGGAGGGATAATCCTCATCGTATAAATAAATGTAGTCAAGAATTCCCACAAACTTATGACATCAATGACTTGGCCCATAAGAGTTAGGGAAAACTTGGAATTTACAAGTAAAAGCAACTTCCATTTGAGATTCGTGTGACTAAATTGTGGGTATTTTGCAAGGAAAAACCATAGAGGAAAACTGCAAGATCTAATCTCGAACATCATATTGGTGTCAATGGGATTCAATACTTGTATAACTGCGTTCGACTGGGTAACCAGTCAATAATGTGAGGTTTCTAGTAATATTTTACGATGTTTGAGGTTCAGTTTGACTAATTAGGGTTAGTGGAATTGTGTCCTAGGCAGTAAATGGAAATCATTAAATTTTAAGTTGATCTATCAGGTATTTATCCTGCATTTATTACACCCTTTGAGCTTAGGGCGACCCAAACAATATTTATGAAGTGTAGATCTCCAAAACTATGCTTATTTACATATTTTTTCTTGTTATCTTTATCTCTTAATTTTAATTCGTAGGTCTAACACCTACTTTCCCTGTTCCGATAATTAGTAACAATATAGATATTTTTAATGATTCGTTTTCGTTCCCAAGTTGTGGCCTATGCATTATGTTCAGTAACTCGATACCTACCTTGATATTATTTAGTATAATATCTGTTTGATCCACAATGACCATTTCTAAGAAGCAAGCGATTAAATATATACTGTCAAGTCGTATAAATTAATGAGCTGCAGAAGTGCAAACTCTAACTGCAGGCGATGTTTTATACACAGACAGGACGTCACGAAGTTTAAATTGACCGCTATCAAACATCGGTTAATCTGGATACAGTTTCTTGGCAAGCTTTTGTTTATGCAGCGCCCTGTCAGTGTTTATGAAATCGTCGTATAGTGGTTATATAAACGTCGGAAGAAAGTACCGCACCTGCATACACGCCCACCTGCCTATACTGTAGGTTAACAAGTTACTGATATAGACAGAAGGTTAACGCCTGTACAACCTCCATAATAACCTTTTTAACAAACGACACACTATATCCAATTCTAATTAGTTTACCATTTATAATAACACCGACATTTCTTCCGCATATATCTAGTACTGCGGAAGCTATTAGTTGGATTTTGTTATATTTGCAATGGTTTATAATAGGCAGAACGGGTTGGTAACAAATCGATTTCACGTTTACCTTATATTTAGTCCGACCGTTGGCATTTTCGTCGAATTAATTATCATTAAGTATGTGTTATATTATCGGTTCGTCACTCGCCAATCTAGATTCGTTGGAGGCATTGTCCGACCGGCCACGACCTTGCCAGGTTCTTGCGGTCATCAGTTCCTGCTACGCTATACTTATGCCATCTACTTTTTGTCAGCCTCTCCATTACGCTTGTGACTATCTGACTCATACAGAATGGACGGTTTAAAATAGAACCACACGGTTAGATAAAACAACCAAACACCAGACGCGGAAACTACTGAACAGAAGCGAATAAGTCTATTTTAGTTATAAATATAGTTAGGCAAAGAGACTCGAGTATGGCCAATGGCGAAAAACTTGCCTTGACCAAGTAGAAGACAACCTTGGGAAATGTCGGAATGATAGCAAACGAGTTCCACGCAGTATCGCACTGCACAAAGAAACGAATTTTTATATCACCCTAAATGCCAGACTCCAAGTTCAATCCAATTATCACACAAAAATGGCACATGACATCACAGTTCATAGCACAACACCTAATACATACTGTTACCCGTTATGTTTAGAGTGTAGAAGCGGCGTACCATAAGCATAACGATGGGAATTACCCGCGCTCGAAGGGGTTGTTTCGGTCCCTCCCGCAGAGGCAGACAATGGTCTTGTTGACAGAGAGCACGATCAGAGAGTTGTGCTCGAGGACCACGCCGACTTCGCAGTTTTCCTCTTTACACTTCATCGCCTCAACGGCGATCGGAGCGAAGAGCATCGAAACGCGGGAAACGGACACTTCACAGGGTTTTTGGAACGGGAGCGAGAAGGCGGGCCAAACGGCCGCGCGAATTCGCGCAGCGGGTCAACACATAGGTACAGCCGATCCGACGGTGACTATTTGACTGGCTGAGCGTCGGCCGTGGCGGCCAACACGCTCGCGCAGCGGTGGGTGGCGAACGCACCCGTTACCTTATTGCTATGTTATGGGGACTCGACCCCGCAACGGAGCCCTCCGCAATCAACCGCGTTACGGTGTTTCTATCTGACATCGCACACTTTACTAATTGACACTATAAGAAACAGATAACGTTGACATGTAGAACTAATTATCTTATTGTCTTGACCATCTCTTAGTTTGAACTGAAAACGACTTTGTTATTCCCCCGTCGTGGGCTAACTGAAAACAGTTGGACGTCAACGGATGTCGCCGCAATGCCGCATTCATACATAACAAATACTAGTGTCTGCTGAAGACAATCGGTCAGGCATTGTTTAAGTAACAAATGAATATATTAAGGTTTACATTTCGATTGCTCTCGTTACGCATCAGTGAACTGTGAGAATAAGGCTTTTGAAATTACTGTCTGATTATTCCAAAGGACAAGTCTTCATAACAGGCACTTGATAATAAAGTGATGCTGACATTGGATCTCATTTAATGATATCGAATGTGCTCGAACTGAATACAAAATATTGTGATTTTTATCAAATTGGCTGGCTCATCCACTCCAATCAAACTGACGTCAAACCTAACCGTCCATTTTATGAAACGAGAGCTGAAAATGGCTTCTACAGCACCATTACATTACTTACATAGGCAGATTAGATAGCCTTAACCGTTGCAGAAGAGGGCAGTTTAAAAAACCAGCAATAAATACGTATAGTACAATTTAAACGCAGCACGCCGGTTAGGAAAGAAATAAAACATTTCTAACCATGAAGCACTGGTGAATATGACCAGTATCTAAACGCAAAATTCAGTCTTAAATATGCTCAGCTAAAGAAGATAATGGTATGGGAACATTTTGTGTACCTGCATTGCTCAAAGACACACAGTAAAATGGAAACGCACACAGATGAGGCGAGGCAGCCGTGGGAATAGATGGCTGGCGCGTCATGGTGGTTCAATGGGTGACCTCCATGATGCGCATGAATACCGAACAATCACAAATCAGGAGATGTAACAAGGGATTCGATGATCACCAAGGACTCGCTAAACAATATAGAATTCTGAACACTGAATCCAAAAGTCCAGTTTTGATAATTTTCAATAAATAATGAAAACACTATACGCAAACTACGCAGGTATGTTGTGGAAATCAAATCACAAATTAGGCACGTGTTGTATTTTTCCCCGTGCTGCTAGGCCTGCAAGTGTTATTATGAATGAATATGAAAATTTAAATGCTAAACTTAATGATGAAAAACTCAGCTAGAAGGATATTACGAAAAGAAGCTAGAAAGCAGCATTTAAGCAAGCAAAAACGCAATCGTTACACGTTCATACCCGCAATGTTTAGTTATATATTTCAACTTTAACCGTTAATCTATGTTGTCGTCAAAATAATATTTATTTATACAAAGCGGTGCCTGTTGCATATATTCCCAGAGAACCAAATTCATGGGACGTTTATCCGACGACACAAAATGGTAAGACTTGGACACGCACCATGGTGAAATGGCCAATGGGGAGCAGAGGAAAGAATATTTCTATCTGCGTTTTATTCATGTATTATGTAAGCTAATAGCACTTTGTTTGGCACTCGCTTTATTGTTCCTTTAATAATACAGATTAAACTGAAGATTACAACTGCAGTAAAGATTGCCCTGATCAAATTGCAATCATCGAGTTCATCGTCATTAAAGAGAGGAAAGCAATCGCAGTAACGCATATCATAGATATACTGGGACATTAATCTGAATCAAAGTTGCATACGATGACAAAGAAAAATCTTAAAATATTTAAGAAAGTCCTGTGTTATAAAATGTCATTAATATTTTTTTTTTTATGAAAATGGAAGTGTGAATGATTGAAATAAGCGGGAAATCGTCCTCTTTGGCGCTTTTTGGAGGAGGCTTACGTCCAGCAGTGATCTGCAATAGGCTGAATAGAAGAAAATGATCAGATTACGTACATTTCAAACCAAACTTCAAATGTTTCTATTCAGCAGTAGGCTATGGAAATTGTTTTAAAAAGCAAATACATTTTCTCATTGGCGAATTACTTACAACGCAGCCTGAACGAACTAAATTTATCAGATGACTTAGGTAATTTCTTAAAACAATATCGAGTGTTTTATAGTCATAAACTTTTAATTTTACTGCAAAATCCAATTTATCTTTAAACAATTTCATCTGATAATACGCATTTATTTGTAGTGATGATAGAACTAGCCGGTCGGCTAGCCCGCCCAAGCAACGTGTTGATAGTAGTTTAAAATACCATGGGAGCTACAAATCGTAATTTAAAAACAGCAAAACGTTCCGTGAAAATATACAGAAGCCATTGTAAAACATGTCCAGACTAAAGGAAGATTTTGGCGGTTTTCCAAAATCTAATCTTTGCAAACCTTGAGGTTTCATTGTGATTATTAAAACTCTGCAATGAACAACGGTTACTTCTATTTAAATCTGACTTGATGACAAAAGTGACTAAATTGCATTATTATGACTTATTTTCTAGCTGAGTAGACTAGCTTTATTGCTGATGACTTGTAAATTGTAATTCAGCTCTTAAATTGTAATTTAACATAAACTTAAGAAGGATAGGGTTTTATTAAAATAAACATTTACATGCGGGGTATTAACAAATGTATAAAATCATTTTTTTTTTAATAAATAAAGCCAAGCAAAATGGTACGAGGAAAATAAATAACTTATAAAAAATAATAATTTGCACATTATAAAGAGACATATTTCATTTTTGTTTCTAATTAAAAATGTGGTTTTAAATTATGCGATATTGATTGCTGTTCATTAAAATTTATTGCATAAAGATAAAATTTCTAAAACTTGTTTCTCTTTGCATAACTTCGATCGTTGTAGTAATAAAAATCTAAACTTTGACTAACTTTTTGTAACAATAATAATATTTGATTCCAAACTAATAACTTTAGGAAAGTAGTAAATTTAGTAAATATATGATAATATTAATTATTTATCACTGAATTGCGAATTGTTTAAAAAATATTAACCATCGAAGCGATGAGTTTAATTATCATAAAATATCTGCTCACACCTGTGTGACGTAGAACAAATATCTAACGAAATAAAAGAGGTTATATTAAAGTATACATTAATTCATCGTCATCATACTTTTAATTAAGCTGTACGCTCGAGCTATAATTAATTACAGCGGCATTTATAAGCATATCCCATTGCGGATACATCAATTAGGTACTTAACAAAGGACAGAGAGAACTAAAACTAAATATATTCGGTGAGAACCGGTTTTTTCTAGTTGAAAGTGGTTGAGGACTAGTTCTTTGTCAATGAGAATGTTTGTGAGGATTTGTCAGTGGATTAGAGTTTTTCTTAGTAGGGTCAATTGAATGACGACACTGATCTCAATATCAAACACAATTGTTTGATTTAAGTGGCAAATAATTTAAAATTTATTAGAATACTTTACCATTCTGTATTCCATTTAAATCTGAACAAACTAAATATAGGTACTTAATAATATTATGCGAAATGACTTATCGCTACAAACACGTTTAAATAAAAACAATATTATTTTGTCAAAAACAAAAAAATATGAAATGTTTTTTGTATCTAACTAAACCAACAAACATGTTTTGATGGAAATTATACTTTTGTTTTGCACGTAATGCATGTCAATACATTATGATAGTAAGCCTTATCTTGATTCTTGATTCTCGTAAATTAGCAAATTGTGATTTAATCTGCCTGATAGTATTGAGTAAGATATTAAAAAATACACGGATTACGTATTCGACATACGATTACGTTTCCAATAATATTTTAACTTTATATCGATTTTAAGTGTTCACACTTAGATCGCCAACGCCGTTAAAATATTATCAGCTGTAGGTAGGTAGACCCAATCATTACATACAAGTAGGTACTAAAATACAAAATACCAATACAATGTACCTCTTTTCTTTGTTTAATGTTAGGTCATGTAGTTTGGAACCACAAAAGGTCTTCTTACCTCAATTGTCATGGTATTATTATAACTCGTACATTATAATAACGGAATTTGTTACATAAAATCAATCTAAACTGCCATACTTATTATCATAATGCGATAGTAACACTGCTGAACATTGGCCTCCCCTAATGACTTCCAGATTGGCCTGTTGCATTGCATCCAGTGGGTTCCTGCAACCTTTAATAAGTAATTTACGAAAATAATTAGGGTACAAAAGTAGGTAATTACTTACATTTTTTTCACCAACTGCCTAATCGACCGATGTATAACACTGATGATCAACATCATCTTAAGTTTATTAAAATAAACTAAAAAAGAGATAACAAATAACAAAGGTATAAATAAAATATTTACAAGACGTCTATCTAAGCACACGACCTACCAATAAATCGAGTCACTATGGCGCTCGGAGTGATTACCAGTATTAAAATGAAGGTAGGTTTATAAGAAAATTAATTGACAACTACCTGCTTAACTTTAAAATTGTCATTCTAAGGACTAAGATAAACACGACTCTGAAGAACATAATATTAAAATCATCTACACGCATTTGTTTGTGTCCGTTTTATACTTCTAAAGTTAGTAATTTAAAGCTTTGATGCGTTTTTCACCATCATCTATACTAGAATCTTAATAGTGTACAAAAAAGCTAATATTAAAACAAATTCTTACATCATCAAAAGGTTATTTTAAATAAGATATACCTAAAAGGTATACTTAACATATTATCGTTAACGTGGAATTTAAATATGAACTACTGAAAGTTTAAGTGGATTTGACTTATTCAATATTATTCTTACACAAAATTTAAAGAAATATTTCGTATGGTGGCCCTAAAATGGGCACGCTAGAAGGTTATTATTTACTTTTTAAATTAGACCCGGACCTTGGAACAGATAATAGTGCTAACATGCCTGGACTTAATAATACCATAGAAAAATTTAATACTTATTGCAAATAAGTAACATTGTATTTTGTTAAACAAAATCAATGTGGGCGTTTACGTAAGGTACATTTTATCAGCAAGCAACGTAACGGCAGTGGCTGAACTACTTAAAACTGGTAATTCAAATAATTATCTTGAAATTATAGTTAAAAAGGATAACCCGTGAATTGACGCGAATACTATAGATAAGGCATTTGGATATCAGTTTAATCAAATTATAGTTAAGTATTGGTTAGTATTATACATGGATCCTATTTTTTATTTGTTTATAATTACATTTGTTTTAGACTTATCCTTGTTTCGTAAAACTCGTGAGTTACCTAACAACCACACGAAGCGTTTTGCCTTGCCAACTATTTTTGATGCAAGAGGCAAAAAATAAATATTGTATAAATTTCCTTAGAACGACTTGAGTCATTTTAAAGGCAGCCTTTTATAAAGCATTCCATCCACACTAAATATGCC
This sequence comes from Anania fuscalis, assembly GCA_950371115.1. Classification (NCBI taxonomy): domain Eukaryota; kingdom Metazoa; phylum Arthropoda; class Insecta; order Lepidoptera; family Crambidae; genus Anania; species Anania fuscalis. The sequence continues at coordinate 5,401,624 of OX493337.1, forward strand.
CGCCTTGAGCTTTATAATAATTAAGGTAAAATGTCGCTTATCTAAACATATTTTTTTCGAATAAGAAGATACAATAAATTAAGAAAGGCTTAATATTAATCTTAGAACTGAAATCCACTTTATTTTAAATCAATATCGTTTAGAAATTACGAAACCTTGAATGCATTATATTATGATTTTAATAAACATTAGGATAGAATTAGGATTAGGGCTATTATATAGGTTACTAATAATACTAGCATGTTTGTGTAGTGTATAATGCCGTCACCATGAGCGAGTCGTTTTGATAAAATCAAAGTGTGAGTCTAGTCTCACAGTCTTTTGTTTTCAATAATGATATGTTCAAGCATATTTGCAAATTTACCACGGCATATTGTATCTTTAGCTTTATATTGGCTGTCTGCTTTGTTACTAAGAAAATGTATTCTGTACTTATGAGCTGTGGATATATATTTTTTAAAGTTTAATTAATAAATATTGTACTTGTTTGCATTTTTACTCAGCTGCAGCGAGGAGGGCATTGTTATTTTGCGTATCGTTTCTCATTGCCAACTCAGCATTACTCTGATCATTCAGCCGTTCTATCGCCTTGAGCAAACGATTAGACTCAAATTGCTCAAGTGCTTTAACAAACTAAGCTTACCACGTCATTACGTCATGGCGCAGGCACAGCTGTTGTGTTGGCTAACTAAGAGGGATTTACACCAAACGACTAACAAAGACATTTACAGGAGTTAATTTTCTTCTTCTTTCTCTTCGATGTTTAAATTAAAAAATACATTGAGAATAAAACACAGGGCATGTTTTGTAATTTGTAACATTTATGCTGTTCCGATATTGAAACGAACTTTTTTGGCATGCGGGCCTCGAAAATACCATGAAAATTTTAGTGTTTTTTTAATCAATATAGATAAAAAACAACGAAATTTTACAGCCTTAAATAAAATTACCCTTGATACTCATCCCTATACAAAGTTATGTCAAACTCATTTCGTACAAATGACCTATAATTTCTACTCTAGCGTTATTTAAAATTATACCTCGTTTCTTTTCACTTGTTAGGTTGTCAGACTTCGGTCGATATGACGGCCATTGACTCTATACAAGATTGAAGTGTACAGAAATCTTCTACTGAGAGAACTGACGTCTTTTTAGATGGCTGATTTACACAGTTCAATTAAGTAATGTAGAATGTATATAGATGTAAATGCCAGTTAAGTGGTATATTGTTAGAATGGAAGGCCTTTTGTGACAGGAACCGTATCCGCGGGTTATGTAATGGTTGTGATAACATTGCGTGCAATCAGGATAACGTAATATATTATTATTAGGTTTAAACTTATTTATTACTTGGACAGTGAAACTAATAGCAAACAGATAGAAAGTTAAAAATGGTTTTGTGAATATTTCAAAAAGGTAAATATTCAATTCAGTGTCAACATAAATGACATAAAATAAAATTTAACAGCAACTGAATACTACAGCTGAACGACAAGCAAATACCAAAAATACAAAAGAAAGATTTAACATATTATTTATGAAAAACAAAAATAAACTGTTATGCAAGTAAAAGAAAAGCGCAGCAAAAGCGGCGCAGTCGCACTGCCACTAACAACAGATTTTATCTGGACACAGTCCAATTGTTTTAAAACAATTGTAACAGACTGAATTGGTTGACGGCCCCATTCACGATGCTTGGAAGATCACTCGAATGTTTTATCTAGAGTAAAGTTGACGTACATTAGTAAATGAATGGAAAACTAGTAAAATTATATTTTATTCTAACAATCACACCAATTATGTGGCCCCAAACTAAGCTTGTACTATGATGACTAGATAACTAGAATATAATTTAAAAGATACACTACTTGTTACAATATTAAGCTCCAAAAACACATTTGCCTGTTATAGGATTTGAACGCTATATAACTACTAGATCAGACGGTGTTTAGTAAAATGGTACTTATAGTTTAAGAATATACAACAATAATATAAAGAGGGTTTTTAAAGAGCTGTCACAAAGACATCAAATATATAAATCCAACTGATAAAAGTTTTGCAAGCAAACTTGAATGAAAACAAATAATAATGTTATGCAAACCAACTCAGTCGTGTGTCGTGTCTGCTGATCAGCTCTTCTAATACAACTGGTTCCGATGGAACCATAGAAGAGGCCACTACTGTATTTGAGACAATTCTGACGTAATTTCAAATAGTTGTATTGATCGTAAAACTTCCAAAATATGTAGGTCTGATAGTAAATTATGGAAAACTACTGTTTAATAAGCAAAAATCGAAAAAAGTCAAGTTTCAAACATTGTTTAGTCTATACCCAGGAAATTGCTTCATTGACTGGGAATGCAAATAATTGCACGTTTCTCACTGTCAGTGTGCCAAAATGTACTAACGGTAAGAGCCAAACTAAAGACATTTAAGAAAATACCATAATTTGATAAACCATAAATTATTTTGTGGTGGCTTTTGCAAGTAAAATAACAATACAAATATGGAGAGGATCAAATATATGGCAGGTTTTATGATAATGTTAGATTTTTGCCCGGGCATCTTTCAGCACACGTAGGTGTGCTGTACAAGTGTAGAATCCGTTTATTATGACTCCGCCTATATTGACCAACCGGTTATTATGACGTAATTACACCACGAAGTTTGGTTTTCATATAAAATTCTTTATAAAAAAGTCGGATATAATGACTTCCCTTACAGTGACATGTCGCTTATTATGACCCATTTTTAATAAATTATGTCCGGTTATACTGACCGACATGATTCTTTACACCTCCGGTAATGTTCGTTGATTCCCGACGACGTTTAGCTATGTCTTCTATACACAATAGTATTAGAGACTGTTTTTACAATAAAATGAAAAAACAAAAGCAGTCAATAATTACAGATTTCTTACAGTAAAAAATACACTTGTATGTGTTATAATGTGCTGATTATGTACAATTTTGATTTTGATTTAATATGTATGTATACATATGTATTTACTATGTTTCTGTATTAAAATACTTAAGTACATAAATATTTACCTAAAAAAGGTTTTTCATTTCACAAAACGTTTTGTATGACGTCCACTTATTATGACGTGTTTGTCAATTCCTTTCGATGTCATAATAAACGGATTCTACTGTAGTTGTAAGCTTCAATAAAACCAATAAAAAAACAATTTCTTAAGCGTTCTTAGCCGTAATCGAAAAGCGATATTTGGCGCTCCACACAAATCATTGCCCCACTACGCCACTTGGGTCGTCGTTATATCATCGATAGTTCTTTTCACAAAGTCTTCCTGTTTCCTATTTGAAAGAATGGATCTCATCTCTCAGATAAATTGTTGAACATCATTGTTCATGAAATAACGGAATGTATCGGGCTCAAGAGAAGGAGAAAACATCAACAGAATCGGTTGACGGCTTATGCATTGTCTTGGACGTGTTATGTAACACGTGCAGGCATATACCTACGAATGCCTTGGTCTTAAATATTATAGGTACTCTACTAAGATACTCCGTTACAGCAATTTCGCAATAATCATCATCATCAACCATCATCGTCATTTCAGCTATAGTCTACTGCTAAACACAGCCCCCCCACAAGGACTGCCAGATTGGCTTGTTTGAAGCGGACCTTAACAATACCTATGTGTATAAAATATTGAGCATAATAATTATGTATTTTGAAAATATTGCTTCAACTTGATAGGTAAATTATACGTTGCATCTAATATTATTGTATATAGGTTCAAACTACTCCGAAAAAAATAGATCTTTCACATCTTCGAACAAAAAGTTCACATCTGCAGCAGCGTTAATAATAGGCTCGGGACAGGATCGACACATGTTCGATCTCTCACATTCTTTAACTTATCGTGTGAACAATATCTTGTCTGTATAACTTTAAAATGGCGTTGGAATTTTCTCTAATTACCTAGGAAAGTTGAGAAGATTTCATACTAACTATAACGAAATCTAATAATCAAGGACTGAATTATTTAATCCAGATTCAAATGCTGTTGCGGCTATATATAAAGCAGATATAAGACTCAAGTATATTTTGATTTATTGCTTTTAATAAAAACATTCGTTCAAAACCGCCATCTGCTTCTAGAAAAGACGTAGCTTTAAGGGTAATTTGGCAAACGATTCGTGGTCGATTTGACTTGATTTATGCATATACACATCTATCATTTTAAAGCTGTTGTTAATCAAAATAGCAAATTTTCGAACGTTTACTGTTTACGAGAAAATCTTAAGAGAGAAACTTCAGTGGTTATAAAAGCAAGTGCTCCTAGTATATTTATTGTTTTTATTGTATTCAAATGATGCTGAAAATAATTCAACTGGATAAGTTTACGATATATCGTTTATATGATACTAAGGATTGCTTTCGTACCTAATAAAAATTCAACGAAATGATATCTCAGGATATAAAAATATTTGATCGACTTGAATTTATAGTATGATAAAGTAGATTCAGTTTTGAGATCGGGGCCATTTCGATAGTTATTTTACTTTGTGATTTTAATTTATAGGTAGATACTTTTTACTTGTAAATTATTCACCAAGTGACTAGCTAGACTATCTAGAAGATATTATGTGTGAGTTAAGTTTGTAAGTATAACTTGTATACTAATATTAGTACACGTGAGATAAAATTGACAATAGTGATTGTTGAAAGTTTCAAAACAGCAACACCGATCTCAATACTAAAACTAAACTAAGGTCATTGTAATATGAATACCGATGTTATTAAACTCGTACTCACTTGATTGTTAGGGCCAGCAGCACAATGATCAGGCCCACGAGGGCCATGGCAATGACAACACCGCATATCATGTAATTCGCATCATTAGGGGCATCTGAAACAAAGAAATTACAACATTGTTACAAGAAGATAAAGTCGAAATTTGTCTAAATAACAAAAAGATCCGAATGCCTGCAGCTGAAAACGGTTTAAATGAGTATTGCGTAGCACAGATTTGTCATCGAAATTGTTTACAATCCTAATGGCAAAAATGATTGAATCCTTACAAAACCACAAAAAAAACTGAATGAATTGTGACAGTGACTTAACCACAATAAACAGTGCTTGAGGTTTACTTCAGAACATGCACTTTTATGTAAACATGTTTTCCCTTTAATAATTAGGTACTGGGAACTTGGAACTAGGCAACTATTTTAGTATGATAGCAAGTAAATTAGTACCTGCGCCTGCAAACAACAAAAAATAGTTTAGTACGCATTTTAGTTGGGCTAATTTATTAACTAACCCAGTGCAAAACTTAACTAAGATACTTGTTAATAAGTAAGCTTAAGAAAAAGTGGTTTTCATCGTCCCCGATGGTCAAGAATCGGCTTTTCTTTCATGAATCTATGGAGAATTGCAACAAGGAGATTGCTAATTCACTGTCGATCTTTCTTTGGATACTTTTACATACGTGTAAAAGATAGAAGGATAGGTTTTAACATATTTATTTAATTTAGGTGTCTTATTCAATAAATTATAATGTGGTTTAGTGAAGGAAGTTTTTTAGATATGTTATTTTATCGTCCTATTTAATCATGATTAAAATAATAAAACAATTTTGCAAAAAAACTTATTCGTAGCAATGATATTACGATTCATACTTAATGCAGCTATGGAACTTATAAAAGCTAAATACTTATGATTTCTTTGCAGTCAACCTTGACAGTATTATTTAACTTAGTCATGTAATTCAATTTAAAATAGAATGAACAATCAAATTACGAGAAAGATCCAAATGAAGAGTTAATTTTATAAATGTATATCTTTTAAAAGAACTCTTCAAGGTCTTTGTGACATCGGTATTGTCAATCACAGTATTTTTGTATCTAACAAAAAATATATAATTATTCATGTCGGTTAAAAATAGCAGCCTTTAGCTTGATGTAAAATAAATAGACACAATAGAACATTTTTGCGTTTTTATGTCTGTCTGTTTAATAACTATTAGGTATGAATTAAATAAATATAAATCGTATAACTAAATAAAAACTTAATTCAAGTTTTTATTAATTAATAAAAATAACCCTCGTCAGATAAAGATTTTTTCGTCCCGCGACGTTTTTGTAGCTTTATACCTAAGCAAAGCAAAATAAATAATGATTTTTATTGGTTCTGAAAATTAATTGACTGTTAAAAACTTAAAATATTATATCCTCTGGTAAGGAGTCGCTATATTATAGTTACTGTAATATATGCCTTAGTATAATATCTAAAGATCAGAAATATTCAGGGTGTACAAAAGAATGGGACACTCCTTAAAACCACACGATCAGCTGGTGATATACAACAACTTTTCCTATTGAAGCATCATCGAAATCGTGCTTTTATTTTCAGATGCTCCATACATTATCATCGAGGTATGTGAGTAAGTTTGTATTGGGAAACTGAAAAAAAAATACCGATTTCGATGTTGCTTCAATAGGAAAAGTTGTTGTATATCACCAGCTGATCGTGTGGTTTTAAGGAGTGTCCCATTCTCTTGTACACCATGTATATATTTTGCAATTGTTAGTTAGATATAGGTACAAGACAACAATAAACGAGTACATACTTGGTTACAATATGCGTAATGTAATTATGTCATTATATTTAACGCATTACATAGTAAGTACATACTATATCTGTGGTATTACGTAACATGACTGCTTATTATTTTAATATTTTATTTTATATTTCATATGAATTCTTATCAGTAAATTGGAATACCACATAACTTGAAGGTTATGCCATAAATGTCACATAATGTTTAATTTTTCACTTATCCTCTTATTAACATAGCAACGGAATATACCTAACTCCTACATAATTTGCCTTACCAAGGCTATTCTGGTATGATCGATATTACAAGTAAATCTGATACCTATCTTTATGTAACTGTACTCAACAGACATTATTTAACTATTTAAGTTCTTTACCAAATGTTTTGGTTCATTTTTGTCATAAGTTTCGTAAGCTTTATTCTGGATTTTAAGAAGTTAACGAAAAATGTCCTTTTGAAATTGAAATGCTCGTCGCATGTAGTTAATATCAACAGCAAAAAAGTACTGCCCCTTTGAAACGTCAACGTTTTAAAACTTAATAAATAATTAAATCAATTTAACGGGTACACAAACATAATATCCGCTATTATTTCATTGCAGCTATATTTTTAAATCGGTTATAGGAGTGCCTATCTCAAATGTATTTCTTCCCTTATGTTAAAATAGTTCGAATATACACTCTAAACGCGAAACTTGATTTTTGGTATCTCTACTAAGTAATTCATTTGTTCCTTTCCGTATACTTTCAAATAATAATCAAATATGATACCCGTGCATGTTCTTGCACTTACTATAACTTATTTTACTATACCTACCACGCACGACGCAATTAAGCAATGATATTTTTACGTCAGTCTTTAAAAAAAACGACAATTATAGGATTATTACCTACTGAGATTATATGATAACCCCCTGATTGATTGAAAGAAAACCGGTTACAACAAATCAATTTGTTTTTGTGGATAATGTATTCTTGGGCACTAAGGCACAAATTTAGGTGGTCCATTGTTCGAAAAGTACCTCAAACCTCATTTTTATACTTGTCACAATCTACTAGTTGAATCAGCCATACTATTATTTACTTCATTTGCTTAACGGAAAGGCTAGTCGAAATTGTCGTTGAAGAAATCCTAAAGCTTCAAGGGATTTAGGTTATTAAGAACCTTAAATAAATAATCACCAACAGCTTAATATTGAAGTTCGTTCACAAGTAGTCTGACTCATCATTTAATGTTGCGTACATTGCCATCACTAATACATATTTCGAAATTACAGTCACCTCTTCACAGAAAATATTTATATAATGAATGCTGGTCAATGAAAAGGTTATGTTATTGAATGGTTCTAAACTAGTAGATCACGACAATCCAAAAATATTTCATTCAACATAATTTTTGGCCAAGTTAGCTAACGGTTAATCTCACTTCACTCAATGGATAATTCCACCATAATATACTGTAGCAATGGAATTGGGACCAAAGTCAAAAAGGGGGCCGTTCATCCTATTATCAGGAAACATACCCGGTTTCTCACGGCCGATAACGTTATGTCAGTCATGTATGCGATAGGATCTAAATTATCGCGGTTTCGCCGAAATACTGGTTAGTACCGGTTAACGGACGTGTGTGCTCAATTGCACTTAGGGTTAGCACTTCTTAATCATCATCATCATCGTCGTTACGTGGAACATGCAACGAGTCTCTTGCCTTCTACGTGTCCTTTCCACACACTTATCAATGTTCAAGTAAGTTCCAGATTTTCTAATTATAGTGTAATTCACATTTGAAATCCTTCTTTTCCTTAGCAGTTTGTGCTTGAACTATCTGAATACCAATGGCAACATTGCTGTCAAAGGCTGTTAAACTAAATTCTAGTTATTGGTAATTTCCTGAGAAAAAAGATATAAGATAGTGCAAGTTAAATCTTTTAGCACCTTCCTTAATTTAAGATTACAATAGATAATTATCCTTTCACCCAGACTCTCTCAAAGCATGAGCTGACACTTCAGGAATGTTCTAGTACTTCTGTTAATTTACTACGACGATACACGACACAAGAATTGAACAAGTTCAGAAATTTCCAAATCAGGACAATGACGTCGTCGTCTCGTCGGGGAGTCAACATAAATATTACTCACAATAAACCCATCAAACCAGTTCATTATAATGAGATTTATATTTCCTATGTCCCCACATTTTAATTTAACATCTGGATTAATTAATGTCTGGCTCTGACTATTCAAGTTTTGTCTAAAACGGTCCCTGCCACTACTCCTTGGCAGGGACCGTTTTAGACAAAACTTGAACAGTTACCTTCTACTAACTTACTACTAACTTTTACAGTTAAATAATGTAACCTAAGTTTAATATTCTTCCACAGCTTTGTACGGAACTTACAACTCGAGAAGCAAACCTTCAACATAGACCTTCCATACGAATACGCTGACAAGGTCAATATCTTCTCATTTTTGTATTGTTACGTGGATGGATACCTCATATATGGCAATGGTTCATGGTTATCAATGATAGGCCTTACTCTCACAACTTTTGGCATTCAAGATCGTTTAGCAACAACCCTATTTGCAAAATTGTGTCGTGTCATATCCCAGTAACAACCGCGGTGGGGAAATCCGCCAGATCGATAGACTTTTAACTGACTTCAAAAAAAAGAGGAGGTTCTCAATTCAGTTGTATGTTTTTTACAGTCAGTCATCTATCTAACTCAAAACGTATTTTTTTTAAACTGACATTAAAGCACATATCCATAAACTTATAGAAAGTTTTCAGAAGTTGATCAACATAGATAGCGTGTTCCTTCTGCGATATTTTTTCGGAGTTAAGTCTGTCAAGCTAGGCTTATTGTATGGTTGCCGCCGTAACACGTGTCGGTGGTACATACATAAAAAAAGTTAATTGTGCAAAACCAAAACACAAAAATAGGTCGACAGAATGAAGGTATTTCCTTTCACATGACGTCATGTTAGGTAAGAAAAATTTGACACGCTTTTCGTACAATTGAAGCAGTTCATGTCGTGGACGTACATCAACATTTATTTTTTTCATTATTTTTCCAAAAAGTATCTTAATTTTAATGTGTATTAAATTCTTGGGTTTAACGCTGGCCGATTTCTCTCTTTTTTGTCCTGATCCGGCCAACTTCTGGTAATTACCACCGAAGAGCGAGAGGTTTATGGCCTTTTAATTACATACTTTCTTAGTAATAAAATGCAATAATTAAATTCCCAATTTTTCCAGCTACAGTTATCTCCAGATATGGTATAAAAATGTGTTTTAATCTACGAGTATAATTATTGATAAAGATTTAATTAAAGAAATAATTAATACAATGAAACTTTGATGCACACTAAAAACAAAACGCGTACGAAAATCCCATTAATTAAAATATGAGGAAAACGAGGCTTACTAAACGGGACGTTAGTAATTATAAGGTACCTACTGCCTACACAGGAAAACAGATGTGGTTTTATGGCGATCCGTCGGCCAATGAACACTTCTGCAGATAACCAATAATACCTATGCCTAAATTATCCTTCAGTAAAATACCTAATACGCAAATGACCATGAGAATTTGTGCTATTATTTTGCTAACAACACGATTAAAGATGTTATAAGCTTAAAAATTGGAGACACTATGTTTTGACTTATACATTCCGCTTTGAATCCAAACAGGAATAAGAGTCGTAATTTCATACCAGCCAGCACCTAATACCAGTTCGTACTTACTTCAAACAATTTCGGAATCAATGTAGGTACCTACTGATATAAACAACTAACGGCAGCAATGTTGGGCGCTGGGCGAAAGATGCGCAGAAGACCAATACATTACTGTGATTGGTTGTTAGCTTCGCGCACACGCTTGTCTGATACGATGATCGTCTCGTTAGATGTGCAAAGCGATCCCTATTATTTGCCCAGTGCTCTACATCGGTGCCGGGTACAGTACCGCTTGCTCAGCGGTGAGGGAAAAGGAAAATCAAAATCATTTATTCCTGCAAATTGGTCATTAAAGGCACTTTTACACGTCCCAATAATGTTTTTCCCTACCTCTGCTTTGGGACAGTTTGTGGGCTAGTGCTGAAAAGAAGCAGCAGCAGCATCGTGGGGAAACCTACACATTCACTGGTCGTGTAGCCATGGCCCAAAATCCCCCTGGTCACGGAGGTCAGATGACAAAGGCTTCCAATTTATAACCAAGACTTACCGCATAGGATCATAGTCAAACATACCAACCCTGGCTAAGAACAAAGCGCTAGGAGGAAGAAAAACTTGAATATTCAAGTCATTACGAAACTTTATTCAGCCAGTTTGTGGTCGTTTTGCGAAAACACACAACGCATTATCAGCAAATTAACTCCAAAACTTGCTTAAACAATTCACGGAACCATGACAATGGATTTACATGAATCCGCCACAAAAGATCACCGGAAGACACAGACTGCATGTGTCGAAATTTTTATTGAAAAGAGTGTGTCTGGCAAGCTCGGTCCGGCAAATAAAAAAGCACAGAAACAACTTCTCATTTTTTATTTTTTTATTGCTAATTAAAAAAAAAGTACATTCTCTCTCCTAATTCACGCCACTGAGGCCGATTCTATAGAAGCCTCTATGCTATGTTCATTTCCAGCCTCTGCAACTGCAGGAAGATTTGCGGTTTCTCTGTCGGCCGGTGACCTAATACGTCAGTAGTTCAGTACCTACTAACGATTCTGTGGTCCATGTTGCAATTCTTTTTATAAATTAACACACCAATATAAAAACATCAGACAAAAAATAAGTACTTAAATAATGAATGATTTGTCACTTAAAAACGTCTTTCGAGTACTCAACTTTGAGGTCAAGTGCGAGAAAAGTTGAATCGACCGTTCGACAATGTAGTAAAACAGAAAATCTGTATCCTTCTATGCTGGTGACGTTCACAGTCAGCCCACATTTGGTTCAGTTGGAAAACCGACACAGATGTTTTGCCAAACGCACGTTCTCTGAATCGGAAACGGGATAAAGCCCTGACAGATAACTACGCAAGCAAAATGTACGGTTGTTGTGTCGCTACTCGCTGCGTTATATTGGCTTATCGAATGGAATGTGTATTCGTGGAACCATTTTGTTTTTGTTTAATATCATACTACCTCCGTAGCCGAGAAGCGAGCATGCCGGACTTGGCGTCGCCATCTCTGAAGTACCGGGTTCGATTCCCGGTCGGGTGAATGTAGAAAATGAACTTTTCTATATTAGAGTTGTTGTGGTACCGTCGTTGTTTCCGATTTCTCGAATCGAAGTGCTTTAGCTACTTAGGATCAGAGCTCTTTTACACGTCCTAATTTGTTAATTTAACCCTACCACTGCTTCTGGACAATATTGAGGGCTTGTGCTGAGAAGAAGCAGCGTAAGTAACTCGGTCACTATTGTCAGCCACTTTTGAAATAATAATATGGTTACATTTATTTATTCACATTAAATTAGTAAGTACACCTTACGACAAATCATTATAGAGGTTGCATTGCATTACAAGTCCTTAATATACTATAATCGTAGTACCAGCCGAATGCAGATTGGCAAGTTGTTGACGGTATTTAAAATGTAATAATGTCGGTTATACAGTTTAGAAGTGAAATTACCTAGTTTTGAGTAAGTACGTCTTCTAGTTTATAGGGCAATTTGATTTTATAGCATTTGCCATACTGTTACTGCTTGGCCAATAAAACAAACAGTCTTACTTTGTCATACAATATTGTCTACACGTGTCAAGTTCAACTTACTGATACATATACCGACGTCTTTTAAATAAATTAATAATTAAAAGTAGACAGATCTAAAAGTTGTATTTAGGTACGGAAAAAGCTGAAAAAGACAAAATAATTTGCATTTACGTCGTTTTCAACCTTATTTAGCAGTCAGCACCTAATAATGTTTGAATTTTATTGTTAAATAAAAAAAAAACAACGGTTTTTTGCTTATATTTTGAATAGATTCTATTCGTATGCAGATGATTTTTCTACCTAATATACCAAGAAGTCGCCGGTTCGGATCCCGCACAAGGTCAAATGTTTCATAAACACTAGTTATTGTGCAAAAGTTATGCAGGAATAATCTATTTAAGTATACTTATCCCAAACTTATTTGTTTAAATGGAAACTCAAAAAAAGTTTAGTGCTAGAAAATAGTGTGATTATTCTGCAAATAAAGATTTTGACTTTGACTTTTGAAAATATTTATTTAAACAAACGTTGAGTCCCTTAACCCTTTATTTTAAAAAAACAAAATCCAGCCACCCACCACCGCTGGTGAAATAATAAATATAAAATAAAAAACGACGTTAAAAAAATGACAAGCCAACCATGCAAAAAACGCTTGACGCATTTTTCAAAGAAATTTACTCATAGGTCTTGATCATTGTGATTTGGAAGTTATTTAATTTGCAATCCACGTTCTATATTTAAATAGATTGGGTAATTATGCAAGAAGGTAATCCGGTAACAGCGAGTTAATTGAAAGTCCATTAGGCCATTAAGATCGATTTGTTTTATTAACTCATGATTTGTTCTATTATTCTATGGTTAACCCACTGTACTAACGTACATAAATATGTGGTTTCACCTTAGTTAGTCTCCGAAATAGCAAATGCACTCTAAATAAGACAGCTAAAGTTTAGGAAGGTACCTAAACCAGCCTGTTGCCAGGTTAATTAGGATACAATGTTAATTGACTGTTTTAAACAGAGTTTAAGACGTGTCTTAAACGTTAAGATAAGACGTCAATAGTCGTTTTTGTGAAATTGGAATCATGAATATGTTTTTGTTAATATTTTTGCGAGTACCTAATGTTCTAGCTAGATGATCTTAAGCAGTATTACTTAATTAAGCAAAGAGATTTAAAAAATATGTGCAATTATGTTTCTTAATAACTTTAAAATTACCAATACCTATGCATTTTTATTGGGACATTTTATTTTTCAGATAATTTTTTTTGTGAAAAAAAATTATCGTTTTGTAAGTAAAATGTTTTATTAGACATCATACCATTATGACCAAGGATCATAGACAAAACATTTTACTGGCACAATCGTGAATTCGTGATTCGTGTGTGACTAAAGACAGCACAACAGTGAAACAAAAGACAGCACAACATTTCACGTTCCACTTAAAAACCCGTGTGAAGTCCTAAAACGTAAACTGTTTTTACGGTCAACGACCTCTACTCTAGATCATTAGACCTGGAAGTCGACACCTAACTGTCGGCATCATCTCATCAAGGTTGAGTCCACTTTTCCGTAGGTGTGGTGCATCGACCTGAGTTTTACTGCACTCGCTATATTTTTTTGCTTTAAGGTATTCGCCAGGGTGGAGGTAAAGTTTGACCGCATTTTTACAGGGGCGTACTTGGAATTGGAACTTCAGAATGTTTCTTGATTCTTTTTGCGAGCAATGCAAAAATATTTTGTAGAATCAAGAAAAAAAAATGTTTGTTACCTATTTACGATACGAAGAACACGATATTTTTTAGGTTTCCGTAGTCCTCCTGACAAGGAACCCTTATAGTTTTGTCATATCCGTCTGTATGTCTGTCCGTCTGAGGTTTTGCTTGGAGACTGTTGACACTAGAAAGCTGTAATTTTGTGGAGGTACGTATATTAATCACGCCGACAAAGTGGTAGAATTAAATTTTAATAGGTTAATATTTTTTTAGTGTAGCTCCCATACATGTACCGTGGGGATGTATTTTTTCATCGTCTACCCCATCGTGCGGGGTATCGTTTTTCCAAACATTCACAGCATGCTTTCAGTGTAAATGAATCCCGTTATTCTCAATGAATGAAAATAGGCTAAAGTGATAACTATTAATTTGCAGTAAGTACTTACATACTTATAAAAAGAGGTGACAGTAATGCGGAACCACATAAATTTCGATATATGTGCGGAACCGTCATTTTCTCGGCACGTGTAAGTTTATACAAATCGTTTAAATACCTCTTGACCGCATTTATGCCGCAAATGACCGACAATGAGAGTCAACACTCCGTTGTTAACAATGAGAAACTGCTTTTCCTATTTAAAGTTAATTGTGTCTATAAGTCAGATGAAAATGTATTTATTATTTATTGGTAGTAATTTTAATAGTAGTTTTCTTCTTAATTAGAAATGGTAATTAAACTCAAAATGCCAGGTGTTGGTGGTAAATGTTTTTTTTTAATTGAAGAAGGTTATTGCTCTAATCATCAGAAATTACTTTTACTTTACCTACTTACTTTACTTACATAGGGTTGTCCTGTAAACGTAAACTTTTAACAGAAATAACATAATACATTTTTATTCGTTTTTGTTGTCTTCTTAATTTACTTTTGAAATTTATACACTGAAAATTCCAGGATTTTAAAGTCAATGACCCAGATCTTTTGAATAGCAATTCGGATTTATCAATTAAAACTGACATAAAAGTTTGCGGTAACTATGTACTCGCTTTCAAAGTGATTTTTGATCCAATCCGGCCCTGACCATACAAAAGATTGGCGCCATATTAAATATCAATCGGCGGGGTTATTAAGTAAAGGTGATCGCAACCGGTCGCATAATAATTGCTGTTGAAATCGCACAGTTTCACAACAATAAGTAAACATTCAGCTCATTAGCACATTGGCTTTCACAAATCGAAAGCGTTGGTGTTGGTAAGTTACGTGAAGCGTCATCTGATTTACTAAAGGTTAGGTATATCAGATACAATGTATGAAGTACGCTCCATATGTAGGTTTCGACGTTTGTCTCATACTTATACAGAAATCTGTTATACATATATTTTGAGCACCAGAGGATCATAAAAGGATGTGCGTTATTTAAGTTACTCTTTGCATGACAATCTTATTAGCTGTGTGGAGTAAGTTCTTCGCATCTTAGTTTGTTTAACAACCTCCTTGTGTGCCGGTGGTACATTTAACCATATAAGTAATAATAAATAATAATAATTAAGCCTCTTTTTTCTGTTTTTTTTTTGGAGTTTATAGGATTTCTCTCAATTCGGTAAGCCTCCTGGCAAAGCTAACTACCGATTAAAAGTCAGTGTGCAGAACACAGATTTTCTTTAAGTCATTAGTTCCTGACTAGGTTATCCATTTACAAGGCAATTTTATTAAAAAAGCCTGTAGTTGCATTGACCTTACCTAATACAGCTGCAGATTCGCCATTCCGATACACGTGTAACCTGCTTGCGCCTGCGCACCGCATGTCTTACAGCGTGCGCATGTTCATGTTACGCTGACTGTGGACAACCTGTTGCTCTGGCGACCGTCTTTTGGTTGTTAGAACGGCTTGTGTCATTAGAAATAAAGAGTAAAATTGACACAAAGGAAAAAATACGAAATTTGAGAGCTTAGCTTAGTAAATGAGGGTTTGTTTGTTAGAAGATCTCATTTCTTTTTGCCTTGACAATGCAGGCTGCCTTTATCTAATAAGTTATTGTTACCAAAATTCTTAAGAAGTCAATTGATTCGAAAACAATAAACATGAATATCTATTGTTGTTTTAGAAAGCACGTGACTCCTCTCAATCCATAAATAATATTACTACCACGTCTTATCACGACTAACCAATCAATGTACTCACAAACGAAAGTAGCGTAGAAAAAATCCCACGTGACAAGTTACGGCACGTTTTTAAAATGAAACGCGTAACCTTTATCTTCTGGGACACAAAGAACATATTTGTGGAATAGATCATGAGACATACAAATGTTAACAAGAGCACGTTCGGTAGCATTTGGTACATTGTCTTAGCATTTACGCTTAAAAAGGTAATTCAATCGTAAAACTTATTAAAATGCTTATGAATGTTTAGGAGCTGAGTCAACTCAGCTCAGCTGACTAATATTTTGTTTGTCTAACCATTAAAATTTCATGGTCATACGAAGAGAAGTTTGATAATCATAAATTTATGGACACCTGATGAACTAAGAACATGTTTAAAGTGGGTATTCCTTCTGACTAATAAAATAAGCTGAGAGCTACGACTATGTTAAGAAGCCCTACTACTACCCATCCGACCAAAGTTTGGGGGTTTCTCCTTAAACGACTTAAGAAAAATAGAAAGGAAATTATAAGGGCCTGTATCACAATGTACGGATAAAGTTATGTAAAGGATAAAAATATGTAGAGGATAAAAGTGCTTGAAAATCGTGTCAAAAATCGTGTTTATCCTTTAGATGAGTAAAATATAGCTAATTCAGAACTAATGCAAATCTTATCCGTACATTGTGAAACAGGGCCTAAGGCACACATTATTGCATGGTAGTTTTCAATTTAACAATTTTATTATACTTCCTACAAATTAAAGAACAAGATATAGCAGAATTTGAAACCAGTTAATTTCGAAACTCCAAAATTCCCATACTGTCAGTAAAACAAAACGGGGAATTGATTGTTTTTTATTGACAAAATATAAACAGTATAAATTAGCAAATTTAAACTGTGGGTTACAACATCTAGCTCGATTTTAAACATTGACATCCCTTGAGAAAGTCTCCTGATTTGATCCGCATGGTATTGTCACCCGCCTTCACAAGTACTTAATAATTGACAACATGTGACAATATTTAATTGGACACTATTGCCGTCCGGTTTCATAACGATCACAACATTTCAATTCAGTCATAACTTTCACTGAATACGATTTAAGTACGGTCCAGTTCTAGAGAAAGCTAGGTAAATATTTGATTTTATTAGTCTCCTTTTTTGTCTGATAAGTTAAACGATCAAAGTAAATGATTTTAAAAGCATCTTTGAAAACTTCGATAGTATTAGCATAGTTTGTTGTGATTTATGATGTATTTTTCTTGATCTTCAGTGTTCCCTTTAAAGGGATGGTAGATACTATTTCTGATACGTAAAAAAACTAACTTTACATTTTACATACATACACTTAGTAAAAGTTTAGCATAAATAAAAAATACAGTACGAGTTGTAGGCATGCGAACTCGATTTCACTGACACTATATTTTGAGTGAATAATTTCACTTGTCCAACTTGTGAGCTTGCGATGTGATAAAATATAATGAAAGGTAATATCCTTTTCCACTTCTCTGGACAGTTCATAATGGAGAACGACTTTCCAGTCGTAAACTGCCAAGTTAAAATCAGTTTCAAATATCCCAACCACATCAGTTATTGCAAATGAATGTTTACCTATAACTGAAAAACTTGTATATTTTTATAAACAAAAGGAATTAGTTTTTACTGGTAAAATAGTAGAACCAATTTAATTGCCTTTGCAATTAAAATTGCAAATAACGTTTTAAAAAAATTCACCAATTAATTAGGATGCCAGGTTTTTTCCAAACGAATTTCATTTAAATGAACATGTATTGATTTTTGTCTTTAATTAAAACGAAATTCTGTTTCGAATTGGATATCTTAAGGTTTCCAAGTTTAAACTTAATGCTTTTGTTGGACAAAACATATAAAAGAAAAACAACACATGCGAGGTAGACTTTTTTTGTTGATAAAAGAAGTACCTACTCGATACTGACTGATCAAGCATACCAAAACATAAGAAACCAACTAAACATAATCAAAGAGCAAGCCCACTATTTTTTCCCGCCTCTAGAATGTTACTCTTTGGGTTTGGGCCAACTACAAAGCATCTCAGGTAGCCCTAAAAGAAAATTAAGGTTTGAAATGTTGGGATCCACAACAAATTCGATAGCAAAAATACAAAGCTGTAATTTACAAGCTGTTGTTAGCGAAAAGATTTTTTTAACTGGCATCATTTTATCACGCTATGTATACTTAGCGTCACGTAAAAAGAGCGGTGGCCAAAATAGGAACTAACATTTTCAGTAGTGCTATAAGTGTTCGGTGGAGACAAGTAGCGCCACCCTCCAGCGTTCTTTTTATTTGACGAAAATTATACCAGGGAGGTGCCTACCTATAAGGATTCAATGAAGCTATCTGAAGTATCAAATTACATCAAAATCGATACCAATTCAGATTATAGAAGAATGCAGTAAAAGTGGCAATTTCTTTGAGAATGGACTTACTAATACAATCTACTTCTGCTGATGACTGAAATGCTAAACAAAGCGAAGTGACTAAACTCAAGATGGCTGAACAAAATAAGACAAAGTCTGAATCCCCGTCTGCAGTCAGGGCTGTTTTATCTCTGGCTCCAACTTGACTAACAAAACTATTATTAAACCTATTACTAATATCCAGCATGGTGCATTTGCAGCAGGACTACCACAATGTTCTGATGTATCTACTATTGTAAATAAAGGTGGTGGTCCTCCTTTTTTGAAGTCTGTTTAAGAAGAATACCAACCTTTAACATTAAGAAACGGATCAAGATTGCAGAAAATCCTATGTACAGCAATTCTCATAACAAGACGAGTAATACGAGCATCGATATTAAAACCCAGGACGAGTCTGCATTTTGATCATTGTACCACCGCTATTTTTAGATATTAACATTATACACAACACGGGTATTGTTGCAACATACCTCTTTTTATTGATTACTGTCCCGACGTTTATTTATTGTTGTGTACAGTGTTATAATTTAAAAAACTCAACAAGAAAGTAAAATAATAATAGATATTAACATTGTTTTTTAAAATAACTTTTTTAGATTCAATCTTTATCGCCCCCTAAAATATCGCTGGTACCTACTACCTACCGTTTAGAAGCTGTAGTGTAGAACTACAGCTGTCATAATTTATTAATTTTTGAAGTAGCTTCAAACTGAAAAATGAAAACACCTAGTTCGTTGTACTATTATAATTTTAAAAAACGAATGCTACTTATACTGTTTATAACTTTGTTTTACTTATTGTTGTTTCTTTGTTACTACTTAACTACGCAATAAATATAAGTTTTGAAGGTTGGAGGTTTTTTTGTTAATTCAATTGTTTTTTAAAATGAAATTATTAGATTACTGATAGCTAGTTATTTATAGTATTCGCTTTGTTAGACACTAGTCACACTACTGATGTAAACAATTTAACTGATGCCTCGTAGTAAACAAACACCGGTTATTAATTAATGCTTTCTTGAAGTGGTAAATATTATATGAGTCAGACTATGAATAATAGCTACGTAACATTATAATAGCCTTTATGATTTGTTTGCAATTTGTTAGTGTTACCTAGAATGAGAAGAGCCACTTTTTACTAAATTTAGATCTAATGAGAAATGACTCATGAATCATGATCTATGATGATTAATAACGCTGAGAAAAGTTTCCAATTACTTTTTTCTTCTAGCACTTTATTGTATTTCTGTTTGGGTTACGCATGCTTGGTCCTGGAGGCCTACTAGGTACTACGAAAGTGTTTCGTTCGTTCGGACGTATTAACCTATTAAATTAAAATAGCTATTCAATTAATCAAACCTTTGACAATTTATGACCAATTGAAAACGGTCTGGTTTTTTACACGGCTAATTTTAGTTAGTCAAATTATGTCAAAGGATTGTACAAGGGGATGCTAATTTAAATTTGTTAGGTTTATATATTACGTCCGAACCAACGATACATTTTCGAAGAAGGCTTCCGAACTAAGTTTGGTATAGGTAAAATTTTAAGATGAAAAGCTTAAAATTTTACCTTTTACCAAAAATATTAGTTTTAGTACAAAGAGGATTGAGTCTTGTGATCTCGTCAGTCTCTCAATAATTCAATACAACCTTCCAATTTCTTAAAAGTATTTCATTCGATTAATCCTTGCGGTAAAACTTTAACTCCCAAGCGGTAACTGGTTACCGCTTGGGAGTTGAAGTCCATTTTCATTTAATGATTATCTAATTTCGCTGGGAGTTGAAGGGTTAAAAAAAAAAGATTTATGATTTCCAATTTTGCACTAAATGGAGTATTTAGTGCAATGAATGTGGTTCCCCTTATTACTGGTGCTACGATACCTAGACCTACCAACTGAATACGATCTGTTAATTCCTACGTATGTAACGTAAGTTTAAAAAAAACATTCAATTACAAAAAAAATACTAAAGAGAACAATGCGCGATTAGGAAAGTGGGTAACACGATACCCGAAATTGCATAAAGTACGCAACACATACATTTGACGTAATTACAACGTTTTAACTTATCCGCGACATGCCTATTGCGTAGAAAATATGTCTGGTGTAGTTTTTGCCGAACAAAAATACGTCTAAAGTATCGCACTAATATCTGAATTGCGTGACCATATCAATTTCAGGCTGGGTCATTTAAAAACGATGAATCAAAATTACATACGGTCGTCGGTCACCCACCGTCGTTACAATCTTAAAGGTCAAGGTTAAGCTGAAACTGTTTGTTCACGTTTATTTTGTCAACTTGAAACATTATATAAATTTTGTGTAGCAACGTTTCCAAGCTTTACAACAGAGCCAGGTACTACTAGACTTGACTACTACTACTAAAGTATTTTCTGAAATAGTAGTTACTTTTAATGAATCTATATTAAATTCGTCCCTTAAAATATGGAAGAAAAAACTAAAATATAACATTAGAATGAAAAATTTTCTTGCTTGCCTTCAGCTATTACGAATACTCACTGACTGAACATTTTAAAAACAAAAACATTGCTTCGATTGGGGCTATGAAAGTGAAAACAAACAAAACACTCGCGAGCGCGACATTGCCATCACACCTACACACCTTAGAATGGAAAGTGACAGACAGAACCGACTAAGTGCGTGTGAACACGCGCAGTAAAAGGTTCCGTAGTTTCAAAAAGAAAAAAGATGATGGCATGATTGAGTATAACAATAATGATGTGATGTATAATACGACCTATTATATCTGTCGCCAGGAAGTAATACTTATCGCACGTGTCAAAAATAAATGAAAGAATTATCAATCATATTATACCATACCTACCACGACGCGCGCGACTGTCAAAATAAATACTTAAAACCGTTATATTTTTCAATTCTTCAAAATTAAAAGTAATTTGATAATGCTCAATTTATTTTCTAATACGTTTTTGTTCATACCATATGCACTTATAAAATTTTCTTTTTTAATTAATTTCCCATAAAAGGTATAATCTTAAGTACTTTTTAATGTTATTGATAATGTGGCAGTGAGTAAAATAATTGAGGCTTACGGATTCAGACAGACAGATATAGACATCATCATAATAGTCAAAGAATTATAACTTTACCATTTTTTTGTCTATTTAGCTAAAGAACCCAAAAATCCAAAGAAACAGCAACGTAACAGAGAGTGATCACATTGTAATTTTCTGACTGAGCACCTTGAGTCTATTAATTAGTGGTTGGAATCGCCTGGCAAAGTTGCCATAAGTGGCTTACGCGAGTTACGTACTAACAATGAAAGTTGGAGTGAAGCGATTAACAAGTCGAAACAGGGTTATAAAAACCAAAAAACAACCGTTAGCTGTCTGTCTGCTCTACAAACTGTTTGCTTTTCATAAATTTTCTCGTAACACCGTTTTCTAGACTCCGTAAGCAAAATTAAAAATAATACTTTATAAGTAAAGAAAACACGTGCGGGGTAACCATGAACTCTTAAAACAATCTCAAAGCTGTCAAATCTGTCAATTTTGGAACGTCATTACATACAAAATTTGACAGATTTGATAATGTTTGACAGATTTGAGATTGTTTTAAGAGTTCGTGGTTACGGGGCTGTACATTTAATACTTTTCAACAATTTCTGTGTGCCTAGCTAGCCTGCTAAAGTAAATTTCTATTACCTACTTACCAACTTCTTATAGTTGAAAAACCCTCATTTATATATTTAAAATAATCAGCAATTCAGCATGCAGCAGCAGCAACATCCGATCTCTACTTGTGTTTAAAAAAGCCGACCAAGTGCGTGGCAATCGTTATGATTTTCCTTAAAAGTTCAATCAATTTTTCAAGCCAATAGTTTAGCTTTTAGGTGGGGCGGGGACGCGCTAAAGTTCAATATTTCGCAAACGGATCCCTAAATCGAAAAATAGTCTTATCAACCCCTAATCCCTAAGTCATTTTAAAGGACCTATGCAATGATACCCAACATAATGGGGTTGACGATGAAAAAAAAAACATCTCCACGTTAATGTAAAAGAGGTAAGTACAGTCAACAGCACGTCGACCTACCCCAAAACTCAAAAATTCTCCAATAGATTTTCAACTTTAAGCCTGACATATAGAGTTCATTTTCAAATGAGAAAATTTGACATTTTGTGGTAGGTCGACGTGCTGTTGTCCGTACCATAATAAAAATTATTTCACAAAATTTTATTCTACTCTTTGTCGCTTGATTGTTGATTGATATACATATCTCCACAAAATTACAGCTCTCGAAGGTCAAAAATCTCCAATCAAAACCTTGGACGGACAGACAGACAGACAAACAGACAGACGGACATGACGAAACTAATAAGGGTTCCTTGTCAGGACTACGGAACCCTAAAAAGGTAAATCACTTCTAGTTATGCAATCTTAGCTTTAAATGTTGTTAGGACTGTTTCAATAATTTAAAATAACGTTCAAATAACAGTTAACCTTTCGAGTTTTCCTTTTACTGATATGGTATGGTACTGTATTTACATCACATTTGGTCATTTACCACCGATTGGTGCTTATCGACATACACTGGCTGGTGCATATTATGATGTTAGCCTAAAGATAGTTGTTTCAAACATTAACACAGTAACATTTATAAATCATAATATGACTTTAGAACGTCGTAGTTAGTAGAAGTATATAAAGGCGCACTGTCTTGCTTGGCCTCGTATGTAACAGCATTAGTGATTAAAGGTGAAGGCAAAAGGATATGCATATTATATATCTTCTGTACGTACCTACTGACGGTACTGACCTTTCTCTGGTGTTTCGTAATACAAGATTAAAGAACTTTTTCAAACAAACGTAGACTAAAAAGTTTAACAGTAAAAAAAAAGTAAAAATGTTAATGAATAAAATCCTTGTGTACGACGTGCAACAGAAACCCTATTCGATTCAATTTTATTTATAAAAAAATATACAAAGCGTAAAATATTGGGGACCTAATAAAATCATTAAAATCTCTCTAAAAAAACTTAACCATGCAAATTAGTGTCAGCTGATCGATGGTTTAGTATGAAAAGACGAACTTTTGGAAGTACTTTTAAAAAATAAATTCAGTACTAAGTTATATTTCTGGATTTTTTCATTTATTTCCTGGTTGTAGTTTCATAACATTATGAAGAAAATGTTTTAATACAGTCGCTGACGCACGGATTTCCCCGGAAAATTCTATACTGACCCACCCAATGACTCATATGGCGTGCTTAAACTGTTAATTTGTGAGTTAGATCACTTTATTAAATATTCTTAGTTTGATATTTAATATAGTGATGAAACACTTACCTATTAAAAAAACCCTCGACGGTTAAAACGTAATCGAAAAAGGATAAAATAATCTAAAAATCCCAGACCTAAAACTCGTCGGGGGCTTACTTATTCTTATTTTTATGTTTAAATTTAAATAGCGATGGAAGCCCCTGACGGATTTTAAGCCGGGGATTTTAAAATTATTTTATCCTTTATCAATTACGTTTTTAAACAGTCATGGATATTTCAAAATTTTTAAGTTTGCTTTTTATTTTGGTATGATGTAAATTGTACTTTATATCGGTATAGGTAGTTTATTTAGTGGTAAGTAAATATAAGTATTAACAACTAAACTTTGCCCGGGGTTTTGGTTTTTTAGAAACTAATGTTTACTGCTCCGCCTTCTGTTGAGTTGTCACCGTAACACCTATTACATAACATATAATAACATGCACAAATCAAACCCAAACCCATCACTGAAAACCGCATCAAAATCGGATTAGTAGGTGATTTTTGAGATAAATGGCAAAATTGGATTCCACAAACATCCTCTCACCCCAAACGCATACCATACCATCTGTTGCGTGATTAAGAAAAAAACTCTTTACATGTCAGATCACAGCCCAAATACCATGTAACCACTTAGGTACCTACTGTAGGTACTTTTTCCTTAGTTTTTGTCTGTAAGAATCTACTTATTTGCATTTTTTTTAAATGGCTTACATAATGAATAGGTAAGCTTGGCCAGTTTCAAACTAAATAACTTGCATTTTCTTAAGTCCATGTCAAAGCAAATTCAAATGAGTTTTTTGCGTAGCAATCAAGAGTGTGACCTCTCCCGACGTTGTAATACCTACGTATTGGTCTAAGTCAGGACATTTTGCAATCAAGCCACAGGCTTAGAAAATCTGCCTTTTGTAAAGACTTGAATCTATGATACCATTTACTGATTCAGTTGAGTCTCGTACCATTTTCTACAAAGTTTAAATAAACAATTATGTCATTTTTCAATGTTTTTTGCTAGTATCATCTCCCAGCACACCCAGTCACTTAAAAAAGTCAAATTTCTAAATTACCCCAGAATCGAACCTGGGACTTACATACACGGTCAAGGCGAATCACCATGCTATTACACCGATGAGGTCATTATTGATGTTGTTTTGTTAAGGACACTGATTCGAATATTTTTTCACCTAGCTATTCATAGAAATACTACCTACCCATATATTTTTTTAATTATATTGGCCAACTGTAACTATAACGAAGATTTCACTTTGTGTTTTACAAAATAATAAACTAGGCCTTCATTATTTAATAGGTACCTACATATGACTCAGTAACTACACCTAATTTCAGGGGTTTCCTAATAAAATTATGTTCTTTAGATGTTAACAAAACATCGAAACTATGCTATGCTATGCTATCTTTGCCATGCTCGAATGCGAACGAACGGTCAAATCTATTACCGAAAAAAAACTTGCATTACAGAATGGTAATGCTGTTGTTGGTTTCATACAAAATCAACCTGTAACGCATACGGAATAAGGTTTGTTAAAACACGCGATTTAGATGAAGCAGGGAAGTATGCGCGATAGCGGGAGCATTGATCCAACAAAAAATACCATTAGAATTTCGCCTTTAAGACGATGGTGATAAAAGTGATCGTACAATTGAGAACACGCTATGTGACGTTTTGTCGCGTTGATTTGGCAGCATGTATGCCTCTCTTTCACACACGTGTAATGCTCAGCCCGGCAAGACAGAGTAAGAGAAACGTAGGGAGCGGTAATGAGCGGTTGCTGTCAGACCGGCAACGTTGCTTTTTCTAACCTTGCCAGTAAAAGCATGCTATTTCCAGACGACAGACGCCTGCTTTTATTAATTTGTGTGCTTCTAGTCTTGTTGTTTTGTTGTTGTTGTAATTGAACAAAAATGAGTGCGGCAGCTCGTTGGGGTGAACGAGACACATTGAAGCTGATAGCACTGTATAAAAAGTACAGATTTCTTTGGGATTATGAATCGGATCTGTACAAGAACGCTAACGCTAGAAAGAAAGCATTTATAGCAATACTGAATCAACTGGATATTCCTGGCATGACAACTGCTGATGTGAGATCTAAGATAAAGAATTTAAGGACATCATACTATCAAGAAAAACGAAAGTTGGCGATTGCCAAAGCAAATAATAAACTGACTAAGCCGTTAAGGTGGTTCAGTGCCTTTAAAAGTGTAATGAACAGTATTTATAATAGAAAGGTAAAGTAAAACAAATCTTTTATAAACTAAGCAAGTTCTGCACATTTAATAGGTTTAATACGTTTTAGTTAAAAGTATCTTTGTCAAATGTTGATGTTAAGACGGGTGCACACTTGTAAATTTGTAAGTGCATTTTTCTCTTAGTTTGTGCAGTCGTAGTCGTAGTGGTAAATGAAATTAATTGTTTTATTTTATACTCAATAAATACTTTCGGTTTTTAACGAAAAATATTATGTTGTTTCAGGTGGGTGACTCTGTTTCGGATGAAAGTGAAGCTAGCGAAGATGAAACGGAATCAGTTGTGCCATCTGAAGCTCTTTTGCAATCTGAATCATTTCTGGAAGAAATTCCATCTAATGACACGGATACATACGTGGTATCTATTAAGCAGGAATTTCTAGACGAAATGGAAAATGTAGGTGATATAAAGTCAATCACTCCAACAATTTGCGACTATTTAGAACCAGTCGCACCAAAACGCGCTAGATATATTGAGCCAAAAATTGTTCCTCCCAGAATTGTTGAAGCGCCACGGAATATTCAACGTCAAAGGAATATTGAACGTCGAGGGAATATTGAACGTCAAGGGAATACTGAACCTCAAAGGAATATTGAAGCAAAATCACACAAGAAAGTTGACGAATTTCAAATGTTTGCTAATAATATAGCTCACCAACTGAGGAAGTTGCCTTTGAGTAGGGCTTTGAACTTACAAATAGAGGTCCAAACCTTAATAGCAAAAGAACGAATTGAAATATTGAAAAAGCAAGATGAAAACAATCAGGATGAAGATTCTTCGTAATTTTCTTGATAATAATGATGTTAAATTTGTATGTGATACTCATGAAAATACTTAATACAATAAATTACTTTTAGTTTTTATAATGATTTAATGTTTTACTATGCTTTCTTGGGCAATACTGTAAAAAAATAAGTTATTTGTGTGTAATTGAATCAAAATGTTATTAAAATCGAATTTTTGATATAACAGAAGCGCCGGCGTGTCATAGCGTAGATAGTTGTGTTCTTTCCTAATTAATCATGGCACATGCAAAACTGTCAATCAAACCAAAGACAAAGTGAATATAGCCATTTAAATAAAGAAAATACGACTATAGCAAAAAAAGTTTATTTTTGGTTTTATTATTAGAATGCTCAAATCACAAAGCAAGCATACCGAAGGGCTAAATGGACTAGAACCTAAATATAGGTGTCAAGTTCAACTGCTTCATTAGGGACATGTTGGGTTATTGCAGTTATAGACACGCTAGAAATCTTGGCTAGGGTTGCCAATTTTTCTATCAGGTCAAAAGTTACAAATTTTCATTATCTAAATTAATTGTTCAATTCTGTTTATTCCAAGACTATAAATGTATCGGTTGTATTAAGTATTAATTTCTGGCTTTTAGGGGAAATATGGACCTTCAAAGGCAGCTAATTATTTTTGTCTTACTCGCATAAAATGTATAATCAAAATTCCAATACAGGCATTTGCAATTTTTTTATTCAAATATTAATATACTTTAATAGGGACGCTGTCACCTTACAAATCTCACTGCTGAGCGTCCGAACTCCGAAGGCGTCTCTGTTACCTGTATCTTAGTTAAGGTAAAAAGTAAAATGTAGGTTTGATCGATTGTTTGATGGAATTAATAGACATACACAACGGAAGGAACAGCTGTGCAAGATTGCATTAACAGCCCTCTCCACAAAGTGTGCCAAGGTGATGTCAGTGGCATTACTCATTCAACGTGAAACGATATGTCAATATATTATGTTCAATTTATGTAGGCCCATTAAAGTTAATCATTCCTTTAACTATAAGGTTATAACATTATTTTATAAATATATAAAAAAATAAATTAAACGTTTATCTTTTTTCTAGTTTATTTCCATTATGAGGTTTTTAAAAGTAGAGATTGTTATTGCACATTGTTGACCTTATGTGCATAAATATTATATAAACATTACCTTTTTGCCAAACAGCTTTATTGTTTTTTATTACAATAAACATTTTCATTTGTTTTAATATTTAAAGTGTCCGTATAGTTAGACTTTGGTACCTACCACCGTACCAGTCTTTTACTTGCTCAAAATGATAGGTACTTCAGAATCAGATCCATGTTGTTTGCCAACTTACCTGTAACAAAAAAATATAAACTTAAGTTAGTAGGCATTAAATATTCTAAGTAATACATTGTCAAAAAGAAGTCGTAATTAGCCAAGTAATAAGCAACAAAAGGTAGGTACAAACTGGTTTACATACATGATAAAAACATTACCTACATTTTGTTAAAACCTAACCCGTGAATTAAACCTAGCGTGTGTACTTGTCCTTATTATGGCGCGACTGACAGCAACGCACCGCGGCTCTGTGCGAGCAGTGCTTCGACGAGTTATATTGCTATCTCACTCGCGCGCAGGACGCGACGCGACGCCGCGCCGAGCTGAGTTTGAACGGCTGACGTTCCGCGCGGTCGTTCATTCGATTACCACTCTTTCTTTCACCAATCCATTCAGTACGCTACGCATCACAACAGGGAAACTACGTTTGGATTTTAATCACTTCGTCACATCGTCGGCTCGTCGCCATAATTATATAAACTTCATAACTTACAAAATGCTTTGGAGCACAGATACAATACAACGACTCTTGAATTTGTATTTAGAGAAGCCAGTTTTATGGGACCCAAAGCAACATGGTTTCACTGACAAAGACATTCGAGAGAAAGCATTGCAACAAATCGCCGAGCAAGTAGGGATGCCGAACGTAACGGCCGAAGACGTTAACCGCAAATACAGAAGCATGAGAGCGGCTTATCGTGTCGAAGTGAGAAAAATAAACATGGCGAAAGTTCGCGGCTTTTTTTACAAGCCAACATTGCATTGGTTTGAAATCTTCAAGGCGTACATGAAAGAAATTGAGAAAATCAAGGTAGTTTTAAAAATTTCGTCAAATTGCTTTTTTAAAAGGACTGTAATTTATACCTTTTTTTTGTTACAGATGACAGAAAATGATGTGCCAAATCAGCTTATTCTGCAAGGAGGTTTAATCGATGGTAACCAGTACGTCTTCACCATAAAAGATGATCAAAAGCCGGTACCATATGGGAAAATAAATAAGAGTTTGCCTCCTGAAGTACGCTTAGTACAAACTTCTGGTAAAGAAATAGATGAAGAAATAGAAGAGGAGTCACTTGAGGAAGCATACTCATCCGACGAAGAGAGTGAGGACGAGTTTCAAAGTTTCGCTGATCATATTGCCGAGCAATTGAGGAGTATGTCTGTCCATCGAGCTGTCATGATTCAGAACAAGATTCAGAGGATATTTGCTAATGACAGAGAAATTCACGACGAATACAATGAAGAAGATTTAGAAGAGATGGCAATGTGAATATGTTAAGGCATATTTTTACTTCTTAAATTGTAAAACTGATTTAGTAATACTTAAATAAGCATTAAATGATAAAATTGTAATTCTTTATTTTTTTAAAAATATTAAAAACGCGTCTAGTAGACAGTGATTATGACGATATCAGCTATCACATTTAATTCACTTTTTAGCTATGGTAATATGTATTTGTAAATAATTACTATGATTAATTAATGATTAGTAATTATTGTTAAGGCATTAATGATTGATACTATTTTAATATTATGGCTATAGTTTTTATGAAAAAATCTCACAATACTAAGGTATTTAGATTAAGTTTAATTTAAAATGATATTTAATTAAATAAGCAAAGTAATATTAAAAATATCTAACAACATTACATACCTACAGTGCTCTGATCCTAAAGTAAGAAGCTTAAGCACTTGTGTTAAAGAAATCAGAAACAACGACGGTACCACAACACCCAGACCCTCGGGTCTGTCTGTCACGACAGTATAGAAAAGTTCGTTTTCTACATTGACGCGACCGGGGATCGATCCCGGAACCTCAGAGATAGCGACGCCATATACTTCGTAGTCCGGCGTGCTCGCCTCCTCTCAGCTAAGGAGGTCGTCATTTCTTACTTTCTCGATGTAATTAAATGAGAAAAACCAAAGTTTATCTGCTTTTTACCACCTATGTGTAAAGGAATGGAAGCATGACCAACTATTGTCTTATCGATTTGAAAGTTTGTATCTGTAAATTAATAAATATTGAACAGCATCACATACATTGCTCTGATCTGATTTTGAGGGTAAGTGCGTGTTATATAAATCAGAAACAACGACGGTACCACCAACATCCTGTGTCTGTGTAATTCCTAGCTTTTAAAATCTGATGTTGGAACCAAGAGGTGGAAACAACAGCTACTAGTAGTAAAACCTTTAATTGTTGCTTGAATATAAAAGAGTGTTTCATAGGTATTAAAGTAAAGGAACCATAGGTATTAAAGAAAATGAACCGTAGGTATTATAAATCTTGGAAATAGTCAAAATATCCTAATCGCTTATAATGTTTTACTAATGGAAATTAGTATAAAATTACGAGTGATTTGTAAGCCACAAGAAGACATGTTCATGGACTCATGGAGTAGTATTATCTAATAAATAAACATAAATTAAGATACCTCACAGGGTCCTATTAATGTTTTTTGCGCAGCTTGATAAGGATTTGCGTCAGAACATTAAAAAGTATCTCCTATAGAAAAACTGTCCATCCAAATTCTATTGAAAATATCTTATTAAAACATGTTTTCCTACAATTACACGAATTACGTAAGTCCGAACGAAACTAAGTTTATAGCTTGCTCTGTGGGAGTCTTAGAGCATTTAACCAACTAAATACTCTAAGGTTGCAGTGCATTGAAATACTGAAACATCAATGACTTGGTAAAAAACTCAAAACTTGCCAGTTTTGCCGTGCCGGTCTGTCAATTATTATTTGTCGCTATAAGTGCACTCTTGATAAAGGTTAGAAAAGGCTGTGTGTTATTCAACCACTCATTTCAGACTGAGCGGATTTCATTGAAATTTGAGCTAAACTTGTCATAAAATGAGATTATTTTTTTAGGTTTTTTAATACCGAGGAAATAGTAATTCACCCGTGATATTTATATAACGAGACGGGTGTTCTGCAGTAGAAACTAATAATAAGTTTTTCATGACTGTTTGTTTTAAAAAAAAACTCTCCATGCACAGAAAATCTTGTCTCGGTTAGGTTACGAGAATTGCGGTAATCATGCATGCATCATGCGAATCTATGACTTACTCAGATAAGTGGG
Organism: Anania fuscalis; assembly: GCA_950371115.1. Classification (NCBI taxonomy): domain Eukaryota; kingdom Metazoa; phylum Arthropoda; class Insecta; order Lepidoptera; family Crambidae; genus Anania; species Anania fuscalis. The sequence goes on from OX493337.1 coordinate 5,432,998, forward strand.
GAAATTATTACCTAGGTATACCTGCACAAAATCGTTATAATGACATTCATCAGATTTTATAATTGAACCATAACATCTTGTTAATAGAGGTCTGTTTTCATTAGCAAATCCGAACATAATTAATATTTTTTACCTAATCTACCTTTAATGTTATCAGAATAACGTTTTGAATAATTTATATCAATCTTATTTATAGATACAAACAAGAATGACGGCTCTAGCACAAAGGTATATGACTGTTAAGCTGTCTACCAGACTACTCTGGCATAACTTGAAATATATTATAATAGTATGCAAATGGTATAACAGCTCGGTAGTATAAATTCTTAGAATATTCGTATATAATGTTTTTGAGGCTATTTGTTGCCTTGAGAATATAGAGTCACTATAGGTAGTCAGTGGTCAGACAAGATAGAATTATAAATAAGTGACACAACTAATGATCGTTTAAATAGTATTTCTGATCACTGATTTAGATATGAGAGGGATCTTCACATCTACGAAAGATGCTTCCTAAAGCAATATCTTCAACCGACGGCAAATAACAACAGATAGAGAGATCTTTACGTAATGACATCAATATAAAATCATCCACCTGGGCGTTTATTAGGTGTCACTGTACCGCACAACTCGTTCCTATAGTTACGTAACTGAAACCCGGCCATGGTAACTTTTAATACCATCAACCTCATTTAGACCAGTACCTACCACATGGCGTTATCGTATTCGTAACTGAAACCCATCAAATAACACCACAATTATAATCAAACTAGACGGCCAATAACGTCTCTCACGCATCTCGCGTGTGATACGATCACGTGACTCTACCGTGATGGACCACGCGACCAATTTGTAACTCTAATCTATGAAGAATAAGACACAAAACCCAATGACGTAATTCCACCATAGAGTATGAGACAGACAGGTCAAAAAGTGTCAATCGTTAAGGTCGGAATAAACAAACAAACATTCCTCTGTACCCGTAGCCGTTATGACATGCGACAAGTCGGTCGACCGTGAGGACACAAAATAGAAAAAATACAGAAGGTCCACTCCCGCCGTTCTCGAAAACAACTGCCCAAATTGGGCTGACTGCCTAGGGTTGCTATTCTGATTTTTGAAATAAATAAGTGTGCCTTATTACACCGATACAACGATTAGTTTATTCATTTATCTTATCATACGTCCAGGCCTAAATGGGAAGACAGAGCAATAATTACTCTCCCCAACTTGGCTTCTTCAATTACTGTGGTTTTTAACAGCGGCGGCAGCTGCGCTTTGTTAGAAATTATACGTACTAACTACATTACTTAGGTACTGTTATGACATATACTTACATTTCTAGGTGGCGTATTTATCCTAGCAACGACAATGTAAAAAAAATCAATGAATAATTTAATATGTTTATAATCTTTTATTCAACGCTTACCTAAAACACTGGTGTTTAACTAATGACGATTTAAGTAAAATTTAAAAGCTCATTTCGCTGAATGTGTAATGTAATGATATGAATGATTGATCGCTATTAAAACTTATCTTTACCTTTACTACTTACTAACTTTACTTTACTTACAAGAGAAAACCTAGACCTAGTTTTATATACCTTTTAATATTATTTTGGAAATTTAAAGAACGTGTAATCACAATTTTGTGTTGTATTCAAACAACCAAACACTACCTAAGCAGTACCTAATAAAAACGCTTATATCCATTTTTCGCACGTAACAATGATCAATGCGTAGTAAACTGTCGTGAGTGACAGTCCGCTGTAGTACTGCCCCGGATCGTCCGAGATTGCATATAAACGCAATTGTCAATTTGTGCGTAACGATTTTGACGCTTAGTTCCGAGTGGCCTATCTGTCTAGCGCGCCGCCGCTATACGTAATGATATCGTACACTGTTTGACGAATATAAACGTCAAATGAATGATATACTTAGTTTTCTTGTCTAGGCGCTTGGTGGCCTGGCTATGAACCTAGCCCAGTGCGGCCAGTCCGGTATTTAAGTATTTGTACTTTTCTGTTCTCATAGTGCTTAAGTAGACGCCAGGCGCTTAGTAAGGCATCTAGCAGTTGCGGGCTTTGCCTTAATCCTATTTCAAACAATTTAGTTTCAAGTCTAGATAGCGAAAATGTCAGTGTATTTCGTTAATTTTTTTAAAGAAATATTTACCCTGGATGAAGTAATGACGCTGAAATATATTTTCGCGGTTACATGAATTCTAGTTAGTCTTGAAAGGTAATCGATGACTTCATCGAGTCTACTACCATCAACCCTTCTATGCACTTGAAATGGGCATTCCGTCATTAAGTATTATATTTTAAAGAGGTTTCTAGTAAAGATTCTCAACTCAAGTAGGTACTATTCCTATTTTTAGGATTCAACGTAATTACACTCGAGATTGTATCTTTCAATACCTAGAACATAACTTGTTCAGATTATCTTCTTAAATAGTAGATACCTACTATTAATTACTTTTTGGTTATTGATTAAGGATGATTATTATTAATTCATTGATATATTCATAATTTAGAAAAATCTTATAGAATCTACAGATTAAAATCTACATATTATTTCACAACGTTTTTCAAGAGTTCAATAAACGTATTAGAATAATTCGGGGTAAACAATTTCTGTTATATTATGTTGCAAGCAAATGCAATGCTAAATTATATCCATTGTTATTATTCAGTCGTAGGTATCTCAATCGATCGATACCTGTAGGGAATTACTTATTTATCTTTAAGCGCCAAGTATGTAAACATTCTCTTGATAGATACGTATACAGTTCTGTATTCAAAATAAAAAGTACAGGTACAATACTTGTAAAAAATATCTCCGAGATTAATTTTGGTACCTTGATAGGTAGAAACTTTGCTATGGATAGGATCTTAGATAGACTCTCGCATCTTCTGTGATTAAGCTATCTGCGGCATCCTAGGTACAGTCGATGAAAACTACTGTTACCTGACTCTCACTTTATGAATCTTCTCAAAAATAGAGCTAGGTACACATAGTTCTATTTTATTATTGTAATTGTTTACTTAGTAGAAATGCCTAGAGGTTGTTTCATTCTTCACTGAAATATGACTAGGTAACTGAAAATGAATTATTAGGGACCATTAACGAAATCACAAAACACCATTAAACTGTTACGGGTTTTATGGGAAAAGTTACCTTTTTTTGAGATTTCGATGTCGGTTCAATAGTGAAAATTGATATATTTAAGCAGTAGCAACACCTCTATTAGAGGGAAACCTGATAATTGTCCTAATATGTCTTAGAGAGCATAAATCTTGTCATTTATTATTAACATTTAATTATTATTAATTATATTACTTTTATCATAGCTAATTAGTGATGTCTGCGAAAACTTCTTTGATGCCCAGACCTTATCTCACTCACACATTTGCAAGTTTTACACAGAGAAATGCCCACACGTGTACATTTCAACTGTATCCAAACGGACTTGGGCTAGATAAAAACCATGAAGTTTGAATTTGTGGCGTAAAATAAATAGCCGTGAAATGTTTGTAGTTGATTTACAATGAAATAGAAACAGTTACAGCCTAGAGACCAGATATAGACAGACACTATTTGAGTCAATGATCACATCGCTTTTCACTTGCAAAAGTACAAGAAGAAAAATACCGTGAAAATAAATACTCTTTGCCTCGTCAATTAAAGTGTAACTGTAACGCTGGGGCTTCATCTGCGTTTAATTCCATTAATAAGTACGCTATTTCATATGAATATTGTACTTATTAATGGCATTAAACGCAGGTGAAGCCCCAGCATAACGAAAACCCAATAAACTACGTGTAAAATAATTATGGCAAGATGTTTATAAAAATTGCAAACATAGTATTTTTTTTAAATATTTTTGTTCCCTTTTGGAGATTTTTGCCGGAAAAAAGAGCAACACTTGTTTTTTTAATACACATTTTAATATAAATTGATTTTTTTTCTCTGGTTAGAGGTACCAGTCAGCAACGAAAGTCGTCAATCATTTTGCCGAAAAGCTATTAATCATTTATAATATTAATCAGTTTGCAACATTACCTAAGCTCCATAGTTTGACAGATTTTGACTAGACGATGATCAAAGTTTCGAAATAAAGATGTTGCTTAATTATGTCAATTTACTTATTACTAAATAATCAAGTTATTTTTTAAAATAAAGTCTTGTTTTAAAGACTTGGTCACTGTCATTTTCAAGCAGCCATATGGTTACTAAACGTGCTTTGTGTTATTTAACTTCAAGACCAATTTTTTGACCTACTATAACCTAATGTTTATTTGACCTGAACCTCATTTACAAACTCAAATTGATTTCTGGTTAGTTTGATCGTTTATCGGAGTAATTACTTAGTTTTTCAATAGATTTAGGTAATGCGATTAGAACCAGTAAAGCATACATAACACTATTAATTAAGCAGGCACTAAGTTATAAATCAAGATTTACCACATTTAATAAACTAAAATAATGTAGTACCTCTCTTGTAATGTAGTATAATCTCTCCCTGCCTTTTGAAACACAGGCTGGTGGCATGAGACACAAATATATAGCTATCTATAATAGGACTGATAAACTTAACTTCGTTAGGGATTAATAGATAGTTAATTCATCAATAGCCAGCCATAGACCGTTCACTGCTGAACACAGGCCTCCTCCAATGACTCGCAGATTGGCTTGGAAGCTGTTTAATCACGTTTTGTGTTGATATAGATTTTAACACTATAGGAATTATAGTGAACGATTGGCAATCGAGCGCTTTATACGTCTGAAAACTTTTCTTTTTTTATATGAAATTATAAGTTTCATTCATCTTCATCAGATTCGATAACCGCAATAACTGGAATTCTATTTGTATATTATTTCCAAGTGACTGAGGTTATAATTCCCGGTATCCTTATACATGAACTACTTTCGAATACATGAACATCTGGGTCATGACGCTTAGTAAAAAAGGGTGACTGACTCAACTGTGATGTATTACCGTGAATCATGGAAACTAGGTGTTGGATAACATCCGCGGTTATAATAATGCATCAGATAAACATTTACAAAACCAATCAGTGTTTTAACTAGAGCGTTACCAGTGCATAAAGTCTTTTGAGTGTACTCAGTGTGAGTGAATGGTTTAGTAAAAAAATGTCTTGTCTTTGACTGTATGACGAGACGACTCGATTGGTTTGGTGTAGTGGCGCGGCAATAAGGTTGCGGACACCTATTAAATAATTCTAAGACATCATAATTACTAAATCTGACACCTTATTTTAGGTTCGGTACATTATCATTTATTCGATGAATCTGATTTTTGTTTGCTTCAAAACCAATAAAAAGTTAGGTATTTGAGTCCGGTAAAAAATTACGCCAAAGCTTGCTATCGCCATACAAATTATAGGGCAGAGGTGAGTTTTGACAGCACACAAAAAGTTGTCAATTGATTGGTGGTGTCAACTGGCCTATTCGCCTTTATGCAAAGGGCGTAGGGTTCGGTTCCCGGTTCGGGCCAGTTTAAAACGATCTATTCTGTACGGCCCGAGTTTGGGTGTGCTAAGAGTGCCTAAGAGACGCCGCTGGAAAAATACATTGTCTGGTACCTCGTAACACAATAACAAGGATGTTCATTCATTATCATGACGCTTATTTATATGAAAGAAAGATTGGCTTTACCAAACTTGTACTTTTTGTCATTTTAATGTTAGTCCCTCAAATAATGTGGTTGATATTAGCAATGGTATTATAACCCCCAAATAGGACGTTAATGAAAAATTTAGACTTAAAATATTTAATACTTCTACTCCCACGCGGTACCCGGTTACCGCACGTCCATTGATATTCAATTGTTTTCTATTTTGCACACGGTCGAGGGGTCAAGAAAGACGTGTGTTAGTGCCCGAAAGAGGGCCTATTACATAGTTTACTGTCTTATTCAGAGTGCATTTGCTAGATGTGACTGAGGTTAACTGTAGTAACGTACAAAAATCTGTGGTTTAACCATAGTCCGGATTAGCAAATGCACTTTGAATAAGACAGTAAGAGTATAATTTCCTACCGCACCAATGGTCTCATACTACAGTATGAGGAGTGTAGTGGGATGAGTGAACAAACGGTTTGCTGATTGCTAAACTCATAGCAGTTAATCACTGCAGCATACTACGCCTCACTGTAACGATAGCCAATGCCATTCACAAGGTTCGTTGCCGTTATCTGTTATATTGAGGTAACTGCGCAGTTTTGAATCTGCTCACGACATGACAGTAATCTAAGGTTTTGGGCAGGTACCTTTTTTTAAATTTAACCGAAACTTCTGTGACCGTCCGGTTCGTCTATTTGTCGGGCTGTTTGTCATAATAACCATTTAATGAACAAGGTTGAAATGGGTATAGCGTGGATATAGAACAAGAACACAATTTTGTTTTATTTATAACGAGGTCAGCGAATGTATCTTAAACGCGATTTGTCAGTTAATCAAAGGTAATGTGTCACGATATGCCTACCCGAAAACAGAACGTACTTATAGGTTTTGACCTCCAACAGGGAGACATTGTAAGGCACATAATTTTTTTTGTAGATTTCCACCAAACGACATCGCAACGTGTCACGCACGGTGCACAACGCGACGTCGTATCGTGTTTGTGTACGAGCCCTAAGAGCCCATATATTTACGTAGTTTAATATTTAAACTCTGTGCTACTACGTAACGACCATGACCGCTCTATCAAGAGCGAATCGACTATGAAAAATATTTTGCTTGATATGGCAACCTCCTCGATTTCCGTGACTCACTTATTCCTGTGATATTCGGTTTGAGGTCTGAGTGGAATTAAGCAAATATTTAAGACTTTATCAAACGTATAGCGCACAAATGCTCTTAATTCGAGTGATTATTCTCAATTAGTGACAGTAATGAGTGAATTACAGTAGGCGGTCGCCTGTTATACAAGTCAATCCTTTCATTATTCGCTGTGAAATCAAGAAGCTGAAGAGTGCCTAAAATAAGTTATTTCTAAGTAAATAAATACTCGTGCCCGGCGATGACCTACGGAGCCGAATCTTGAAACATGACAGTAAAGCTGGCCCGCTCCACCACGTCACTCGGGGAGCTATGGAAAGGTCGATGCTTGGGATAAATTCCGAAACGAGATCATGGGACCAAAGTAACGGACACGGACATAGTCCCAAAAAATAGTCCGTCCATACGGACATAGTCCCAAAAAATAGTAAGTAAGTCCGTCTGTAGTCACATCTGTCGCAGAGCCGATGAAAGGAGGAGTCTCGAGTGGAGACATGATGATGACTCGTATTTTGATTTCACTCACGGTGCTTATAGTTTAATCACAGAAATCTACAAGGTCGCCCTACTACTTAATTATCATGCAACTATGGTTAACGTCCGTCCTTAATGTCGTTTGTTCACAAAATTATAAGTTATTGAAAAAAGGTACTACAAACCTATCAGTCCTATCGCTCTAGTAAGATAAGATATATCATATATTTTCAGTCAAGATTGCTATCTCGTCCTTGACAAGATTTAAGGCAGATTGATAAGAAAAAAAGGTAGAGACAAGTTATTTTAACTGGCAAAATTCCCGCACCCAAAGTGCCGTTAAAATTTTAAAAAAAAAAATACATTACAGGAAATCGAGTTGCGTTTTTTTTTCAGACGACTTTTAGTATTCTATTAGTTACCTACACCGAGCAATGGATGTGCAGCCAAGGTATGAAATAGAAATATCACTAGACTATTCTGATCTTGGATCATGCTTAAGGGGAGAAATAAATTAGATCATTTAAATCAGCACATGTTATAAAAATATATTAAATAAAGTTATTCCAATTTTTCAGGTGTTTATTTATAGATATACCTATATACCTTTTATATACCTATTTTACTGCATAGAGCTAAAAAAAAATGAAGAATGTTATTGAAGTGACAAAACCCTTTGAAAGGCAAGCACTAAACCCACAAAAACGCGTGCAAGGCAATCGTGATTCGTGGGTGTTTCGACGCACGCACGTTGCTAAAAACTGTATTTCTGCATCCTGCGTCAACGGGATCGCACAGAAAATCGTCTGTGACCCAGTCAGTAAATGTATGTTAAGACGTACCATTTATTTAGTTAACATGACGATTGCACCAAATACATTGACCGAATTAGCCGCAGTGCGCATTACTTTTTAATACTCCGGTATTTTTCCTAATCATGTTACAAAATCGTGATAATAGTATGACTGTCACGACTTCATTATCATCCGTGTGAATTTTTTTATCAGTTGCATATTGTTGGTGAACAAAATCACATAAGGACGCGTGCTTTGTATTTTAATGATTTTTTATTCACGATTTTTATAATACTTGAAAAAATCGACCGCCGCAGGTGGGAGTGTGGGACTCGAACCCACGACTATCGCATACCGGGCGAGTGCTTTTCCAGTAGTAGTACAAGTAGTTATTTTCAAGTATTATAAAAATCTGAGATAAACCTAGCATGCTAATTGCTTAAAAACAAAATTTAAATTGTTATTCACGGTGATTAAATAAAGTATTATGCGCAGTATGACTGTAAAATTAAAATTAATATTGATTTAGATACCACAACACGAATACTATTAAACTTTTAAGGATAAACACCTTTAAAACTACTTATGATGTTTAGTATCTACTCTGTACCATAAGAAGACAAATAAGAAACACCTATAATAACATTTGCTAAGAAGTGTCATTGTAGTAATCAAAATCATTTAGTTTAGCAAACAGCCATAAGTCTAATTTCTCTGCTTCAGAGCTATTTGCCAACAATTAGCAGAAGAAATAGGGTAAAAAAATTGTGTGTAAATTTTTTAAGCACTTACAACGCTCAAACGCGTCTTAGTTAATTTGTCAGGATTTACTAAATTATTTTTGCTTGGTTTAAAAATCACTATCTCGTTGCTAAGGAAAAACATGACGGTTAAGCTCAAATGTTGTTTTGAATAAAATTATTTTTCCTGGAAGTAGGGTTCATTTCGTATTCATTGATATTTCTTTTGAATTTTGACGAAAACAATACAATTGTCACATAAATTACGGATTATGATAATGCATAACTTTTTGCAAAGACTTTTCTGTCTAACGATAATAACGAGTGTTTCAAAAATTATCGTTGTACACATAAACCTATTTATTAACTTATTGTCTGCCTAACAATAGCTTAAAATAATAAAAAATATTAATTCTGTGAGTCAATCAATCCAGTAAAGAAAAAAATATCAACAAAACCGAATCTACAATCTAGAAAAAGTCGAATGGAACCTCTAGTCAAATAAATAAACATAACATAAACTTCTGTTGAAATTACAAAACGTCACAAAGGAGTCGAAACAAATGATTTTGCACACTTGTGTCCACCGTCTCACGTGACGACAGTACCATAAACCATTTACCACGGTCCATGACATACAGTATCAGTTGGTCGGGGAACGTGCCCGCCACTGACGTTACCAAATGCGATGATGTGGAACTTTTTGGTTAAACAAAAGACTGTCAATTTTGCACGGAGGTGAAAATTAAAAATGGTTTTGAAAAATATTTTCCGCTTCTATTTAATTTTGAAATTATTTTCAAATTCAGAATGCGATGCTAATAATGATATTGATGTTATCATGGATTTTTAAGAAAGAAAAAACAGGCATGAAAACGTTTGACCTTGTTTACCTACCTTAAATATAATTTAAATGTTATGCTCAGTCTAAATAAAGCACTCATTATTATTACCTATTTATTATTTTTAAATCAATTAGCAAAGTACGCTTCACATTTCCAGCATAAATTGACCTCACGTTATATTATAGCATAGATACAATTTATTGATAGTTTAAAAATGGAAAAGTTCCATCTATAGTCGTATTACACATTGGATTTATTGACAATTTTAAGTCAATAAGTGAACGAAAATAGCGTTATAATATTGCTACTTTTTGTAGTCGATTAAACTGCGAGTATATTATTATTTATGCCACATATAATATTATGTACAGTCTATGCTATGTCGTTAAGGCATTGGACTCATTAAAATGTACTTAACGCAATTCTATCCATACATATGTTACCGGCAATCTGTATAATCCGGTATTGTATACATTACCTAGGTAATGTATAGAATGCCTGAAACGTGCAGGTAATTTATGAAATATTATTGATTTTATACTTAGCCTAGGTATTCTATACAATACCGAATGCGCAGCCGTTAATGTATGTAAAAGACTAGAGCAAGGAAGGATGCGACGTTAGGGGGGGGGGGGGGGAGGGGGTTTCGGGCAGCTTTACATAAAGTCAGAAGATTTTTTAGTTTCATGTTAATTTTATAGTGTTTTACTGTCCTAAAAGATCAAGAGCTTTTTTTATTTATGTAAAGGGTTCATAGAGAATACCTATAATAATAATTCTCTATTTTTAAATTTTAATACAGTTGGTTTCAAACTTAAAATAATATGCTTCATTTAATACTAAATAATTTATTGCCATTAAAATTTTGATTAGGCGGTAGACTTAGGTACTTATTATTTTGACAGAATTTATGTTACTAGCAAGAAGATGTTTTAGTTTCACGTTAACTTTATTGTGATTTTATTGTTGTAATAAAAAGGTTGCACTTAAGGTGCTTTTTATTACTTATGTGAAAAATTTTAAAGGGCTATAGATTATTTTTAGGGTGCTCCCTAATTGGTTATTTTAATACAGATTGACAAATATAAACCAAGACTTATTTATTTTACACATTGCCGGTGGCACAACAGGTACTCTATATAACCCCTAGGAATTATATACATTACCTAGGTAAAGTATGTAATGAAGAATAATATTCATAATATTTCATACATTGCCTGGACGGCCCAGGTATTCTATACATTGCCTAGGTATTGTATAGAATACCTGAGTTATACACATTACCGGTAACACATACATGTAATATGTTAGTAGTTATAGCATGGAATTCCTCAGTAATGCCACAGCTGCTTAAGGCTGACTTTAATTACCCATTCCAGGAATTGATAAAAAATTGTTATGTAAAAAGAGAATATTGTATAACATTACTTTAACTTAAGTATGTTTGTTAATCATCATAACCAATTAATTCATAACTAAAATCCTAGGATGCCTTTGGAAGTCAACTGCTGGATGCCTCCGCTATAGAACGCCATAGCAGCGGCTCTGTACCGAAAAAAAATTACAATTTATTGTATCTAATTATCTGAATGAAAGATTTATAATATTCATTATGAATGACCAATTATGTATAATAACTTATTATTCGATGTGCTTGCAGGTGGTTTCGTTTCCCTCCACTCTATACTAACTTCTACAAAAAAGTTTTCGAACCCAGAATTATACCTTTGGGACGGCTCGGCGAAATACCAACTTGCTGCACTAGACTCGGTGGAACGCAGAGCCAAGAGAATAATAGGCGATAAAAAACTGGTGGCGTCCAAGCTGCACAGCCTGGTTCACCGCCGCAAAGTTGCTTGCCTATCGGTCTTCTACAGATTGTACTTCGGAGAGTGTGCTCATGAGCTGCATGAGCTCATACCACCGTCACCTTTCTTCCATCGGACATCCAGACGCACGGCCGGCTACCATCCGTTCTTAGTTGATATACCCATAATCCGCACTAAGCGCTTCTCATCATCTTTTATAATGCGCACAGCTAAAGATTGGAATTCCCTGCCTGCGTCTGTATTTCCGAGTGCATATAACCTGACTCTCTTTAAGTCCAGAGTGAATAGGCATCTTCTGGGCAAGCTCGCTCCATCGTAGATCCCATCTATGCTCTAGAGCAAGATTGGGGTCATGAGTAAGCCCATCTAAAGTAAAAAAAAAAAAAAAAAAAAATACCTTATTTATAGGTAGAAAAAAGGTATTGTATTGTTTCGATCATTATAAGAAATACTCAGCATTATGAAATACGTTTTTATTGTTTGTAACTGGCAATCAGACACATGCCCAGACAGGTTAAGGTCTTTATTTTTAACTTAGTGAAGGCGAAAACGATATAGACACTCTTTTTCTTTTTCTTTTCCCATTTAGATACTCGGTATAAAGCGCATGACATTCTCTCTTTTTAATAAATAAACGAAAATGAGATGAGAGATAGAGATAGATGGAGAGACAAAGACATACAAATAACCAGATAAACAATCCTGTTTTGTGTCGGTGTTCAAAAATGGGAAAAACTTATAAATTAAAATGGATTATCATATTAAAACCACGTTTTTCCAAAGCCATTGTAACCGAAATAACCAACGTGCGAGGTTAGTAACATGGGGGTCAAGAATCTATGGGTCCTTAACTGTAGTCCTTGAGTATTTTACATGCCAACTGTAACTCCGGAAACGGGTTTATTTTGCTAAGCTATTCCGAACTTTAAATACTTAAAAATAAAGATGATCAGTGTTTTCAAAGTTATCAGAGACACGAAGGGGAATCCGCTTTTTTATACTTGGTAGATTAAAAATTCCAATCAATTTATTACATCGGAACTAATCTTAATCAGATAACTAGATATAATTTTCAGAAGGTTTAATACATATATAGGGCATAATTGACAACCGTGTCAATACCTACTTTCCTAACCTTTATAAAAAGAGATTTAAGTTCTGAATGACTGAATCGGTGAATGATACTCGTAAAATTAAGGACTATTAAAATCAGAGTAATTGAAAAGGCGCGATGAATTCTTTTTTGAACAAAACTTGTAGCTTTTACCAAATGATTCCGTGATGTTAAACCTAACAAAGATGCTTCGACGGTTGACGTGATTATATCGTGTAGGTTATAAGTACTTCAATGTACAATAACAAATTGTAAATATTATAACAACAGTTACAACCTTCTAGTAAAATCTGCGGTCAACTTGAAGACATGAAAGATATTCTAAAATTTTCCTCAAACCACCAAAGTAAGGTATAGCCTTTTAAAATTCTGCGGTCAACGTTCATCTCAAAACGTGAAAAAAAAAACATTCTTCAAATTCACAACAATTTGAATGTAACAACAATGTGCTAGAGTGTGAATATGGACAGACTATACTCGGGACTGATGACAGACTTAATATGTCTGGTCATAGGCCTCCCTTATTATAAGCGGCTCAGGGCCGTTTCAATCCACCGATTCCCCGCAACCTTGATAAGGTTTTCAGTCCACGTGATAGGACGCAGAGCGTCTTTCAGTTCGTGTTATATAGGTTTAGACTGAAATCATTAAAATCGCACTAGAATGGCTTTCCCTTAGCAATAGGATACGGTGGGTTTCAATATATCTAAAACATCTGCATTTGATTGAATTTTGTTAGTCTTTTTGATCATGTGTCATAGTCCTTTAGTCGCACACGCATGCCGCTCACGCGATAATGTAAAGCATGTCTGGCGACTATCCGGTATTGTAGATTTACATTAAATTTTAAATATCCTATGCCAGTTTGAACTTGTCCCTTTTTATAATTGTCATAAAATGATGCCCTTTACATAAGATAGTACATATGAAAATATACATTTAATGAACTTTCAGATGTATAAGTCCATAAATTATATTTAAAGGCTCTTTATTTAACTCGCCGTGTATGACGTCACTATCACTAGGTCACCCAAAAATTAAATAGAGTAGGTATCCGTTTCGGAAGCTGTCTGCTGATTAACTGAATAAACGTCCTTCTTCAAGTTCAAATTATTTTTTTTAAGACTAGGCGCATTTTGTTAGTAAAACTCCAATGTAAACAAGTACCACGAGCCGTGTGGTCATTAGTCATATTTGTGTTTACATTTTGAGTGTCTACGACAAAACACGTTGTGAACCACTTTAGCTGTTATATAGCAAAGAATTTTTGAATTGATGCCAAGCGCATATTTTGCCAAATATACTGCCAGACGCATCTATGTACACCAACCTTGTTCAAATGTAAAGTCTGGGACTATTTCATGCTGCACATTTACATTGCTAAACACACCTGAAAACACAATTTTGTTTCAATGGAACAATGTCCACATCTCTTTGAAGATATCAAAAGAGCTGCAGTGGAACATTGTCTTGCTTGGAGCGTGCAAGCCAGTTATGCTATGCATGCTGATTAAAGAAAGCACCCGAACGTTTTCAGCATGCATTGCAACTCTTTTTTACTTTACGGGATTTTAAAACAAGATATTACCAACGCCAAATAAAAGGTTCGTTGGGTTAAATACAACTGAATAACAATATCTTTCACTCTTATTCATACGAAAGGCTGCAATAAAAAGAACAACAACATAGAACAGCTAGAGTTTAAACAATAGAGTTCATTGTATCTGTAAACAGCCAAGCTACTTGATGCACAGATCTTTTGTGTATATGCACTGATACGAAAATAGTTTAATCAACGAAAGCAGTGTTTCATCAACACAATTCTGATATTACTATAACATTTGCTTTAAAAGAAGGTATATCATACTTGTATGAATTCATATCTTCTACATATTGTAAATCAACCACAATCATAATATAAACCATTCAAACTAGAAATATGATTGCCAAAACCAATCAAAAGTCATTAATCATTTTTATAGCCTTCTTTAATATGAAAACGGTAATAATCCAATAATAGCGACGCAATGACGTCAAACAGCCAAGGGAATCCTCAAAAGAAATGGGTCAGCTTTCAACTTTCGTCAATGTTACGTCAAACATCAATCCGTAATAGATATGAACAAATTATTTTTGCGGCTATCGAAACTTCCTGTGATAGATAATAAGCCTTATTAACTGATGAAAAAAGAGCAGCGAATTTGACCAGCGGTCAGAAAGTTCTGAAGATGGTCGCTAAAAATTAAGTTTGCAATGATGGTTACGAGTTTTTAAATCCTTGAGTGCGCACGAGGATTATAGGTCACCCCGATTTCTCAGGGTTATTAAAAAGAAACTAGATATGTGATCGTGTCTTGAATAGATCCGAATAAAACGGTGAATGAAATAAGTTCTAATGGACTTGAATATTAATGTAAGGAAAGGGGGCATTGCAGCGATGACTCATGCAGCCAATTTTTGCTATCGCGGAGTATAAAGTGGTGAAAGATATTTACAAACAAATAGGTACTAAAGTATGGCCGTAGTAGTAAATTTGGGTTAATAAATATATTCACCTTTAACTGCAAAGTTTAGTGTCAGACGGATAATTTTAAGTGATATGGGTAAATAAAGACATATTAGTTAGCCCCGCTTTAAAATTATACAATGCAAATTACTGCATCCGTGACTGCGATAGGGTGACTGCCTTCCTGTAACACGTACCTATTAAAATTCTGTTTCGACTGATTTCCTTTGGCTGCTGCTTTAATAAAGGTACCCACCAATTCATGGTCCGTTTGATACATTTTAAATTTCAGTATTGTTTCTTTGGTTTAACATCAAAAGTTGATTTAAGTCCTCAATCAAGTCTCAAAGTAAAGCACTTCTCCTAAAACTGTTCTATTAGTTGTCTACCAAGAAGTAGTGGCACGTACAAGTTATATGCCATTTTAATCTATGCTACCCACACAATGCAAGGAGTGCCTCTAGTTCGCGATAAAATATGACCGACATAACAAATCCCCGACTTATCGGCCGGTCTAAATATAGCAGAATCCGAAATAACCTAGCTCTATTTACGGACTACCATTAGGAACAATAGCTCTATTATTACTAGTTGAGTATTATTAGTGTCTTTAAATGAATATGATGTATTCGGTATATATCTTTTTCCAGGGGCAAAGAAGAATCAGACGATTTTATTATTTGCGAGTTACGGTATAAATAAAAGTCATGTTAAGGTTATCGGCTACCTTTTTTTCGTGTCACAAATGAAAAAGTGGCCATGAGAAGTCAAATGGCGCTTTCTGTAAAATAAAACTTGATTATTATGAATCTTCAGCGGATTAAAAAAATAGTGGCATGATATGACGTGCTGCCAAAATACTTATTCGAGTAGAGCTATTTAGATAGACAACTAATGGATTCCATCAGCCACAAATGTATGAGCATTCCAAATCATTGATCTAAATCAATCTATCTATTACAGTAGGATCATTTAATAGAAACAGAATTAGAAACTAGTCCTACTGCCAAGTTAACTACTCCGTTGAATACCTACGTAATATCATGTCGTTCGGTATAAATAAACGTATATCTCTTGTTACTAAGGTCATTGTTAATCGCAAGAAACAACTGTTGCCAACCGAGTTAATGTTCTCGTATTATTTTATTTTTACTAGACAAAATTAAACAATTTACATTTGAAAGAACTCATTAATGCTGTATTGTATTTCAAAATCAAGTAAATCTATTTAGGGTTTTGAATCTTTAGCTCTATTTGTAGATGCTGTATTTTATGTAGCGTATTTGTGAGTTGTGTATTCGTACTTTGATATCATGTATGTTTAGTTTAATTAACTCTATTTACTTTATTTTTTTACCTTTTCATTGTTGTCATGTTCATTTAAATTCACCCCAAGTCATTCACTTTGACTCAGACAAAAGTACCTAATTAATTTCTTTGTCCAATTCACTTTGTCTCGTTTTTTTTATTTTTTTATTATTTTTTGTATTGTCTGAACGCTTCGTGGTATTTTACTGTTTTTGTTTAATAATATTGTATGCCATTAGAAATATGAGTAGGCGGTGCTTAATGGCAGAGGGAAAGAAATAATTATTGAAAAAATAATACTCATAATGTAATAGAGATATTATGTAAGTCCATCAATAGACGTACAAAATTATAAAATTCACAGAGAATATTAATCAAGGAGTATAAATAACGATAATAAGTTAAAGTGTCATTTTTTTTTGTTCTTGTGGTGAAACCTGAGATAGACCCAAGTGGGCTGGGCTTATCTTATAAACAAACTATTTTAGAACTTGAAAACAAATAAGTTGCTTTAAGAAACTAGTGATGTCACAACCGTATAATGTGTTGTCATTGTTAATACTTTTTACGTCACAGGCAGATGAAATTATAGCTATTGTCTTCCAGGTTTCAATGGAACGTTTGCACAAGTGTGTAGAATGTACCAAGTAAGGTCAAAGGCGTAAAATCTTGAATAAACAGTACTTAATACTGGTACTTTTTAATAATGAAGATAAGATTGCAAAGGTTATTTTGCGGAAGTGATAATATTTTACACAACTGCTGTAATAATGCCGTCTTCGAAGACCTCGAAAGGTGTCACGAGGATTACAAGGCTAGAATGATAAAATTGAATACCCATTGTGCCTGAATTATTATTTAAATTATTTAGTTTTTTGAAATTAGATACTGACTTATAGATGTTTTGCAATTAAGAATAAAAAGTCAGCTGACGACAAGCATAATTAAGTAATAGAGTACAAGTAAGTTTGTTAACCTAAAACCAGTAGACCTAAGTACAACATAATGTTTTAACTAACACTGAGTTGTTTGAAGAAACAGAATACTTCGAAGACAAAAGTTTACCGAATCAGTGTCTACATTTCCTGGAAATTGTCTGAGTATTAGCGAAACTGGGTTTATGGAGTCGTGAAATCAGGTCTGTTTAAAGTGAAAGTGGATTGAAACCGTGCTGAATTGCTTCCGAAAAGATCTGAGTATCGCCAAGTATGCTTGTGCTTAACGTTTGATTTGTAGTATAATGTAACAATGATTTTCTTAACACATAACTCGTATTTTATTAGATTTTGACATAAAATGCAAGCAAAATCGGTAAATTTAGTTACAAAGTGGCTATGGGTTTTAAAATAACACGAGCTACATCACTTATTTTTTTTAAAGAAAAATGTGGTATCAAATTACACAGTTTTTTTACATTTTTCCTGAGTATAGGTAGATTAAAAAGGGTAAAACTACTTATATTAGACTTAAACAGACAATCAACGACGAGACGAAAGTTTTCAATCAGTGCGTCCTACCCGTCATGACATACGGAGCCGAAACGTGGATACTCACGATAGGGCTGGTCCACAGATTTAAAGTCGCTCAGCGAGCTATGGAAAGGGCTATGCTCGGAGTTTCTCTGAGGAATCGGATCCGAAATGAGGTAATCCGACAGAAAACTAAAGTCATCGACATAGCCCATCGAATAAGCAAGCTGAAGTGGCAGTGGGCCGGCCATATTTGTCGCAGAACCGATAACCGCTGGGGTAAACGAGTTCTTGAGTGGAGACCGCGTGTCGGCAAGCGTAGTGTGGGACGCCCTCAGACTAGATGGAGTGGCGATCTTCGCAAGGTTGCTGGCAGGAGCTGGATGAGAGTAGCCGTGGATCGTGCAGAGTGGCGTGCAATTGGAGAGGCCTATGTCCAGCAGTGGACTAGTGTGGGCTGATGATGATGATGATGATGAGACAATCAAGACGACATAGAGCATTTCCTTTAGTTTCTTTACGTTTCACTTAACAATGATGGCAGAAATAGATGCAAAAAGCCCACGTGTAGACAATAATAGGCAATTATCTATGTCGAGATCGGCATCCTTGATCACGCAGACCTTTGTTATTTATGCTATAGTGTGTAGTGTCAATACTAATAATAATCATAGAGATGGTATGTCTTCATTAACGGAACAAAGGAGAAAAGCGAATAACTGCAGCTACTTATGGATAGACAGACAGCGTAAGTTTGGTAATTGTTTCTAAACATAAAAGGTTTTACCCTAAAATATATAGAATTAAATGGCCTAAAATAGTCCATTGATAGACCAAAGACGGCGTTTCTACTATCACAATTTCTTACATAGATCGTCTTTCTCCTCTCCCATACTTGGTAGATCGTCGTTTCATCAAACCTACAAAATAGCCCGTCTAGGAGAATATACGCAGATCTGCAAAAGTGTTAAATAAACGAACGATGGAAAGAGTTGAAGTAAAATTGAACTTTGTAACCTGCAGAAATAAAAAACCTTTACAAAAAACTTGTATCATAAAATCAATATATTCCATTATAATTTCAAATGTGTCTGTAACACTAATACATACATCAAGGCGTAATACTAATATGAATAAGTTGGGAGAAGAACACGAAGACTTGAATGTTATTTTCATAAAAATCACGTTGTATTTTCACGTGTCTAAAAGTTTTCATTAACATGTACTTTGCAACTTCAAGGTGGTACCATATTTAAATGGGAGTCACGTTTGATTTCATTGATTTATTCTTATATTCTAACCTGTAGTATTAATAACAATAAAATAGAGTAAAAACACAACTTTTACAGGTTTTGTAAGCGTTTCACGATGGCGTATCGTTTTCAAATTGTTACTTTGGCTAAGGCTTCTGTTCTACATGCCTAGTGCTAATTCAAACAAACATTAAATTGGCGTTCAGCATGTAAAACAGAAGCCTTAGCCAAAGTACCAATTTAAAAACGATACGCCATCGTGAAATCATGTGGTAAATTGTTAACGTTGTCATATATCTGACAGGCGATGACGTATTTCGATTCGCTACGGAGTTTTTTTTATTTATTGTCTAAGCCCCCTGGCAATTTCTAGCTTACACACTTAATAAAAAATACGGACATTCGGTAGGCTTTCTGATGGCACCAGTATACAGTGGTAGGTTGTATACCTTGTTACCCAATCCAAGTCTTCTTAATAAAAATCTTAATCTTAAGCCCTGCCTAAGGGTTTGTACCCTGCCTAGGATTGGTGCCCTGGGTACGCTTGACTATGATGTACCAAAGTCAGCGCATCTGAAACGGCCGCATTGGATATTATTGCTACATTTGACGTGATATTCGCCACAAATTGCGTAGTGTTTTCCAGCAGAGGTAAAATTGACTTGTACCTACACACAATAGCAAATTCTAGAACGATTTAAAATAACCGTGTCTTCAAAATCATACGATTCGTGACGTTAGTCATTTAGATATAAATAATATTTCTATCTCTATCTAAGAATAGAGTCAGATGAGAGACAGAAGACTTCTGTTTATTCGATTATAGCTGAAATGAAAGATGTCTATGACGTCGTGTTTATTCCAGGGAATTGTCGTTTCAGACAGTGTGGCTAACGGTTTAAATCAATTGGTAGTACAGTCACTAGATTAACTAATTTCACCTTTATCTTTGAGAACTTAAGATATATTTTTTAAGATATCTATGTTGATGACTGCACCTCGTAAATGTACACTCATTTTAAAATACGACTTAATAAAATATAAGTTTCTGAAATTATTACGTCTGGCCATTTTGATAGTCCCCACGATATAATTCATCCGCGTCACATGATTTGGCGAAAAATACAGCAATTGCCAGCTAAAACTAGCTAAACATTCCTATTATGAGTTAAACTCTCACTAAATTGACCGCACATACAATGATAGTTCAATTTATAATGGAATTGTATGGCATAACTTGTAGCGATGTAGTAGTAATTCTTTATTTTATTTTTAATACAATATTCGAACATCTTTCAACTTTAATTTGTCTTAATATGATTGTTAGTTACCAATCAGTTAATAAAACAAACGCTCTTTTTGCTAAGCGTAAAACGGGGCATCTTTAGTAGATTATCCACTCTGAGTAAAGCACAAGAAACTCAGTGGCAATTGTTTAAGCAAAGTAAAGACAAGGGATTATAAATCAAACATGTGAAAAAAATCCTAGTAACAGATTAATGGTAAGTTGATAAAACGCTCCGCTACACTTTTCTACAAGTTAAATTCCATTACGGTTAAAGAAAATGGACTTAACATGTTAAAATACAATTAACTAGTAGCTATCGGCATAAGTCACCATAATTATAGTCATTGAAGAATATCCCCCACACAAACAACTTTTCTTAAGTTATGAAATCCAAACCGGTAGCTAAGAAAGCTGGTTCACTTACGGAAGTTCTAAATCCTTGAACAAGGAAGAGAAATCAATCTGCCTGTCGCTATTATGGAAACTATCAATGGCTATAAATAATTGCAGAACGGCTTAGCGATATTGTTTGTAGTCTTATCTTAGCCTACATTTCCACATCCTCAATCAAGATTTGATTTATTTTAACGCAATTATCATTTATCTCAAACATTCTCACTTGCGTATCAGTTTGGTTGAAAGATGCTATCGTTATCCGGTTTAGTAGATTGAATTTATTTGTTATTTATTAATTAGTAACTTAATGAACTATTAATATTCAATTGGCTTGACATTTAACTCTCTCAGGAACTAAAGTTCCAGTTCAATTACAGTTCAAGGATTATAAAGGATATAAAAGTAAAAACTAGATATAAGTCTGATGAGATCTATTGAGACAACCACAAATACATTTCATTTCTACCAACTTATTGATGGTTGCTGTTTATTAAATAATGTATTGCTATGTTTAATGAGTTCCATTTAATATTTTGTTCTCAGTAAATAGTCTATATTCACTTTACCTAAGAAGAAGAACGGTTTATGCTTCTTTTGTTTTACTTAGTAACTTACCTTGTTACGATGCTTATTTGCAGAGATTAGGCAAGCTACAATGGTATCATTGTGTCTTGATGTGTCAGAGATGTTTGCAACATGAGTATCGAATTGACACAGTTGACAGTTGATGATTATGAACGCAGTGTTGTGACTGGGAGCCTCGTATTAGGGTACGTTTCTACGAGGTTGTCTCCAAGAGAAAATAAGAAACGCTAAGGCGTAGTCAGAGATTAAATGATGATCAACTTTGATAGAAACAGAGTAGGCGGAAAATAACATACTCTGTATGACAGATGTATAGCAACGATCGAGGTAAAACGGTGTGGCGTTTATTGGTGGTACACCTGGCGGAGTGGAAAAAAACGGGCGAAGAAAAGTGGTCCGAAGACGTGAATTGCTGTTTTATGCCTATGGGCTTATCAGCAGGGCTAGCATGCGCGCGTCGGTTATTTTATCGATAGACAAGACAAATTTTGTCTTCGACGATATTTGTCGTTTTCCCTAAATACAGACGTCTCGAATCCATTTTCTTAATATTTTCAGGGTTTCCTGTTCTTCGTAGCTACTTATTTTTACGTTATAACTCGGCATTGCATGATATTTTGGTTTTTTCTTTGTTGGTTGAACGTCAAAAGTCGATAAAATGCCACGACAAAATTTTATCGTGTTGCGCATGCTAGCCCTGCTGATCTACCATGTATTCGGGCAATCAGTCAATCAATCAGTTGACCAACTAGTAGATAATGCGAACGGTCACCAACTAATCGACCAACTTGTTGGCCAAACAACGGATTGCTGCCTACATTTATTAAAAGTAAAGCTGTTCCGCTCTGCTTCGCTTTAGTGAAAAAGCCCCCATATAGAGTCATGTCACCCATGCGTTATAATTAAGTCTATCCCTAACAGATGGTGGTACTACCATCGCGCCTGTAGACAGCTGGCTTTATAAAGAAATTTAAATTGGTGTTTAACGAATAAACATGTCCGCAACCACAAGATTCCCCAGAATACTTAACTCCGTTTTGTTGAAAGGTTAGATCAACCAAAAAACTTTCATTAATCAACTGCTTTCAAGGATTTGTAAGCACCTGAATTAACATCATATAATAATAGTACTATGACTGGGATTTTTCCTAACAGCATCGAGTAAGCAGTAACAGTTAAAAATAATAAGAAGTCTTCAGACAGCGCGTCTGCTTCCTTGTGTTTATTTCCAAAGCGTGTTTACATTTATGTGCTCCCGATTTATCGATGCCATTTTGGTTTTTATTCGAATGATTCAGTTACCCGCATTTCACAATGAAATTATGATTGTGAAATAATTTCCGAGCAAAGGTACAACAATACTTACTTCCGCCTGCAAGAGTATACGTCTTTTGAAAGTTAGGTATTTGTGTGAGTTGTTTGTATATTGATTAATGCTTTTATGATTTTAAAATAGACGGTTTATTGCAGGTTTTAGTCATTATTATGTAATATTATAGAGCTATCTACATCATACACAAACCTCTTAAAACTATGCTTGATAACTAAAAAATAACAGTAAGAGTAACAAGGTTGCTAGGTGGTAGCAACCATTAAGTACATTTTCTAGGTCAACTGCAAGTCAAGTCGTAAAAATTAATTCAATATTACACCAAATTTAGACCAATTGTAGATTAAAAAGAGTAAGTAAATTTTATTAATAAATCCCTGGTTAAAAGCTTCAAAATGTAAATATTTTATTAATGTTTTTTGCAATTGCGATGTAGCTAATTGTTGTATTCCTTTGTCGATTACACTCTCTCGAGGTTAATTGGTTGAACAATAAGTTTTATCGAATCAATGGTTTTGCGTTAAACAGATACATATGTGTTTTGCATTGAAAAAAGGCCGCGCAGCCTCACTACTGTCCTTAGATATAATTATAATTTATTCTTTATTAGTGTTTTAGATCTCACGATTATGATTATGAAACCTTCACTAGCTCACCACTCACCAAAGTTTTAAAGAAAGTAGTTTTGGGAATAAAAAAAAACTATTTTTGACAGGTGCGTTTACCACGCACATCACTTTTGGAAAAGTTTGTTTACTAACTAAATTGACCCGACCGGGAACTGAACCCGAATAGAACTACGCCAATTAGGTCATCAGCAGATTGTTATTATTATTACTATCATAATCCATCATCATTTTAGCCACAGGACGTTCACTGCTGAACATAGGCCTCCCAGTAACTTCCAGATAGGCCGGATGGAAGCGACCTGCATCGGGTTCCTGCAACCTTTACCAGGTCGTCTGTCCACCTTGTGGGGACGTCCCCCATATGACTATGCCTTCATGTTATTTCGATAAATCAAACAAAACAAAGGGTTTTAATATTGGTACCTCCTACCTACGTTGTACAACAAACGCAAATGGCAGGATGCATGCATTTAGTTTTACGATAATCGCTAAGCTCGATTAAGCATCACTTCAACCGGGAATCGAGTTGCGGTATCGATGTGTCGAGAGTTTGTTCACCTGTGGCGTGATTCGGGTTCATCAACCCAAAATAAAACGCAATTTGTTAATTTTGTCCCGTCTGTCTTTCTGCGCCTATTTGTGGATGCGGTTTGCCGTCTCTGTACGGTCTTTTAAGTTTTATTTTTACCCGCCAAAGCCTATAGGAATGGTAATGATTTTGGCAGTCTATGTATGTTCCACCGTAGGGCCTTAACTACTGAACGATTTTAATTAACAAGTCGAATAGATTCGTAAGAACGGCTCGGGTAACATTTGCTATATTATCAAATATTATGTGACGGAATTTGAACCTTAGATTCTAGCCTCGAAAAAAATAATTCTGAGATTGGTATCAAAAGAAAGGTCTTGGCAAACACATTACAAATTTTTATATATATATATATATATATATATATAATTATATTGTTTGAGTTATAAATATCTTTAAAATCCGGTAGTTCGTTTTTAAACTATTTTACGTAGTCGGGTTATAGTTTTTAAAACTTTATTGAAACAATAATATTACATGAAAAAGTTAACACAAAAATGTTTACAGTTTTACGTGTTAGTACAAGATTAATAAAATGAATTTATATTTTATTTAGAACATAGAAAACTTGATTTAGAAATACTTAATTGTAATTAGTTGTGGCGTTAATGGTTGAAAATAAATATTCGTTAAAAGTTAATGGTTGAATAAAAATATCGATATGTTTAATGGTTGAAAATATCAGTTGATATTTTTATGCAGATACATTATTTTGATATTTTTATCTGTAGTTGAATATGGTTGAAAATATTAGTTAATATTTTTATGCAGATACACTATTTTGATATTTTTACCTGTAGTTGAATATGGTTGAAAATATTAGTTAATATTTTTATGCAGATACATTATTTTGATATTTTTATCTGTAGTTGAATATGGTTGAAAATATTAGTTAATATTTTTATGCAGATACATTATTTTGATATTTTTATCTGTAGTTGAATATAGTTGAAAATATTAGTTAATATTTTTATGCAGATACATTATTTTAATATTTTTATCTGTAGTTGAATATAGTTGAAAATATTAGTTAATATTTTTATGCAGATACATTATTCTGATATTTTTATCTGTAGTTGAATATGGTTGAAAATATTAGTTATATTTTTATGCAGATACATTATTTTGATATTTTTATCTGTAGTTGAATATGGTTGAAAATATTAGTTAATATTTTTATGCAGATACATTATTTTGATATTTTTATCTGTAGTTAAATATAGTTGAAAATATTAGTTAATATTTTTATGCAGATACATTATTCTGATATTTTTATCTGTAGTTGAATATAGTTGCGAAATATTAGTTAATATTTTTATGCAGATACATTATTCTGATATTTTTATCTGTAGTTGAATATGGTTGGAAATATTAGTTAATATTTTTATGCAGATACATTATTTTGATATTTTTATCTGTAGTTGAATATAGTTGAAAATATTAGTTAATATTTTTATGCAGATACATTATTCTGATATTTTTATCTGTAGTTGAATATGGTTGAAAATATTAGTTAATATATTTATGCACATATTTTTTTTTGATATTTTTTACTGTAGTTTAATATAATTATTACGCGTTTATTTTTATAGGTTTATTCGATGAACTTTCCTTCATACTTTAACAGGCTAAGGACTGTCTAGCATAAAACACAAAAGATAAATACTTAGTGCCTAAAGTCGAAAAAATGCATCCGCATAAAATAACAGAGTCAGTTGAATATATCGAAAAGAAAGCTGTTCCATACGCCGAGTAACATCATTCTTCCTTATGATAATGGAATAGAGTTTAATTTCATTGCAACTGTTACTACTTGTTTGACTCGCACATTTTATCGTTTTACACCTCGTCTCACTCACGACGCCACTCGTGTCCTAAATAATGCATTCAAATTTAGGCTCTAATCCTTTTACTTAATGCTTAAGTTAACTTACTCAATAAACCAATAAATTTATAAGAAAGATTGGATATGATATTTTTATTCTTTGCGGACTAGCGTTGTAAATATTCATTACGTAATTTTATCAATCGGTTAGATTTATCTATACGAATAAAACTTTAAGTTGCGTTTAATTATCAACGGCTCGAATAAATATTTTTATTCGATAAGGTTAATCATATTTATTGAATAAATGGGATACTTTTTTTTATTAGTTAAATTTAACTGATAATAGATACATTCACCATCTCTAATTGTAATCATCAAATTTAAAATAATAATCATGAAATGTGATTTGAACCGCCTAATACAAGTGGGTATAGACTTAGACGTTATGTGCTCTAATGTAGCACATTTCTGCCTGCCTTTGGTAATGAAAGCCTTGAACAAAACTCGGGTGTTGTTGTTACTCTGGAATTTTACAGTGAGTATGATTTGTCAAATACGAGTTGTTGTGAAACATTTATTTTAAATCTTTTTAGCGGTAACTTACACGGCTTACACCTACAGTCTTTTCAAAAAAATGTTGAACGAACGAACAAGAAATAAATTGTTTATTTTTACCCTTTAAAACTCGGAGTTAGAACACTGACTTCTTGGAAACAAAACTCCAGAGCTAAGAAATAATCAAAATTATAGAATACTGAGGCATCCGCTTGCTCTAACCTTCATGACGTAATCAAGTCATTCGTACGTTTTAGCATTAATATATACAATACCTTATTTGTTGAAATGTATTTTCATATGCACAGTTTCTTATGTAACTAAATGTTATTTATTTACCTACGTTCTTAGCTAATAAATTAGTTATACTCCTGTGAAATATTCCCTCGTCATAGCCATTATCTATACCATCCGTTATCTCCTATTGTTCTGTTATAGGTAGTAAAACAGACGTCAGATCCCACCTGAAAATACACGGACCAGTAAATTTTAGTTTTGTTACGCAATAACCACAAACTCCCTCATACCATTAGGCCGATGCTGCTATTGCTACATCAAAATGTCAGTCTTGACGTCAGAGGACTGAGAGGGCGAGAACTCCGTTTAAAATAACCACCACCTTTATATAAAGAAGTATTAATAGGTACACCTAAAGGTATACTACAACTACACAGACTATAGGCCTATAGTAACAAAAATTAACTGTTTAAGTCTCTTCTAGAATAATTTCTTATTATATTTTATTAAAAGACACACGTCCAATCCAACCACAAGGTAAAGACGAGCTGGTAAATGTTGCAGGATGCAGGCAAATTCCAACCGGCCAATCTGTAAGTATTGGGGGAGACTTTTAATCAACAGCGGACATCTTATGGCTAAAATGATGATGATGATGGACAGTACACAACAAAGCGCTATGATATGTGCATGAAATTACTTAGAAAAAGATATTTTTTTAAATAATTACCAAGAGCTTAATTTGCTTAACATCAGTGCTTTAGTAATATCACAATGAGTATCATGGAAAAAAAAGTTTCCACTAGTCTGGGCAAGAAAATGTGAGAACCTTTATAAAACGAACCTGTTTGGCATAAGAAATAGATACTTTACCTATCTTATTAAATTGGAATTATTTAACACTACTCGGCACGGGTATTATGCAACATACCTTTTTTATTAATTATTTGTCCCGACGCGACGTTTCGGCCTAATTACCTAAGCCGTCGAAACGTCGGGACAAATAATAAATAAGGTACGTGCTGTGTAGTGCTAAATAATTAAAAAATGTAACAAGAAAATTTTAAACGTTTTTAATTGGAATTTATCATTAAGCTTTTTATGATCTAACAATAGGTAATTTCTTATGAAGTTAAAAATTATTTCCCAGCGCCTATTTTCCTGTTTTTTACTAAGAAGTTGTAATGGCGTTACGATGTGTTTTTTGGACGTGCTAGTTACGCTTATTTTCGTGCTTCCCCGAATTGTAAACGCAAATCGGAAAACCTGAAAACAATATTATCACGTGATAAAACAAACGAAAATGTTTACTGGCTTTCAATACGATCGGTTTCGTAACAGTACAAGATTAGATTGCATTGGATGCGTTCTATAAAAACCCGCGAAAATAGACCAATGGTTATTTTGTAGGGCGCCATTGACGTCATACCGTGTGTGTATTGATGTGAGCTGTTACAGGGGCCGGCCCTTTGCATTAATGTAGTGTTGTTAAGTAATTCGATAAATAAAATGTATCGACATTATACTGTCATTTTGGCGGTTAGAGGACTCTTGCCTTCATCATCATCACCATATCAGCCACAGGACGTCCACTGCTAAACATAGACCTCCCCCAGTGACTTCCAGATTGGCCGGTTAGAAGCGGCCTGCATCCAGCGGCTTCCTGCATTCTTTACCAGGTCGTCTGTCCACCTTGATAATTATTATATTAGTTATTCCGGGCTACAGCATATGGGCTGCCTCTATTTTCCCACGCGCCTCAGTTCTGGTCCAGCTCTTTAGATAGTTGTATACAGGAACGCTTTTCGAGAATTTTATCGATGGTTTTAATGTACCTAGATACACAACACTACATAAAAGCGTGTGTGATCCAATTCTATGTTATTGCATTGGCAAATGTTTACACCGGGCAGACAGTTTGATGCCACTCTTTTGATGTAAGTATTACAGTTATATGAAAGTTTTTCCGGAAACTTTGAATAGCTTTCTATGTCTCGTTTCTTTTCAACTAGCGATTTTCCATCGACTGTAACTGTCTATATAAAAATACAATCAATTGTCTTAAGGTGCAGACGAAAAGCACTATTCTTTTGATTTCTATATAAAAATGATGTAAAAGTATAACATTTGAAATTGCAGTCACGGCACAACCGCGAAATGTAATCGTCTGGAAACTTCATATGATTTGCGCACGCGGCTTTGAGGATTAAATCCGTCTTCAAAAGTACAGTTTGCGTATCTTGGACGATAGCCACACGTTGCTGTCGCATTTGCAACGCTTACTTTTCACCATTTATATTAAACCAGAGAAATAACCCCAATGCAATTCGATCTATAAATCGATGGATCAGAGTCGAAATTGGTCCGGGTGCTCTTCTGATGCCATAAGGGAGACCTTCCACTACCTGACTTCAATCACGTTTATGTCAGTTGAGTTGGGTTTCCTTAGGATTGGATTGGATACCTGCCTTTTTATAGAAAACCTTCACCATGGTGAATTATTTTTACTTGATTAAATACTTGTCACGGTATTATCGTCATGGTTCAACCTAGAGTTTTACAACTTGAGATCCCCGAACAAAAAATAAATCTATAAGCATTATAGTGGCAATGGCTCAGCGTTTTTGGATAATTTGGTGTTAGGGATCCAGATTCAAAAAAGGTCAATATAATGCTTTAATTTAACCATAGCTCAACATAGTTCTCGGACTATAGATATCTATCATTTTGCCTGTTTTGCATGCAATGTCTTCCTGTAACTGCTTGCAATGTGTAACTGCAACATTTATCATGCATCGATAGTGGACTCTTAACGGCCTTCAGTGTTGCATTAAAAACCATTAAAACCATTAAAACCAATTTATTTCTGTAAATAGGCTTAAACTAAGCGCTTTTACACGTCCCAATATTTTTTTTTCCCTAACACTACTTCGGGACAATTTTGGGCTAGCGCCGAGAAGAAGTAGCGCAAGAAACTCGGTCACTATTGTCAGCCTCTTTTTAAATAGTATATATTTTACATTACAAGATAAATGTACCTGTGCGAGCAGGGCAGTATTTATTTCCAAATATTTTTATCGTTTATGTAATCATTTACAGTATAATATCCTTTTTTCATTAAAGTTGTTTTAATATGCGATTTAAATTTTAACAGGGGCAGTTCTACAATAAACGCTGGTAATTTATTAAAAAAGCGAATACATTTTCCCATAAACGAATTACCCACTTTATGCAGTCTGAAATTGGGAACGGCAAGCTTATTCTTTCTTATTCCGTGTGTTAAGATTATGAATGTCACTTTTCTTAAGGAATAAGGACAGGTTTTTGCGGATGTACATTATATTTTCATAAATAAATTGGGATGCTACTGTAAGTATATTAATTTCTTTAAACAGTTCTTTTAAGGAGTCTCGGGGTCCAAGGCCGTAAATTGCCCGTACAGCTCTCTTCTGCAGTACAAATATAGATTCAATATCTGCTGCTGAGCCCCATAACAATATTCCATATGACATTATACTATGAAAATAGCTAAAATAAACCAATCTTGCCGTTTCAACATCAGTCAGTTGTCTTATCTTTCTCACGGCATAAGCAGCAGAGCTAAGTCTTCTCGACAGAGTCTCGATATGCGCACCCCATTGCAAACGGGAATCTAAAGTGATTCCTAAAAATGTAGTGGAACTAGATGTATTAAGTTGTTCATCTTTTACAGTAATATGTGTTGAGACAAGTTTTACGTTGGGCATTGTGATACAGATAAAAGAACAAACATAGTAATGGTTTCATTATCTATTTCATCGTGACAACAGAAAAAAAACTGTTCTATGGGAGTGGATGCCAATCCAGGACATTAAAATTATATTCTACCGTAAGCGACACTTTACGACATAAAGTGCTCGTCCGAGGTAATAATTATATTTCATTTCACGACGCCATGTCGCACCTGCTACATGTCATCCGTCCATAATTATATTATAATTAGTAAGTATAATCATAATTAAAAGGACCATCAAAGGTCGGCCTCGTTCTGGCACGTTGTCGCAGTGAAAATTACATAGGCTTTTGGCCTTCACTGCTCATAGTTAAGGCTTGGTAACAATGTTAATGTTAGTGGTGTAACGAATACCTTACAAATATAAATCCTGACTTTAATCTTTTGGTGATTGTCACTTCGCCAGCTTTCAATTATTTTAATAAAAGAAAACAATGAATATTGGAGATAATAACAATATGTTTTCTTTTTTTGTCGGTCTGTCTATCCGTCCAAAAATTGTACAAATAGTCACATAATCAGCTGCTGATTTACAACTACTTTTACATGGTATGGAATTAAAATATATTATTGCAAAGAAGGTGGGTACCTACATGACATTTAATTTAGATACCTACATATTAGTTGTAATACCAAGCAATTTTTAGACGAAATTCAGTTACATAATCAGTGAATTTAAAATAAGAATATATAATTTCGTTTAAATTTAAAATTTAATATTCGAATTCGAATAAATATTTAAGCTAATGGTTATTAAATAAACGGTTCGTTGTAAACCTTACAAGACGGATGGTACCTACAAAAAAATTCATGCATGACCTTATCCTATTGCAAAGTCTCCTTTTCAATAATAGTTTTTAAGAGTAACGATAGCTAGCTGTCTTCGCAAATCAGGTGGACGAGCTTCGGAGAACGGCGTCTGCGCAATGTTTGCCGTCAGAAAGCACAAACCGACTCGTGAGTCACGGATATTGTGAAATTAGATGGATATGTTGCTGCTTTCTTAAGACGAGTTACAGATAAAATAAAGAAGAAGGTGTGAAAAGAGAAAAAGATAAAGTAAAGTTACTCTTAAATAGGGTGAAAGAGGGAATTACTTTGACACAATCTTCCAAAGTAAACAACTTACATGAGAAATACTTAACTAATGCTCCAAACATTATCATCGAGGTAAATGAAAAAAAGGTGATTTTTTTTTCTTTTGATTTTGGTATTGAGTGCAAACTGTTTATTTTATTGGGTAGCAAATCCTGTTTAAGCAGTTACTTTACTACTACTTTAGAAATTGATGTTTCTAGTTGCCTTTGACAATCGGTGAATAGAAGTTCGTCCCTTCTGTCTGTACAGGCTAATCTCCAAAACTCTACTATAGGGATTTTAAACGGTTTTGGCAAATTATTATACAGATTCCCAAGGAAGTTGCCATAGTAAATGATTAATGTTAATTTAAGCTTGCTAAGTCTGTTGTAAAACATGCGGAAGCTTTGAACTAGTTTGTCATAGCTTTGACGTCTAGCTTATCACTTGTTTGAAGGATTGCTAGTTCTCTGTCTAGTTTTACGGTGAGACAGCTCATTGTGATTAGTGATGACAGACTTTGGCCAACTTACGTTAAGAGGCATTTATCACTCACCTTATCTTTTAGGTAAAAATAACTTGGTCATTTAAACATGGTCCTGAACTACAAGGTTAGTAATAAATATTATGTATATTTTTTATGATGGTGGTATCGATCATTAAGAGTTCTACAAAACGATCGCTTAACATAATTATATCGATCGTGTAGTAATCTTATGTTATATGACATTATTCTAGTGAAAGACGTAATATGAATCTCAATTTTTTACTACCTACAAATACACTATCAATGTTTCATTTCTTGCTGAAATAATAATCTTATTAAGGTCATTACGTCATTAGTATTGATAAAAAGTTAGGTATACATGCTGTAACCGAGAAAAATTGCATCAATACGATGATTTGGTTTTATATAATGACGAAAACTTTTCCCCGGTTACTCGAATCATTCAAGAGCTCATACACAGAAAAAGTACGAATAAAATCAAGCTTGTTGATAATTGCAATAGTTATTGTAAGTTGTGTAAATTAACTTTATAAGCTATGAAATATATTAAGGAAATTGTTGACCAAAGACTATTACTTATCGGTGTGCGCAAGAGTTTTCGGCAAAATGTCTCTTGTTGCTATGGTGATGACACTGACTCCATCTTCGGAGGATGTGACCACTTCGGACGGCCATCACGATAAATTAGTGGTCAAGAAACCGTTCTGCAATCTGCAAGGATGGCCGCCTGTACCTACAAACTATTAGTGTTCAGACTGAGGTGAAAGATCATCAAACCAATGGATATCCATTGGTTGGATGACAGTTTAATGGAATTAAATCGCCTTAAATGCAATGGGTTCTATCTAAATTTATTTGAATTTACTAGTTTTATTGGTTTATAATTGGTTTTTAAAAAAATTCTTTCTAAATTTTGATTTTTCTAGATGTGCTGGGACTGCTGCGTCTCCCACGCGGCTAGTTATAGTTTTGTAGGACTTTGATTATAAATTTTGTAATGTGTCATAATATGCATAATAAATAAATAAATAAAATAGCAAAGTACATTGTTTACTACTTCGTAACACCATTGAGAAAAAAATATACTACGTAAAAGTAACACGATGATGTTAGTTCCTTACCTAAAAATAATGGTGAAAACCGCAAATAATCAACTTGAAGAAACATCTTTCATCTGCATCTTTGTTCCAATAAATTGGGGTTTAAGTTTGCATCGCTCATGAAATCTGTTGTATATAAAGCGTATTTTATAAACAACAGATTATTGAAAAACATGGCATAATAATAAAAACGCATTTAAATCTGTACAAACAAAATAATTCAGATCGATTACAATCAATCAACAGCAAAAGTCGCTTACGATTTACAAAGATTAAGTATTAAAAACAGATGTGATGCCATTGATAACAATTGTATGAATCAATTTCTTTATCTATACCCGATAATTAAAAAGGTAATTTACTCAATAAACTCGATAAGATCTATGAACAATAAGAACTTAATATAAAAGCACCTGATAAAGTTAATGTGAAAAACAATAAAAAAAAAACATATTTATTTATGTATATTTTGCTATCGTTCACGATCAAGCTAATAAGTTGATTTCCGATGTTAAATAAATGTAAGAGTGCGCCTTACGGCATACATTGTTTATGTCATTGATAAAAAAAGATTTTATCGCAATATTGAGAAACGGAAATTTCAAGAGGAAAAACTACGCACCTTCCGGTAGTCAGATTTGTATTAGCTACTAAGTACAGCCATATAGCAAACATTCTTCTGGACTAGTTAAAATCGAATCAAACGACTTGTCGTTTGTTTGCGTGCATTTATTACTTTACACAATGTACTCTATTAAAAAATATATAAAATGAGAAATTATTTATTAATGACAATCATCAAACATCAATTACAAGCAATTCTAGCAAGATCATGACAATTATTGCAAGCATAGGTAGATAGAGTAGGTACGTCAACGTGCCTTAAGTTTGCTGGTTTAAATTGGTCTTGGCTTATAGCGATTTTAAGGCTTCAGGCTAGTCCTTTGGGCTTTTTACATCTGGTGGTAAGGTCAGATACTTGCCTTACAAAAGCAAGCACCCCTCCACAATGGGCATAAGAATGGGCACGCGTGATGGAGTATGGCCCTGACCACCTTAATAATTGAAGTGTGGCATGTGCCCTGAATTTAGGTTAAACAAAATTCATTAAGTTTAGTACTTATGTTCATCCGTTAGATACCTAATATAGGTTCGTATATTCCTTAAAAACCAATACTGACTATGTTCCAGTGTAATGCAACTAAATCCAAAGTTATTATATTAACAAATCTTTTATTTAATATCCAGAAGGTCCAGAATTGCGTCAGAAACGGCCATGTTCTGGGTCAACCCCGGTCTTTGGACGAAAATAAACATGTGTCCCGCCATGTCAATCACTGTAAACAGGTAAATAGAACAGCATCATGATCACCTTGTACTATTTATAGAATATGCAATCTTTATAAGGAATATAAAAAAATCGTAGTTAAGGAATCCTTTATTTATAACGATATTGTGTGGAAAAGTTTACGCAAAAAACTTAATTCATATAGCTAAGATACAGTGGTTATCTCTATGAAATTTTACTAATAAAATAACACGTTTTATAAAAAAAAGAACCACCTACTGCGTATGATAATGTCGCAGACGTCGCAGTTGCCAAGAGGCGAGAGCTAATATTATTTTAGAGGTTCATTTTAGTATTTATGATTTAAAGATTGAGATTCGTTCTCTACCTTTGAAGCATTTATCAATATCCGTGTTGAATTTAAAGGTTAAAGAGCCAGTATAATTAAATTATAACTTAATTATTTTTGTTACATCTTAGTCCAGTCCCTTACGTAATAATAAGAGAGATAATAAGACTGAATCATAATTGGAACTGTAAGCTGCTCATCCTAAAGAGTTAAAACAAAATCTTTATATCCTTCTTTGGGAAAGTCTAAGAGATCAACCGCCTGTACTATTTCTGTATAATTTCGGAAAATTGTGAATCTCGCCATGTCAGGGTCAGGGTCACTTCAGGCCAAGGTTACCGTTACTACTCTGACGTAGCCCGCGCCATTCGCGTGTTATTGATCCGTCTAGAACACGTCTGATCCTCGTGGCAGATGAATATATTAGGTATGACGCAGGCGTGTCGTTCACAGTATTTTTATGACCCTCGTCTCTAACGAAGGTAGGTACAATTGTGCGCCTAGTAACGTATTTTTATGAAGCGTTGTTACATCATTCCATTAATGAAGGAAGTTCAATGTCAGAAGTGACAGTCATGTCTGTTCTGCCCATAGAAGCGTAGCGAATCCTAAGTCTATGGTTCTGCCTTGTACAATTATGTAGACATCACTAATTGTTTCATTGCTTGATTTTCGTTAGCATCGTAATCATTCAATTAATTAGGTAGTATTTTCCAGACACAATTCGTATCCACAAAACGAGAAATAACAGTTCTGAAAGGACACTGTTGATTGAGCTTAAAAAGCGTTAAATATGTTTCTTTGAAATACATATTTATCGCTGACAGCGAGATTATTCTTCCAGTTAAAAACATGATTTGAAGCAAAAAATAATGCTACTTTCTTTTGAAGTGGACCGTTAAGACTGATGTTTATAGTTCGAAAATTTTGTTGATTTTACACGACACATTTTCGAGTTGTTTTGATATGAAGAAGAATTTGTTGTTTTCTATTAGTTAATTATCTTTATTAAGGATAGATTTTTCATGTTGTAAAACTATTTGTTTGCGTCAAAGGTTCTCAACTTGATAGTTGATTGTAGTAGTGTTGCTTACAAAGTGCAGTTACTGGTACGTATAATAATAATTTATTCGAAGGGTCGTAGGTCAGTGAGTTTAGAGACATTATCGAAATTTAGAATTGCGCGATTTAAGTGTTATGTTCAAAAGCAAATCTGACGCAAATACCAAAAACATGGTTGCCCACGTAAACAATGAACAAACGTTTCATAAACGTCACTGTTTTTTTGTTTTCGACAAACAACGAAACACGAGTTGTATTACGCTTCTGTACGATTGAGAGATGAAAATTGCGCATTGGTTGTGGCTTGTTTATTAAATTGTGATTAATAATTAGGGAGGTAAGGTGCAGTTTTCGTTGATGAATTCCAATTCAATGACATGACGGTGAAAAGCGACTAATTGCGTCGCGTCGCGTGACACTGTCTGACATTGCTGCTCGAATGTTGACACCCACGCCGGTCTACCTCGCGTCTCTCATATCATATTCGAGTCATTTTTTTTTCTTTTGGCTTTATTAAGCAATCGACTATTCTCTTTTTGAGCCACTCAAGACTTCAAGAGCCAAGCCTCAACAGTTTTGCATTAACACTGAAAAAATAGTCCGTAAACATAAACATTTTATTTACGTCAGTTAGAATGTTCTTGTATATTTCAATTGTTTTTTATTGCCAAGATAGTAGTAGTTAACTAAATTTTTGGAGTTGTTTATTGAATTTAGATTGGTTTGAGAAGCTGTAGAAGTTCTTTGAAACTCTTAGAAAGATTTACGTACTCAATAAATCCTTTTTCATACATGAAACTATATTATTTATGACAGTCCATTCTTTGTTAAGCATGAGGATATTGTTCGTTTGAGTCTTAAACGTGAGGACCACGTCAAACGCTTTCACGGAATTTAGTCGCGGTGATAAATATAATTACGACCTTAAATAAGACATAACGACGTCTGGCTTGTTCACAAAGACTTCGCTACCGCAACTAAAGACACGATTGGCGTCAGTTTCCATCATTTGTTATGGAAAATCTGTAGAAATTAAACACTGAAAAGCGTCATCAAAAGAGCTAAGAAGTTGCATACCATTATTGGCTAAGTAAATCCCCGCAAATGCTTTTCCTGCATTATACATGTCAGTATCTGCGCATTATAATAATATCTCAGTCACAAAGACAACAGATATCACGAATAACTAACTTATGAATGTATCGGAAGTAAAAGTAAATAACTTAAAAACGCAAGCACATCCCATTGATGTCTAGGAAATTCCGTAAAAAATACAAGACAGTTAGGTAACCGCGCAATACTTTTCATGTCAACTGATAACGAAAACCTGATGCAAAAGAAGCAAAATACTTCTCATGCTCGAAGTACTATACCTCTATCTACATTGAACGCAGTAAGTACAATTGGATTTCCAAAAAGGTCATCAATATAATCAGTGAACGTTTTGGTTTCAAGGGAAGAAACGTCACTACTACGTCATAGCCTACACAAACTTTTTCCAACCGCAAAAAATGGCGGTGCAAAAACGACACAAGAGTCACGCCCCTCCGTCTGTATAAATAGAGCACTATTCAAGTCTGCTAGTCTTCCTGGACACCTGATGAGCCAGCCTTGGCAGCCAACGATGAGTTAGTATATCACAAACAAACGCAGCAGTGTGAGAGTAAAGTGCGTTGCATAATAGCGGTCTACCGCAACGAAGGGGCTCGCCAGTCACGTGGGTAGCCAGATGGAAATATAAAACTCCTGTAAAACCCGTGCATGTATACACTGCCAAATGTATCATGGTCGAGCAATGCGAAATCATGGCTAGAAATTTTCTAGAGCAAATATTTTAAGTTGCACACGTAGTAACAGTGAAAATGTATTAAACTCGATTACGTCCATGTTACGTAGGTATTATTCTGCAAATAGTTGTACAGATGTAATAAATCCACTAAACAAGAAAAGTGTAAAATACAGAGTTATTTAAAAAAAATATAGAATATTGTAAAATAGTGAGCTAAATAGATAATATTAAAATAGTTTAAAGGACATTGCATGATAAGAATATACATCCATGCAGGGACCTAATGCATATTCCTTAAATAAAGTTCATAAAATTAGATATCTGCATCGACGAACTAACTTTTTACGAATTATTTCGGATGCTTCAGAAAATAATAAGATCGGTGGTTTGTTGAGGTAAACATCGAACACACTAGTAGGAAGTGTTCTGAAGGTTACACGGTCGGTTGTGATGGACAGACAGGCAAACATTAGCGTACGCCGTACTTACGTAATTTAACTACGTTGAAAATCATGTTTCGGAAGATGAAAGCTGTCACGACACATGAAATTGACGGAGCCATTCAATTCGACATTGTGCTAAGAATCTTTATAGTCCCTAAAATATGAGGAAACATTTTTTTCTGTGAACTGATAGCACTCATAATAACTTACAAAAGAAAGTTCCTAAATGTTTGACATTTATACACACTAGAAAAGATTGACCTCATTTTCAAAAGATACAACTTCTAAATATAATGGATCGCTCATAATGTATCCTGGACTATTCAAAAATAAATTTATGCAAATTACAAGAAAAATTAATGGAGCGATAGAATGACCACAAAACGTAATATCACAAAGCCATTTGTTTAACTTGAAAGTGCGTGATACACGACAATAGAAGTGAACATGAATGAAGTGGCCTATATTTCACGTAAAGCGACTAACTAAATTATTAAGTTACAAACACATTTAGGTTAGTAGGTCGGCAAGCTGCGCCATAATAACACGACTAGTAAGCGATGCAATCTTAAATTTTCCAGCCAAGTTCAGACAATTATGAACTTTACCTCTTGGAGATAAAGCAGAATGTGCTGGATTTAAATTCCAAGCCTTGGGTGATGGAAAGTAAAAATAATCCTTTACCAGGTAGGCGGGAGTGATGTGACAAACGGAGGCGACCTCCTTCGTCACATTGCGTAATTTAATGGGTCAACTGTCTGGATATAACACGAGATATACGTAAAATAGTCATACTAATTTTAATATAACAATACATGTTCTTTGAAATGACTTTTATGTTATTTTTGACCGAAGGATGTATCGCAGGAAAATTAAAATTGTTTCAGTATTTATAACAACAACAAAAAAATATTCCAATTTAAAATATAATTTTAACTTGTCTGCGAATCAAAATTCAGTCATTTATTTTAATGACAAAGCATTCTAACAAAAAAATATATTATAAAAAGTTTTATTTTATAGGTAACGTTTTGACATTTGATATAATATTGATATTTTATTTGTACTGTATTCAGTCACTCACTAGTTCACTACTAACAAAATAATGGTTAAGCTAAAGCATATAATTGGTTCAAACTGTTTAAAGGATTATATTTTAAAATCATATCCAAAAAACAGTTTTCCTATCGACAGCTAAATTCAAACTAAATAAGTAAAACGAAATAAATAATCGGAGATTCTGGAAGCCCGAACTACCGAATCCTATTTTATGTCCAAGACAAATAATGAAACTGCTGATTGTTCATTTAATGCTTTCTGGACAGCATCAGACTAGGCAAACTGCGCATTAGGAAACTAAAAATAGTCTCAAAAAACACATGCGTGCTCCTTTGCTGAATTGATTACAGCCGTAAGCTTCTTGTTTTTAATTACAACAAAGCAGGAAGCCGCAGTTTACGAGCTATTTTGGCGAATTCGGCCATCAAACATTTAATTTGTAACTAAGCAATAGGCTAGATTACTTGACGGAACATAAACATACTCGTATATCTAGGTAAGGCCACGGACCAGTTGTTATCACCATAAGGTTTTTAGTGCAGACTTTTTTCATAGAAATCAGGGGCATATTTAGAAATACCAATAAGATAACGGTCATAGTTATGGTGTAAAACAACAGGAAAAAGAGGGAGAATGTAGAAGTATTGTCGGTATTCGGAAAGACGATGAATGCCTAAGGTAATGAGTACATATAACCCAACGACTGTTAAGTAGGAAAGGAGGAATTACTGACTGATAAAAAGTTTATAATTTTATTGATGATTCATTGTCATCTGCAAATTAGAATGAAAAATTAAGTAAGTTTGGCACTAGAATAGTTTGTTACGGGATTGCTACCATGTACCTTTTGAGTTCCCGATATTTCGGCACTGTTTCAAGCGCCATGATCACGGAGTTACTCTGTGATCATGGCGCTTGCAACAGCTAATGTTAGTGACCATGAAACTTTAAAAGTTTGGCACTGGTTGGTTCCTTGTCTAACGAAACAATGTTTATTAAATCCACTATTTTCCTATGAAATTTGAACTTGCAGACCTTATTCAAAAGTCACAATAATTCAGCAACGTTTCCACTTAACAAAATTAAACTACCAGTAATGTTACTATTAACACAATTGATAGTGACAACCTTCCATCCTGACCAATTAATAATAATTGTCGTGGGCATGACGAAGTAGGCACCATACCAGCAATTAATGAAATTGCAAAATAAAAACAAAACTATTTACACAAATAAGTCGCTCCTGCACATGTCGTGATGTCCGGAGCTAAAAGTAACAAAACATGTGAGTTGCAACGTGACAGCAATCGAGATACTAATTCATTCATTCAAAGTGTAAATTAATACGACTAAATACCAGGAATATTTTAATAACGGATATTGTAGCATCCGTTTTGATTATATCTGCAATTGTTTTTATTGCAAGATTGTAATATAAACAAATAAACTAATTTGATAGACAGTTAAACGCAGATACTACGGGTCTAAAACTCTTAATCACTATCGTCAAGTAATTTTATGAGACAATATTAAATTAGACTTTAATCGTTATACGTAATATGACTTCTGTTGCTAGATTCGCATTTTTTTAAAATGTCAATTTATTACCCAGACAGTCCTGAAACAACTGTTTTTAAGTCACTTTTGTCGCGAAGAAATTACGAAGATTCGTAATGTTTTGAAGCAAGACATATTCAATGAACAATCAGCAAGCAAAGTCAGAAATAAAATGGTTGTTGATATATTTTATTTTGTGTTATGATAATAAGCAAAATACTTTAGTCAATATACTTAGGTATTATTCAGGTATAACATATGTATAACTGGAATCGAAGTTGAGACTGAATTGTAAACACATTTTACTCAAATATGGAATAATAAGTGGATACAATGCAAGCACTTTTCAGTACAGTTTTATTTATAAAGAAGCAAATCTTCTGGGCAAGCTCGCTCCATCGTAGATCCCATCTATGCTCTAGAGCAAGATTGGGGTCAAGAGCAAGCTCATCTCAAATAAAAAATAAAAACAACACTGCATGGAAAGTTTTGTGTAGTGCAATAACTTCTTCAGACGTTACATGGACCTAGGAAACACAGAAAAGTAATGTGTAAACAATAAGAATTTATGTATTGTGTGTGTTTTCTGGAAAAACATCTGATTCTACTTGTTTTAGTTCGTGTCTAAAGAACAAATATACAGTGAAATGCAAAAAATGCATTCATTATTTATAAAATAAACGTCGGTGTTAAAAAGTACATAATGTCCTACATACACACCAAGATTTAGGTCGTAAAAAGATATAATATTCTCATTCATTGTGTATATTTTATAGATATTTGAATGTTTGCCAGTTTTATGAGCCGTATAATCTTTTGTCAAATTAAGTTATAATAAAAGCAGGAGATCGTGCTCCTTTGGCGCTCTTTGGGCGAGGCTTACGTCCAGCAGTGGACTGCAAAAGGCTGAATAGATATCTAATTCAATACAATACATTATATCCTAAATCACACCAAGATTCTTAATATTATTGATTTTTACTTTTCTTTGAAATAATTTCTTATTATTTGCATTGAACAGCTTTCATTAGCGTTAGAATCATTGGCTACGTGATTATTTTAATAATAAATATGGAACTATTAATAATGTCACTAGTCGTCTAATCGTTTGCCAAACGAATCCGGATGGGATAATAAAGCAAAACAAACAAACATAATGACTTCATAACGTGAGTACTTAAATATTTAAAGGCGACTAAACTTTTGGTAATTTGCCAGACTGACTATATTGATTCAGAAAATGAGGCTAATGAACGTTTTACAGGTATTTTTTTTAATGAAATGTACGACATTTTAATGTCATGGTAATGTAAGAATTAAATATTAGGTTAACGAAAAAGCAAATAGGTATCAACGTGTGTGCCTGTAAAGTTAGAGCATTTTGATCAAAATAAACTCCGATAACAAATTTAAAAATAATCAAAAATATCGCAAATTAACTTATTATTTATTAGTAACACAAAATCAGTCTTTGAACTCATGTTTTCGAAAACACAGCAATTAAAACTTCTTTGAAACGTGCTCTACATCAAGATCGGGAACGCTAAACTCTGAATAGGTTAAGTGAGAAAGCAAATTAATTATGAAAAACATAAAAGAACATATTTCAATTGTCATTAATAACTTATTATATGATTTCGATCAGAAAAATCGCGCCCACTTTGAAACACCTACACCTACAAACATAAACACAAAAATAGTCCATGTATTTGGGTAAAAATAAGTCGTGACAGCGATTGTGTGATTGCCATTGGAGTTGAGCTGTCCGTCACGTTTTTAATTTAGTATTGATTTCAACAAACTATAGAACAATAATCGTGAGTTGAAAAACAAAAGCTCTGTTTGAAATAGCTTGCAAAAAACTGCATACACCTCTTAAAAAAATCAAACAAACCGAACGACTCGTTTGGTGTAGGGGCATGGTGAATCGTTCTGAATGCCCTGTATTCCCAGTTGGTGTCAAAAAATTCAAAGAACTAAACTAAATTTTGCTCGGGACTGAGTGTGCTGCCAGACGACCCTGGCAAAATTCATTGTTTGGTCATTACAAGTTGTAAATCAAGAATATTAATAACTTCGAGACCAGGATATTTGGTGTTCTGTCTGCCGCAGACACATTTCATTCCATTTATCATTTAAACTACTTTGAGTTTGATGCACTATTTTATTTGACGAAGGTTCTCAATACCTCTCACTACCCTGTTCGAGCCGTTACATCAATTACTCTATCAACCTTAATTGAAACGCGCTAGTAACGGCCGCGGTGGTCATGCCCCACCTATCATGGAGCAATTTGTACATATTAATCGATGAAGCTTTTATGATCGTATGTCTGTCTATTGTGTCAATTCCTCACAATATTCCGGTAGGTACTACATCATAATGGTTTTAATTTAATGTTACTATCACGATATATTTTGAAAGTATGAGGTGGATGGTGTGATAATTGAATTGCAAAAGAAAAATAACTAAAGATACCTATTCGTACCTACTACTACTTAAGAATGCTGATTGTCTGCTGCCACTCTTTTAATTTAATTTAAGTTTAAATCTTTATCATTATTTTATTTAAAAAAAATAACTGTCACAGTAAGCAAAGTGGCTTTTGTTTGCTAAATTTTTAATTTATTTCTCATAGTTTAATCCTTCTTAAAATCTTTTCTTTAATTGGCTTTAATTACTTAACCAAGGGCAAGTGCATTCTGGGAAGGCAAAACGCCGTCTAAAGCTTGGATAGGTTTTTTAATCATTTCAAATATTTCACGTAGAAATTGATTACGTAAAGACAAAGTTAAAATCTTTTAACTTTGTCTTGTGATGTTTTATACGTCTTTAAACACATTTTAAAGACGTGGAATAAACTGTTTATTTACTACGTACAAGATCTAGTCTAAACAACGAAAACTAAACAGACAAGAGTTTATGTGAACAGTCGAAATAACCTGATCAGCGTCTGGACTTCCATTGGAGCTCGTCTTTTATGTCAGACTTGTAAACAATTTTGTTTCAAATTGTAAACGAACTCAATGTCTGCTGTCAAGCTATTACTCGTAGATGCCTAAAAACGTCATAGTTTATACTTTTAGGTAGCAACGGATTTAAACATGTCTCTGACTGACGTAACATTCACTTCTCCGTCAAGTTGCCGAATAGTCACGCCAATACCAGTATCTGGAGACCGGAGATGCGGTCTGCAACTGTGACCTTTGTGTCATCATTAAGGGGACAACAATTATTTTGCAATATTCCTACCGCTATCTATTGAAATTATGGACATTTATCTATCCTTTTTCTTTTTTTTCTTTTTAATTGCGTCATTCACTTTTGCGTGTTTACGTAGGTAACTTAAGGTGTAAAAGATACCGATAATTCTGTATCTAGTAACTGATCAGTCGACCAGTGAGACCGCCTGTAAGAGCGAGAGAGTCTCTTTGCAGATTGGCCGGTATTATTGTAAGATACCCTCCAAAGGATTTACGATCCAAAATTGACATATTCCCTTGCTATTTATTTTTAACAGTAATACTTAGTTATATTTCGGTAAGGAAAGGTCATGCATGACTGCAATTTGCAATTGACTTAATAGTAAGCAATTGAGCGCACACGCATAAATATTTCTATTTCAAGATTTAGAACGTTCCAAAACATTACCTATTAGTCTTGTTACAGAGTGACGTGTCCACACGTCGACCTCGGGTTCAGTCTATTTCGGTCTTACAGTCTAGCAGCTATGATTGACTATTACACAACTGATCAACAACTTCCTAATT
This sequence comes from Anania fuscalis, assembly GCA_950371115.1. Lineage (NCBI taxonomy): Eukaryota > Metazoa > Arthropoda > Insecta > Lepidoptera > Crambidae > Anania > Anania fuscalis. The sequence continues at coordinate 5,477,345 of OX493337.1, forward strand.
TTGAATCCGAACGTAGTGAAACGACAATTCACTGTAGACATCTTTTGCAAAACTTGAACCCGGTAGTGTGATGTGCGAAATTTATGATATAATTGACATTATGATCATACTGATGTTGATCGTTTTAATTTATACTAAGTAATTTTACAATCTATAGATTCAGATGGCTATTAAAATACTCCCAGAAACTAGAGCTAGACTTATTGTCTCTAGAAATAAATCGATATGAAAGTTACATGAAATTCTATAGTTTTTCTTAAAAGGTTATTGAAAGCATTTTCCATAAAAATAATTCAAAATTACCTACTAGGTTTTAGTGTTTTCGTAATATTGAAGTAGCAAAGTGCACTGATCGACTTTATAGCTGCATTAGGTGTTATGCAACACTCGAATGGGAATAGCTAGGCAGCTAAAATGTTATGGATTTCCCGCCTCGTGTAAACGTGTCCAAAACAAACGATCGGCTTGTGATATCAGCTATTTATACTTTACTACTCCTAAACTATAGTAGAGAGAGAGAGTTTAGCAGGCGAGACCAGGGTTGGCTAACTGTCAGAAACTGTATCATCATCATTTATCATTTCAGCCATAGGACGTCCGCTGCCAGGGGCTTGCTGCGATACATATAGGCAATTAGGCAGTGCCTACCTGGTAAATGAAATGAGGTAGGCAGTAGGTACTTACAAACGTGTGTCATTGATGAAAACTACTAATTTACACCGATAAAACTCCAAAATAAGTATCTACTGCCTACCTCAAAATAAAACCAATGCCCGCCACTGTCCGCTGCTGAACATAGGCCTCCGTTAATGACTTCCAGATCGACTAGTTCGAAGCGGCCTACATCCAGCTGATTCCTGCAACCTTTACTAAGATCTCGGCCCACATTGTAGGTGGGCGTTCTAAGCTGAGATAGCCGGTGCGTGGCCTCCATTATAAAACCCTTCACTCAAAAAACTTTACTTGTTTAAAATTGTTGCGTAATTGAACTACCTAGGCACGAGAAACTTTTCTCACCGAATGAATGAATTTTCAGGTAAAGAGGCTTGTTCTTTACGTCCCACTTTACAACAGTTTAACAGAAAATATGGTATAATAGTTTTGACTATTTAGTAATTATATCATTGAAGTAATATATAAGTCAATGCACGCATCTATAAGTTCATGCAAAATACAAATAAATAAGCTACATAGTTGTTTATCAGTCACGTGTTATTGATTATGATGCTTTAATACAACATTTTTTTTATGTTTTTTTTATTTTTATAGATTAGCATAAAAGGTAGTTGAGTGCAAATAAAAATATCATTTACTTCCATCTCTTGGAGTAGATTTTATCTCAATATTGACAAAACAAGTCATTAAACATTTGTTGAATAAAATACAAAACTTAAAAACAATGTTGTTCAGAAATAAACAAAAAATACAGTTCTCGAAATCACCTAGCTACTCGGTAATTACCAGCCACCTTGAAACAAACTACAAGATGTAAACAGTGGTGTGTCACCGCTAGACTGTGAGTTCAGACATTTTAAAAACATACTATAGCAGTTGATATTGAAGTCGATCAATCAGCAATCCAAATCCAATTATTTACCTAAGAAACTCTTGTGTTCCACTTTCAAAAAAATTATCAACTTCATTTCACGTAATTTGTCTTTTGCAAAAAGTCTGATTCCCAGTCAATCAGCGATAAATTAAAAAGAGAATGATCCACTTACCAACATGCGATAAACTGGTGAGATCTGACTCTGAAATGAAAAAAACAATAATGTGTGAAAATAATGCAATGGAGTGCGTGCAACATAATAAGGCCTTCATGTCATTATGGAACGGCTAGTACTACGGATGGTAATGACAACTATTTTAATTATATAGTAATTGGAAAAAAAGTACTTGATATTTTTTTTTCACGTGTAAAAGCGTCAAGAGTATCTTGAGAGATTAAAAACATTTATGAAACTAATCTAATACTCTCGCCTCTTTAGACCTTTACACGAAAACTTCAGTAACAAGGCTTTAAAATTTTAATTACTCAACGTTTATTCGAGAGTTAGATGCGTCAATGATCATATGAAATGTTAAAACAGATGTACCTAAGTGAAAACAGAGTAAATTCTAATTAATATATATTCGTATCATTTTTTTACCTAACATAGCTAATTAAAGCATGACGTGATAAGTAATATTTGAGTTTCTTCTAAAACAGAAAACAATTCTTCCTGCAGATCTTTATGACATGTTCGGCAAGTCTTATAGAAGAAAAAATTTGTAATTATATACGCTCAGATATGGTCGAGCTTAAGTATCTTAATGCATAATATAATCATTAGCCACGACAGTTCCATCATTACACAAAAGGGAATAGCGGTCAGATCAAGTCAATAATTCCGCTTTATAAGAGCAAAACAAACTCTGCGCAGGAGTATTCAATTGTTTCCTTGAGTCATTTATTTCCGCGGTTATTGGTATTCTGCTATTGTCTGTTTGTTGTTGTACCGTATCTGAAATCTGATCAATTTTAATTGTTGTTTTATTGTCTACAGTCTCTGAATTTGTTATTAGCTTTTTTGCAACTACTTCCCCAGTGTTAACACGTTTATTGAAATGTGTTGTTGCTGTTATTGTGTAAACTTGAACTTGTGTTCCACTATACAGGTCATTGCCCTTGTGAATGTAATTAAAAGCAGAATAAGTGTCATTTATTCAACTGTTCGAGGGGCTCCTTTCGTTTTTACTCGTCACCATTTATTTATCATCCTGCAGAAATTATTTTGTTCAAGTAATTTATCATTCAAGTCAAAACCTTTGTCTCACTTAGATTACCGAATTCACAAACATGCTATGACGCATGCGGATGCGTATTTACTGAGTCTGTTACAATTTGGTCACAGCTGATGAAAAGGCCAAATATGACGTACGAGATAATTGCGGACAAAACATAGATCAAAATAATATAACGCATAGGCAATCGCGGTCAAAAACATCTTGCAAAACCAGATTCAGATCCCGTTGAACTCGTGATAAATAAATATCATAATAATCATATGTGGAATCAATAATATTTATCTCAAACGTATATGGTCTGTTCCATAAATTGTTTGACAAATAAACAAGTCTAATCTCGGAAATGGAAAGTTTTTAAAGTCAGGCGTATTTACGGTCTAGGTATGTAATACATTATAGAGACCACAGTAAAATACGGTGCACAGGCATAATGCTAGTTAATAAAATACCTAATGAACCCTAATTATTATAGAACACAGAACGAGATTTATGAATTTTGTGGTAATGACATAGAGGACATCTGAGGTTAGGCTGTAAAGGTGTAGTAAGTGATGGCAGTTATCTTAATTAATTTAAATTCCAAAGGCGAGTGTCAACTTAAGAAAAAAGGCGATGCCATAATATTTTCTAAACTGGCAACCTGATAATCTAACATTAAACCCCTTTACCGAAGGCTTATAAATAGCTTATGATAATTCATAACAAATAAGTGTAATAGTTATTATGATGTTGCTACTCGATACTGACCTGATACGCAAATACGTCAAACATTTTGGTAAACACGATAAAAATAAAGGGAACAATCACGTTGCGGTATTATTCTGGTCTCCAGGGGGGCAGATAACGTTATCTCTCAATTATAATTATACCTAAGTAATCTTTTGACTCTCTAACCTTTGCTTGTGAAACAAACTTCTCCTCTGGCTCTGCCTACGACATTTTTGTTAAAAGGTCAAATGGCATTTTTTTCAAATTCTACGGAAAATTGTCTAACGGATAGTTTGTATTAATAGGTACAACAATTATCCTGTTACCTAGTTCTTGCATTAATATACGTAATATAACGGTGGTATGCATAAAGGACGTCTAAAACCGCAATGGTTGAGTAGTTTCAATAAATATGGAGAGCTGCGGCCAAAATGAGGTCTGACCAGGCAGGATACATCAATGTGGAGGAGAAAGAAAATTAAAGCGAACATTTTCACAAGTAGGACCAAGAAGAAGGTAAAAATAAAACGACTTTACACCTCATAATTATTCCTCATACGTATGCCAATAAACGACAGAATGGTCAGAAGACAGACCAACAGACAGTTTTTCTATTCGGTAATGATGATAAACAGATCTATCATTATAACTGTAGCCAATGATGATGCATTACACATTGATGATAGCCTCTAACTAAACCAATTTGTTTGTAGGAAAAACAAGATTGTTATCAATGGAATACACCAGTGCCCTCGGATCAGAGTTCCTTGATAGTTGATAAGCCTGAGAACGAACCGATTGTGTGCAATTTGCCGTTGCATTTCGTCACGGAGCAAGACAAACTGTGAACGGTAATAAGAGGCAATTAATACTAGATGCAAAAACGTAGATTCCCACAGAAACTTTAATTAGAAAGTTAATGATCATTTGTGCTATCAAAACAACGCAAAATAATATACGCGCTTGCAAGTCGAACACAAATTGAATAATATACTTCCTAGTACAGTTATTTAGTTTGATATTTTGAAACAAAAAACTTAGAGAGTGGAGTTTGTTAACAGCTATTAATAAAAGAAAATGGAAATACTTTATTTATAGGTAGCTATCTTTTGACTTTGCTAAACCTTGTTAATATGTTCTGGACATTGAACTAATGCTGACTTCATCTCATCATCAGTCAGGTCATTCATGTGATCTAAAGTTCTTATCATTATTCATTATATTGAGGTCAGGAGTATTCCAGTCCCCGAACGAATACAGTAATGTAAATCATTTACTACATAAGGTTAATAAACGAAAGTCTGCAGACACAAACTTAAAAATTCATAAGAAAAAATAAATTAAAACTTGTTCAATGATTTATAAACATCACAAAAGCGACTTTTAACTTATATCAAATTGTCCGTATAGAAGTATTTTATGCTCCAGCAACACAGAAATTGTAATAATTAATTTATAGATTATCGATTTAATCATCAAACGGCTGATCGGTAAAGTACATCTGTATCTGGATTAAAAAACTATGAAAAGACAAGAAAATAGTCGTATTTCGAAATTTATATGAATGTATCTTACATAACGATGTAATGTAATCAGATTTTACTTCTGTCTGTGAGTTCTGTCACAAAGATCTGTTTGAAATCTTAATTATTCGATTTCTGGAAATACATGTGCTCGTAGGAAATAACCAATTACCTACACACAAACCGCAAGGCAACTAAAACTAATTTATAAAAAATGCGTAGGAGCGTTTGTGTGGATATTTATGATGGGTAGTAGTCAAAACATTGGCTTCAACCAATACATTCTCTGGTGTGGTAATAATTCGTCTTTCAAATTCACGCTGTATTTTTTCCAGTCTTCAAAACTATCGTAACTAGGTAAGTATGTTTCACGCGCATTATTTAATTTAGCTCTCAGTGTCATTAGAAAAGCATTCTAGAACCAAGTAGAAAGTATAAGAAAGTTTGACAGTTGACATAAATTGTTTTTCATGTGATAATAGGACGGCAAAGTTAGTCACTCAAAATGAAAACTAAATATTATTGTAGCTTCTTCATCTTTGCGTGTCAACTCACTCAGGCTATTAATATGTGAGGACCAAAACTCAGCCACCGACATAGCACTATCGGTGGCCTTGTAAAGATCCTCGCGTGTACAGGTGTAGGGACACGCAGGGCATGACATGAAATGCTACATAGACATGCACTTTCCAAGTTGTAATCCCACTTGTGCATGTTCTCCTTGCTTCGGCCTACTTGGGTCCGTAGTCTATTTAGGGACTTCCAGGTTGCCCAAGGTAGATCATGTCCAGGGGGCAGTTGCTCTGATGGCTCTATATTCGGGTCTATGTGATATCTCTTCTTCGATAGGTTTAAGCGGGTATCTTTAACATCCCCGTCCAGAGGGGGAACTTTTTTAATAAATTTATGACGACTCTTTAGCCTCTGGGCCACCGGCACGTGGTGGTGTAAGGGGTGCCGCGGGTCATTTTCTTTTTTACGACGCTCCAGATTGCTAGCCACATCTCTCCGGTGTCCGGGGAGCGACTATTGTAGCTGTAAGTACATAGTACTTTGTAATAATTTGTTATCTAAAATCAGTCGTATAAATAAAAACGTAACTATATTTGCTTACAAATTGTCTTCAGTACCTAATTAATCTCTTTTAATCATGTAGTGCTAATAACGCTAAAACGTCTTTGCTAATAGCGTGACGGCGGCGTCGTAAAAATATCACGTGCTCAATGCCGTACAACAAAACACAACATAAGCCGCGGAAAAACGCAAACAAACAATAAAAATATTGTTTGAGAAATTCACGTGGTCCATTTTGCGCATTACAGCGGGCGGCTTAGTGCTTACTACAGAACAGAACAGTGACTAGTAGAAACAATTTGTTTCTACTATGACAGTGAGTAGGCAAACATTATGACGTGATAGGGCTGTCAAAATGACTATCTGGTGATAGTAATGCTATTTTTAGCACAGAATATTGTTAGTATAGACTAGATGTGTCATTTTAAAAGCCGAACGCAGTAACTAGCTAATGGATGCTGGTATCGGTGATCGAAGTTGTTGCAATTTTTGGAAACAATAATCCCGATCGCAGACTTCTTATTTTAAAGTCGCCAAAATGCAATGCATTCATTAAAACTGCGCGATCTCTGGTGGTAGCTATCAAAATTCAAATGCACTTTTCCGTCATCGAAGCGTATACAAGGTGTAACCTTTGATTATATACATGTCTAGATTCCCTGTTCGAGTGTCATAAACGACAAAAAATATATACGCCAACTGTTGGCGCCAAAGTTTTTCGCCCGCTCAGTTACCATAGCAACCCATAATTGTTACCATAGTAACCATAGGTGTTACTCACTCAAATCTGGCCTGTTCTTTTGGTGACAATTGCAGCACCACACTATCTAGACATGTTTATATAATAATCAAAGTGTGTAACATAATATAAACGCAAATCCTTAAAAGTGCTGATTCTGGTGCTCTTGGACCTTGTATATGTCTCCTACAGAAATTAAACCAGAAATCGTAAAGAATCGGGTCACGCAGCTTATTGCGTCATCCCTGACCCCCATGCAACACGTCGGCGCCACGTTAAGGTTTCTGAAACCGCAAACACTGTAAAAGGGGGTCACCTGTAGGTATACGTTACAACAGGCGATCGGGCGATGATACTTGGTGTTGCTAGCAACACAAGTTGTCTATGATATTATGATCTGTTTTTGTAGAGTTATTTTGTCTCTGAATCGTTCACTCTCTTCCTCCGACGCTATTAAACCGAAGACATTGTGTCCGTGTAATTTAGTGAAAATAAATAGTTTTGACTGTGCCAATCATGGACTTCTCATTTAAGACGACCAGAAACAGTCCACACACTATCGAAGAATCAAGCACTTGGTACTTAGTTAAGTGTTATCTATAAAGTAACGCGTTTATAAAACGACTAAAGTTAGTTTCTGAGTTAATCTACAATCTTGCAGTCATTATTAAAACATTTAACGGTAAATAAATAAGTTTACTGTCCTGTTTTTTGCTTTTATTCACAAGAGTTCTGGTGGTCTTGGTCTGTGTCAAAAATATCAGAGGTTGAGAGAGAAGTATCTAACTTAGCCGGTACCTAACACTGTTTACAACTTCAAAACAAGACAACTGCAAAATGATCTGACAAGTGACACACTGCAAAAATTAAGAAAAAAAATATACCATATTTTTTTTAGTAACGTACGATTGAGTTTCAATGGTACGCTATGCCTATGGAGTAATTACTAATTTGAATTTGAAAGCTTGGTCAGTAAACCCATGATTTCATGTCATTGCACAGTGGTATTGCATTGCACACCTACAACTTAGGATGATGTTTCGAAGTATATAAACAAAACACGTTTCCCCCTTAAAAGTATTTTTCCTTCTCCGTATTAGTAAACTAAGATCCCCCAGCAGATCATCTACGTCATGTAGGTAATGCAATATGTTAAGTGACGTCACAGTGTTGACCACATCGCATGGAAACTAATCGCGGTCTTTACCTGATTATAATCATCATTCACCAGGAAAATGCCATCGCATCTCGGAGATACCGTGGAGATACCCGAATACAGGTACTTTGGTATTACATAAGGTTGAACTTATTTACTTTTTTCTTCTTATCTCACATGAGGGGATAATTGTGGATAGTTGACTATAGGGGTACGTTGACTAACTGTCAAAAACTCGACTTATTTGACAGTTTTGCGTCATTCAACTAAGCGCGAGAAATGCAATGCCGTGTCCCGCGACTGAGCGGAGAAAGAAACAGCTTTTCGCACCCGTTTAAATTATGCAATCCTTTCAAAAAGTCTAACTACCACACTATATATATTAAAAGGTATATTTCCCGGTATCTTAGTAAATGCCCATGTCGTTTTATTATGATGTAGAGAGTTTTGGGCCTGCTGTTTCAGCCCAGCTCGCATCGCTCACTTCTGTGGTCTTTAAGAAGTCTTGCTTGACTACTAAAATTAGTCAAAACTGCTGATGACTAGTTAGGACTTTTGGGTGTGACATAAAGAACTTCACTCTTCCACAAGAGTAGCTCTTACTTAAGAGAGAGTTACCAAGATGTATTTATTAAACAGCTATTAATTTTTATCTCGAATACACTATTGGTCCCATGTATGAAAACAGTAGGTACAAGTACCTTACCTTTACCTTCTTTTTAACCGACGAAAAAACGGAGGAGGTTCTCAAGTCGACGCGTATATTTTTGTTTATGCATGATGGTCACGCATAACGTTTTACAGAGTAGTCCGATTTTGATAATTCTTTAATTATTAGAAAGGGTATAGTCCGAAGGGGGTCCTATATAAATTTAGAAAAAAAAAATCAACCCTAAGGGTAGAAAAACAGGGGATGATTGGTTGTTTACTCATTGATTGTAATGTTTGACCACGCATAACTTTTTACAGAGTAGTCCGATTTTGATAATTCTTTTTTAATTAGATAGGGTATACCTCGAAATTGGTCCCATATAAATTTGAAAAATATGACTTATCCTAAGATTGGGAAAATAGGTGTAATTTATTGTTCACTCTCAGATTTTAATGTTGATCTTATATCCACAGAAAATCATTAAATAAAAACTATTTAACAAAAAAATTAAACCGGCGAAAAGCTGAAAAGCAAAAAATTATAAACTTTGTAATTTAACCTTAATAACTAAGTTCCTTAACTAATGTAAGTGTATACCTAATCAGCTCTTTTTGGAATCGGTGCCAGCCATTGAGAGTTAAAATGTGTTCATTCGCACCGACCCCAAAAAGAAAGGTTAAATGACAAAAGTTTATTATTTTTTGCTTTTCAATTTATTTTTTTGTTAAAACGTTTTTTTGCATGCCCGTTGGAAATTGCAGACCATTAGAAATGATCAAAATGACGAAAAAACGGAATGCTTTAAGATCATTATACATAATATAGTCATATAGATGTCGCAGTCGGATTATATAATTCGCCGTATTACAAACCAACTAGCTGTTTTACAAAACGGAAGCGTTTTGCCATACGGCGGATTGTCATTACGATGTGTTCTCCGATATGACGTCTCACTCACGTTTAGCCGCATTGTACAATTCACATTTTGTAGGGTAACGGGTTTCTTTTCTTAACATACTGCTGTAATACGGCGGTTTATACAATCCAACTGCGACATAGACATAAATATTTAGTTAGATAAAAATCTTTGTTACAATCTTAAGATACTCTTTGTTTCTGTATAAATCACACGCACACGAAGAATGACTGCGGAAATAAAAAGATTTATTACCACAGTACAACATAATAACAGTAGACTCCAACCAGTACGCAATTCAAGCCTTCTGTTAATGACTTCATGAATGTAGTATGTTTCACAAAAAGGTAAGCATGACCAGCGACCAAGCGATGAAGATATAGTGTTAGACTAAATCATAGTATTGTTTTAAAAAACATATTCAACGATATCGTGTAACAGGTTACACAAAATGTTATATAACATTTTAGTAGTCATCGACTAACTTACCTCTTCCTGATGGTTGTCTGGAAGAGGTCTGGAAGAGACCGCCTAAATTGTACCATTCTAAATGTATCTTTATCAGTCTACTGTGTTTCTAATCCGATTAGCAAACTGAAGTGGCAGTGCGGGGCACATAGCACGGAGAACTGACGGCCGATGGGGCAGAAAGGTTCTGGAATGGAGGCCGCGTACTGGCAAGCGCAGCGTAGGACGTCCACCCACAAGGTGGACAGACGACATGGTAAAGGTTGCAGGAAGCCGCTGGATGCAGGCCGCGTGCAACCGGCCAATCTGGAAGTCACTGGGGGAGGCCTATGCAGCAGTGGACGTCCTGTGGCTGAAATGATGATGATGATGTACTGTGTTTTGTATGGTGTGCAATAAAAAGAAATCTATGTATCTAGTCTAACACTGTGTGCGGGTATTTTGATTTGATTTAGCTTACTGCATAGGCCTACTGTGTCAACTTCTGCTATAATAGTAGTAACTACAACAAAGGAATAATATTGTTAGAAGTTATGCAATATAAATTGATATTATTACGCAAAAGTATTCCATTTTCCACTATGTGGAGAACTGGGAATACATAATTTTTCCTGCCTGTCATTCCATTTAATATTATTTCCATTGCCGATATGTATGACTCATGTTGAATAATAAGACACTACATTCAGTGCTCGCGTTATAAATCTATCAGAGTCTGCGCCTGTGATATTTTTTTTTAGTATTAGAAATACCATTATTGCTGTCGCGAAGGGTGTACATTACAATTATGGAAAAATGGCAGTTATGGTAAATTACTCGGCTTGATGTAACGTAGGCTGTCTCTCAGATTAAGGCATCCCCCACACAAGCGTCTTTCGAGCGTCGTCTTTTTGCGCGACTTCGACGCTCGGTAGACGCTTGTGTGTCCCTAGTCCCTAATTCTCAAAAAAATCACCTTTCTGCGCCAAACTAAAACCAGAAGTAGTCCGCAATACGGTACATTCTCGCTCCGCTCTGCTATCTAGCTCCGCGCCTATGGAGAGAAACAGTCAGCAACTCCGCTCCGCATTACCCCCTCGCTCCGCTCCGCATTATCACCTCGCTGCGCTCCGCTGCCTCGCTCCACTCCAGTGGACAGGCAGCCCTAGGGACGGGAACAGGATTTTTGTTGCAATTTCGATGTCTGTCCCATAGTAATAGTTTTTGTATTACACCAGAAGCATCCCCTTTTACATCGAACAGGGTATTTGTTACACCTTGTATAACACGTAGTCTAATATAACTTATAGAATACTCGCTATGCCCGCTACTTCGTTTGCGTGGACTACAGGATGTTTGGTATGATAATGCAGAACGTGCAAATAAAGAACAATATCCTACAGGAACATTTAACCAGGATAAAAAGTATTCTATACGTTAATCCATATCATATTCCATATGTGTGCAAAATTTCAGTGAAATGCGTATAACCGTTTACGCGTTACGCGTGAATGAGTCACAAAAAAACATCCAAACATCCTCACTTTTCGATTTTATAATATTAGTAAGAAGTGGGATTTATCCAACAGCAAGTCATTACCAACTTTAGTAAGATGAGTGATGACACTGATGACATATAAATAATTAAAATCCCTACATGTTTACCTAGTATTTTTTTACTATACCTACGAGTAGGATGCTGTTATATTAATTATGAGCAAGTTATGTCACTTTCTGGGTTCGAATATACAAACGCGGATGTGTGATTATGCGATTAATGATGTAAGCTGCCATCTTATGGTTTTTTTAATTTTTATTTAAAGATGTACAAAACAGGTTACAACCATTGAAAATTAAAGTTACAAGTAATTAAGATTAAGGGTAGCAACCTGCTACCCTTAATATGTACATACTAAGTATTATAACTTTTAAGCAGACAATAATTATGTGTACTACAAGATTTTGAAAATTATTAACATTTTATAACACAATAATAACTGATAACATAAAAGTGGACAATGCAAAACTAGAAGTAGCAAAATTCTATACAAAAACAAAGACGAGGAATGTCCAAGGAAACATAATAAAGTGAATTGCTCTATGACATATCTGTTACAATACTTAAGATGCTTTTCCTAAATTTAGACTGGCTGCAATTGAAAATGTCAATGTCTGCGCTACCACTGACGAGCTCATAATACTGACGGCACATTCGCGTTAAGGGATTGTAATAAGAAATATTACAATCCCTTAAAAAACGCGGTTTACACAGAACGCAGGTAAATCCATAGGTACAACGTGAATGAATAGGTTTTGCTTCTTACATTCGCAACTAATAAAGACTACTAGTGTCATGAATATGATGGTCATCATTATAATCAATCTTTGTGATGTGAGTCCAGTGCTAGACAAGGCCTCTCCTATAGAAAGTCAGAGCGAGTTGATCTGTACCGTATACCTTTAGGAGTTTCCCGCGACCCAGACAAGGTCGTCCGTCCATAGGGCATATTCTTAATTTACTATTTAAGATATAACTATCAACCTTTATTTTACTATAACTATAACCGATCGGCCTAGTGGCTAATAGTCAAGAAGTTGCGGGTTCGTATCCTGCAAAGGCCGTGTGATGAGATGACTGACGAACGACTCTTATACTACATGGTGACTCACTCGTGAGTCGTGAGTGAAGAGCTGAAGACCTTTCGACAGTTGATGGTATAAAATTTCGTTGAAAATGAATTATTAAATCATGTCTTATCAATCACTACAAATAAGCATGTAGGGCGACTAATACTTATAACTTATCTGATAAATTCATGATGGTCCTCCCCTCTCCTAATAGAGTATTTTACTATGCTTGCGAAAAAATCTAAAAACGATAAACGATGCGCTTAGCATCGAAAGCAATCGAAATATGTTAATATTAATTTATAAAAATGCTCAATGATTTTGTTATTTGATCTTAAAGATTGTTTTTTTTTCTGTGCCACTAACACCTAAAACGATAGACGGTAGACGGTGACGTCACATTCAGCTTCTTTGCTTTGAATGTGACGTCACTAATCGTAAACAACGTCAACTGCTCTGTTTGATATCGTATCATTTTGTCTCAGTGTATTACAATAATATTTAGTGCTAATTATAGATAATTATAATTATCATCAGATACCGTACACAACACAGTTGAAAGTTGAGTGTTTCCTATATAGTGACGTCACGGACCAAGGTATCATGGCGGCTAGCGTTTAAGCGCATTAATTCTAAATGTAAAATTGAGTATTAAAAATGACGGGGACGAGGCTAGGTCCACCAGTGGTAGCTGTTGCAATGAAAAGTTTATGCGTTTTTCTACTTACTCATACCGTATACATACCTACCTACCTAGCGTAATTGATACAAGCGGTCAGGGTTTTCGCGGACGTGTCGCTGTAAAAACAAAATGTATGACGCTCTATGAATGTGTCGTGGTACTTTTATTTCGTTCCACAGAGCGCAATACGTTTTTGGATGCGCGCCCTGTCCGCTTAGCAAGTTATTAAGATGTCTTCCCAGCAAACACTTGTTGCATGCATGAGAATCGCGCAATTCGTGCACAAACTTTACGAGTATGTAAGTATCTGTTTCTAAAACTGGATCAAATTCAAATAATCATTTATTCATTGTCATGGTATTATATTAAAATAAGTAATTCTATTTCTAAAATCATTGGTCAAAAGATCAAATATCTTTATTAAGTCAAGAAACCTAATTCCTCGTGATATGGAAAGAAGCATTGTACGCAAAGTCCCGGCTTATTCTCGCAATAAATACAATTCCATGTCGAATCTTTACGAATTAACTTCTTAGCGCAATGTGCGCATCCTTTTCGCTTTGTCTGACCTTTGGCATTTTTACCTTCTATTTTAGAAATGTTATGAGCACGAGAAAGTTCGGCCGATATTTTTTCTGGTATGGCTTCCTTTTTCTTCTGCGGCAATAATGACTTTATTACACTCTCACGATAGTCGTGCAAACTCATTTTCCCTCTTTCAGAACATTTGTTATACATCTTATAGGAGTTCATTAGCATGAGATGAAAAATGAATATAGTAACTTTTAAGTTCCAACGCATTGCTTTCCTTTCACAGGGACAGTAGGCGAGGAGCTGCTCAAGCTTTTCTCTGGACAGACACTCGTCGTACTTCGCCATCGCTTCAGGCTTTCTGGAGTATCCATTTTTGTAAAGTACTGCGGACATTTTGTCCGTAAACTGCGTCGTAATATACGCAACTGGCCATTTATCTCTCCACATACCAACATGAACGCCATCTTGAAACCGAGAAAAATTCTCGCCTTTCTTCAAACGATATTTCATAACTTCTGAAGGGTTATCTCCTAGGTTTTGCCGCAGTATACCAGTGCAATACGTATTCCGGCCCAAAAGTGCTCTTGATAAACTTATGCTACTGTAAAACTCATCCATATATACCGAATGTCCTTTGTTCAGCTTCTCTTCGAGAAGATCAAGAGCTACGTTTTGGGAAAATTTTCTTAGCGCCCTCTCAGATTCGGGATGGTTAGTATATGCTTTAACTTTCAACACTAGACCGTCAGGTTCTGTCAGCATAAAAAACTTCACCCCTGGTTTGTGGCGTCTTTCCCTTGTGTAATCACAAAACTTTAGACGACGTTGTTTAACTTCCATGCCTTCATCTAAACAGAGATCCTTTCCTGGGTAGTAACATTGCTTCATTGTGTCATTAAAATGTTCCAAAACTGGTAAAACTTTAACTAATAGATCCGAGCTGTCGACTGAAGTAAAACTTAAGCATTTCATAATGAGTGCAAACCTATTTCTGCTTACATTTTCACCGAATATAGGAATGGAATATAGTCTCTCCGTTTTCCAGTAATCTTGTAGACGGACAATTTCAATCGTGCCCATATGAAATAAAAGTCCTAAAAATTTCTTCAGTTCCGGTACTGTCAAATAATTCCAACGCGTTATGCGAGAATAAGCTGTTACGCCAGATCGTAAGAATTGTCTTTCCGCGTTAGAATTTGTTTCATGGCAAATCATTTCAAGAAAGTCTTCAGTGAAAAACAAATTGAAGAAATCAATAGCAGTAGTTCCTTTAGCAAGTGTGAAAGTATTAGGCGGATGAATAGGTATCGATACTAACTGGCATGTATCTGTCCAGGGTGATGGTGACAATGAATCAATGCTGTATACAGTTGATAAAACTGGCTTTACATCTTCATCAGATGACAGTTCATCACAGTACGCATCGAAAGAGTCACTCCCGCTGTCGGCTTCGAAAGTGTATTTTATATCCGGTTCATCACTATCACTGCTGTCACTAGCGTTGCCCCGGCGGCGTTTACTAGGTTGTGATGGACCGTCTTCATCCATTATTGCAAAACAAATAAAACTTAAGAACGTGTTATTTTTTAAATCATTCGGTACGGAGGTAGCTTACACGACGATCGCTCGCGTGCGCGAGCAAGCGGGCACTGGATTGTGGCGTGACAGACAACACAAACATGCCGCGTGTGCGCGGGGCGGGCCCTGCGAACGATGCGGGGCCCGCGTTTGCTCGCGATCCACGATTATATAGTTTTTATCGGTGTCCGCCGCAGAATGCTGACTATTTGAATGGTCGTCAATTCGTAGCCGGTTTCGTGTGTTTCTTATAACTTAAAATATCACGAAATTGACTAAGGTGCCTAAGCCTATGTACAAATAATTAGATAAGTAAATTTTTCATTTAACTTTATTTGGGAATATGTAATATTGTGTATTTTTTAAAATCATTTAAAAAGTGACCTTAATGCTTTTAGGCATTCTATCATCTCAACATGTCATTCTATCAAATCGACTACTATACCTTTGGTATTATGTGACTATACTTAACTAACAGACTAGTACTACTTAAGCCTTAAGTGTGCGTTAATTAGGTTAGACATAAAAATTTTTGTTTTCGGATTAGGCTTTTAAAAATAGTTTTGTGTTCGATTCTCTCTGAGTAATAGTGGAGACAAGTTAAGTACCTACTTACTTACTTAGGCTGAACCGATGAACATAGTGAATCTAGTGATTCATCGGCTTTCAACTGACTCATTACCATGTTGTATTTTAAGGACAATGCAGTGCAAGGGTTAAACAAAGTACTTACTTCAGTAACTTCCATTAAAACACGGACAGCTCGAAAAAAACATTAAGTTTTCTCTATTACAATAACATTTTATATAGCTACTAGCCATAAAAACATCACAAAAATGACGCGGGAAAACCATACTTACTGGAAATCATGATTACAACATCAGTATCACAAACTATGACGTCACAGACAACATTATGCTTCACACCCACATGTATCGGATTTATAACTTCTTTGATGAATGAATTGTATTCATTGATTAAATATTATTAAAGTCACATTGTTGACATTGTGCTACTAAACTACAGAACAGTAGGTAGTAGTAAGTAGTGAGGTGAACGATTAAATAGTCTTATCGACTTTTTTTCGTTTTTTTTTCAATGATTCTAAGAATAATGTGGGAATACTCACTAGAAATATATAAATTATCTAATCAAAATAACTAATAAAAGTAAGAGAAATCCAAGTTTTTCCGAGTAGAAATGTATTGACGTGTAGGAATAAACGAGTAACAAACAATACAACAGTCAAAAATAATATGACCATGTACGAATTGTACAGCCACTGCTTTGATTATTTCATAAACAATTTGAGGTTTTAACATTCTCAAATGCTTTAACTTTCATTATAGGATCAACCGAATTCTCTAACTTAAAAAACCCGTAATTCTTTTGTTTTACGATGATGTCTATTAGGTATTCAAAAATAAAAGTTAATATTCAGTTTCAATAGTACAACCGATAATAATTGCATTCACGTGACGGACTTATCATACTAAATAAACGTGTTATAGGACATACATGATACAAGCAGTTACGGGCCTGTTATTATAACTTATTAGGTACGTGTTTAAGTTGTTAGGACCATACTCAGGTAAATGATTATGTTAATTGGGTACATAGATTTTAAATCCGGAATAAACCTTGATAAACTAATTCAAATTATACGCCGATTGCGCCTTACAATACACATACGAAATGTTATAATATCGAAGGAGCAGTTTGTATCCTTGTGATCCAAAGTACCGAACAAATTATTTCCTTGAAGATAAATAACACTTGAAAAAAATCATCGACCTCAGGTGTATCTTCAATTAAATCTTGTATGGAATTGCTAAAAAACAAAAATTTACAAATTATTTCCTACTGTATTTGGACAAAATCGTTAAATTAATTGACCTGTACCGAGAATGGACCCTGGGACTCATTGCGTTTTAGGCTAATCGTTGCGCCACTACAATAATCGGGTTACCCTCGAAACAAAAGGCGTGTTCATCACTGGGTGTAAGTTGAGAAACATTGGTTTAGTCTTCTATGTTATAAGAAGAAAATAACATAACTATTAGGTGACATTGACAAATCTTAATCAGTTAGGAAAAAAATACCGGTATCTACTTAAAAATTAAAATATTATTATATGATAAGATAAATATAAATAAATACTTAAAATTTATTATTATAATTCGAGTAAGTAATGTTGCGTTTGAGCCTTAACTAAGCACCAATATTAATCTTAACCCACTTGTTCCTGAATAACTTATTTTTGTACTATTTATTTGAAATTTTGTATACGTCATAATTTTATAACTAAAAATTGATAAAAAATAGTGAAAAAAATATTCCATATCCAGAAAAGCCGGAAAATGCCGTGTCGTAAACGACACAGTAGGAGAATCTACTGCTATGGTACTCAATTAAATTAAATTTCATAGATTTCACTTAAGATTATAGATAATAACATTTGTTTTAAGTATTATCGTTTTTATTATTCTTATGAAAAATATTACATGTATGGAGTATGGTAAGCTTCAAACATTGTTTTGGATGCAGTGTCACGTTACATTTTGACGTGTTAACGTCCTAAAAATCGATGAACGCCGGCTGCACGCACCAAAAAAATGACACGTTCCTCGTGCGAGCGAGAGCGCGGAACAAGCAAGAGAGAGGAACGATCCGCCTAAGCGTTCGGCTTGTGCCGCATTTATCTCTCTTCCCGATCTTCTCATCGGCCGATGTGTCCAAGTAGCATCAATGTTCTCTTATGATGTTATCACGTAAAATTATCGCCCATAAACCGACTTTACACACGATAAATTTTTTAACAGAATAAGTTTGCACTTTTGTGACAGAAGCCACACCGCGACCAATCTTCCTTATATCTTACTAAATGTCCATTATGACTAAGTATAATGCAAAACGCTGAAAACACTTTGCGATGTTCGTCGGCCTCTTTGACTCTTCTTCTTCTTTATCCTAGCCACTTCCCATTATTTGGGGTCGGCTCTCTTCGTTCTGCGGCGCCAGGACAGTCTGTCCTGGGTTGTCAAAATATTTTTTTGGGCAAGCTCTAAGTCCTTGGCCACCGTGGACCACCAGGTGGCTAGTCGGCCTTTTTGACTGTCAGGTTTTTTATTTATATCAAGAATACTGACAGCTGTATTTCATCTGAATTACAGATGATCCAACTATGCTCCATTTTGTGTGTGGAGTGTGTTATGTGTGGATATCAAGGAAATTACTAAATACTCAGAAATAACACTGCTTTTCACAAATGCTGGTTCTATAAAGGCCAATATTCAGGTCTGAACGACTACGTCTCCCATATTTTCGTTATAGGCTTTTATAGGTAGCAGGTTTTTGAAAAGTTCTGCTAAAGACAGACTATCATCTTCACATCGTCAGAAAATTCTAAATAAACTTCAGCTGGTGCTCTAAGTTGGAACCCTGGAAGATTTTGAAGCAACGCATAGTCCTCATAGTCTCCAGAGTCTTCACCTGTGACTTCTGCATTGCAAATTTCCGGTGGCATGATAGTCATAGTCTCTGAAACTTTCTCCTCATCATTTTGCTCCAATTCCTCAATTATTTCATATAGAGTGAGTTGTTTTCGTAAATACTTATTACAAATAAATATGCACAGTGCATAGTAGTACATATTCCTACTGTGTCTTTAACGACACACCTAAAATAAATTGAAAAAATCTAATACAAATATATAAAATAACCTAAGTTTCTTTTGTTTTGCAACACTACACTAATTACATTTTAGTAAAATGATAGTAAAAAGTAAAATACATAAATAAAACATTTTGTTTTCTCACCTCGACTAACTCATTAAAAATATCACTAACGTCCACTTCAAATACACAAAAAAATATTTGCTGCAGCTTACAAATTCCACCTTGCAATGAAAGACTAAAGCCTTGGCAGTTAATACTGATATAAGAAATCCAATAAAACTACCCTCGGAGATGTTAATTATTTTTTAGGTAGGTGTGTCGTTTAAGGTACAGTAGGAGCAAGTGGGTTAACTAACTGGCATCTACCAAACATTTTGAACGGCTTTAAAATTATTGAATTATTTCCCTCTACTTTCATCGATATCGATTTACAAGTCAAGTTCGCAAGACTATGTAACCAAAACCACATAGTTAAACCATGTTGTAACTGTGTGAACGGTACGGTTTACTAATTGGCTTTGCCTCCATAATACGACAGATGGCGTCACAGTGACGCGAAACCCGATATCCCGAGTTGACATGAAGAAACCTATTAGTAGAAGCACAAAATAGAAAAAATACAGAAGGTCCACTCCCGCCGTTCTCGAAAACAACTGCCCAAATTGGGCTGACTGCTTAGGGTTGAAATTTTGATTTTTAAAATAAATAAGTGTGCCTTATTACACCGATACAACGATTAGTTTATTCATTCATCTTATCATACGTCCAGGACTAAATGGGAAGACAGAGCAATAATAACTCTCCCCAACTTGGCTTCTTCAATTACTGTCGTTTTTAACAGCGGCGGCAGCTGCGCGTTGTTGGAAATTATACGTACTTACTACATTACTTAGGTACTGTTATGACATATACTGACATTTCTAGGTGGCGTATTTATCCTAGCAACGAAAATGTAAAAAAAATCAATGAATAATTTAATATGTTTATTATCTTTTATTCAACGCTTACCTAAAAAACTGGTGTTAAACCAATGACGATTTAAGTAAAATTTAAAAGCTCATTCCTGCTAAATGCAAAATGTAATGAAATGAATGATTGATCGCTTTAAAAACTTATCTTTACTTTTACTATTTACTTACTTTACCCTAAAACCTAGACCTAGTTTTATATACCTTTAAATATTATTTTGGAAATTCTAAGAACGTGTTATCACAATTTTGTGTTGTATTCAAACATCCAAATACATTGCAGCAGTACCTAATAAAAACGCTTATATCCATTTTTCGCACGTAACAATGATCAATGCGTAGTAAACTGTCGTGAGTGACAGTCCGCCGTAGTACTGCCCCGGATCGTCCGAGATTGCATATAAACGCAATTGTCAATTTGTGCGTAACGATTTTGACGCTTAGTTCCGAGTGGCCTATCTGTCTAGCGCACCGCCGCTATACGTAATTTGTGGTAGAAGGCTTTGATTGATTGGATTTCCATGAGGTTTTGGCCTTAATTTTTTCTATTTAAGTTGATATAGACAACTATGTACCTATAATTTTGAAGAACAGAAAAAAAGAAAGTTTAAAAAAAATCTATACTTTATTTAAAACTTAACTAACTATTTAAAAAAATACCAACGACGTTTTTGAATTGTATGTAGCTATCATAGCTAGTATTATTTTACTCTTCGGTGACGTTAATAAGAAACAGTAAAAATATCATTGATCAAAATGTTTGTTAAATAATCAGCTTACTAACGACATCTTGTAACAAGACTGTTACAAGTTTCTATGAATTGAATAAAGTGCATGATATCACGTGCCGCCTGTTGCGCCATCTAGCACCAATCTTATTAAATACTTCAAACAGCGCCATCTAGTCATGATAGTAGAAACCATCACGCTATCAGTGTTACGCGGAACAGCCTTGTCTCAATTTAGTTACGGTATTTTACGATAGATGGCGTGAAACGTACAAAGCATTATGCGTGTGCTGCCATCTGTTATAAAATAATTGTACTACATACATACCCTTTCAAATGCGGTTATAGGACATAAAAATTGTAATAGATGTCGCTATTAATCGAAAACAAAAATGTGAGTTCTGAGGTAATCATGACATGAGCCCATGAGGCTACAGTCACAGTTATTATAGTTTTGATCTTACTTGTTGGCGCCAATGGCGTTGGAGTAATGTCGGTTCTGTTATATTTTTTTTTACAGTAACCAGGCAGTTTGAAAACAAATGTTTTATAACAGTTGCTTTTTATTTGATATTTACGTAAACAGAAAAAACATAGCTTAAAACTCTATTTAACTCTACAAGCCGATTATGAATAACATAAAAAACATCGCTATAGGGACACTATACCTACGCTAGCGCCTCTAGCGACGAATTCGATAAGCGCAAAAGCCTTCATTATCACATTAGTTAGATTTTATATTATTAATTAAAAAATGTATTTATTCGGAACTCACCGGTATCGTTGAGCAGCACATTGATATCCGTCGTCGACCCATCGGCCGACATCGCTGTAACAAAGAGAAAAATAAGTTAGAAAAACATTAATCACACAAACTTTAACTTAAAAAAATTGTAATGCTTATATCGTAAATTACATGGACTTATTATGAACATAGCTTTGATACGAAGAGAATCATCAGCTTAAAGAAATGTTCTTCTCCATGTATCATCTTCATCATATATAATTTCTTGAGAGTTTTGTATGGAAAATTTAGGTAGGTTTACAAGTAAATAATAAGTAATATTAAGCTTAGACGTGAGCTTAATTTTTGGTACGTGCATATATATGGGCCCGAAAAAGAGCGTATTTACTTAAATGTCTTTGACTAATGTACTTTAATGTTTTTAGGTTGTTTTTACTTTACAATATACAAGCATATTCTGTGACATTAATTTATATCAACTTTAGCTAACCGCGTTTTTTTACACAAACATGTGTACATGTGTGTGTAAAAAAACGCAATATCACTGCATAGACGCACCTGTCACTGGTAATATAATCATCTCGATTATATGATTATAAAACATTCCTGAAGCCAGATGGAAGGCCGCGAGCCAACCGTGACGGCTAGTATGATTTGTGATTGTTTGTGATCAACATAGCAAGTATTGTTTGACATTTCACGCTTTATAACGGAAGTAATGAACTTGACAATTAACAGTAAAAAGAAGTTTATATCGTCACTAATTGCAGCGCCTAACGTCAGGGTCCCCGCTAAAAAATCATCGTCGTGATAAGTACTTGGCTGTCACGACAAATGCTGAGAGAAAACATTTTCTATTTCTTAATAAAAAAATCTCTTTTATTCTGTGCCTTGTTTCAAATAATCATTTATTATTTTTTTTATTTAGCCTGCTGGCTACTGCAATGTGTCAATGTGCTTCGACCATACAAAGTTCCATGCAACAATAAAGAAGATCCTTTTTTTAGGGACTATTCTATCTAAATTTATTTATAAATACAGAAAATACGAGATAATAGAACTTAACAAAGCTGTGAAATGTGCAGACGCTGCTAATATACAATACAACAATCTTAGGTTGGGGCATAGGGGCAACATCAAATCGTAAATGTTTTTTTTTTTTAAACTAACTTGCCACCCTGATTATAATGTCATTGTGTGGAGCATCTTTTTTCACATTTTCAATGTTGCTCCGTTATTAAACATTGTTGTAGACTAGCCTATTTTTACGTGTTTTTAAGCAGTAGGTATTTTTTATTTTCTATGTCTCGTATATTAGCTTTTACTCAAAGTATAGAAAATTGTATGTATTAGTTATTATCATAATATTTAGCTGTACAAGGAGAATTTACATATCGCTTATTTAATAACCAAAAAGATACGTTTTAGGGTTCCGTAGTCCTGACAAGTAACCCTTATAGTTTAGTCATGTCCATCCGTCCGAGGTTTTGCTTGGAGACTGTTCGCACTAGAGAGCTATAATTTATATGTAGAGTAGCTCCACGGGCAACTACGGAACCCTACACTGCGCGTGGTACGATACAGAGGAAGAGAACAATATACTTGGCTGTAAGCATAATTGAATCTTTAGTAGATTGTTAAAAGCAAAATTCCTACCTACCTGGTTTAGTAGCCGACAACGTTGAACAAACTGCGTTTTTGGCCAGTCTTTTACCAAAAAAATTGTAAAAAAACTTTGTCACTAGACTTTATTCAGTCGTAATAAAGAATATATTGCTACCAAACATCATAATTGTTGGTTCAATGTGTTGTAGCTCGTAGAGCTTAAGTATAGTTATCAAGAAATTCCGTTTGAATAGGTATCCATTTATGTGTTTTTAACTTTTTGTGTCTCAAAAGGAACATTGACATCTAACTAGAGTTGGCAGAGTTAGCGTTATATTACCTTATGTGAGATACCGTAACATAAACTTCGTGATAGGTATGTATTGGTGCTATGAATGTTCTCATTCGTACATTTAACTGCAAAATTGAGGTAGTGTGTAAACACAACTGCAAGACGTAATGTAACTTAAAGTGCGAGAAAATTGACGCATTTGTCAAAAATATTATTATAATTTGATGAAGTGCATCCACGGCTAAAGGCATTAAGCCATTTAAGCAAAAATAGGGTGTTTAAATAATATACCACTCTTTCAAACCACATAATCAGATGATAAAAAAATCAATAACTTTCATTTTGGGAGCAATAAGTTTGTGGCTACCTACCCTTTCGAAATGGTTGGCTGAAAAGTGTTTTAGTGTGCATGTGCACGTCTAAAACCACTGTTAAGTATAGTTTATTTTAAGTAACTAGATTTTAAGGAATTTTGCACGTTTGTACACATACTAAATACGATGTCTAGCAATACAAGAACACCATATATCCAACTCAAATGTATTCTTGCAAATAAATGTAAGTCATTCTTATTCTTATTCGATATTAAAATCGTAAAAAGAATTTTACCCTTCCTGGATCATCATCAACATCCATCATCATTTCAGCTACAGGACGTCCACTGCTGAACTAGGCCTCCCCCAGTGACTTCCAGATTGACTGGTTGGAAGCGGCCTGCATCATGGTCAAGGTAAATTAATCCTTATTAATACACAGAGAGAGCAAAAGCTTTTTACGATAAAGACAATAGACATTGCTGCAGGTTTATTAGTAAATGGTGTTGTTTAACTAAGTCATATAATGTTTAAAATGTATCTAAGTAAATATATTTATCCGTTATCTAGTCGCCATAGTATAAGCTTTGCTTAGTCGATAAATTTGTGTTATTGTGGTAGAAAAAATAATTTTGATATTTTATATTTATCTTTATGATTAACATCACGTCATATCCTAAACTGTCAAATTTATTTAATTAATTTCAAACTTAATTTTCAAGAAATAGAGTTTATTATTTATTGGGGAGAGTCAGTTTGTAGCAGCTTTTATGTGTTGTTGGTAACATGGTTTTATAGTGTTCGGTCTTCTTGTACATCTATACTAATATTATAAAGAGGAAAGATTTGTACCTATTTTTGGATGTTTGTAATGAATAGGCTCAAAAAGTACTGGGCCGATTAAAAAATTCTTTCACCAATAGAATGCTACATTCTTCCAATTTGACATAGGCTACATTTCATTTTGAAAAAAATTAGCGATCCTTGGTAAAATTTGAACAATGTAACCGAAGGTGTAGAAAAATGAGTCTTAAAATGTCTTTCGTCGAATGCGCTGCCGAAACTATTAGTATAAGTTTATTATGCCTTTGAAATACGTAATGTTTTTTGCATAAGTCAATAATTATGTATTGTTTAGCGACCATTACATAATTATCGCTTCTCATCGGTGATTGATCATCTGTGTCCGACTTGTGTGGTCGTGGGCGAACAACCAAGGCTGATAGGCTATTTTAGTCTTGTCATATCGTTATTTATGAGAAACTTATGAAGATTCCGCACATCGTCGTTTTAATCTTCCGCATATTTTTAGTATTAATTTATCACAATATTTGTATTATTTTGATTTATAGTCTAAGTTTGTAGTAGTTTTTTGTAAATAACAAATTTCTGTCAAAGCAAGGTAAGGAAATACCGTTCAAATTTATGAAGGACTGATTTTATCTACTGCTTGTTGTATTTCACTTTTCTAAGCTACCGACTAGCTGCCATCAGATTGTCTCTATAGACATACATACGTAGTATATAAATTCTAAAAAACTCTTTCGGAATTTCGATATTTAGGTACACGCATTTAAATGTTATTAGAATTAATATTCATCCAGTTGACTATACTGTCCAAATAACGCGCGTTCAGTGAGATTTTTAAAATGTGAATTAGATTAGACAGTAATGCCAGTGACATCTAAATTTCTGGGGAACGTTGTGTCAAAAAACTTGCAGTTGATACATTTCTAATGCTCACTGTACAAATCGACATGTTTCTTTGTTGCCTATTGTATTCCTTGTTTCATTACACTCCGCAATAGTTGGCTAATCCATCAGATAGATGGTCGTGTTGAAGACAATGCCATAGCTCAGTGCTCACAATAGCTCGATGAGACGATGACACTACCCAGGTTGGGAAATTCCAAACTTCGTTTATAGGTGGTGCTACAGTCGCATTGGTAAGTTAAATATCGAATTAGGATATTATCATATACAGAACAAGTAAGACTCGCTACGCTCCGCTTGTCATACATTTCCCATTTAGGTGTACCTTTTCGTTCTCAAAAAGACATCTACGCGCATCTCTTGGAATTGTTCAGAACTGTTACATTACAAGGTCTCACAAGGTATTGCATGTTACGTAACTTATAGAAAGATGTTATAATAATGATGACACTTTACACAATAAACAATATTGTTTTACGAGTTAGAAGAAAGAATGGGCAATTGTCACGAGTTGCACGTTGGTCCATGAGTTGTGTTGAAGGGGTAAAGTACCTTATTAGGGCTGTCATGTTGAATTTAGTCTTGAGATTTGTCTACAAAGAGCACAGACTAGGTATAAGTTATGATTAGGATTTTAATAAAATCTAAAAAAAATCTAAGAGCTAATGCAATGCTTAAACTTTTTCAAATAACCAATTTAAATAAAAAGGTCTCTGATTTTTAGGACCAACTCATGCCCACGCATAAAAAAATATTGATATATTTGGATATTTTGCATCCCACATTTTAACACCACAACTGATTTTATTTTATTTGTGTTCAATTGCACACTCAACTAACAGCTTTGAGCTAAAGCGTGGAGTGAGCCAGTTATATTTTTATTACTACTTAATTTAAAAAAAAAACTATAACATAGGTACTAACAACTTACATACTATGATTATAAGCTAAAAAACATACACAGAGATTTACCAATTGCTTAAGCCTATTATAAAACAAGTTAGTATCTGGTTCCTGAGCAATCAGGGCATTGAGCATATGAATGGTCTGATATTTTCGTTTCATGAAAAAAGAAACTGCGCTTTCTGCGCGGAGCCGCAGGCGCAGGCTGTTGCCAATGTTAAAATTTATAAAAGTACGGTAAGTATATCAAATTAAACAACATCTTAAAATAAAAGTACAGATGGCAACCATACTTCTGTTTCTATAAAGTAAATCTATTTCTTTGCGTAAGCCTTAAGCGCATCTGGGGATGTACCTGAAGATTATTTGTCCCACTTCGACATTGACTAAATTAATCGTTTCTTACCAACTAATTAAAAAAAAAATTACATAGAGGTATAAATATTTTATTTGGTTAAATAACTTAAAGAGCTGATTCTACCTACTACTCGAACACAACAAACAACGATGTCGGTTTTAGATGGACCATCGCATTGTTCTAAACCCTAAAAAAATCTACACAGAAGCCACAGAAGTGGTAATATCAAAACAAATATTTGTTATAGCTACTTACTCTAATAAAAAAAAGGTATAACATTGCATGTTAAGGAAAGAAATGATTTCATGACTAAAGTCATTCCTTTAGTACCTACTTGGCAAATCTTTTAGGGTAAAGATTTGCCAAGTAGGTAGTAAAGGGTAGATTAAAAAAACATTTAAGATTTAAATAAGATTGGATATAACTATTTTCTGACTTTACAAGATATTTAAGCCATTTCCAATTTTTATCCTTGACCTCATAAAATTACGTCAGACACAAAACGTAGTCTAGATTCCATTTATTTCTTTTACTATAAATAAATAACATAAATGGTAGAACTTTGCGGTTTGCAACTGCACGGTTCGTCTTTTGTGGTTTTGAACAACATACAAATACAAGACCGCACCGGAAGAATATTTGTGATCCATTTTGCATAGTATTTAGGTCATAGTAATGACCATAATTAGTTTATTATTGTGGTCTGATCGCAAGGTGTTATAATGTATCGGGATTTTTCTTAAGTATTTAGACATAAATAAATGGCATTTGTATTCTTAACCACTTAAGTTCTGCTTAAGCAACCTTTTTCAAATCGAGATATAACCTTAAACCAGATTTAAATGTCATTATCTAATATTTTGGTTTAGATAAGTTTAGTAATCCCTGTACTATATTTTAGGTAATTGTTGCATTTAAATTCAGGAAAAAAATGATTGTTTGCTTGTCCCGTATATGTTCCTAAACCATTAACCTGATCGCGAAACGACTTTAGGTTTTAGAAACTGTTGTACTTACCCAGTAAATTATCGAAATAATTTGAACACTACGCGAACGTAGTCGCAGCATCATTACTATAAAAAAGCAGCAAAAAACACAATTTACTCACACAAACGCCTTAAGAACTAATCTCATTCTCATAATAATATTGTTTTTATGTCTCAAGCCGATTAAAGTTGATTACAGGCCTATTGTTATAGGTCAATAAAATCTTGATTCATCGCGAAATGAGGCTTAAAAAAAAGTAATTAAATTGTTATCTACATTCGTATTTTGCCCTTGAACTTTGAAACGACGCGAAAGTATAGTCGTTTTGTACATCTATTTTTACATAAGATAATTAAATTTCGACTGTTATAATTAAAAACGTTGAAACATCATCTAAAAATAAGATCTAGTGGTGTGTAGCAGGAAAATGTTGTCAGGCAACTTGCAAATATTACGATGATTGGCGTAGTTTGTTTCAAAAAGCAAAAGGTGACTCAGGTCAATTTAGGTGAAAGTAATGTCTTTGCCCATTTTTTCACATCTTCGTGTGTCCGAGGTTTTGCTTGGATACTGTTGACAATAGCAAGGTGTTATTTCGTAGAGGTGTGTATATTGATCACGCCGACAAAGTGGTAGAATAAAATTTACAAAACTTTTTTTTAGGTTAGCTTAGGATAGGGTAACGTGGGGATGTTTTTTTTTATCATCTACCTCGTGCTGTGGGTTATCGTTGAATAGGTTCTTTTAAATTACTAAGGGGTTGCCAATACTACATTTACAAAACTTTTTTTTTAGGTTAGCTTAGGATAGCGTAACGTGGGGATGTTTTTTTTTATCATCTACCTCGTGCTGTGGGTTATCGTTGAATAGGTTCTTTTAAATTACTTAGGGGTTGGCCAAACTGCGATCGCCAACCCGCCTGCCAAGCGTGGCGATTATGGCAAAATCCTCCTTTTGGAGAGGCCTGAGTCCAGCAGTGGACTGATATAGGCTGGTGATGTGATGTGATGTGTGATGTGCCAATACTATTTTTCGAAGCTAAAGTATTGGCTTGAAAAATCTGAAAAAAATCAAGTAATAGTAATAGCTTTTCATGAACTTTCAAGGAAAATCATAACGGTTAACATAGCTCACTTA
The DNA here is from genome assembly GCA_950371115.1 of Anania fuscalis. Lineage (NCBI taxonomy): Eukaryota > Metazoa > Arthropoda > Insecta > Lepidoptera > Crambidae > Anania > Anania fuscalis. The sequence goes on from OX493337.1 coordinate 5,506,196, forward strand.
GTTTAAGAGTAGGTAATAGTCGTTCAACTTATGGATTAGAAAATTTCTTACCTGATAAAAATGCTTTAGAGGAAAACATTAAAAGTGACTTAAATGATGTAAAATTTGCTAAAATATATTGTGGTAACGACGGGCAACTACGGAACCCTACACTGCGCGTGGCGATGGCTAGTTATTAATGTAAATAATAGAAATCGGATATCCTCTTTGTAGTTCGACATGAAAGCTGTTTGTGGAGTGTAAAATGGAACATAAAAATTAATATAAAAAACATAACCCTCGTTGGCAGTCGGGTAATAAATAAATGAGTGTGTCAACAAATGTCTTCTTAGTTAGTGTAATATAACTATGTCAAGATACATGCACTTAAATAATATCAATAAATGATAATATCATTATCACTTAATTACACTGTGGATTAACAGAGATTGAAAGCACATAAAACAAACTTGAAAATGTGAATCTCAAGAATGTTAACAATATTTGCACTAGTCTAGTACTGATAAAGGGTTTTGAATTGATTTGTTTTTATTTGTGATCATAGCGTTCCATTTTAGCGCACGCGTTTAAAAGTAGGCGCTATTTTACGTGCTTTAACAGTCAGTGTCAATCAATTGAACAGCAGCATCGAACAATGTTACACACACAGAAGCGCGTTTATGTTTGATCATTGTAAAATTTTTACAATGATAAACTTGGACAAGCAAAACGTATGCCAAGCTGGAACCTCACTAATGCTGTACTGACATGAAACAATGACAGCATCATACACATTCTTTACATTAGTTTGTATACTGTGTTTGTATGGAGTTTAACGCATGCTGGTTATTAAATTTAAGTAGGCGAATGTAATGGAAAAATGTTAGCTACTTGCTCCGTACAGTGTCATCGAATTAAAGCTTTAGTTTGTAAAGAGAAGCAATAGAAAAGCCTTTTTTAAAATTAATTAATCTTTTAATAAATTTATAAATTATAACTTTAATGAATTTATTAAAATATTTTTTTATTAATTAATCTTTATTCTATTTTTGTTTTGTTTTAATTTGTATACTTTCTGACATTTTTATGCGTACAAGGCCAATCATATAATAAATAAATATTTACCTGTGGCTCATAAATAAATGATTTGATTTGATATACATTTTGAACCCAATTTGATTTCTGAAATTAGGCAACTGTTTCAAAAGTACTCCTGTAAGATATTGCTGGGTGCCTAGTGCAAGTACCACAAAACAAGTCCAACCAAGTCACATAAATTTATCGAAAGGTATGCGATCGAAGAAAGTGACGCGATTATTTTGTGGCACTCGCGCTGCGTTGCATCGCACAGTGCATCTCAGCGTAAATGTGGTTGGACCTTGATTATAACGATAAAGGATAATGAAAGTGCGGCCTCGAAACTATCCCCGTGGACGGTGATTGAACTTTGAGGTTTATTTTTAGGAAAAAATATGATATGAACACAGTTTTTGCCTTTGTTTTACTAAAGCAAGTATAAATTATCCCAAGAGTAATTGGTTATTGAAAACAAGCTTTAGCTCAGGTTTTTAATTGGGTATAAGCTATAATACACTTATATACTTAAGATTATTTTGTTAGTAAAACTAGGAGGTAGGAAATCCTAAAAGCTTCTTGCTAATTCCTTTGAGTATTGGTTGGGCTTATTGATTCGTTTTAACAACTCCTCTACGTTTCTAGTTCAATTGAAAGAGCAGTCGCCAAAATAGCCACGAGACGTGGGTTAGATTTCCATGTAAGGCGGTTTCATAAATTAAGGTAAAGTCAAACATCATCATCATTTCAGCCACAGGACGTCCATTGCTGAACAAGGCCTCCCCTAGTGACTTCCAGATAGGCCGGTTGGAAGCAACCTGCATCCAGCTGCTTCCTGCAACCTTAGCCAAGTCGTCTGTCTACCTTGAGGGTGGACGTCCCACGCTGCGCTTGTAGGTACGTGGCCTCCATTCCAGAACCTTTCTGCCCCATCGGCCGTAAGTTCTACGTCAAGTCAAACGTTAGTTCAGACAACGATCTTTTCTAAATTAGTTTGAAAGGTCCCTGGCAAGATACATTACTTGGTATCTCGTATACTTAGCGTCACGTTAAAAGAGCGGTGGCCAAAATAGGAACTACCATTTTCAGCGCTACTTTAAGTGTTCGGTGGAGACAAGAGCACCCTTAGCGGTCTTTTTATTTGACGAAAATTATAATAAGGATGTTAATTTCCTAACTTGGAGACCATGACAGTTGGTTTGTTGTCTGGCGCATATATGCAATATATATATTTATATAATTCAGTCGCAATAAACTTATACTTACACTTGTTAAAGGTAAGTGGTTTTATCACGTCTACGTTACAATGGATTATTTTGTCAAGTCGCGACTCGCGACAGTACTGCTTGTACAGTCTCGAACACAAATACATATACATTTTCATTCGACTTTGAGCCTTATTACAAGGGGTTTTTTTAAGTACTTCAATGTTCGTGACTGTATGTCAAGACAGATCCATCACAATCGGAAGTGCGCTGAGGCCGCTCATTCGTATGCTCAACCACGGGAGAGCCTAAATAAGGGCCAGCAGGTGAGGTCGCCCATTGTTCTTGAACTTTTGGATGGCTTTATTATGTGGTAAGTTGAGTTGTCACTTGATAAGCCAGAGGCTTAACTATTAACTCTAAACAATAGGAGTATAAGAGTGGATAACCTTTTCCGCACTTAGACTCAAATTACGGTCTTTTGTGTAAGGGATGTGTTGGTTACTCTAAAATGTATCTTAGCAATATTGTTTTTACGCCCAACAAGATAAAACAAAATAATGTTGGAAAAGTAAAACTGTTTTGAGAGCACATGGTCATGGTTCGGCGTCCGGTTGTCACTTAGGGATCATCATTTAAATCATTCCTTGAGTTCTTAAAGCATAAGGCTGATTTTTCTGCGGCTGTGGCCGGTAAAAGCTATCGGAAACCAAAGATAAATACTTTATTACTAATAAACTGAGTTCAACGAATAGATAATAACAGTGTTTTCTGTTTCCGTTATAGGTGACTTCTTAACAATGCATAATCTAACTGTTATACCTTGTTTGTTAGCAATGAAATTTAAATGCAACTGTCTTAGCACAGCTAGACTGCGCACATCATAACTTTAAACATCAGCGATTGAAAATAACCTGACAACCTGGTAAAGGTTGAAGGAAGTCGCTGAATGCAGGCAGCTTCCAACCGGCCAATCTAGAAGTTATTCGTGGAGGCCTATGCTCAGCAGCGATGATAATATCACGAACAAAAATAAAAACTCCTACTGTAACTCAATCGCAATTAAAAAGTCGCGCGGTCACGGATGCTAGCGATCGATCGCAGAAAGTCGCTAAAATGCGATGTAATATTGTTGGAGTCGCAAAAACACCGATTGCAGACGCTAAAGTCGCAATTTGCACAGGTGGTAGGTATTATTGAACAGAAAGGAATTCAACGCGTTAGCATCAATTATCATGTCAAATAGTTTTTTTTTTGTATGTGGTTTTCAGACAAGGTTCGATGAGACATCACAATAGTTCTTATATGAGTGATGTGATGTTAGCTCGCCAGACGGGCATGGCCGAATAAAAAAAAACTTTTTTTTTTTGCTTAAAACGTATAATTTAGTACATTTTATTTGTTGTTACTTCAAATCTTTACGTTATTAACAATTTCAGAAGTCAGAATTGAATGTAGAGCTTGAAAGTTATCGACCTCCCAGATTTGTATGGGAAGTAGTTTTAGTTCAGTGATAAAACAAAGTTAATTTTTAGAAAGTCCGATCTCGACAAAATAAGCAGCCTTCGAGGTAACTTGATAGGGTCGAAATATTACAGTATTTTAATAAAACCCTCCATTCATATTACACTCGGAACTGATTCCATTTATACCATTTGAAGAGGCAGGAAGTCATTAATAAATCCTTTATATTAATTATTACTTGGGAATCTGAAAAGTTAATAATTTAACTTTAACACTTTTGGTGATTTCTAGGTGGTCTTAAAATCCTTCATTAACTTAATATATTGGGAAATATTGATTTTAAAATATTTTTCAATTTTAAGCTTAAATAGGCAAAAACAAGAGAGAGGAAAATTCAAAATAACATTAAAAATTGCACAATTTCTGTAATAATCTCTGTCTCTATTATCTATTTATAATCATAATTTCAAAGTATGATTCTTACAGATATTAAAGTAATTTAATCAATTTTAATTAATATGAAATATTATTATTAGGCGGTCAGCAGCTCTACCTAAAAAGTTAATATATTTGAACACGTCATAAATTATCATTTTCATTTCGAAATACTGTTTTAATAAATGTTGTAACAAAAGATGTAATACAAAGGCAAATTACAAGACGGTATTTTCTATAACGACGTGTTAACAATAACAAAATTGCAATAAACTAAAGAATTTCAGTGACGTCAATATTCTCGTACTACGTTAACTATTCAAGTCATGTAGTTAATTGTGGTCTATCGTAACGTTTCATAGTTACATAATGCGGGTCATATCTAATTATTGATCATTAAAAGATCCTTACAAGTTTGCTTTCCGCATTTTAATAATATGGCTGAATTTTTTATGCGACCCAAGAAATTGTACTTTGAATGTGTTATAGTTTTCTAACTTCATTCTCGGACAAGATAATGTTTTATTCTATTCAGTAATTAACATAATAACTGCCATTGTTCTAAAAAACGTATTTAATGTAAAGTAATTGCAGAGTGATCGATTTTAATTGTGAGGAAATTATCTATAGTATCTTCAGGGATTTTTTTTTCTTGCGACACTTCACGCGTAAAATCGTGATTTGTTTCGTGGATTGACGACAATATAATAAGAATAAATAAATATACCATAAATTGTATATAACGTATACATAGTCACATACACTTATACATGTATAGAATGCATGGTACTCAGGCAAAATTGTTCGTTCGTGCTCATTACACAACTTGCTTTACGCTGAATTCGAACCTGCGACTGACTAATTTGTAGTTGCGATTCATTAGACAAAATGGTCGGCGCTTCCTCTGTAATGAGTTTTACTTAAAATTCTCAGATACAAAGCAGTCACATTTAATTATTAACGTCATTTATTAAAACATTTATTATTACGTGTTTCGTGTTGACTTTTCCCGGAAAAGTATTAAATACTTGATCATAATAAAGTCTTGTTGAGTTCTCTTTAAAGTACCAACTAAGAGGTATGCGTACTGGTTTTCGAGATATTTGTAAATACACCAGAGAACGAACATTTCCTTGTCTAGATATATTCTGTTGGCGTAAAGTTAGCCCCAGAATTTTATTCTGGTATTATTTAACAAATACATTTAAATATTTTTTTGACGTTGACCTTTTATTTTACATTTATGAATATTTCCTGATGTAAAATTTGAAAATTAGATTCAAGTATTGACGCAATACATTTTCCAACTGACATTTGGCACCGCCGAGACAAAGGAACCAGTACAAACGTTACTTCTTATTTAAACATTTTCAAATTGTAGAGGATGATATAATTATCATAAGTCCTGCATGCACTTATGATATACAGGTTGACTTTTATATCACCATCCAAACCTTCTGAGAAGACTTCCGTGATACAAACGAACAACTTTTGCTATAGGACCAACTCTATAACAGCAAATAAAATCAGCTGTTCCATACATTTTGGTCGAATGAATATTGATATTTTCATATGTATGTATATGTCATCGATATTTCGCACCACCGAAAACGGTGTCCAGGAAACGCTTGCACAATTCAGACCCGATATGAAGATAGAGACAGTATGTTTATGTATCTTTATTTACTTTTTGAGTTTTTTACATGCTTCAGATAACACGCCAGTGTCGTCCAGCTAGTAGATGTATGTAATTAACATACCTAAATTGTGTTATAAGGTACGTATGAGACAAAAACTTTCAGGGTCCAGGTTCAGGGACATCTTTTCCCAGTACACCTAGACCCGTGATAATTTAGTAAAGATTATTACTGAATTAGAACCAGGGCTCGAGCCTTTTGTTTAGAGTCAACTAAGCCAATTGGGCGATGGAAACAAGTTTAGCTTCGTAGCGTTACCAAAAAGATTAGATTCAAATTGAATGTCTTTTATGCTTGAGCTATTGATACAGGCTTAATGATCAGATAGCAGTATCTAATGGGATCCTAAGATGTCGATCTTACTTATGTAACGTAGAACTGGTTTTTGTGTGCCAATACCGGCGGCTCTGGTCGCGAGACCAATTAGAGATATAGATTTGTGAGGAAAATTACACATTACTTTGCCATTTCTACAAAGTTCTCGGGATACCGATATACTCGGATTTAACCACAATTGTAACTAATCTCACAAAAAAGCACTTTGACTCAGACTCAGAAAATCAGGTTAAAATAAGATTCTAATTATAATAAAAGTCTAAAAGACAGAATGTAATGTTTTCGTAAGTAATAAAATTAGATTCTAGTAATTCTTTCCACAATTAACACCAATTATCTAGCCGAGCCTGCAACTAAGCAAAGCATGTACTTGTAGCGACTAGGATAACGGATACACATAATATTTAAATAGGTTTATAAACATCCATGACAGGTACTTAGTAGTACAAATGGTCGTGTTCATCACACATACATTTGCCCCTTGCGAGATTCGAACCCGCAACCGCCAGGCTTTGTAGTCCAGAGCGCGAACCTCTACACCAGGCGGTCGTCCAAGAATAAGAAAGTAGTAAGAATGTATAATTTAATATTATGTTCAAATATAATGATGTATTTCTTTAATATCAATTTATTTATTATTCAGGAAGGATATTGATCAATAACTTTTGAAGATATTTATTTAGTCGTAAATTACTTACAAACTGAGAGTTACTTAAATATGATTTTTTTCCAGGTTACTGAACAATTATTATAATTTTGTAAATACGTTAATATTTTTTGTATGAACTTAAATAACTATATAGTATTATTTAAGTAAGTAAATCCAGGAAGTAGAGATATTACAGAATACAAAATTTTAATAACAAAAGGTTTTTTTTACCGAATGCACTGATAGTAGGTATACAAGCAATTCAATTAGGTATTCGCATTGAAATGTCTACAATCCGAAAAATAGGCGGTTACTTGTCTTACTTAACATAATATTCATTGTGTTCATTATGTTAAGTTACAGAAAACCAGCCATCCGGCAGTTGAGGCAGCTTATATAAAAAAACAAACAATTATTTCAAAGAAGAGCCTTAAGTAGAATTACGCCTGTTCAAGTCACGTTTTTGTATCATGATTAATTTAATACTTTGCCACAGTACTGTAATGTACAGTAACAGTTTTTTTTACTAAGAGGGTCAAATTCGTAACGAAGTACATTTTGAACAAAACGTTTTCTTTAAAATAAAATACTCAAAAATTGGAGTTACACCCAATTTTGTGAAGCATGAGGCATACGAGTTAAAGGCCAGTTTTCTTTCTTCAGTAACATGTTATTGTTATTTCTTTTTAACGTTATTAGTTATTTTAAAATAAGACAGTTAAAAAACAATAACATAGGTTAGTTACAATAATTTTAATACTTTAACACGAAATACTATTTATTCTAACAGTTTATTAATTTTTGTTCAAAATATTTGCTCACCAAAGATACCAGTCCTTATATAGTTCCGTACGACTTTAGAATAAGAATAGAAAGTTAATATGTCATAAAAAAGGTGATAACTTTTAATGTATTATTATACATTAAAAGTTATCATTAATATAAGTTACTGATGTCATTGGTTACTGTGTACTTCGTGTGTAAATGCCATGAACTCATTATCTAATTCTTAAAGAACTTTATTATCGAAATGATGGTTACACAATAATAGTGACGTCAAAGGACGTAATCCTTTTAAAGAAGACAATTTTCATAATTATTCTGCAATTGAAATGACTAGCATGTGCAGTAAATAATGTAATTTAGAATAAATTAGTACAAAGTAACAGACGTCAGTCGCAATATTTTACTTTCAATCTTAAAATATGTGAGGCATTGTGTTGTGATTTAACTATATTTTACCAATTTAATTGCGCTTTCATTATGATTTTGCTGTCGTCGTTTTAGGAATTATGTTAGTAAAATGTGAATCAAGCTGGTTTTTACTATAGGATTAAGACCTGTGATTAAATGCCGTTGTTTAATAAAAGGGCTAACTGGCTAGCTAGGCTTTTTAACGAGTTGGTTGCAAAACATTATACAACACAAACCTTACGGAAGAAAATATATCTCGAACTAAATATATATTATACCCCATTGTGACTCAGCTTTAATTACCAACTATTGAATCAATAGAGGCAAAGATGTTTACAAAAATCGAAATTCTTAAAAAAATGCGGTGGATGTTGCTTCTAATTGGGCCTAACAGAAAAAAACTAAGCAATATTTGGATAACATGTGCTTTACTATTCGTTTTTAAGTATTAAACCTTGCTAGACTCGTCATTAGTATTACGTTGCAACGTAACATTAATTATAAATACTTCACCAAAAATTGATTTCACAAATAATGCATTCATATTCGCAAATAAGTGCAAATAATTATAGTTCATGTTTATCGCTTTTCGAGACTAATTAGCCACAATCTGATTTGTCACAAGTTAATCTTTCGTAACGGAAAACTTGATGCACTAAATCGCTCCACAACCTTCATTCGATGTGCCTTCATTGCGAGTGTTCGTGCCGATGACAGCTGTAAGGCTGGCCGCACAGAAATTAATAAAAATCGGTGAAGTGCAAATTGGCCTTTAGCACGGGCCTTTAGCACCAAAATGACTTGCGTTTGACAAATTCACATAAAAATCAGACACATTACGTGAAAAATTTCGCAAACTAGCTGTGTCCATTATTTGCATGCGTTGAAAACGGCTTGTCATAGTAAAAATTGTACTTGTCCTTCTTTAGGGTTCGAGCATTCTTGAACGAAAAAGTAAAATGGGTTCTATGGTTTTACGAGAAAGCGTGATAGACAAACAGAGTTACATCCACATGTATTACAAATGTGGATAAAATCGGATCTGAATAATCGATACAAACAAATACAACCCGTTATTTATCAACTGTTTGCTCAGCATAAAAATAAATGAATGAAAAATTCTTGAGGCGCATGCGCCGAACCTACGCAGCGATAGTACGGCTCGATAACAACACAATAGAATGCCACGAGCGAGTTGATTATTTGCACGGATCAACGCGATACGACTCCGCAAATCCGTCAATGGCTTGATGAATAAGAGAAAAACAAACGAAGGCCGGAGAAAAATAATTACGGTGCGATATTCCTTTGTTTTCGAACGACTAAAGATTGTGATGGTTCATTGAGCAATGTAACTTAAATAGACTTGTTTTAATGATTTAACGAAGAAAAAGACAACTGAGAGACAAATAATAAAAGGTTAATTTTTTTATGATTTTTTAAAAACCTTGCAACAAAACTATGCACTGATTCGCTAGGGCAGGTATTTAGTGACAGGATTTTTAGATATTTATTTGTATACTTACTTTGATTTTTTACTTTATTTATAATCATAATTGTAGTCCGTCCAGGTGAGGAGGTGGTTAGGAACAAATATTTATGTGAAGAGTACAAGCATACCCAAGCCATGGATGTTAACAAATATATTTGAATATATCTGTCTGTTAGGCTAGCCGTCATGTTAGTAATGCTCAGTTTGTTTAAAATAATATACAATCGAATTTATTTTGTATGTACCGCTGTGTGTAAGTTCTCGTTATTTTAAAATTATAATCAGTCAATGAAGCAGTTACACGACATCGCACACATAGGCCAAAAAGGCCTAGCAAATACGAAGTTTAAAATTCATTATAGCACTAAGAAGATCCGTAACGATCTCGCCTACACTATGTGTCATTATTCCCACTTATCTAGACGATGTCGTGTCTAATTTGATTAAAGTACTCGACACTTGCGTTGCGTGAATAAGTTGCAATTTGTGTAAGTACCCATCAAGAGATTGAAAGGCGTGCCGCGAACAATGAATAACGACATTGTAGAAAAAAGGGCTTTGAAAACAAAACGATGATAATAACCGTCAACATTTATATCTGGGGCCTGCTGGCCATGACATAACAGTCTAGCTGTGACCGCGGCTGTATGGAATTATGCTATCCGATATGATCCGTTCGGGATTATAATTAATCGGGATAAAAAGTAGCATGTGTGTGTGCTCTTTGTGCCAAATTTCCTACATCCAGATTTGATCAGCTGTTCTGGTGTGATTAAATAACAAACGTCCATCTATTCAAATTTTCGCATTTATAAGAGTAGTTATAGATTGCTTCAACATTGTTTGGTTTTTTTCTGTATAGAGTTTGACGTTTAAACAAAACTGCATAGGTACTGTTATGACGAATGTACTTAATCGGTTTTTCAAATTACTAAAAAAAATGCCATAATAAGTATATCGTGACGAAGTTTTAAAAAGCAAATTAGTAGGATGTAAATTTTCGCATAGATTCATACAACATAACAGCTGATCGGCTTAGTAAGTATCGTTTAGAATGGCCATTACAGAAAAACATTTTGTATTTGAACAGGCTTCTCATTTATAGGGGTGAGTTGTTAAGTAACTAATAAAACAATTGGTAGGTTACCTAATCTACGTATAAGGCTTGGATAATAAGAAGTATAGATAGATAGATATATAGATACTCTTTATTGCACACCCAACAAAGAAGTTACAGTTGATATTTACAGAAAGATGTATAATGTAGGCGGTCTTATTGCTAAAAAGCGATCTCTTCCAGACAACCTTTAGGCAGAGGACAACTATAAGGAAAGGGGAAAGTGGTGCAGAGTGCTTATTGCGTAATTATATTTATATACCTACAATGCCAATCAGTATAAACTACATACACATAGGTACAAAAAATACCTATAAAATATAAATTCTTAGATAAAAATAAACATAGGTATACATACTTAAATATAATACATAACAAAATTCAAGGAAATAACATATTAACAACCAGTGATATTCCAGAAACAACAATTCTCAAACCAGAAACGATTTGTTTTCACAGTGCAAGAAAATGTGCTTATATGATAAGGCATATATTTATTAGATTAAACGAACTTACCTTAAGTGAAGTTCTATCTTAATTATACGAAGCTCCTTGTCCGAATACTTTACATGTAGTAGCGCTGAAGGCCCAGCGCCAAGTCACTGATTTCAAAGCCTTAAAAAAAAAACTTTGACATCTCTCTCTTCTGACAGCTGTCTGACATGTCATTACGTTTAAAGTCATTTATTTTATGAACAACCTAATTTGGGTTAATACTTTTATGTATTACAGGGAGGGTAGGGATCGTCATGTCGGACAAGGAGCTTCGTATAATTAAGATAGAACTTCACTTAAGGTAAGTTCGTTTAATCTAATAATTATACTCTGCTCCTTGTCCGAATACTTTACATGTAGCTGTTTAAAGCTAGGGTTGTGAATAAAATTTCTTAGTTTTTTAGTAAATTTAAAATAACTTTTATTAATTGCGTACTAAAAAAATTAAAATAAAATCAAAACAAATTATAGAACATTATCGTTGCATATTATCATACATAACATTAAAATCAATCCAAAATTATAAAGTATTTTACGGATTATTCTATAATTCTATAACCTTAATCAACAGTGCCACATATGGCCTCACTAAAACTTGTTGGGTTTTGTGTGACTGGTCTATTATAGTGCTTTGCGAAGGTCAAAGAGTTATTTGACCATCCTGCAGTCTTTTGAATTTGGTCTATGCTTATACCAGATCTGAGAGCCGCGGATGTAGAGGCGTGTCTGGTGCTATGTGCAGAAAAGATATTTGTGTCTATACCAGCATCCTTTAAAGTTTGTTTTATCCAACGACTTATGGTTTGGGAGGATGCTGGGTGGTGAGGTTTTTTGTGTGACAATATTAATTGATTATGATTTTTTCTTATTTGACTTGTGATTTTAATATAAAACTTTAGGGTAGTGACTGGACAAATCTCAATTTTTTCTTCAAACGTTTTTAAATAAAGTGTTGGCTGAAGACTTCCCTTTTTTGATGTTTTAATTATATTAGGTATGAATATTTGGGCAACTTGGTTATTAAAAGTTATGTTATTTAAAGTAATAAGCGACAGAGTTTGCACTCTGTGACCTGTGGCTAAAGCCAGGATCGTGACTAGTTTTTTAGTAATTTTTTCTAAGGGAATATCTACCATTGAATAAGTGGCCAAATGGTTTAACACTACTCCGGGATCCCAGGTTACATTGTATTTTGGGGTCGGAGGCTTCAATCTAAAAACACCTTTCATAAATCTTTTTATTCTATCATCGGCTCCTATTCTTGGCCCTATTATTAATGATAGTGCTGATCTTGTTGTATTTAATGTGCCATGTGATGCTCCTCCATCAAAGCACTCGCTCAAAATTTTAAGAATGAATGGTACCGATGCAGAATAGATATCTATTTTGTGTTTGACACAAAATTCCCACCATAATTTTAGGGATGAGTCATATTGTTTAATTGAGTTGTTTGAGAGGGAGTTTTCTAGTAGATTAAGGGCAGAAGATGGAGTTCCCCGTCTCACATAGGCTTCCCGGATAACAAACCTGCCGCCAGGGTAAGCTGGTGGTGGAGAGGGTGGCTCCTCCTGAAAGGGGAAGATAGTAAATCTTTGTTAGGTTTGAATATTAGAAGCTCTCCAATCACAAGAGACTTAAGAAGGGGAAACCATGGCTGGGACGGCCAGTAGGGAACCACTAATATGCCCGTGGCTTTATCTATTCGAATTTTATGTATACATTTTAACACAAGAGAAAAGGGCGGGAAGGCGTAAAAGAACATGTGTTCCCAATTCAGAGTAAAAGCGTCGATTGCAACGGCCTCTGGGTCGCATTTCCACGAGACAAATCTATGACATTTATTATTAATCCTTGAGGCAAACAAATCAATGTCTGGGGAGCCGAATTTCTTTACTATTTTTTGCATAAGCTTTGTTGTTAAGTTCCCATTCTATATTTACCCTTCTAGACTCTTTGTCTGCCTCAAAGTTGTCTTTAGAGTTAATATATGAAGCATAGACCCATATATTTCGATTTTCGCACCATTTCCAAATATCTCTAGTAATACTATTGAGGTGTGGAAATTGAATGCCTCCCATTTTATTTATGTAAGCTACTGCTGTTGTGTTGTCTATTCTTAACAGAATCTCACAGTTGCTCCTGGATTTAGCAAAACATTTGAGTCCTAAGAAGGCTGCTTTTAGCTCTAAATAGTTAATGTGAAATTTTGTCTCAGTTTGTGACCATGAGCCCGAGGTTCTTTCATTTTGACATACAGCCCCCCAACCAGTGAGTGAAGCATCTGTATGAATTTCTAGGTCAAATACATGTAATTTGATGCGGTTGGGTTTGTTAATATTTTTACACCACCAATCTAGCTCAGGTTTTATGGCCTTGGGTAGGGACATTATTTCATTGTAATTTTCATGTGATCTTAACAGAGCCAAGTACTTATATCTTTCTAGTATCTTAGTATATACCAAACCATATGGGACTGCTGGACAAATAGAGTTTAGTAAGCCTAATAGTTGGGAGAATTCTCTAATACTGCAGTGAGTTTTTTGTTTTATATTTTTAATTTATCCTTTTATAGATATTTGTTTAGATTCCGGGACCGATAAGGTCAGGTTTGTTGAATCTAGTATGTAGCCCAGATATTTACAAGTTTTACTCGGTGACAGTATACATTTTTTAAAGTTAATTATAAACCCTAAATCTTGTAATAATTTACAAGCCAGCTCAACATATTTCTGACATTGTGTTTCTGAATCTGCAAAATACAAACTGTCATCGAGATAACATGTTAATGTCACATCATGGCTTCGAAGATATGTGCTAATTGGTTTAATAAGTTTAGTGAACACATATGGAGCTGAACAAAGACCATACGGTAGAGCATTAAACTCGTATAATTGTCCATTAAAAAAGAATCTAAGGTATTTTCTTGAATTTTCTGACATAGGAACAGAATAGTATGCTTCTTTTAAGTCAATTTTTGCCATGTAACAATCTTTATAAATTAGTTTACATGCTGTTCTAATATCTTCTAATTTAAAATGTTCTGTTTGAATGTACTGGTTTAGTTTCTTCAAGTTTAAAATAAATCTATTAGTGCCATTTGGTTTAGGTATAAGAAAGATTGGGGATATGAATTGACCTGGACAGTATGAGCAGGTAGAAATTGCACCCAAAGCTAACAACTTTTCTATTTCTAATGTTATTATATCAGACTCTTTTTTGGACCAATGTTGGGTTGCAGTTTGAGATGGTGGGGGTGTTTGAGCAAACGGGATTTCATACCCTTGTATCCAATTTAGTATTACCTGGTCATTGGTAATTTTATGCCAGTTATTTATAAAATATTTAAGCCTACCAGCGTGTACCTGTGAGTCTAACGGCGGTAGTTGTTCTTGAATCGGGTTTGACGGTTCTGCTCCCTCTGGTAATGGTGAGGCTGGCCATATGGTTTTCTTGACTGTTGATGGTGCCCGCCGCGGCCTCGACGATTTTGTTGTGGCGGGCCCCTCCAGTTTCCCGTTTTCTTTACAGATGATAGTTGTGGTTTTGTGGGAGCTTTTGTTGTTGAGTCAGTGCTCTTGATCTGAGAACCTGTCTTCTGAATAGCCTCTGCTGTTTTAATTTTCTCTGCACAATTTTTTCCAAATAGCAGTCCATCGGGTTTCTCAAATCTGACTGCCTCCTTTACGGTCTGCTTTGCTCCAGCTAGAGCAAAAAATTTTCTGGATGTCGAGTCCTGATAAAATGTCTCTGCTGCTAACTTAGCTGCATCATTGATCTCTTCGATTAGAGACTTTGAGTTAACGTCTCCTTTTAGGAGACTTGTTAGGGCCTTGCCTAAACAGGCCATCAGTCTGCCTGTGACATTCTGTCTCGCCATTATTCTTTTATCTCGCTTCACTGTCGGTTCTGTGAGTGAGCAAAGAATTTCTGGGTTCATGATTGGTGCTATTGCATCAGGCAAATTTTCTGGCATTGGGTACTTGAGTAATATCTGGTCTTTGGCTTCTTTGCCCAGTCCATTTGTTAAAATTCTTGACCACCGCAAGGCGAGTTCTGGTCTTAAAGGGTGTCCGGTTTCTTTTTTCTCCTCACCTTCACTTCCCAGTGCCAAAAGGAATTCTTCTGGTAGTATATCTTCGTCTGGAATGAGCATTAGGGTATAGTTAGATAAGCCCAGAAATTATTTTTAGTCTCTAATATAAAGGGTAGCTCTTTAATTTAAGTATAAAGGTAGGTAGGTACATACAATTGTATATACATGTCTTATTTAGCCTGTCTGTTCTCTAAGAGATAGCTCTAAGGCTAGCGGAGCAAGGTCTACCAACATTATGATAGCTCTAACTTGCTAAGGGCTTTTAAAAAAGGAGCCAGGTCTAATTATTGTGGTATTTCTACTTGATTAGGTTCAAAGGGGCAAGGTCAATCCTCAATGAGAAAGCTCTAACTTGCCTATACTGGCTTACAACCCTAGTATTTTATCCCATGGAATAACCCAGGCGTTCGAAGCTCTTATTTTAGTTAGATAAGGTTTAAGAAAAAGTACACATACCCATTTGTATTTGCTCCAATTCAGGGATTGTTTGTGAAGTTCCTGGCTGGATTTCCTCTTGGTATTGTGGTGGTGACCCAGGTTGCTGTGGTGGCGGCGTGGATGCCGAATCGTCGCTGTCCAGTTCCACAGGTTTCTCTGGTAGTCTTTTTAATTTTTTCTCCAGTTTTCTAATTTTCCTTCTGACTCGTTGTTCTTCATCTTCATCTTTATGTCTTCTCTTCCCCATGATCAAAACCAAGAACCACGTCTATTGTGAAAATAAAGTGCCCGAGAGTTCTGTGCGTGCGTTAAAGAGTTCTAGACGCAAAAGATAGTCGAAATTGAAAACCGTTTCTTTTTCCGGAAGTTTGAATTTGAGAAAAAAAACACAATATTTTTTTCCATAGATTATACTATTTCCGAAAGACAATAAGTATCAAGTGATATCGCAAATAACAGGTGAGTATCCGATCTACGAATCTAAACCGGAAGTTGTTTATGAACGTACAGAAAAAAAAAAATAACCATAACCTCTTTGGCGTTGTAATTACAAAGCCAATAAATCTTTGTAAAAAACATGTTATGCTTTTCCATCTTAACTTAGTAAATATCAATAACATACCATGAATCCTGTGATGCATCCTTGAGATGCCTAAAGGAAGGGTAATTAAGTTTAAAAAACCTCATTTGTTATTGTCGGTGCTGACCAGCTGCTTTTCTTTCATAAACCACACGTATTAGGTGGCGAGATCACATCTTCACTTCAAACACTTCACTATCATAATTTCCACAAACATTTTGTTGTAAAAACACGATATTTAGTCGTATTTAATTCAAATAATCGAGAGATAATAGTGACCGGCGCGTGCACTGAAAGCGTAATGACATGTCAGACAGCTGTCAGAAGAGAGAGATGTCAAAGTTTTTTTTTTAAGGCTTTGAAATCAGTGACTTGGCGCTGGGCCTTCAGCGCTACTACATGTAAAGTATTCGGACAAGGAGCAGAGTATAATTAAAGTCCACCCGTCTTATGAAATTATAATTTTATGCGCAGGATTTGTCAAATAATTTTCCAAGCGCTAATGAATTGTTTTAAAATACATAAAACCAAATGATGTCTACCAACAAAATGGACACCTGCTTACCTGTCAAAGTGCATTGACCTACCGACGGGTTTGAAACTTTGAAGTGCGGGTTAAGGAGTCATAATATAGTCGTATCGATAACAGCATTATTATGTGTTTTATATTGTTTTATATGGAACACTTCTTTGTATGGCTGTTTGTGCAATAAAGAGTATCTATCCATTTATCTATATCCACATTAGTACATTGCATTCATTCACAGTCAAGTCGCTAGTCATTTAAAAGAATAAAACTTTATTTAATTTCAAGTTTCTAATGCATTCATCGTCTTCTACTGACCGTCCACACTTTATTCATTACCAAGGATTTTTTAACCTGAGTTTGTTTTAGGACTTATAAGTATGTAGAGATATGTCAGTCCTATCATAAACTTAACCTAATTTTACACAGGACAAGGTCTTATTGTTACTTTGATCTATCTATCTTTCTAATACTAAATTACACAGTTTTATTACTTGATTGAGTTGCAAGGTGGTGATCATAATCTGTCGCGGCCGCGCTATCCTAATTCCTAAGGTGTAACGTATAAAAAAGTTGATGAGTATGTGTAACTAAGAACATTTGTTTTCAGGACTGTCCTTTGTTTCTTTTTACTACGTATGAGATGTTGTCCAATATTAGCTTACCTATTTATATTTATTATTTATTTGGTACACCCTGTATACGTATTTATCATGATAGTGTAATTTTCTTTCAATTAATTTCTTGCAATATCGACTTCGTAGTGCTTTAATGCCCAACAATAGTGTGAGTGCAGAATTCAGGCAAGTACAGGGTCGTATTGACGTCCCTCCGTCTGGAGGGGTGAACCCTTCAATTATTAACCCCTTCGAACGACACAGCTCGCAAATGTTCTACAAATACGATGTGTCATACGCTTTTCCTAGGTAAATGGAGCAAACGACCTTTCCTATTTTGTCTGAGTTTGGGTTTATGGTGCTGTCGTTGTTTCTGATTCCTATAACACTTTAGCTTTAGATACTTACCTCAGGATCACCGCAAACATCACATGATGTTGTCCAATATTTATGTAAATTTGAACGAAGAAGGTTAAAGTGAAGATATTGCGTATCCGGTCAAACCTCTGCAGTGGTAATATTAAAGTTTTAATATTTTAATTTTAGCTTTTTAAAAAAGGTACCAGAAAAAACAGGCCGTTCTAAAGGTAGTAAGTTTCTTTCTTTTTTTAATGAGGAGTTTTATATTTAAAAATGTAATGCAACAGTGCTCTTTTAACATAAAGTTAGTCTCATTTTTAAGCCTAAGCGTTCGTAAAACATTAAAAAGGTTTTTATCTTAGAACTACATGAGTATCCTCATAGATAATGGATCGCCAATGTCTTTTATGCTTAGTATTCCATGAATATTGTTTATGCCATATGAATTAAACGTTTTGTGGCTACCTTATGTAATCTTTTCCATAAAGCTACGTCAAATTACATGCAGACAATACATACAACTGTTTTAATCGTTCATTAAACAATTCACTCTTATCTATTTTATTATACTGTAACTGCTGTATGGTTTTCTGCAAGAGTATTCTCGGTTATAAAATAATCGTTAGTCGAACAGAAACGAGCACTTAGAATAACTAATAGTTGTGAAACACGAAACCTGTTTTATGGTCTATATTTTTGGTAAAATACACAAGATATAAGTTTTAAGATCTAGCGTATAAGAATATGTAATGCTCAATTGCTCGTTTAGTAAATGTCAAGTACATTTAACTGTTAAATATTGTTGTATTGTTATGCTACTTAGTCATCATCATCATCATCTCAGCCTATTGCAGTCCATTGCTGGACTCAAGCCTCCCCCAAAGAGCACCAAAGAGCATGATCTCCCGCTTTTTTCATCCATCCACAGCTGCCAGCCATCTTCCTAAGGTCGTCGGTCCATCGAGCTGGGGGGCGTCCTATACTACGTTTGCCTCTGCGTAGTCTCCACTCGAGAACCCGGTACTTTACTCCTCCTTTCATCGGTACATTTTTGATTTAAGATACTTGGGATTTCGTTAAGGTATAAAATCCGAAACGAGATCATCAGGCAGAGGACTAAAGTAACGGACATAGACTAAAAATGCTACTTAGTATTTATGCAAAAATGTTAGTATAAACGTAGGCTAAGTATAGTCCATGGTATAAATCTACTATACCTATGACGTAATTCGACACGTTAACGTGCAATTTTTGGTAAACTTACCAAAAGTTGTATAAATAAGTAATCTTTGTTTGCGGTACTTTACAAAAATTAATATTATAGGAAAAAATAACACCCAAAATACTACAATGCTTTTAGAGACACACATTTTAAAGTCTGTAACTTGCGCCAAGTGAAAATAGACGCAAATGACCGCGACCTTTCAACCTTGCTGGCTTTTTGGCAGATTGGTCATTACCGGCCAATGTCACTAAACAGATTTAGCTATCGTTAGATTGCTATGATTCGTTTAACATGGATACTCATGATACACATAATGTATGTCTGGCTGGATGATACCTACTGGCGGTCCAATTAAATTTACGACAATAGCGGCGGTATATGTATAAATAAATAATGTAGATTTTAATATATTTAAACAGCAGATAATCTAAGATAATGTCAACTTCATCATATAGACTTTAAAAGATGAAGTTGACATGAACAATAATATTAAGAGTCAAGGTACACATATAAAATATTTATTTATGTATAAGTGAAAGAGTATGTGTAGGTTTATGGATAGATAGATAGAGATTCCTTTTGCACACCAAACAAAGAAGTTACAGCTGATGTTCACAGAAAGATGTAAAATTTAACTAATCGCTATTAAAACTGATTACCTATTACATTCGACTTGTAGTATATAAAGTTGTGCAACAATTATCTTCTTTGTCTTAGGCACGGTCTAGGCAATGAGTATTATGCATATTAAGTTTAGGTAGAGATACTGCGTTTCATTAACATACAATACATAAAACAAACTTGCTCAGTTTACAGTCACGAGTGTTTTTGTTATAGTTTATGATGTAAAACTGATGTACATTGTAGGCTATAATTATCTTCTACAGACTATGTATCTGCCACAAAGAATTATTTGAAATACATAATTATATGTAATTCAAGATGCGCAGGTGGATGAATGATGACGCCTAGGCAAACGTAGTGTAGGACGCCCCCCAGCTCGATGGACCGACGACCTTAGGAAGATGGCTGGCAGTGGATGGATGAAAAAAGCGAGAGATCGTGCTCTTTGGCGCTCTTTAAGGGGAGTCTTACGTCAAGCAGTGGACTGCAATAGGCTGAGATGACGATGATGATGATCATAAGGTGGAGAAAAAGTAAGCATTTAGGTTCTTCTGCAGAACACAGGCCCTACCTCAACTATGAGGTGGTTTCGGGTATACTCTACCACTTATCCCCAATGCCTATTTATGAAGGGGTGCTGTAAGGTAAACTTTCTTACTGTCTGATTTAACTACTTCTATCAATCGATATTAGCTGTCTTCCGAAGCATTGAATTATTAATCATAAATACCAGTAAGTACAATCTGAAATTACAACACTATGCAACAACGGTTTCGTTGGATTTTTCCTAAAAGAGCAGTGTCGCGATTATTATTTATTTGATCTAAAACTGACAGAGTGTTTAAAATTTTCAAACTAAAAAACTATCTAAATATTAACTAGAAAGTTTTGGGACAGTTGTCTCTTAAATGCAACTAAGAGAAAAAGAACTAAACTGACTTTTGTATAGAACGTAACAACTTGAAATCCAAATACTTTATATTCTGATGTTTTTAAAACAAGTCTCAATAACGTTATAAACATAGAAAAAGCTTAAAAAAGTCTTAATCTCATATCGATATATCATCGGAGAAAGACAGTTTAATTTGCATATTAAATGTATTTCTGTACTATCAAGTAGACATAGACAGCAATGTCCAATAGAAGGCGCCTTAGCAACTACGCTTAGCAAGTTTTATTATATTTATGTTTTATCATTGAAAACCAGTTTTGACTTTATAATACTAGTCTTGATTTCCGATACCGCTGCTTATGCTATTAAAGAGCTTGCAAAGCAATCTTTTATTTTAATAAAATGTATTCCAGTGGCAGTACCTAGGGCCCCAGTAAGTTATCAGTGTCGCGGCAACTACTTTTAGCTGCCACGACAAATGCTGACAGAACAACCGTTTCTAATTTATTTTTTTAAATATTATTATTCTACATAACTAATAGCTCAACCTACCGCCTAAGTGTTAGATAATTATAACATCCTAGTCAGAAGTATAATGAATTTTTTTAGTAAGGTCACGTGATGAATGCGTCCACCAGGATGTCTGAAATATCCATATTTTTGTATATTTTATATATTTTTATACACTGCAGCGTCTATTCAACGCAATAGTCTGTAGACGTAAAGCTACTCACGCGCAGCTAAATGTATAATCTGCTTTGATTACCTGTAACAAAAAAATAGAGTGGTTATAAAACGTGTTCCAATAAATTTAATGGTCATCAAGGATCTTTTAAAAATAGTTGAAATAAATTGAAATGCTTCTAGAATAATATTTTATCATTTTAAGTGTCACCATGTCCGTCTATCGGTTTTAGCAATAAAAGTTATTGAATATAGTTAAGCTCTAATGAGTATATTCCGTAAAAACCTCAACGAACGTTATATGCCTGTTGTGTAAACACATCGACAGGCGAAGGCATAAATAATGATGAAATAATTTGTTTCACCCTTCATTCACCTTGGTGAATAATAAATAATTTAAAAATAATTAAGTAAGCAAGGTAAAAGTTTTTATTCCCAATAAGCAAAACAAAATACAGTCACAAACAAGCAGTCACTCAATAGATTGTTTTGAAAATATTTAGGTATTATAAAATCAGCTACTGATAAATTCACGTGCAGCAGCATAGGATTATAAAATTGCAATAATTCTTACAATAAGCCGAGCCTGTCTCATTTAAATTTAAGTTTTGAAAGTGGAACCAATCCAAACCCTAAATAGCGGCGAGTTTGTTTACGACCGATCGACTAAGCCAAATTCACAAATTACCGATTTTATTATTCCCTTATCAGAAATAGCTATTTTTATGCGCGTACGCATATAAAATATGGCAGCGCGCACGTGACACGCATATTTTGAGCGTCGTCACGTGACCGTTGAGCTGCTACGGATAGCTCCGCGGAATGACTACGGAACCAGTAATGCTACGAGCGTAGCTGTAGCGAAACCAACGTTTGTTTAATTAAATTTAGTTACTTTATGTGAATCACCTTATATACTATTTACATTATGTTATTTTTTTACGGAATTTGTTATGAATACATGTATATAGTAAATAATAGGATAATTATGAAATAATAAGTCATTGCAAAATTATATTTATGTAGTAAAAGAGATTACAAGACAGTTCAAACTTCCCTTATTTTTAACTTAACAGCCCAAAATGTATAATTGAAGTAAATTATTTTTCGTTGTTAAAGAAAACGAACCAAGTATTATGGCTTATTTATTAACGCGATGTCTGGTTTAATAGACAGATAAGCATAATATTTACATATTTTATTATCTTATCTTTATTAGAAGAAAAATTTTCCGCTACGACTTTAATTAACTGTGCATGGAATATCAGCGCAAAAACAGCTGAAATATACTATAGAAAAAATAAATGTATCGGAGATAGTTTTGAAATAAAATTATACGTGTAAATCCAAACACGCAAAACCTCTCAGAGAATTATTAATCTGCTCAAATACAACTTTTTTTATGGGATCAACATTGTTTTTTTTTATAAACTCAATGAAACGGAATTTAACGCGATCATAATTTAGGTACAAAATGTTACCTTTATTGCCTGACTTTTCGACCGGGTTACACCGATCGTGGTCTCAGGCTGACTCATAGTACTTAAATCCTCTTTGGGCTAAATGAAATTAAAATTATGCAACGCGAAAATTTAAAAGTAAATGTTTTTTTTATTGTGGAATCAATAATCTACAAAATATCGTATCACGTGTCCAAGAAGTTTTTATGTTTATTTGATTGTTATATTTAGACGGATGAGGTTTTGCGTCCTTGAAATGCACTGTGTCATTGACACGTTGTGTTATCAAACACATTGACGTTGTGGCGCGGAGATTTGTCTTGTAGTAAAACGGTCCCGGGTTCATTATAGAAAAACAAACTATTCTGAATTAGCTTATGTGGAATGTGATGAAAGATTTCCGTGCCAAAATTATTTAAACCTAAATCTATCTCGTAAAACTATGTCCATGTGGTGGCAGTATGTGTTTTGTCTGGGGAAAATATTTATTTTTATAAGCATTAGTATGGACAAATAATCATTATAATAAAATAAACTAAAACTGATTACGTTACAATGAAACAAAACTTTAAATAATACTAACTTCCCTAACTTAAAAACTAAATAATACCTACTCAAAAATAAAACCGTGCCCGTGAGGCATGGAAGCTAGGACTGGCAGCGTTTCCTCGCAGAATGACTAAACCATAGTAGAAACAAATAAGTAGTTCATCTTCATTCATACGAACCACTGACAAAATTTATCGCTGCCAAAGGTGCGCCAGTTGTGGCCGCGCCGTACTAAATAATGCCTGCCGTAATAATTTGTGCATACATGTTCGATTAACAACTAATGTTAGGAAAACACAAATTTGCTATAAAAAAAGGCCTGTTATTTGAGGTTATTGTAAAAATTTTAACAAGAGATTTGAAGTTAAAGTTACATAAAACGTCCCGTAGTCACAATTTTAAAAGAACATGTAATTTTCTTTGTCTATCTCTTTGTCACGTGATACACGAATTCATGTAAAAATCGCACGAGGTCATTAACCCTTGTTTTCTTGATCGTTTGCTTAACTACTGTGTCCGTTTTGAAATAATAGGGCATTTCCCTCATTTTAAATTACGCTCAATTTTGATACTAACTCCAAACAAATTAAGATTAGTTTTTGCTTGTTAAACACTGCGTATTAACATTAAAGCAACATTGTGCATTCTTTTGAACGTTAATTGTGAAATGTGTCAAACGCTTTGTTCGAATTTATACCTAATTCGTATAATTTGGTACATTCATGTACACATATATCAGGCTTTGTTGAGAAATTGTATCACGTAGTAAAACAGGAAAAGTATAATCAATACATATTTTAAAAACATAAAGGTTAAATTAAAGGTTTGTTTTAAAAAGTGTTAAAAAACTTTGCTTAAAATAAAATCCGATCCGATATCCGATTCGATTAAAAAATAAAGCAATATTGTTAAACAATAAAAAAGAAACAAGACTGCGAGTCAAGAAAATATTTGTCTTTAGTCCATATTTAGTTTACCTAGTTCAATGGCTATAATAAACGATCATTTAACTAAGTGTGCAAGTCAAAAGAATATTATCCATAGATCTATGAATAAAACAAATAAAAACAAAATCGAGATCTTGAGTATTCACTACATAGTTAAAAGTTTACTAAATGATTCTTGACAAGTCCACAGTCTTGTAGTGCCGATTTATCGTTTCAATACAACCGATCTCTTTGGGCTCTGATTGTTGTGTTGCTTGCCAAGCGAGTGATCATTTCGATACTGCGGCTAACATTGACCTTTCCGCGCCGCCAACGAAGCGATTAATCGCTTAGATGGTATCGGTAAACGATTTTACACATTGCGATAGCTCTTGGGCTCGTGATCATGCTCTTAGGGGGGGAGGGATTTACATCCAATAGAGATTTTCAAAAGGCTAACATGATGATGTTGATACATATTCCTAAACAGCAACAGCTAAGTAAATCTTAAGTTTTTTATTACGAATCTGAATGGCTTTTCTTGTAATAGCAAACGTCTTATTTTATTTATCAACTTGTGATTGTTATGCTCTATAATACTTACTACAACTTTTTTCATGGGAATATTATGAAAATATAAAAATACAGCTGTATAAAAGGGTTTTTCATAGTGGTCTTGTTGGATTATTTTTTGAATATTGGAGCAATAGAATTATATTTAAAAAAGAAGTTTTGATTGTTAGGACAGTTGCTATCTGAATGTCCAGGATTTTTCACTTTCACGATGTATTCCATCACTACCAAACAAGTTGAATCTCTTCACAGATTCAGTAAAATCCAGATGTAAAAATTGTAATTCACGACCCATGTATGTAAAGAAAGACAACCTGATGCTAACAGAGCTAGCAAAACTAGCCATTAAGTAGTTTATATAATTATCGAAACCGGGAATCGACTAAAAATTAATCAATTTGTTGGAATTGATCGATCCCCGGCTTTCATAAATGATTCTTTCCAAATCCTCAAACGAGGTTTGCATACAAAAAGTCGTCCCATGTAAAGGCTCCATCTTAATTAACTTTTGAATTTTATGATTGAGTGGGGAAGTGATTGGAGCAACTGTTTGATTTTGATAAGGGTTTGTTTGTTGTGCCATCTCACGAGGTTTGCGACATTGACACTGTTTTTATAACAGGTTGATTATAAATTAACTGAATGACGTTGAGTTGTTTGCGGACTCTGAAATATATATGTTTTCTGTTGATAAATTAAAACATACGTACAATGTAAGACCGTGGTTCACCAGTTAAAATGATCTGATAGGATAGGTTGTAGGATACATGTACAAGTTTACTTAAATAAAGTTTGCGAATTGGTAAAAGGCCCACTTAAAAAGTAGAGCCGTAAAAAATGTTTTTAAATGTATGGGACTTGTCAAAACGGATCAAATGAGCCCAAACTCGAAGGATATACTTTAAAGAGTTCCACTATGCACTTTCTGGCTCTATCTTCTGATCTCATAAATAATCTTGTTTACTCTTACAAATTAGAAATTTTTAAATCCATAAGACAAATAGACATCCAAGATTTAATAACAACTTTTTAACACAATACAGCAAGAGAAACGCTCTTAATAACACTGTAGTTTCTATAACATATAGTAAATTGACTATTATAAGCTTTGATTTTACGTGTATTGTTATGAAATACTTGTTTATTAAATAGCGATAACCACAGATTGTTCTACAATCAATCTGTATGTTATCAATACCTATTAACTCTGACAAACTAGTACCTATCCTTATCACGGACACCTAGCAGTAACACGTTTTAGCCGGCACGTGGTAGTTAAGGCCATAGAGCAAATTGAGTAATGGACCTCTTCCCTTCTCCCGAGGTTCGAGATGTGCGAAAACAGCTGTAAAATGGTTTATGAGGAAATGGTGCTGCTCGTGCAATGATTCCTGACTTATGGTTAGGGGTCATCCATAAATCACGTGAGGCTAGAAAGGGGGTTAGGACGTTACGGTTCGGAAAAATGACAAAATATCACGTGCATTATTTTTTTCTTGACTTGACTCATCGTTGCTTGTACAAAAAAAAACTACACGTGATTTTCGGAGACTAGAATAAAACCTCACCACATAGCGCGTAGGTATCACCATGGGGGAGAGGGGCGAAGAAGTGGCTTAAAAAACCCCTTAGTAATATTACTTGTTTAAATTATGTTACTTATGGTATAATTTACCACTGTAGTCTTAAAAACTAAAAAAAACCTTCAGCCAGCGATGTGATGACACATTCTAGTTTTAACTAGTTAGTTTTTTATTTAGTTTTTAATTTCCTTTTTATATACCTATCTTCGACGTTGTAAAATATTAAAGCTAGACAATATAACTCCATCGATCGATCTCTTTCCGACCGTTTTCGGCCATGGCGACCACTTCGACTCCTAATTGGACTGGCGCTGGTGCACCCGAAGATGGCTTATGTAGCCGATCTTCCCAGCGAACTCCCGTGCACAATGAGGGCACGTTAGTACACCGCTTCCATAATTATAGTTGATGGCGGCAGGAGGACGGGCCTTTAGCTCATCGCGCTTAGCGTCGAGGACAGCTGTACGCTGCTTCTCGAACTCGCGGACTTGTCTCTTTACAATCCCACGCCATTCTGGGCGCTGTGCTGCCAAACCTTTCCATTGAGAGGGCTCAATGTTGCATCTATATAACTAATAGTCCAAAGGAGCAATTTTTATATCTAAGATACAATGCGTATTGTCTGTCAGTTGTGGTTTATCAAATATAATATCTTATATAAATGTTTACATAATAAAAAATAATAATTACCGTAGCACAGTAACTTATACGGAGGGTCCATGCACCAACTTCACTGGTTTTAACTTTAGCTCTGAGTTTTTAAGTAAAATGTTTATTATATTGTGTAGTAATTTTTTGTGTAAACTCTCGTCGCTAATTTCCTAACTATCTGTATGTTTCTTTTTAAATACCTACCTAACTTGTGAACTAATTTGATTAGTCTATCTAACCAAACTACGATCGAACTAAATGACTCGTGAGAATGTTCTCTTAATAAATTATTATTTAATAATGTTTGTAAAACCAAGTTACCAACTTTTTTTTGCAAATAAACAATTTGAAATTACATGACACAGTTGCTATGCTGATTCAAAGATGCGTTGAATCTTTAGCAAATTGCCAGCAGTTACGTCGAGCAATTTGTATTTATTGGTATTCTGGCCATAGCTCATTCAGTCACTAATTTTGGCATCCATCACAAGACATTAGTAAAGGTTTTGCTTGCTTAGTTGACATAAACATGTAGCTATAAATAACATTGTAAGACTTTGAACCTTGTCTCGTAAACTTTAAGTTTCAAATCTGCATTTTTTTCAGCACGGTCTGCAAATATAAGTTTGTGGTATGAGCATTGTATTCAGGACGTTGTCCATTGAAGCAAAAAAAAACTTGTTAGTACATGAACGTACGCGTAGTTTGCTAAAATTGTATTTAGCATATTCTTTTAGATGCTCTGCCTTTCATTTGTATCTTGAGTAGTTAAGTATTTCTTTGTGGATAAATATATCCACAAAGAAATACTTACTGTATTTTACATCTATGTGTCGTAAATTTGATTCCTTGCAGTATCTCTATATTTTTTTGGTATTTACGACGGTATAACGAAACAGGTTCATCATCATCATCATTTCAGCCACAGGACGTCCACTGCTGAGCACAGGCCTCCCCCAGTGACTTCCAGAATGGCCGGTTGAAAGCGACCTTACTTTTTTTAAAATTATTATATGCTTTGCATATTGGAGAAAAACACAGACTGTTTGATTATGAAATATAGGACTTCTATTTTTACATCGTTGGTTAGAATATTAAGTTTCTTTGCCAAAGCTAAAAATACTAATAAAAGCATGCTAGAGGTCGAACACCTAAAGACACGGCATTTTACTTAGGTCACCGACAGGTCAAAATTGTTACCTAGTATTACCACAAATTACGTATAGCGGCCCGGCGCGCTATTTTTTTTATATTTTGTGGTATTACATACAAACGACAAAATGGAGCATATTATATTTCGCTAATTTTCGAGCTGGTTTTTATATTCGACTTCAAAGAAAGATAAGGTTTTCATACCACTTACATATTTATTAGGCGAGCGAATCGAGCCCTACTCACTATCCCACAACCTGCAGGGCTAGCATGCGCGCATCGGTTATTTTATCGATAGACAAGACAAATTTTGTCTTCGACGATATTTTCGTTTTCCCTAATTACAGACGTCTCGAATCCTTTTTCTTAACATTTTCAGGGTCTCCCGTTCTTCGTAGCTACTTATTTTTACGTTATAACACGGCATTGCATGATATTTTGTTTTTTTCTTTATTCGTCGAACGTCAAAAGTCGTTAGTTGACAAAATTTTATCGTGTTGCGCATGCTAGCCCTGCTGAGCAATTTTATGGTACACTTTAGTCAAAAACTATGACGCCTATAGATTTGTGCCTTAACCTAGTAATTTAAATTTATATCTAGATGAGTTATTCATCAAAAAAATATTATTTTATAACGATTAAAAATAATAAAGATTAACATTGGATATAATAAGAAGTACTACTAATGCCATCTATTGGAAAACCAAAGAGTTAACAGAATGTTTATTTACTAACGCCATCGTTTATTGAAATTATAAAAAGATCATTATGATTGTTATAAACAGTATTTTCCAAAAAGAAATTCACTACGTTTGCTAAGGCGTGGTCTCCACTCTACAGTAATTCGACTTGAATGTAAGGTGGTGGAAATGAGTCGAAAAACGAACTCTATTAAAATAGATTATTATCTATCTGAATAACATTTTTATTTGCGTTAACTTAAAGGCTTATATTTTACTAGACTAGACCTAAGTATTTAAAACAATCGGTGATCCTACAAGGAAGCCTTTATTCTTTTTGATGCACAGAGCCCTAAAATCACAAATGATTACGTAAACTTACCTAAACAACTTTTTTACTCTAAACGACTTATGTGGGTTTTTTGCCAACAGTAATGATTAATATTCTCAAAAGTGCCAAAACAGTTTAACAACAAACAATGCTTATGTCAATATTGATTCCATTTTTTGTTCAAAACACAGTCATAATAGATTTTTTTGTTCGCATAAATGCGGTTGGCCCACCAAGCCGGTTTGCCAACTCACTATAGCCGAAAGAAATTTTTGCGAAGTTCATGATGTAACATTTGGTTAAGCTGTTTAAAATAATAAGTTACCGAAATGTAGGAAGTGGTGTCCACTGAAATTAAACCAATAGTTATATTGGCAAACGAGTTAATTCCAGCTACTTACGGTGTACACCTGAAAAGGCTGGGATTCGTCAGCGGCTCGCTTCCAGCAAAGATGCAGAAGGCGGTGGTTGGCGGTGCGCGGTGGTGCTTGATACCGCACGCATCGTCCACTGGTTTCTGTCTCTTTTGCCC
This sequence comes from Anania fuscalis, assembly GCA_950371115.1. Classification (NCBI taxonomy): domain Eukaryota; kingdom Metazoa; phylum Arthropoda; class Insecta; order Lepidoptera; family Crambidae; genus Anania; species Anania fuscalis. The sequence goes on from OX493337.1 coordinate 5,535,809, forward strand.
TGATCGCGGCCAATATGATATTGCCGGTCATTACTGGTCAAGAATCAAGAGGTTTTTGGCATACATAAATAAATATTCGCCATACAACACACCCAATTGCCATCAATAGTAAGGAATTAACTTCCTTGTGATACGAGGTACCTACCAGACAATGAATTTATTTATTTTATTATTTTATTTTTATTTGTTTGAGATGGGCTTACTCTTGACCCTTATTTTAGCCAATTATGATAATATCGTTTTCTAAATTGACCGGAACTGGGAATGGAAGTCAGGACCTCGAATGGGTCGTCGTTTGAAGTATATTCTTTAAAATTTATACAAACAAGAATAAAACTTTTTGAGTCACCTCGGGATTTTGACTGTCAATAATGTCATGAGCCAATAATGTTATGTTTACAAACAAGAAATCCAGTCTGTGTTTGAGTTAAATTAAAATCTGACCACGAATACTGGTTTCCTAACAAATATTATCACTTAAGATTATAATTTGTATGTCCCTCATTTCGATTCTCTGTCGTCCCTGTCTGTCTGTATAGCTTACCTCTGAAACGATTGTGGGGATTTTGATTTGATTTTACTACGAGTAAGAACGTTAAGCTCAATTCATCTAAGTGTACTTGTAGGTCAGTGACCTCCTCCTTCTGACAAGGATTTTCTTAATGATGATGGTTGTGATTGATATTTCTTTTTCTTTAAGTTTCTGGCCTTCGAATATCCTAGTACTATGTCTCATGTCTCCCAAAACACAAAGTGCATTTTTTTAAAAAGTGAATGTTTAGCACCAATTCCAGACAAGTCATATTGTCAATCACATATCTGGTGTACGCTTTACGCAGACAAGAAAATTCAATCTATTTAGGTTTTGTAAAGCGTCCGGGTCTTACCTGGGCCATAACCATGAACTCTTAAAACAATCTCAAAATTGTCAAATCTGTCAATTTTGGTACGTCATTTCATACAAAATTTGACAGAAATGATAATGTTTGACAGATTTGTGATTGTTTTAACAGTTCATGGTTAGGGCCCTGGTAGGAACAATCAGACTACAGTCAGAAGGCACGTTGCCAAAAAGCAAGGATCCGTATTTGGGATAGTCAAGTTTTAACTCATTGTTGTTACGCAAGACAAAGGTCCAGTCAGTTTTATCAATAAAACGATGTTGATCTTCGGTTGTTCTTATGTCCTATTCGATTTTTGTAATGAAATAAGTGTATTTGGTCTCAAAGAGTTTTAAGTATTTAAATCCATAAAAAAAATAACGATTTTGATAGTCTTTTGTCATGTTATACTTTATATTATTATTTTATATCATATTTTATGTTAGAAATAAATACAAATTAATACAAAACGTCAGCTAGACTTAGTTATAAGACGTGTCCATTCATAAAATCTATTGACTGCTAAGAGTCACACCTCAGTCACCTACAGGTGATGACCTCGCATGGTTATTCGCAGAAATCTTTCAGGACATAGTATTGTTTATGACTATTCCTTACAAAGCTGATAAATGGTGGTGACATATCTTTATCAAGTATTGAACCAGGCGGAGATATAATATTTTTAGTGAAAACGATTAAGGCTAGGATATATTTAGTTTATAACTTTTTTATAAAGTCATTTGCTTTTTTATCTTAAAAATAGATGTATAGTTAGATATTAATTATTCATTACACAAAAATACAGCAAAAAATCTTTTGGAACAGTTCAATTTGGGCGATCCTATCGCTAGAAGCCATTTCTTACAGATGACCTGGTATGATAATAAAAAAGAGAGAATTTAAAGACTTTCTGCTTTTCTGGAGTACTTACTTTAAAATTTGCTTTAAATATCTCCCAGTTAAGATACAGTATGAACCGAGCGTTTTTGCCTCAACCGTGTTGTTCTCATTGAATTGACGTCAAACTTAGCGTTATATTCTTACCATTTATAGAACGGGCCACAAAAAGTCCATTATGAAGATTATGATAGGCAAAAAAAACTTTAATGTGTTACGATTTCGCTATTGCTTTAGGCAAGTTTAAAATAAATAAATATGAAATAAGCTTTAGCGGTTTCTCTTCTTTTTGGTTAACATTCTTATTTTAATTTCATTTTGTTTTTAATTTAGATCGTAAAATTCACATGAGAACGTTATTTCTTCCTTTTTAGGCTCGGCGACCCGAAGTGTTCTTCTTTCGACATCGAAATAATGATGATGATATCAACAGGTCTGTGGTGCTACAACAAGTAATAATCATATCTCAAACCTTTTACTTCTGGTCCTCTGCCTTCTACATTAATTCCCAATTCACTAATCTAATATCTTTCAGTACTACATTTGCTATTTGCGAACTTGTTTCAACGGCAAGACCTTACGTACCTTCGTAAAAGGCAACCGTTATCATCAGCACATCAAGACAAGGAGCCTAACCATGAATCCTATGAAGTACCTAAGCAGTTATACTAAACAAACAAAACAAGGTTAAAGAAATGCTATTAAAAGGGCTCACAGTAAACCCAATTTATTTTTTTCTGTAATTAATTTTTAATTTTACAAGTTTATAATCGTCCTTGTATGGTAGGGTCAGCAGCAGGGTCGAGGTTGACGAGATCATTTTCCAAAATGTAGAAAAAAAACTGGCCCCATAATAATATACTGCCGAAACGTTTTGAGTCGCCATTTTGCCTTCTTCGTGATTCACGAGAGTCGAGATGCAAGGTGCTTCCTGGCTTCCCAAAGCATTTTTGCATTATTTTACGATATAAGAGTTTTGTTTGTTTAAAAATAAATACAGCACTTTTTTGTAGCCTTTCCGGATTTGGGATCAAGTGAATTTAAAATGTTACTTATCTTCGTCGAAAACAACTTAATTAATCTAGTAAAAGCATAATTACGAGTAAATTACTGAGTCATGTTTATGGTTTTTTGCCTTTTTTCTTGCCATTATTTAGACTCTTGTTAGTAAGGTTTTAACTCTCTTTAAGTCCAGAGTGAATAGGCATCTTCTGGGCAAGCTCGCTCCATCGTAGATCCCATCTATGCTCTAGAGCAAGATTGAGATCAAGAGCAAGCCCATCTCAATATATATAAAAAAAAAGTTTTTTTTATTAGAAAACTCTTAAATTACGAAGTATACATTTTCAAATAATAACTGCCTTCAGCCAAATCGTTCTGTAATAAAAAGTAATTAATACGTTATTTTCCATAAACAGTAGTTTTTTTTACGATCGGACACATCTATTTAATGTCTGTTCGGACTTGTTTCTTTATCTTAAAAAATATTATTTTAAGCATTCGAAGTTTTTTTTAGCTTTTGGACGGCGTTCATAACAATAAACAATTTATTCTTAGATGTACGTTGTATCTATAAAAGTAGACGATCAATCTCTGCCATAAAGATAAGAAGTCCGCAACTAATGTCCTTGGCTATAATTTTGGCCGTAGAACTAGTTTTTAGAGTTACTTCGTCAAATAACAAAACCGTTGCCGTAGCAATCTTAATGTTTTAGTCTCAGATATCAAGATTAAATATAAATAGCTGATACGGAATTTTTTTGTCTAATTAAAATTTGTTACCATGACCATTAATTAAGATAATTAGATTAATGTCAGTTTTTCTTTACCCTACTATTAATATCCCAATTACGACCGAATACCGTCTGAAGGAGATCGTCGTTTGTGTTGTTACAAATTGTCGACCGCAAAACCACTATGATTTAGCATTATTGTTACGTGATTTTAATTCGTTGTCGAAGGGATTTTAATGAAGGGATATCAGAGACGATATAAATAAAGCATATATTAGCTTAGCATGACATACTAAGTCACTCAAATAAGAATGTAATTCTTAATTTTGTGTAGTAAATTGAGTTGAAATAGAATGATGAATATAACATTATCATAACTTTAATTTGATTAAATGTTTGAGTTCACGAATGCCTCATGGAGGTTGTAATGTAGCTATTGGCTATCTATAATGCTGATTTAAATTATGTATAATACTGCTGTTACATTATGAAGTTTCTTCTACTAATGTGTATGTTAGGCCCATTCAGCAAAAAAAAAAAAACAGAACACGACCCGTTGATGAATCATTCAAAATGATCACGAATAACTAAATTCGTTTTTTCGTTCGTTTCGTTCCACACAAATAACGAATTGAAGAAGCGACGCGCGTCGTGAACATTTTTTTGCTTTATCGTATTCGTTCTTTGATTAGGCCCACGCAGGCAAAAACCTGCTGGAAGGCGGACAAAGTAATGTTTCTATGATATTTACTTATCGATAGATTAAGCATAGTCTATACCGTATAAAACATAAAACTTTTTCTTCAGTTATTATCAGTTTTTTCTACTATTTTCTAATGAAAAACTTAAGTCCTGTGCACAATAAGCGATGTTTTAAAAAACTCTCTCGAATCTACAAACAACGTTATTCACCCCCCCCCCCCCCATTTGAGTGGGAGATTTTGTACAGTTAAGTTATTTTATCTAACGACGCTCGACAATTTGACATATCACGCAATAGATTATTATTGATAAGCTGTTTATATACTTATAAGTTTCACCGTTGACTATATTTTTAGGAATATTAGTAGACTAGCTGACAAGGCGAACTTCAGTATTTTTAACAGTATTTTGTTTGTCAACTTTTCTAATGTTTTATTATTTATTCTGCTATTCAGGGTGGAGACAAATCCAACAAATTAAGAACCATGAAAAACCATGGTCCAGTCGTTTTCGAGTTATAGTGTTGTAACAAACACGACTTTGTTTTATGTATTAAGATAAGTGTCCATAAGATGCCCACGGTTTGCCATTATCTAACGCTGCCTAGGTCGTCAATAACTAGCATGATACCTACTTGATTTTTTACTCTAAAATAATACGTCGCTGAAAGTGCGTAAAAGGGTTAATTATAGGACCGTGGCACGGAACTCTTAAGAGTGCAAGTCCGACTCGCACTTAACCCCTATTTTGGAATAATTTCCAAAAACTAGTTTAAACTCTCATGGTCGCAGATATAACACGTGCGGTCGATTGTATCGGTAGAAAAGTGTCGTTTTTCCTTAGTTTAGTTTTACTTTACAATTGTAGTTTTCCTCGCACGTGAACTAACTTATCTTTAAATGTAATAAAATGTACAATAGAGGAATATACCAGTATGCACACTTTTCTCAAGAGCGCAATAAACAGGTATCTCATAAACTGTCTGCAAACGCTGTAGGCACATTGGGGTGCTAGGGGAACTTATTAAGATATTTATTTAAGTAAAACATAATTCTTAAATATTTAAAAAAGTTGGCGCGCTTACGTCAAGCAGTGAACTGAACTTTTATTTTCATACTTTCCATCGTTATGCGATGATAAAATGTTTACCAGTCTTTTTAAAAACTTTTGGTATGTAGAAAGTTCCTTCCTCTATTCTATACCACCGACTATTTAAATCAGTGGATATGTTGGTTGCACTGTATTATCATGTATTGTTGTTAGATAGTATTTACTGAATTTCTTCGGGATTTCCTAAGATCATATGTGGTGACGCAAACTCGAGAGTAAGCCCACGGTATTCTACTTCACTTATAATCGAAACGACAGTCTTGTCACACGTAATAAAACTACTGGTTTATCAGTGACATGCAATTTCAAATCAGCCTCCGTAATTTGTGATATGTCTAGTATATAATTTTGATGCAACTCATATCGATAAATACTAGATTTTGCTCTTGGTTTTGCCTGCATCCTGCATGATTTACAAGTTTATCGCAATTTATTTTGCAGGAATAAAAATAACTATTTTTATGTGTCATTTTTCGTGACGTTAGGCGGTTAAATTGAATGAACTAATTACATGATTGGATTACCTAGATTGAGCACTTCACTATATCTTATCAATTTATAACTCTCACCTACATTTACGTATTATGGTTATCTTGGAAAACTTTTGCAAACATACCCCTGAGTACCGTTAACCTAATAATAAACTAATACTTTTGTTTTCTGGTTTTCCATTAATAAAAAACTTATCCAAGAATATGTTTTTACTTCAGATATTTGTCAAAACTACTCTAAAAATATTATGATTGCAGCTAAATACCCAAAAAACAAAAAAAAAAATCGTAGACACCTTGATAATTAGAATTAACATCAGAATAAAAAACAAAATCATTTTATTTTCTTTTACCTTCTTCCCTAAGACATGTCTATATTTGTTGAAGTACATACATGTACTTAGTCGAATAATACAGTTTTTAATTATTATTTTTTCCATTTGCTACTATTTATGTCAATGCAACACTAATTAGTATTTTGTATGACATTCCTTTGGTAATAAATAAAATGTGTACATAGTGCTAATTGTTAATTGGCTGATAAGGCAAACAAAACACATTGACAAGTTGTCAATGGAACTGATATAGGAGTGAATACTCTAAGGGTAAACCATAAAGAATATAGAGTATTTGTTCGCGCACCATCAGCCGTGCTCGGCCGGCGCTCGCGAGCGCGCGGCCTGCGGCCGCCACTTCAGGTCACACCACCTATGACATCGCGCGCGCTCCTTGTAGGACCCCAACAGTATTCATTGTGACACTTTGAAGTCTGACGCGAAACATTGGGACAGTACCTACAAATAGAACAACCAGTTTATACACGCTATGTACAAAAGAATATACCACCACTTTTACTATGGAATGATACATTTTATACACAACAAAAAATGAATATATAAAAGGTTGTATACGTATTGTTTTTTTTTCTGATAACAAATGTTTAATCAAAACATTTATTAAATTACATTTACAATTATAATACCAAAATAAACTAAACAAAAGCTTTTAAAAATAACTTAACATTAAATTAATAATTTAGTAAAAATATAAAATTGCCGAGGATGCCATAAATCAACGAAACAAAGAAGTAAATTTGGAAATTAGCTAACATTTTCAAGAAAATTTGAAATAGATTAATTATCAACATAATATTTTATCTAAACTAAGAACGGACTTACGTTGATTACTTTGTCTTTAGATATTCTTTTTAAAAAACAAAATCGCCTATCGTAAAACATTATTTTGGATGTTCGTATGTATTTACTACAGTGTGGGTTGTTGGTTCTATTTTGTCTATCTCATTAGCATGCAAGCCAGCGGTGTTCTATCAGCATTTCTGCAATAAATTATCCAGTTAGAAGCGCTGTAATATTTTATACGAGTCTTCCAAGATAGTCATTAATCTTTCCTGATATATTGACCGTTTTTATTCTCAATGCATAACATTCCATAGCAACTATGTAAATTATGATTTTGCAATAAAATATTAGGTATCCGTTTGATTAAGTACTAATTTATTTAAATTAAATTAATGCGAAAGTAAGTTCCAAATGCAATTATAGAACAAAAAAAAGACACACAGTTTAAGTCAAGTTATATACGAATCTTTGACTGGAAATTGATATTCTACAATAAAAAATATAATTTATTATCACATAGTTTTGCAAAATTAAATATTACAAGGACATTCTACAAAAAACCGGGACCAGTTCTATCGTGTACGAACGTAGTCTTATAGCCAAATATAGGTATTTTACTTTTCTGTTTGAATTACGAATTAATAAAATTTTAGTTAAAATAAGTCTTATGCACAGTGCGCAGTCAAGCGAAACAATCAGCCCAACAAAAAAAGCTACATATTTACGTACGCCAAAACAAATGCCAATCACACCCGAGTATGTCGATCTAAAAACAAATGCCAGTCACACCGAGTCCAAGCCGCAGACTCCCCACCTGTGAGTCAGTGATACCTAACAGGGTCAGAGATCAAGGCCGTGGTAATGAAGCCTTCCTGATTATCCTCGCTAACCATGCGCGTGCGACGCGACCGGTGCGACACAGTGCGTATTGGAGGGGATATGTAGAGACTCTCTAGTAGAGACTAAATATTATTGATGTTACAAAACGCATATTTCGAAAGTAATACTTTTAACATTAGATTTTCAGTATTTAAGTATTCAAAGTGAGATGATTTCAGCTGCTTATTTACTTTCAATTTTATTTTATTTATAAATCTGCTGTCTGTTATATTCTTTTAAACTTTCATGGTCACTAACATTAGAATAGTTTGTTACGGGATTGCTACCATGTACCTTATTTTTGAGTTCCCGATATTTCGGCACTGTTGCAAGCGCCATGATCACGGAGTAACTGAATTACTCCGTGATCATGGCGCTTGCAACAGTGCCGAAATATCGGGAACTCAAAAATAAGGTACATGGTAGCAATCCCGTAACAAACTATTCTACTGCTGTCTGTTATCTGTCCGTGGTTGAAACTAATTTATTTTGTTATATTACAAAACGTTATTTAATTAAGTAAATGTATTGTTAGGTATTGCACAAGTTTGTACTGTGTTTGAGGAGTTACTTATATTATTAAGAGATTGAATCGTAGAGTTTGTCTAGTGTGTGTGGTGTTTAAATGACCGTATCATCAATGATATTGAGCCACTGACAACCGGGCTAATAACATATTTTCATCTAACAAGGTCAAAGGATACGCTGCCTCAAATAAACTGCGCAAAAGCAAACTGTCTTAAGATATCATAAAGAGCACTTGCTCATCTACGCGCAGACCTTGCATAAACATTTCGATGCCATCCACGTTCCGAATTATAGCAATCATATCGAATTATTCGCTTCCATATGTATTAATAAATGGTACATTATTATCCGGTAAGTTCGGGCGGTGTCATTGCAGACATGTTAAGAAAACGAGGATGAATTATAGTCACGCGATGTCCTTAACGCGAAATTGAATGAGGACAAATGTAAAAATAGCGGTCAATTGGAATTTTAAGTATTTGATGTTTATTAAACAAGTTTTTTATTTGTGAAAAAAAGGTGCTAAGTATATTTGCTTTATTGAGTAATTTTTATATCTAGCTACCTGCACCTACTTTACACAAGGGCCGTGTTTAGTATCATATTATATAAAATTTACACATAAATCTTTTTTAGGAGAAATTGTCTAATTGGTAGTGGAAACATTATTTAAAGAAGGGCAAAGCACAGAAACGGAGACATTTTAAAATATTTTTTATGAATTTATGTTTTGTTTTGTGAACAGTTTGACGTAAAAACGGTATTACATAGGCTTCACATTTACCACTTGGGTCCTGTGGCTTCACGAATACTAAGTACCTAATTCAGGTTGCACGCAACGGCCTACAGAGATCATCTGCGACATGCAGGTTTTGTCCTAACCATTACTTAGGTTAGATAGCCGACCGGCTAGACACCCCGCTCCTCTGGGCTCTAGCTAAACGTACAAAATCCTTGTTAGAAATTAAGTACTAACATAGGTTAAGTTATTGTTACTAACAAATAGGGCCTTGTTGTCAAAATAAAGACGAATTATTAGTTATTTTTTTCGTGAAGCAATTCTACTTTAAATTATCAATTTCAACACATCCCAAGTAATGAGCGATAATTCGCAAAACAATCATTCTAGGCAAAAAAGCATTGTGTGGTACCTCGTAACACAAGTATGTTTTCGTATTAAGTGTTTCGAGCCCATGGCAACTGTGTATTGATACATGTTTTTTTATTCAGAATTGACTAAAGTCCATTCTATCGAATGTACTTAAGATTTAAAACAAAGTAAATATGCTTATGCGTGCAAAAAAACATGTACACCATGACTATGTCTAGACTGCCTACGCGTTACTTCAGCAATATATTTCTACCTTGTAAAGGATCCCATACATAAGTCAGGAAAAAGATAGAAGCAGCTTTTTGCTTAGCATACGTTGTTATTTTTGAGTCGTGAGTTCGAATTTCAGCACTTCTCTGAATTTTAAGAATCTGTATGTACAACTTGCTTCTCTGTTCAGAGAGCTAACATTATGAGAAAACCCACAATTTAAAAAAAAACAATGAGTGAGTAGCAGATACGGTCTAAAATGGTTTCATTTGCATGTTTAATAGTCTCATTGCAGAAACTTTAAATGAATGGTAAAGAGTACGCTGATTAGAAACTTGTCTCGTTTCTAGCGCTAGGAGGAAAATTTTGAATTTTACAGCCTAGATACAAGATACAAAGATGTCTAGAATCTAAATACACCAAGGATAAAATGGCGTCTGGGACCTAAAATTGTAACTGACATATCCGTTGGGATCTAGATGATATTACTATGATGAAAATTGCAATGTCCATATAGCAGCCAATCGTGAGTATTGACTGTGTCAACTGGCAAGGCACCACGCGCGATTGACAAAATCGACTACACAGATGTGTCCCACTGTGCAAATTGTTTCTGTGCTTTATTCGCTAACCTGATCCCATGTCATAAAGTTGTTTTGTCCGCTTTGCTGTCTTGCAACGCAACAAATAAATTGCACGGAGATAGCTGTATTAAGCGAAGTCACGAGCACTTAGAAATAAAATGCAAACATTGATTGTACTTGGAAATGCAATCTTAGATGTGATTGTCTACGGGTACAAATTTTCTTGATACTTGTTTAAAATTTATAAGGCAGTTTTTTCACACTTTAATATTTAACTCTGTTTACAAATCTAGGACTTATTTTAAACTGCTTTCAATTAGTTGTACCGGTTGTAACTTCAGTAGTGTATTTAATTTGGATACAAATCATAATATACTTAATAATTTCGGACTATAGAGCTAATCTGATCATAAGCTGCATGCATAATTAAAATCTTCAATGGGTCGAGCTTGGACACATCATATAGGTATTTTAGTGGGAGTTTTTAGCTTCTGAAACAAATTTATTTCACAATGCTTTGTATCAATGATAGCTTTTTAATAAAAATACGAACTCCAACTTATCTACGAGTATGATTAAGGTTGGATTCTATTCTAAACGCATTAGCTGAAGCAAGAATCTTACAATAATTATTGTTTCAAATTGTTTTTGGTTTAAAACAATATAAAAATAGTTTTTCGACTCAACGCATAAACTTTGTTCTGAACAAAAATATTTTTTTTATATCTGTCGGGAAAATATGCAGATCCCACGATAGAAGAGATAAAATTTGTCACCACAAATGATACGGACGGAGATAGATATTGGAAATAATAAAACACTAGACAGCCATACATCTTATCTTTATAACATCGCTAGCTTGTCCGCACATATGAGAGAATGGTCCCCGATACATTGCAAGCAATATCACTTGAATTGCCAAGCGAAAGATATGGAGATTACATCTAGGATTTGTTTAAGTGCATACTTATGTAGATTATACTTAAACAGGCTTATTAGAAGGTGCGTGTTGATTACACGTGTCTAATTAAATGTAACGGTTATATAAAGGCGAAGATTATTTTTTTATATTCACAAATAAATTGGCAAATGTTAAATTTAGATTTATTTTAAGTTTTTGGTGCACACTTTTGCCTAATCTACTCCACTGTGCGCACTCACTTCTTAGTTTTTTTAGATATAAATTATGTGTACTACGATTTCTTCAATCGGTTAGAATTACATTGTTACAAAAAAATAAACATGTTTCAATAAATATGTTTCCCCGATTCTAACCAAAAGATGATCTGACTGGCACAGGGGCGCAGTGTTTCGCCTTGAGCGCAAGGTTCTATTCCTGGTTTAATCAATTATGGAAACAAACTTTTTTATATTCACTCTGATCTGGGGTACTGAGGGGCCGCTAAAAAAAAACTAATTACGAGGATATTCAAATTAATTAAGAGTCTATGACAAATACAGCATAATTAAAAAGCAGTTTAACATATCTGGCCAATGACGTCACGATAACATTGTATTTCGACCGCATAAAAAGTTACCTACTAAGTATTCGCATGGCAGTCACGGCAATCTGCGGTTTCAAGCCTCGAACTGGATCCTAATAGCATTTACAAAAGTAAACACAGTAAGTGAACATCATGTTTGAGAAGATAAAATGGCTTAACTCATTGAATGCCGCGGTCGCTTGACACCGCGTATTAAAAAACTATTGTGTCTCGTTTGCTGCGCTGGCTGATGGGTTAAATTCTATAAATAAATATTTTAATAAAAGCAAATAAAAAGATTCAAAACACCTATTTTTGAAGCATTAGAAATCGAATTCACGTACGAAATCCAAAGAGTTCCGTATTTAATTTCCTACGACCAAAATTTTTCACTTCGTGCGTGAAATAAAATTTAAATATTTAATACTTTGGAAGTGCGTCTTCAGAGCTTGGTTTACTAGTTAGTTAGCTCAATTTGCATACTTGCAACTGAATAATTAACATAATAAACAAAAGATTATTTGTTAAGTTGACAAAAACTAAAAACTGCCACCAAAGTGGATTGCCTTGTTCTGTCAATTTTTTTGAGTATTGTTATTTTTGTATTATGTTCCATAATCTTGTCCTCGTTTTGTACTATGTAGTAGGCACCTTTGTGTAACTACGCGATCTACAATGTTTAAAGTATAGCGCCTTAGAGCGCTATTTATACTGAAAAAAATAAAAAACACAACCAATGGCATCCTGTCCCTGGTGTCACGTTTGACATCTGTCAATCTTAATGTCATTGTACTTTTTTGTACGCTGCGCGATCGTACGTAAATTTTTTCACACGCGTTTATTTTTAGTATTTTACTGGATTAGTAACGTGTTTAAACTATAAAATATTGGCCAGTAAGGTTGACGAAGTCTCAAGAAAGAAAGAGTGCCAATTGGAGATGTTTTATAACTATTTGTGATTCAAAACGACGTCGACACCGCCTATCTATTGCAGTCCCGCTTCTGCTTGGCATACAGTTTCTTTTTCAGCCGTGTTACTGAAGTCGTCGGTCCGTGGAGTTAAGAGAAGTCCTACACTACGTTTACCGAAACATGACCTCCATAACCTGCAAGAATTTAATCAAGAAAACAAGGGAGTGCTGCTATGCTGACTTGACATCGGGGCTTTTACGAGGATTTCCTCGTAATCGACAGCCACAACCAATCGGCCGTGATGATAGTATGATCATTTTAGCTGTTCACCCCACATTCAACATAGCCCGTGAGAAATTAATCAAGAAAACAACGGATGTCAACTCAGAACCAATGATCAATGACGACCCGGAGCCTTCAAGGGAGGTTGGCCGTGGTGATCGCATGTTCATTCTAGCCGCTGCGTTGTCTCAGAATGACTACAAAACAGAGCCTTGATGGTGGATTGGGCTATTCATTCCAAAGTGTCGTCACAAGATATTGACCTGAGACTTAACATGACATTTGCTCTAGTAGTCTTCATGAAGGGTTGACTATGAGCCCAAAGCCTGTGAGAAATTAATCAAGAAAACAACGGAAGTCAACTCAGAACCAATGATCAATGACGACCCGGAGCCTTCACGGGAGGTTGGCCGTGGTGATCACATGTTCATTCTAGCTGCTGCATTGTCTCAGAATGACTACAAAACAGAGCCTTGATGGTGGATTGGGCTATTCATTCTAAAGTGTCATCACAAGATATTGACCTGAGACAACATGACATCGGCCCTAGTAGTCTTGATGAAGGGTTGACCGTGAAACGAATAAATGTCTTGCACCACAAATATACTACAAAGGATTAATAATATCAGCAGGTAAGCTGTAAACATCACACACATTTGTTCCAGCTTATTTGATGTCGCATAAATAATTACCAAAAGAACAGTATAATTACCTTTTCTATCTCGCAGCAGAATTTTACCACTTCCACTTGCTTTCACGAGGGGTCAGCTTGTTGGCTTAACATTATTAATTAACATATTGTGGATCTGCAATTCATTATATAAAGCAATCATAGACTGACTTCATCAATTGAAATTGAATATATATTTGAATACAAAATGTCAAGGTGCCACTGCTCCTTGAGCACCACTGAAGCTGAAGAAAAAGAGGAGGGGGTAAATATTGGTACTGAGACACCAAGACAGTGTCCACCCTCGATCTTAGCAGTTTTTTCTACCCAACATTTTGACTCAAGAGAAAAATTACAGAAAGAAGCTCCTTTATCAGCTGATATTAAAGGCTAAAAGACTTCTGAGTAACCAAGTCACAGACTCATACCTAGACAATTTCAATTAGATTTTAAATTTTTGACATTTCATACGTTTCTAATATATTTACTAATTTAGAATTGGGCCTTCCACATATATAAGGCTACCAAGTCTCAGATACACTTGGCCTTTTTTGCTGCATTCACATACATACAAGACAATGAAATAGCACTTATACCAATTGTGACTTCTCGCAGTGTGAATTTCCATCTCAAGCATTTAATATTATTGATGTACATGTTGATGTTGGCCCAAGAGGAAGAACATTATAAAGCATAGCCAGTTTATAATAGTTGGCATACACATACTTAAAAGCTAAACCACAGTTTTGTGTTTTTTAATATATATATATTTTTTTCTTTCATAAAATTGTAAGTTTGAATAATTAAATAAACATAACTTGCAATCACTAAATAATATCTGTAATCAAAGGATATTCTGTGTACCAGATTGGTGTAGTGGTTTAACATTGGAAGTTACAGGGTTTGATTCCCAATCGGGTCGGGCATACTGCCCTTGGTCATATGCATAATCCTGTACCTTGTAACATGGGAATGCTAGGTCCTTGCTTGAAGACCATTACAATTGGTCTGTTAACTAGTGCATATTTGTGTTATTGTTTCATAAGTTATGTGAAATCCCTTTTTTAGACTTAAATTAAATCTAATACATTAAGTCCTAAACAAAATTCTAAGTTTTCATAATAACCTATAAATGCACTTAATAATACCTATTCTAATAGTCTGGCTGAAAGTCAAGGCTAGGCTACTTGCCTTCATCAAGTGTGAACAATTCAAGAGAAAGGCACACTCATCTTATTGATTACAAATAAAACGTTTATTTACTTTTTGGCAATAATATAATGTAACCATTGTAAAAAGCATTTTATAAACACTAATCACTGTATTCCAAAATTTTTAGAGTCAGTCAAAAATCCATGGGAAGATTTATGAAGCCTTATTAATAGGCATTTACAAAAATGATACACTATTATATGACCCTTTACACTTGTTATATGGTTTTGTAACAAATAATTTTATTTTACAGTTAAATAGACCATGGAAGACTAAGAAACATTTTTAAATCAGTTCAGTTTTTGTAATACCATTATATGACCCTTATACACTTGTCATATGGTTTTGTAACAAATAATTTTATTTTACAGTTGAGTAGACCATGGAAGACTAAGGAACATTTTTAGATCAGTTCAGATTTTGTAAATAGAACATAAAACATCCCAAACAAGTTAAAATTGTCTTAATATAATACCTACTAATTATGTTTCTTATAAACTACAAGCTATTATTAAGCTCCAAACTTAAGAGTACCTACCTGTATGACATGTTATTTTATCAAAGTAGCAAGTATATGGAGATGATTAATATAAAATGAAAATTTCAACTGAAAATTTGAAAATAAACCGAATACAATTGGCAATCAAGGCATTGGTGACAGCTGGCAGTACTTGACAAATATGTTCACACTCCTCGTTATTGGATTGAGGCTGTCACGGTACCAGACTGATGTCTGGACCACAGGAAAATTCAAGTTTGAATATTTTTTCTATCTTATAAGATGAGACTTATTGGTAAGTTTTTATTTTTTATTTTATCAGTTGAACAAGCATTGATCAGTTAAGTGTTGAATCTTTCTCTTATTAGGTTTCAGAAACTGTGTTGTTTCAGTAACCTATTATTTCCCCCCTGGAGATCCACATACAGTGCAGGAGTTTCACACTGATTTCCAGTTGTATATTATTAATTTGTTTTCTATCAATGGTTTTCTAACAAGATTAATCAAAAATTAATCTCATTAACTATAATAATGTTGAAACCATTGTTAACTAAAGGAAACTAATCTCAGTCTACGTGGAATCGGTGGGTTATTCCTTGCCAGTAAATATGTATGTGAATCCCTCTCCGACTGAATCAATACTTGCAGTATTTCTATTAGTTTTATTTTTTATTTAATAACACATAGGTAACGAAGTATTTGCCATATTAAACACTAATATTGATTTATTTTGAACCATTGATAAGTACAGACAACAGCTCGTCAACCTACCACAAATCATCGTTTTTTATTAATTGAAAATGATTTCTACAAGTCAGGCTTAAAGTTAAAAATCTGTTGAAGAACTTTTAACTTTTTGGGTGGTAACTTTAAACGTGCTGTTTACCGTACATTGAACAGATGGTTCATTAAAGTTATTTACCAAGATTTCTATTTGAATATAATAAAATAATCATTTTTATAAAATTATTACCATATACCACTTGTACTGGGGTAAAGTTACCTTTTTAAATACCTACCCATTTACTAAGTATGTACATTCTTTTAGATAAATGAGACTAGGTTTAGCTTAAATCATTTTCTTGTTTTCATGATAACATTAAGCAGGCTGATGCCCGCGACTCCGTTTGTGTGAACTTTAGTTTATGCATAAATAATTTCTATTGCGAAAATCGCTATTGCGTCAGTTTCATTTCCCATTTCCATTTAGATTACTTTTTTCGAGTTTATGAGTGATTTGCTTCTTCTTCTTGGTTCACCTGTAAGTATGGTACAACGGTCGTCGGTGTCATCAGTTGACTGCATCAATATACAGAGTTGTATTATCATACGGGGCTGTACCTCCATACAGGGTGGTACCATCAAACAGGATTGTACCATCATACAGGGTTGCACCGTCATACAGGGTTGCACCGTCATACAGGGTTGTACCACTATACAGGGTTGTCCCAGCATACAGGGTTGTAACATCATACAAGGTCGTATTATCATACAGGGTTGCACCATTATACATGGTGGTTACATCATGCAAAGTTATATTATCATACAGGGTTGTATAGATCTGAATATGTTTTGATATTCAGAGTTGATTGATTAATTCCAATGATGAATCAAACAACTACACCCGCGTTAGATAAAATTTGAATGAAGTATCTACTTACTAACAGATACTTCATAAAATAACACCTAAAAATTTTTACATCTCAAACTTCAGCAAATCATTAGGTATGTGATCATAATAAATGATTTATTGATTTTGCAACACAACTTTCCTCTTTGAACATCTACATAGTACAAAACGAGGACGAGATTATGGAACATAATTTATTGATTGGACTAACTTACCTAGTGACGTCCAATCCTAATTATGTGAAGTAATCTCGTCCTCGTTCTAATCCCAGCCCAGCCCTGATTCTAGGTTTTTTAGAAATATATATATCCGAATGTATATATAATTATATATATTGTCCTTAATATATGTATACGCTTTTATGACCCCTTTTTTGATGTTGAAAGTTGTGTACCTATTCTTTGAAATAATGACATTAAGATTGACAGATGTCAAACGTGACACCAGGGACAGGATGCCATTGGTTGTGTTTTTTATTTTTTTCAGTATAAATAGCGCTCTAAGGCGCTATACTTTAAACATTGTAGATCGCGTAGTTACACAAAGGTGCCTACTACATAGTACAAAACGAGGACGAGATTACTTCACATAATTAGGATTGGACGTCACTAGGTAAGTTAGTCCAATCAATAAATTTTGCAATGTAATAAACATACAAAATAAATATCCTAAGAGATAAAAACAGTAGTTTTCCTATGTAGGTATCATAGGTATGAACTTGAATAAATTAAATTAAATCAAAATTATTTTGTTACATTAAACACCCTGGATTTTGTTTGATTGATAATTTATTTGACGAAATTTAGAGTCTTGAGCTATATTTTTCTGTTTACAATCTTGAAGACAACACTAATTTTGTTAGTATCATTAAAATGATTTAAACGCTTAAGACCAACTATCCACAAAAAATCGACTTTACAGGAGACGAAAAAAAACGTTTAATTTTTTTTCTCCAAACAATTTCACAATTTTTATGTCTGAACATTTACTGGATAGGCATAGAAAATAAGGCATTCACATGTATTTCAAGAAAGCTTCATTAATTTTTAAATTACTGTAGATAGCTGGTATTAGTCAAAATATTTGCGAATCTTTGTGTAGCTTACTGTAAGATAGGTGGTATTGGCAAGTAAAACAAAATATATAATTAAGTATTAAATTTTGTTATATTAAGGGCCTGTTTCACAATCGAAAAGTAAGCACTACTCAACAAATAAATTTAAATAAAGAACATATTTTGTATGAAGTATCTGGCAGATTTAACTAACCGAGACTTTCTTAGCGAATGTGAAACAGTTAAATAGCCTTCAGTAGTTTGTGGGTAACGTCAAACAGTGTATTGTCTGACTAGAAGCAGAAAAGAAAAGTAAAGTTTTTAATAGTATAAACAGAATATATAATATTAACAGACCAGAGGGGGCTTAGACAAGTGGCAATCGTTTCGTAGCGATACGATACCGAAATTCGTCATCGCCTCTGAGATATAACGTTGTCAATTTACCACGCGATTTCACGATACCATATTGTCAATCCCATACATTTTATTATTTTTGAACTTTGTTATCCTTTTCAAATTACTACTTTAACTGATGCTTACTGGTGCGAACATAAGTGACAATATTCATTCCGTCCCCACATCGGTATTTATTTTCTCGTTAAAAACCACAAGGAAACTTGAAAACGAAGTAAACGATGTACGATTAATTTATTTATTGTTCTGAACATTTGATAATACTAATTGGACCGTTCCGACCGGCCAAGAAGCATCAATACTCGACACAATACTCGTACGATAAAAATAATAGATGTTTATAAGATTTATAGCATAGGAAAATTCCTTGAGGGCTGTCTGCGAAGACACGTCACACGCCGCGCCGCCTCGTAAAATGATCCATCACGCACGCTCGGCTCTAAAACTCTAAACATATTCGCATATGCGGCGAGTTAGGGTTGTCAAATTTATGTATCATTTTGTGTGACTATGATACCATAAAATATGAAACATAATATAATTTTGAATAATGGGGCATGGATTAAAATCCCAAAAATATTATATACCGGGTATACAGGTGAAATAACAGTTTAAAGGGCGAAATAACAGGTTGAATGTTGAAATAACAGTTGAAAGGGTGATTCTATTGCTCTTAGAATAGAAAATATCTTCCTCAAAATTTGGTGAAGACTAATATGATTACGAGAAAATGGTTTAAACGTCAAGAACTAAAACAAATATGAAGGGATCTAAGAAAAAATGGACAAGTCTTTACTAATTTGTCCAACTTTTCAGTCTTTTACTAGGACAGGCACCAAGATGATTATTATAGGGCAGCATTATGTGAGTGCCTGTTAAATAAACACACAACTCAAAGTAAATGTCGATACTGACAATAGTCAACCCTACGTAAAATCAAGTGATGTAGGTATTAATTAAGATATCGTGAGTTGCTACTAACTTGACAAAACTTTTTTTGTCAGCTTTAATTTAATATCGAAGGTCGGTAATTAATTTTAGAATTTTCCGTTGTTATTTATTGAGAAGGAGTCTTAAACCTAGGACAAAAACTGATCTGATTCATTTAAAAATCATAACAATCTTTTTATATCATGAACACGTAAAAAACTTTAAGTTTCGATTGTTTATTTCTCGTACCTAAAAAATAATTAAAAGTAGGTTAGGCAGAATAAAATGAATGCAGTAAATACGAGTATTACCACTTTTAAAATTAAAACAGCAATATACACCAATAAATTATAAAGTTACTATCTATTAAATTAGTTTATTAGCTTGTGGTTTTCCCCAATTGTATGGTATATACATGCGAATTTATGTCTAAAAATAGGCGAACTTTTTGCTATATGACATACAAAGTTTTTACTGCGGACTTAAAGTCCAAAGTTTAGAAGGCGGTTACAAACACACGGTTTAAAGTCTAAACAAAGTACAGGCGGTAACAAAATGCTACATTGGTACATGAATCAAGGTTCTCAATGTCACTTTGAAGTTAAATTACATGTACTTTGCGGTAGGGTTCATCTCTTGACATTATATGAATCATGCTTATTGCAATCCTATTAACCTATCATATTTGACACATATCTGAAGTACGTAGTATAATACTTATTCCATGCTGAAGTATATCAATTATTAGCTTCCTTTTATGGGGTTTATAATTTTAAGGGATAATAATTTTATGAAGTAACATCTCCTTACATTTATGATATATTGTAGTTTGTATGTATGTATATGTGTAGCCTTATAACCTGAACGACATACAAATGTATGTCGTGTAATTGTGTGGTTAAAATAAATTAAAACTTATTTGAAGAAACGTAAGCGTATATGCGTATGAGTACTTATATAATGTAAGTAACATTGTATTATAACTATTGTGTTTTAAGTATAAATAATACTAGTGACACAGAAACAAAAAAATATTTAAGTTACTGCTCTAAAATTTTTAAAAATTATATTCCACTTTATAACCGTCACTGATAAAAATAAGCTTAGTTAATGCACAATGGGACTTACCAAGATTTTCATAAGAAAAATACAAGCTGTACGTGAACTGAAACGGTATTATTAGGAATAAAGTGTTACAGTTAGGTATTACTCATTTAAAGTCTACTGCCAGTACATTTTTAATCCATAGAGGAACCAATGTAAAACAACTGACAGACTTCCAAAAAATGAATTCATTTTTAGCTATAGACCGAATACCAATATCAACTGAGAAAATTTGAGTCCCGACACACAATAATTTAGCCACTTTTTTTTTAATTAATCTAATTCTCGTTTTCAAATTTTAAGTTGATTATGATTTGACAGATGTCGGCTTATTGATTCTATTTCTTTTCCAGCCGATAGTAAGTACTAAATCTAATAGCTGTCAAATTGGCCTCGTTCCGAATCCGAGCCTTGTTCAGGTATAAATGTTACTGGACCACGCAGACAGCCTGACCTTAGGGACACGCTGTCACATATATCATCTAGCATGTTGTTTAACTACATAGTTGCAAAAAAGTGGTTTTATTGAGTAACTTGCTAATCAAGTCAACTCTCAAAATGATGATTAAACAGCAACACATCATTGTTAGATATGGCTCAATTTTTCTGCTCACAACGACTATCGAATGTTTTGTACATCAGTTATTTATCGATTTATTTGTTTTAGCTCAGCGAAAATGACATTTGAAGGTAAGGTTAAAAATAACGAAGAAACACTAATCATTAGTTAAAGCTAATCATCTCATAATTTAACTAACGCGATGAAAAAAAGAGCCCTCATGATTTTACGATGTCCTTTAGTTATGACGTATGTCACTGTCAAGCAGTTGTCTTCCGGCTAATTATCCCAGCAGTATTTTGAAGACATCCTAATAAACATGACAAAGCATTTTATCTTATATCATTATAAAATTCGTTTGTAAAAACTTTATTTTTATTTTAGACCCAATTGACGCAGTGTTTTCCCATTAACACAATGGTTCCAAAGCTCGGTTGGGTCAAAGAAACGAACTTTTTAAAATTGGTTTGCGATTGGGTGTTTAAATAGAATTCTAATAACACGAACAAGGATGTCATTTCCTTGCTTCTAAATAATTACAAATGATATTGTCTAGGGCATATTTCCTATACGAAGTGATTCTGCTGTTAAAAACATCTATTAGATTTGTATTATGACCTAAAAAATAATGTTAGGACTGTGATTAGTACTTTTTTTTATATTCTAGCATTATTCCTAGCATTATTAACTGTTTCCAAAGTAATCTTCTCCATACTGTCTGCCTCTCATAACATAGGGCAACCTTATAAGAGCAGTTCAACCACTGTATTGTTCGAGTGTAATTAAAAAAGTCAATTTTCATTTTCATACATTTACTGAGAGAGCCCCTTCCCTTTACCTGTTTGTCAAATGTAGACATTTTATAAACAAAGTAAGCGAGAAGTGAGTCATCCCAGTAATTGCTTTTATTTTTATGAGTTTGTGTAATGACTAAAATTGCTAGCATTTTTTGTGACATAACTTCAAAGTACAGTAGTAGTACAAAGTACAGTCGGGAAAAATATATTAACCTTTATCTCTAAAGCCGTTAGAAAATTGTTGGCAGAAACTTTGTACTAGACTGTTTTTAAATGACCATAAAAGAAATCTAGTAAACATTATTGTAACATACCTGGAAGTGGTCAGCTATGACAGCGAGCACTAGTAATCTCAAGTTAATTAGCGAATAGTTACATGAATATTAGGTGTTTACTCCGTGAGCTGTCGTTGAGAAATTCCTAACGTCAAATTAACCATAACTATTACAAATTAACGAGTTTTGTCGGATTTCTCGCAGTTCAGTTTTTACGTTATTTGATGTTGATTTTTTATTATTTTATTATAAATACTCGTATAAAAGCAGCAAACATGGACTGGTTTAGATAAGTCCAAAATTCTAACATAATTACTTCGCAGTTTACATTTTATTTATTTTTTAACTTATATAAATTATTAAAAATGCTAATTAGCTTACTATTTTTTATTGCAGTGAAAATTCATAATCTTTAAAAGTAACATGCAAATATCTAAAGTAATTCTCGTCATTTAATTAAAATAGCTTCACAGAGAGTCCAAGCATTAAGTTTTTGCCTACCACCGTCTCGCTTCACAGCTCATAAGTATTGATGGTGGATTATTGTGATAATAATATGCCGTATCGACTTCCCGCGAGGTCGGGTGATATTGACATTGGCATTGCAACTCGTTCCACATTAAGCACTTACTCATAGATATTAGTCTACTTTTGTTACAACGTATGTTTATTCTTTGATTTGAAAGAATTTCCAAATAGGAATCTCATTTTTGCATACTAACTAGAAAAATAACAGATCGACAGTTCTGTATTACCATTGTGTATTACAATAAATAGTTTAGCGGACAGCGAGAAGAATGTCTGAAAGATTAACTAAGCAGAAAAAGTAATTCCAAGTTACAAATCAGTATTCTCACAACGTCTATTAAAGCCAATAAGTTGTTTTCATTTAATGAGATGTTGCACCTTGAACTTTATATTTGATTCCTAACTGGCCATAAAATTGGCGAAATATCTTATTATAATAGAAGAAAAATACTGTAAATGTATTTGTCAAATGTATTTTTTATTATTTCACATTAACCATTTTTTTATTTAATTGTCTTGAACCGTGCCTAGCAAACAGCTTAGTACTTAGTCACCATTAAAGTAATGCAAACCCATAAAAGTCTCATCGTACATCATAAAAACCAAATGTTTGTACAAAGACTACAAAAATTATGACTTTATCTTTTGTTTCGTCTGTTTTGAGGTTTGTGACAATGATAAAATGTACTTGACTTCCTAGAGTTTTTAAAAAAGAACACTATCCCTTGTTGAGCATGAGATACAAGACATACGCATTTACGCAAATAGGCCAATAAGTATGTTGCACTTTACTTACTATTTTACACCCTCTAAACTACCGCTTGTCTACGTGACAACAATATTATATCAATTGGGGAAGTCTGTTGTTTATTCTTTGGTGCTGTGTGTATCACGGCCTTGGCAAGGTCAGCGAAATGGTTTAGGGAGAGGCACTGACGTTGGCGAATCAAGGCCGGCTGTCCATTACCGTGGGTGTGCCATCTTGTCTATTTGGGGAGAGGGCCCTTAACTATCACGTCAATTTATTTAATAGTCTTTCAATAGGCTCGGCCGTTAAGACGTGCAATTTTCTGCGTATTTCCTTTAACATTAGTCTATGCTTTATTGGTGTTGGTGTATAGATTTGTGATTATAAACTAGGTTAGGACACGGTTGTTTAATGGCTCGTAAATATATAATGCGCAATTGTTGTTGACGTGTAAATTATACTGTTGTAAGAGATCCATGTATGTTCAATTAAAAGATATATTTGACCTATAATGCCGTTTATTGCTAATAAATATAATCAAGTACTTCATACGGTAAATAATAGATTGGTATACCTAGCTTTATCTTTAAATAACTCCTAACTTGGGTGTATCGAGTTAACCTTTAAACGGTTGCAAGCTTATGAGCTTCGAATCATTTAGTGTTTGGGTAGTTCCGACTTCTGGATAATATTGATATAAATATAAAATATTATTTACAAACAATATTTGGTTTTGCATTTACACGGAAACGGTATACTTACAGCCTAGCATCTGACGATGTCCTATGGAATAACTAATGCAACAGATAATAACTAAAGTTGTTTGGGCTTCCAACAATATTGACTCATTAGGTGGTTTTATACGATTGCTTGATTTTAGGTTAAGCTAATGTAAAATGTTACCTAAAAGCGAACTAATATACTTAAAGACTCAATTTTATGATTGTCTAAAATTAATTAAAAACTGTATGTTTAAATCCAGCCGTTGTCAATCAAATGATGTAACAACCCCGAACCATGTGATTCAGACATTCAGTTGTTTCAACTGACATTTAGGGTCTGGCATTTGGTAGTATCAAATCGATAAGAACTACATAATATAATGCGCCCTTTCCATTTCGAGCCGTGTTAGAAAATATCACCTGATTTAATTTTGAAATCTGTGGTATTGTATAGAAATAAAAAATACATAATCAACCAAAAAGTTCTTTTAGTTATTTATACAGAATGTGGCTTTGAAAAATACCCAAATTTGAAAGCGAATGTGTAAAACAATACGAACATTATTTTTAATGAAGAGGGTTTTAACTAATTCCCGAATAGTACATCAGACACAATAGTTTTTTTGCTATTACGACTATAGCCATATATCGTCCGGGAACGAGTTAATCTACGTCTGAATTAAACATCGTTAACTATCACCTAAGGTTATTCGTTCGTCACTTATATCACTTATTCTTTTTTTAACTTGTCTGCGAATGAAACAAAAGAAACTAGAAGAAAAAACTGCGTTGTTGTCTAAAATGCGTATTAAAATCGGAGGATTCGGTCCACTTTTACTACTTACGAGTATAGTACCAATTGAAACACGTGATCTTTTCTGTTAGTAGGCGTAAAATGTTGTATTTACAGATTAGTTGACATACTTTATTCTTATCATTGTTGGTTGGTTGGTTAAAACTTAGTTAAAACCTACGTAACTTGTAAAACGAGTAATTAAGAAAAAAAACACCTAAGTCGTAGATAATAACTAAATTGTTTTAAACTTTCATGGTCACTAACATTAGAATAGTTTGTTACGGGATTGCTACCATGTACCTTATTTTTGAGTTCCCGATATTTCGGCACTGTTGCAAGCGCCATGATCACGGAGTAACTGAAGATCTTGCGGGTAAGTTGTTAAGGGCAAACATATCGGTCTACCCTCTTTCGTTGTCTTTTATTGCACGCGTCGGTACCATTGTCTACAAACTCACTATTTTCTCGCACCTGTTCTCGACACACAACACTAACAGTATCTGATCAATATCGGGAACTCAAAAATAAGGTACATGGTAGCAATCCCGTAACAAACTATTCTAATAATAACTAAATTACCATCATAATCTTCATTCGTTCTGCAGACTGCTGAATATTATCAAAATATTTTTTCAGAGACTGGGCTTTATTTCTAAGAGCCAAATTGTTCGTGATTCACACGTTATCTATTTTAAACGCATAGTTTATGGGGAACGAAATACTAGAAGAAAAAGGCAAGAGGCTTTTGACTCCAACTGTGACCAGTACCAATACCGAAGAAATAATGAACACTGAAAATAGCTGAAGGAGCTGTGAAACAAAACACTAAAGCTAAACAAATGACTAAGTAGTTCAATCAACCTTGTTTTGTTTTTTCTGTAACCAGTGCAACCTAAAATCCATTCTGCTTTCGTACTGTTTGTTAGGGGCAAAGCTGGCAATGCAACAAAAAAGAAAATGGAGACTACGGTTCATTATTTTTCACGTTCACTCAGTATCGAGTGAAGCTATAGTTACGTTGTTTCTTTCTCTGCTGTAAATGCCGTATTAAGTACTAAATACGTTTTTACATTACTTTTTCAGTGTATACCGGCATATCTACTTGAGTGTAATTATAATTTTACGATCGCTTAAGTGTAGCATTACCTGTATTGTTGCCGAGATTAATGATACGTGTGGAAATGTAATGCTGAATTTTATCAATATAGAGCAAGTTGTTGTGGTTATATCAGCTCTACCACAGAAAGTTTTTAAATAATGTTTAAACGTCAGGAAAATAATAGTGGAGAAAACAGCTGAGGATCGTGGTCAGTGGCATGCAATGGGAGAGATCTAATAAGTACTCCATCAGTAGACTAGAGTGGGCTGACGATAATACTGATGATCTTCGGGTTAGAGGGCTTTTGATTACCTCCGTAGCTGAGAGGCGAGCACGCCGGACTTGGTGTTGCCATCTCTGAGGTTCCGAGTTCGATTCCCGGTCAGGTCAATGTAGAAAACGAATTTTAGTATATTGGCTCGAGTCTGGATATTGTGGTACCGTCGCTGTTTCTGATTTCTATAATACAAGTGCTTTAGCTATTTATCTTAGGATCAGAGCAATTTATGTGATGTCGTCCAATTTATTTAGTATAGGTGTGTACAGTGGTCGAAAATACTGGTCTAATACCTTCAGGTTGGGTATCAAACAGTACTTCAAGTGACTCAAACGTTAATTTTCCTATACGAAATAATGTCAGATAAATAAAATTACTTTTTATATTTAATCGAAAGAGTGTTGGATGAAATACGATACCTACTAGTTAACAATTGCAGAAAATCTTGCTTTAATTTACTTACAAGGCACTTTAATTTACATTTGAAGTGTTAGAAGAAAAGTTAAAAGATGGACTATTTAGGACATTTTGTCTCATCACTAAGAGCGATGGTTTCATGCAACATTAACTTAAAAAACAAACCAAAAAATAGCAATGTCTAGACAGACAAAAAAATGCGTCATGCATAGGTACTAGGGGCTGTTTCAACGATTGCTTTCCAGGAAACAAGTAACAGGTCAAAACAGGTGAAAAACTACTAAATGTATATGACTGCAGCATTTTAGTGACATCTCACACTCATCTTCATACTTTGAGTTCATACTTCATAGTTTTACATAATTTTCATACTTTGGTGTGTTAAAATTTAGTTTTAACTTAGTAGTCGTGAGGCCTATTCAGAGACCATAAGGCGGTATGATGTTATGATCAAGGGAGAATGAGAAGAAAGGAGCAATAGTACCAATATTAATACGCACAGGGTCTACGTAGTAGTGTATGACTCAAACTACTTCATAGACACTGAATTGTTCGAACATTGTATAAAAAAGTCAAATAGGTTTCATTGACAATGTCATCAGTTACAATCTTTGACTAAGTATTGCTTTGGTCTAGTGGTCCACGCTCGGGACCACAAAGCCAGCTGTCTCAGGTATTGTGCTGAGAACGAGTATTTGTACCTGAGTTCGGGGTTGGATAAATTAATTTGATTGTTGAAATTTATTTATTTATTTTAATTTTTCGCTTTGGACCTAGGCGTGAGGCTTAAGGTTCAATCATAATATTATTATGTTTTTTTATTTTAATGAGTAATATCACACATGTAAGGTTACAGATCAGACATAAATTTTAGTGAAAAACATAAAATACATTGTCAATTACATCTCCATATTCAAATTGTCATTGGCGTTACTCATTACAAGGATAATACTTGTATGAATACGTCGAACCTCGAATTAGTTTTGCTCCGCAGAGTCCATTCATCAAATATGTGACTCAAAGATAGCTAAAAACTAGAAGAGTCACTCACGTTTACGCTATTATATGTACCTACACTCCGTATGAAATGTCAGTTCCTCTCTCTTTTTCTTTGCCTTGCCTGAACCTAATTAATTTAGTCCCGGCTCTCATCGTTTTTCGCCATAACATTTATGATAATTACTTATCAACAGCAACAGATTGTTTCTACGTATGTGGTATTTAATAACATAATTATTCCAGCCAGTGTATTTACGGACGCACGCCTAACCGTAGGCTTCATCATCATTCAATATCAGGTGATATATTTATATTAGTCACAAAAGAAAATGCTTTGACTGCTTGCTTAAAATATGCTAAAAGATAGTAAATTATCAACTGGGCTAGGACTAAAACGAAACGATTCTTTTGTTTCCATAATGACTCGGTTCCTGAATAAAGAATCATTTTTCTGAGATAGACATAATCACTTCAACTCTTTTCAAACATAAAAAAAATATTTCATTTAAAAATAGAATAAAAGGACAAGTTGGACGTCAACAAACAAGAAGATTGATAAGGCGCAACCTTGCCCGGCTTGTGTTGTCCTCCTTTGTTGTTAAGGCCAGGATATTCGGGGCAACTGTCATGGTGTAAGCCTGTCGGCAACTGGGGGTCCACTACCAAACACTTTCATTTGGCTAATGAATTAAAATGCCCTTTTATTGGGTCGAATTCTAAACAACTGAAAGTAGCCGTGTAAAAATCGCAGCCGATTTTAATCGTCCATAAATTGCCTGATAGGCGACGACATGGCGTAGTGTAATCATCTTAAACTCTACCCAGTATATTCCCGGTTTAAGTAAATTCATAAAACGTAATTTTCTAAATTGACTCGGGTCTAAAATTGCGCGCTATATACTAGCAAAATTAAGGAAATCATTGTTTACTCGTAGTTTAATTGAAACACTACTTTCTTTTACCCAGGCATTAGACCAATACTCATAATAAGTAAGGTGTTTCAAAAATATCTGCCGCGGCTGCTATGACTCAAGGTATTACTTATATTGAAACACCATATTAGATATTATCGTAATTCATAAACGCATTTGAGTATTAATATAAAGCTTGTAAAACACAAATACCTACTTGTCTACCTGCTAAGCCAAGGAAAGATAAACAAGTGCCTTATGACAAGGCTGTAAATGAGGAAACACACTTGACAAGTAGGTACAAGAGCAAAGCCAAAAAGATGAGATGTAAAGCCAAACAATACCAACTGAAATCTCTATTTCAGGAGGTTCAATTCATTTTCGGTATAGGTACAATTCGTCTGTATTTTATTTCAAACAACGTTTGTAATGCGATTGTGCTACCAGTGCTACTCTTGCTATTTTCTCTGAGAAGGCTTACAGCTGTTAAATATAGCATCCGCCATTTGAGAAGACATTGGCAAAGCATACACCTATCACTATTAAAATATCACAAATAGATACGAATGATTGTGGCAGTTCTTAATTTGATTGTATGTCACTGTTTTTTTCACTGTGTGGCAAAAGACAGACTTTATTTTAGATAGTAATACATTACGTATCTGTTACGTAGGTATAATACTATATCTATGGTAATACACCAGAATCTCGCCACCAAAACACATATTAAATTAATTTATTTTGTTCTTAATATTTTGTAAATCTGAAAATAAATCACATACAATAATCAATGAGTAACAATTTATTGAAATAATAACATCACGAAAGGAGGACAAGTGAGCATCGATATTGATAAGACGCGCTGTCCGGTCTTGATTTGCCTTTTATTATCTTAACAGATGTATCGACAAGGTCATATCACCTTTATTGCAAAATAATCACGTTTACGCAAGGTCAGTCGTGAAAATACAACCCAATGAAATCTATTCAAGAATCGCACAAACTTTCAACTGCTTTCAATCAAAAAAATCTTCTGGACTAAAGCTTTACTACTCGTAAATGTTTTCATTTTCCTATGTAAGAATGTCCAATGTTGCAAACATTGGACATTCTGTTTGACAAACAATGAAGAAATGTAGATGAAAAAGTGAATAACTTAAATTATACTGATAAAATGTTTTGAACACAATTTTATTTTCGTAAAAATATAAACCTGAACAAATCATATTTTAAGCGTGTAATTACAATTATACTGTAACGTGACCCTTTGATAAAAGATATGTTACAAATAGACACAAATTATCATTTATTTAAATGGCATGCTTATTAATTATTATCACATTAACGTTTTAGTGTTTTTTTGGCTTTACCAAAAAAGAAAAGAATTATTTTAACTATAAAATCGTTTTTAAAAATTTATCACAAGTTAAAATATATATGTCCTTTTTTCCCATACAATAAGGACAACAAATTACAATTAATAACATGTAAAATATAAATGACGGTATTACTTGGATAGAATAGGATCATATATTTTTTAGGCATAATTATGTTAACACGTGGAAATCTCATTATGCACTTATTATTGTATTATGAATCACGTGTACAAATTATCGCGAGAAAAGTGTAACATAATAATTTGTACCTCATTACAAAGCTACGTTTTGCACCGCAAGGTCAAAGATGTTGAGCGCGATAGAAGTATGATGGCGCACGACACGACACCTGTATGCGCTTGCGCCGGTGCTCGACATAATGACTTTGAATTGTAGATATTGTTGTACGTTTTATTTTAAATAACAAATTGGTGGAATGAGTATTGATTTATATTTCAATCACAAAGGTATTCAATATCAAAGTACGGTCTCATAAGCCATGATGTCTAAGAGACTGATTTACGTTAGGTTAGACGAGTCCATGAACGGGACCGCAAATTAGGAAACGTAAAGTAAACGTAAGTATTTTTATTTAAATTAAGGAACGTCCTAATGCTGGCTTTAAGAATTTCAAACGCTCTTTAAATGATTTTTTCTGATGATGTTTTTAAATGAGATGGACATAATTAATACGAAAAATTATATTTAATGAAACTTGATACGTTGATTTTGTTTTATTACATTTGATCTGAGAGTAATATTTGCTGTGTAATATTAGTAATATAACCATAGATAAGTCATTCACAATGCGAATATACGCAACTGACCGTTAGACGTCATGACTTTTTGCGTGGCCACTGTAAACGGGAGACAAAAACTGCGAACCGTTTCAATGTTTTAACTTTAAAAAGTAGTAAAATATGAACCATGCCGTGACACTTAAAAATGACTACATCTGCCTTAAAGACGCCAGATAAATACGGGGGTTAAAGATTTGTAAAATCTAAGTATTTTTGCAATTGCATAAGGGATTTTACGTTTTGTAAGCAAAATATAAGTTATATGTATACAGTTACAATTATTTTACTATTGAAACTGTTTTTTTAAAGTAATTTACAAACTTAAATAAATTATTAATAACTAGATTATCATTTTAATTATTCATTATCATGTATCAGTTGTATTATGTAAGTTTCATAAATCAAAAGTAGAGATGTGATAAGAATACTATGATGATAAGACAATATTTAAGGTTTAATTATCTGCTCGAAAGTTAAGAAGTTTTGTCAAAATTATAAATAACAGAATTTCTTTTTATTATTAATAATAAAACGCATATTTACGTCAGTATCACGAGATGTCAAATAATGAGGTATCATTTTAGTAAACTTTTGCCGATATGTGATTGCAATCTAGCACTGGCTTGGAACTTTAAAAAATGCCTATTATTAAGAGAAGCAGTGTAATTTAACCTAATTACGTCTAAATTTGTATTTTATTAGTGTTATTGCCTCAAGGTCATGACTTTTTGCGTGGCCACTGTAAATGGGAGACAAAAACTGCGAAGCGTTTTAATGTTTTAACTTTAAAAAGTAGTAAAATATGAACCATGCCGTGACACTTGAAAATGACTACATCTGCCTTAAAGACGCCAGATAAATACGGGGGTTAAAGATTTGTAAAATCTAAGTATTTTTGCAATTGCATAAGGATTTTATGTTTTGTAAGCAAAATATAAGTAATATGTATACAGTTATAATTATTATACTATCGAAATTGTTTTTTTTTTTAAAGTAATTTACAAACTCAAATAAATTAATAATAACTAGATTTATCATTTTAATTATTCATTATCATGTATCAGTTGTATAATGTAAGTTTCATAAATTAATGTGATAAGAATACTATGATGATAAGACAATATTTAAGATTTAATTATCTGCTTGAAAGTTAAGAAGTTTTGTCAAAATTATAAATAATAGAATTCCTTTTTATAATTAATAATAAAACGCATATTTACGTCAGTATCACGAGATGTCAAATAATGAGGTATCATTTTAGTAAACTTTTGCCGATATGTGATTGCAATCTAGCACTGGCTTGGAACTTTAAAAAATGCCTATTATTAAGAGAAGCAGTGTAATCTAACCTAATTACGTCTAAATTTGTATTTTATTAGTGTTAGTACCTCAAGGTCATATCGTGACGGGATCAGGGCATCTGCCTGCGTGCGGGTGCCATGTTCGTGATCCACTGTGACTTTGTACCGGCGTCATTTAACGCAAAATTGAATGGATTTCTAAGAAACCATAATGTAGGGATTATTAACCTAATTCAAAGACACGTTAAAGTAATGATCAATTTTTTATTGGTATAGGTTAGTAGTCTTAAAATCGGTAGTTGAATGATTTTTAATAATTTTTATTTATTTTAAGAAGGCACTAAGAATGATAGTAATTTGCACATTTGTTGCTACCAGCTAGCTGGTCGTATCATCTAAGCTAAAATGGCTTTTTCGTTTAACGTTGTAAGCCATTTGAGTGAATGTTGGCAGTAGCTGTGTGACTGTGACTGAATAAGGTGGCCATTTGATTGAATGGCCGATTCGAACAAATTGCTGCGACATATTAACTAAGGATCAATATGCATCACAAATGTTGTAATGTATGTTAGTGGCTGGACATCATACATACGTTTTTTCTTGCGAAATATTTATTGAATAACACGTGCTTCTCTCATAACAGCAATTAATATTTTTTTTGTAGTTTTAACATCAACTCAAATTAGGTATATTTTTTATCAAAATGGTTCCTTTTAGTCAGAGCGCATCTAAGTACTTTACACCGTTTAATTTATTTGAATTTCTCGATCATATGAATTATTAATGCAATATCAGGATACAGTTTATTATTATCAAACATGTAATCAAGAATCATTTGAGTGAGGAAGTGAACACATCGTCTGCAATTAATTTACCAGAAGTAAATGAATAAAGCATTGATTATTGATATTTTATAATTCCTTGTAGTCTAATGGAAATATGGTTTTCCCAGAAGTTAAGAGCTGACACCTCAAGGTGTTAAAATGACGTCTTCTTACTAATCCCTTAAGATATCTTAAATAATTTTAACTGTTGTAATGTAATCACTACGACGACATACGAATATAATTACATAGATTTTTCTAGCAATAAAAAAAACAATGATACCTCTTCTCAGTTCAAAAGTTTGTAATTTTTTTACGGTACTCAGTGTGATTAACTATATTATGTTTAACGATATACACGACGTGTCAAAAAAATACTCAACTAAACAGTCAACTTAAGAGCATCCTTTTTAAAATGGGTTAAAAATGATGACTCACCGTCAACCAGGGCGACATCTGTTGTCAGCTCGACGACAACTGACACCTCATACGTGTCGACCTCCAGTTTTTCTCCCGCACTAGCTGCTACAGCGAACTATCGTCACAGGTCACGTGACATTACTTTTTCACTCCACTCGCCCACTGAGTTCACTTAATCACTATTCACTTTAGGTGTTCAGCTGTGACGAGTTTCCGCTTCCCAATCGTTTTGGTCGCTATCGATTGCAGATTGTATACAAAATCGAGCAATTTTTAGTGTTGACTAAAATTGATGAAATAAAAAGGTTAAGATCGTACGTACTTTTGGTAAGAAATTTACATCGTTACTGATGTAAATTTCCACCAAAATAATCCACCACAGTAGAGGTACATTAAAATACCAACGAACTAATTTAATACTGTTGTCTTTTATTTACGCGAACACGATACATTTAAATGAAACTACTTTTACGGATTATTTCGCGATTTATTAACATTTTATTTAACCTGACGTTTCGAACACTTTACAGCGTTCGTGGTCACAGGTAGACTAAGGTGTTATTCGTCTTTACAATATTTTGAAAAAACTATAAACTACCGTCACTCAGTTAATATTAATTTGTGTTCCTATCTACGCAAAAAGAGCTAACTGTATCTAGAGGTCTTGCAGTGCGGGGCCTAGCATGGGATTTCGTTAAAACAGGATCCCATGCTGGTGGTATTTTCCAACCATCTTCTCTGTTGAAATTCGGGTGTCTTCTAATTTCAATTGCCTCCCGTAACATGCGAGGAACAAATCGTCGTTCTCTTGCAAGGACTTTAGGCTGGTCAAATCGTATGAAATGGTTGTCATGAAATGGATTTAACGTCAGGTTAAATAAAATGTTAATAAATCGCGAAATAATCCGTAAAAGTAGTTTCATTTAAATGAACTAATTTAAATTAATGAACACTCGGATGAGTTTAGTGGCGTTACATATTCATTTCTCAAAAAATAATTTGTGGTAATGATTCGTGGTAAAGACAAACTACAAATAGACGATGTTAAATACATTTTTAATGTCAACAAATGAGACGAAATAAACCTTTTCCTTGACGTCTATCAGACTGATAACTTGATTGTTTTATAGTATTCTACTAATGATATTTTAAATGTCTTCGAATTATATCACTTAAAATATTGCTCTTTATACTATTTTATAGTAGTTATGTATGTAAGAAACATTGGTTCTTGAACTCTGTTTTCCTGTATAAATTTTTGTCTTATGCACTTTAACTCTGACGACAATACTAATCCACTTATACCCAAGTCATGAACAAGGATAAAATGAAAATAAATCATTATTGTCTTGGTCGCCTTGTCGTGGCAGGAATACGATTTTTACTGTAGAAAATCCTTGTATAGGAAAAATTCGCAGTTCCTATGTCAGGTCAACTGTTACGAAACTAGTTATTAGCATTATAAAGAAGTTTTCCTTAATCGGCCTTAGAAATTGAAGTACCTTTATTGTTACAGATAACATTTACCTCGATGTTATTTTAAGAATAGACTATAATTTAATCTTTTTGCTCAGAAAGATTTTACTGCACTAACTTTTATTTAAATCGACACTTTTCTCGAAATCTTCTGTGTTTATTTCAAAGGGAAACTTTTTTGATATTTATCGGTTTAATTCAATACTCTCTATACTGTACTTGTAAGCTATGAAGCTTTGAATAATAACTAAAGAGAAAGAAATAAACACATTACTAACTAATACAAATTACATTTAGATAAATTAGAAAGATACTGATATGAGGAAGGTTGATACATACTGGATTATTCAGTAATTTAATCTCTTAGTTAAGCATAATCTTTATAAACACTTCTATACGATTTAATTCAACGCGCGATAAGACAACTTGATTGACGAGGTGGCATGGTGTTTTGCCTTGATGTTAAGATGATCGCGTTTATTTAGAAAATTAATTGTCTTTGGGCGTTTAGGGATTGGGAGACACTCCTAGTTCATTGTTTAGTACTTCGTAACACAATCATGTTTATTCCTTACTTCAATACCATATGTCAAAATAAGCAGTGGCGGGCATTGGTTATATTTCGAGGTATGCAGTAGATACTCAATTAAGTGTATTATTGACGAAAATCAGTTGTTTTCATCATTGACACACATTTTGTAAGTAACTATATTGCCTGCCTTATTTCATTTATCAGGGGCACTGCCTTATTGTCTATATGCACCGCACGCCCCTGCGTAATGGTAATTGATAAATGGTCAAACGAAGATTGGTTGCTTAATATGATCGCAATAAACGAGGCGCATTTTTGAAACATTCGAATTACAATTCGCATACGAATTCACAGGAATCGCATACAAACTCCTAGGAAATTGTATACGATTTCTAGTGTTTCGAATGCGAATTGGAATTCGAATGCTTCAAAAATACATCTCCAGAACAACATAAGTTTAAAAAAGATTTGTGTATCTAAAGAGTTTCACAGAGATTTTTCATGGTTGGTAGACAATATTAGTGATGGATCATTGATAATGAACGAGCCACAAGCAAGCTTGGAGCAAAGGTGCACAAAAATATATTGTTCAATGGAATATCCTCATGCAACTCTAAACATATCAAGTATGTTTAAGTAGGAT
Source organism: Anania fuscalis (assembly GCA_950371115.1). Classification (NCBI taxonomy): domain Eukaryota; kingdom Metazoa; phylum Arthropoda; class Insecta; order Lepidoptera; family Crambidae; genus Anania; species Anania fuscalis. The sequence continues at coordinate 5,571,768 of OX493337.1, forward strand.
AAAAATAGACAGACACGTTTAACATCTTAATTGAAACTGTTCTAACAGTGGTTATCTAAACGTCAGAGCGTTGTCACATGTTGTTTGCACAAGTTAGATATTCGCCGAATCAGTTTGCTTTCGGAAATGTCATCGTTACTGGTTAAAATTAAAAAGCTAGAGAAAAAATAAGTCCATCGAGTCACTCTGTTAAATAGATAAGCATCAACTGTTAAATAATGCTACCTTTTAAGTATTTGGCACAAAAATTATACAATTACGAGGCTACTAAACGATAAGTCATTTTAAAGTTACTTACTAGACCAATTATAATATGTATGATTTACGAATCAATTTACGGTACACAATTGATAGATTAGTAAATACTATACAAGTCTCCGTTAATCACTTGTGGAAATTAACTATGGAGTTAATTGATATTTGATATTTTACAACGGATTCTGCTTAACGGTATACTAATAACATAGACAGCGCGAAGACTCACTTTTTGCTTCGCCACGTGACTCGGAAAATCTCACTGTTGCGGTCCACAGACTATCATCGAAGGTGAAATAAAAAATAAAGCAGACCTTGTCAACTCCGATGATTAAACGACAACAAGCACTGAGCACTATGTTTTAAAAATATCCTATTAACGTTACTCGTTACACGTTAGTTCCACTGATAGCAGCCGGCAAAAAGAAAACGCGCTAACCCTAAATGACAGGGTAATTGAATCGTCATTTCCGCTAATTCTCAACTCGTTTAGTTCTGTTTACGTGTAACAATCCTAGCGCTTGACATCTAGAATCAACATAACAATGATTCCAGAACAATAACTGGAGATAACGCGTTTTCCGGGTAAATAATGATGGCATATGAATATTCATAAGCTCGTCTGATTGCGGGCTACTGAAATCACAATTTTCAAAAACACTTTTTAACTCACAGATGAAATTTAACGCTCGCGTCAATGTCAAGAGCATTCGCTTCACAATCTCGGTCGATAAGGAGTCATTTATCACTTGTTGGAACGTATCAAGATGATTGCATCTCGGGGAGGACGCGATAAGGCACTGGCGGTGATACGAGTACCTGTTCACCCGGCGTGCGTCGCGCACCGTGTTCCACGCGCGAGTGCCGCTCGTCTTTTGTTTACAGTCGCAATTACGTCGCCGATCGAGTTCGCAGGGCGAAGGCTCTGCCGGAAAATCTGGCTAGCGGCCAGTGTGACGTCATGTTGGGGCTTCACCTGCGTCTAGTGTCGTTATTTAGTGCTCTATTTGACGTAATACGCAGGTGTGGCCGGTCTTTGTGCGCTAATTTGCTTTAATAACATTAGACGTTAGTCGATAGCTCGGACCGCGGTAACTTTTGACACATCAAAGGGATTAAGCGGGCGTTTAGTGCGTTGTTGTGGCTACACCTACTATACTAAACATGTTAAAACACGGTCACATTCAAAAACTCTTTGTGAAATAAATGTTAAAGTGCATAGTTATTAAGTTAGGATGGAGTAGACAAAATAATAAAAGTATTGAGTTCTTGAAAGCGTTTTATTTTATTTCAAAGACACACTCACAGACCACACGCTAACTAAGTCGTTAGACGCTAGAATCAAACGTCAAATAAGTGTGGCCACGCACTTAGCGCGTAGCTTAATACTTTAATTTAGTTAACGCTAGTCATGCCTTTATTTGAACGTTAGGCGTCACGTAGGTGAAGCCCCAGCATAACGAACACGATCCGAGCCAAGTGCATTCGATTGCCGGCCGCGTTCGAAATGCAGCCGACTGATAACGCGTGTTTGTGAATGCGCTCGGTTGTTTCCTTTTGTTTAGCGCCGTCGAATGGAGGTTAACGTCATTTTTCCTAAGTTGGAAACTTGTACATGGTGACATTAGGCATTGATTCTAGCATGACATGAAACAGTTAAGTTACCCTTACTTGCTTGTAGTGAAGGGTTAAACTTGATTTTTAAGGCTCTGCTGGAAAATGTTGCTTAGTTCTAAGTTACAATCGGATCGAATCGATTTGAGAAATCGTTTTTTAAATTTTTTTTTATTAGCTTTAATTATAACTCAATCTTGGAAGTCTATTGCCGTAAATACTTCTAATTATTGATGTGTTGATTGAAACTTTTGACATACCTACTTACATATATACCCAAACTGAAATTCGTATTACAATTATAATGATCTGATAATTAAACTAGTTGGTGATAGGTGGAACTCTTTTATGGCTACGAGTAAAACTTTAGAGTTTGTATGTACTTAATGCGTTACGACTTACGACGAGTCCTGTACACATATTAGAACGTGTTTTATAGTTTAAACCACTCATTAAATAATTGAAGATAGTGTTCTGATTTCGATTGAATGTGCGTCACTCAAGAAGGCTGATTTTGGTATGACCAATAATCGAACCAGTGCATTTTGATTGATTGTGGACCGCGTTCGAACTAATAGCGCATGTTTATACGCTGATTGCTTTTATTTTGTGCATACCGGTAAATGCTACGGACGAAGTAGGAACGTTCTATAAACAAAGGGTGATTTAGCTAGTGGTGGAAAAATTGGCGACCGAAACTTATTAAAACACAATTTATTAAAATTTTACAGAATGGCCCATTTACAGTGGTCCAAAAATATTTTTAGGTAGGCAAAAACATTAGTTTCGCCATTATCAATAGATTTTCAACTCGTTCATAACATAAATAGTTTAGCCATATATCGCTTATTACATGCTGCCAACATAGACACCCTACTTCTGTGCTTTAAAATGTTTTAGTTTCATAGTTCTTAGACAAGTGTGTTTACGTAACTTTGTGAAGGAATTGATACAAGTTTAAATTAAATATAAGTACCAATTCATTGAATTTTTCGCATCTATTGCTCTTTTCTAATGAGATCTTATTTAGAAAATCCTAAAAAAATTTTGGCCCACTATAAATGGTCCACTCTGTATTATATTATATTCATTATATTATAAATACTCTATGCAATTTTTTTTACTTTACCACTAGTTTCTGTTGCAAACGTTTGCAATTATGTTGTCAATCGAGTTTTCTGAGCGAAGGTAAAGAAATATTTGCAGACCCACTCGCGTTATAGCGAAAAGTTCTGACTATCGGTGTAAATAGACACTTACTACTTATTCCACACTATATAAAGTAAGTGAAATACAGGATATATGTTAAACACCCTAGAATGAAGGGGGTCTCATCACTCGAAGCGATCTTCTTAGATAATCTTTTAAGCGTCAGCAAAATTTGATTGAGAATCAGAGGTAGGGTTGAGTTCAGAATGATAAAAGGAAGTAATATTATTTACAATCTGAATAAAAGAGGAGTGATAAATATTTTTTATGCACAATAATACATAAGATAAAATGACTACACACAAATAAAATATAGGTAGGTATGAATAAATATATACAATTAACAAAATATTATCTATTATTTCCCAAGAGAACGCATAAGTCATGTATGTCCTATACATCATTTTAAATGTTTAAAGACTTGCCACTAGGTTCTCTGTTAGGCTACGACCTCGATTAAGAACCGTTCGATAGTAAATTGTCGACCGGAGAACCATATATGTGACACTTTAAGATTGAACATCTGAACATTGATGATGAATGTCATGTGTTTTTACCCGATTGCCAAACGAGGGTTATGTTTTTTACTATACAAAATAATGTGTATTAAGTGACGTTGACAAAAGGTTCTGAATCGGAAAAAACTAACTGCAGTTGACATAAGTATTATACCTAGGCACCATGTTAATGCTTGTTTGTGAACTAAATACATTATCCGATTGTTTCTTTTGTGTTTTAGCGACGAATTGGAAAATTGGGTCAGTAATTGTATAAACTGTCGAGAACTGAAGGTCACAGTCATTTTGTTAATTCTGGAAAATTATTATAATGCTGACAATTTTAGAAACGATTTGCTGGAATCCATTATTTAGCAAACAATCGATTCACGTATAAGAACGAGTTTTGTGACGTTCGTAAAACTAGTGGACATAAAAGCTTTTAGTATAATTAACGTTTAAAACAGGTTAAATGTTGCATTAAATGAAAAACTAATTGTCATACAATATGTTAACAAAAACATAATAAATATTAATATACCATCCAAGTTTTAAACACGTGTTTTAACTGACGTATGAATGATTTATAAATAAAATTTATTAAGTAAACAGTATTAAACATAATACTTAAGTAAAAAAAAATACTTTTAATAAATCAAACTGAGATTTGCCGTCCATCATAAGACAACCAGCTAACTCTACATCTAAATATTATGTAACGTAATTAATATTACTTAAGTTACATATTACTCATACTCTTAGAAATGTTTTTTAAATTATAATTTGTAAGTAATTAGCGTTTGACTTTAATCTCACTTAATCATAAGTTAAGAGAGGAATTTAAAACCTGCTTAGGTAGTACTTACTACGTGTTTTGTGTGTTACTGTATTTCTCATAAAAAGGCAGACAAAGGCGACTGAGTCTCTTGCGCAGCTTCTCATCATAAGCAAAAGTCCCTAAGCGGTGTTAGGGCATCTATACAGGGTGTTAGGTAAACGGTATATCAAGCTGAAGCTAGGCTATGTTAACACATGCTTATAAATACTATGGTACAGTCAGAAATTTTATATCATCATTTTAAACCGAAGCAATCTACTGACAGTGCTGCCTCTACTGAGCAAATAGATTTTGACAAGGATCAATCAATCGGGCGATGACTGCGCGATTATTGCTAATTGCAAATTTTTAGGTAACAAGGGTACGGATTTCGAATAATCACACGTCCTTTTTTATAATTATCTCATATTATAATGAATAAGAAGGAGCCAGTTTTTTTTAATCATGCATAACTAATCCTACTTATAAATAAATGCGAAAGTTAGTGAGTATTGGATGTAATGGATGTTTGTTACTCTTTGACGCAAAAACTACTGAACGGATTGGGATAATATTTTGCACACCTACTGAATATGATCTGGATTAACATATAGGATACTTTTTATTCCGGTTAAATGTTACTGTGGGATATATTGAATAACTTAAAGCCAACGCGAGCAAAGTCGCGGGCGGCAGCTAGTAACCATATAGTTTTAAATTCAATATTTTATTGTCCAATAAAAAAAACTTTCTCTATGTAAACAGACTGCTTTGGTTAACACGTGTCATGTAGTTTCTAAGATTTATTCAACTAAAACATATATTTTTACCTATTTATTGAAAAGGTGAAGTCCCATTTAAACAAACAACATGGCATGATGGCACGTTTATAATAAAGATAACAACTTGTCATACATATAGATAGATACTCTTTATTGCACACCAAAAACAGAAGTTACTGTTGTTATTTACAGTAAAATTTTGGCGGTTTTATCGCTAAGATCGATCTCTTCCAGACAACCTTCAGGCGGAGGACAACTATAAATAAAGAATAATATATAGAAAAATATCCCACAGGATCATTTAACAAGGATAAGAAGTATCCTATATGTTAATCCATATCATATTTTAAGTGCCCAAATTTCATCCAAATCCGTTCAGCGTTTAACGCGTGCTTGAGTCATTAACATCCAATATTCGGGGATTGTAACAACAAAATTTATTTAAGTCTAGTTTTCACCTCATTTATGGTATGGTAAATAGTAATGGTAGAGTTGTTAATATTTATGAAATAAATAAGTAGTAAAAATAAGTATTTCTGTGTACATTTTTTATTTATTTTAAAGATTCTCATAAGAATCTGGCAACATCCCTTACGAATACGAATAATATTTCCAGGCAACGTCAGCAATCAACAAATTGTACCCAAATTTAAACATGAGTGAAAAATATGTAAGATGTTTACAACATTAGTTATTTACACTGTATAACACACTAGATGAACTCAATCCTATAAAGCCTTACAGTCGTATAGCTAAGATGATAAGATAGGAATAATAGTGTCATAATAACAGGGAAATTCCTATATGAAGACAGACTTTGAAACATACATAGGCAAATCCACATTAATAGTCGTCGAAACTGTATCAGTAGGGCTGGCAGTTACCGTTTTTCCTTAAATCTAGTTGTATCTATGAATTTGTATAAATATTGTAGCCAGACTGTAAAATTGACTACTTCATGATGTGACTGATAATTTTATAAAATTGGTATTTAATAAAATAAACAGAACCCACTGGCTAAATAATGATGTGAGCTGGTCATAAAAATGAATACTCAGCGTTTGACAATATGAGTAGCTAAACCCGCGACTACTTCATGATATGGTTAAACATAAGTTATCATATTGTAAAGTAAAAGTAGAGTAACTACAAAATGTTACAGATCGTGGATGTTGGATGTGTTAGAAAAAAAAAAGAATAACAGTAACGAAATGTAATTAAATAAATAAATTTCAAACAGTATTTATATTTTAAATGTATTGAAATGTTTTTTTTTAACTGACCCGAATTGAAAAACAATCTTGAGACCCTGTGAATACAAGGCGAATCATAGCGCCATACACTAGTCCGGTCTTAAAGACAAAAGCTTGATGTAGACCTAATATACAGGGCGTTAGGTAAGAGTATATCAAGCCGAAACTAGCCTATGTTAACACATGCATATAAATATGATGGTGAAGTCAGAAACTTGACACCATCATTTGATTTTTAAAATTTTCATACGAAACAAAATATTTGAATCAGATTTGTATGAATTTTTTTTTTTTCAAAAAATGTGATTTCAAATTTATGACTTTTCCATAGTATTTTTATATGCATTTGTTAACATAGGCTAGTTTCAGCTTGATATACCATTTACCTAACACCCTGTATATAAACAATCGCAATTAGTAATAACCATAGTACTTAGTTTTGTTGCTTATAATGTCTATATGAATTGTTGTATCTGCGTGATTCAAACAGGTCAGGATAACAACAATGACAAATATTGCGTATGTCTTGTTTATAAAACTATTAGGGTTATCATTAATTAAAATCATGAGTAACTGAGGTTTTTCCAAACTAGTAACCGCACGAAAAATTAATTTTTAAGCGCTCTTTCACACATTTGTCAAAAAATGAATTCATCATTCAAAAACCAATCAAATCAAGAAACAGATATAAATTAAAAGAAGTTCAGGTTTATTAACAGAATCTTGATTTATCATTTATATCTACAATCTGTTTTTAACGATTCTTCATACCTGATTTATATTTTTTGGTCAAATTTAAAATGATTTGTGATTAGGCTTACTCCGAAATGAAACCCTTTTATGTGTAAAATAGCAACAAAATTCATATTAATAACCTGACCCAAAGAACTAAATAAGTAAACAAAGTATAATTTTCTAACTTGTACGTCAGGTGTAGCAAAAATTTTGCACACGCACAAATTGTTTAAAAAAATATATATTTATCGTACTATTAACGTATTCGTTTAATGCGGAAATAATATCTTATATTACTAATATTGCGAAAATGACGAAAACACGAGAAGTCGTGATTGGTATTAGTTAGGTAAGTTTAACCGTTTTCGGTATGAAATGCTCTGTCAATTAGCGTTTATAATCTAAATTCACAAGCGTTGATTACTAAGTACAAAATCACGAGGTGCGTGATGACATCAAAATGTGGACAAGTTTTAAGGTATTACATTATGTTATGTTCTGTTATAAAGATATTTAAAAAACGTGTTAAATTAAAGACTGGTGATATAGCACGCCATAGGTACCCAAAATCCCTTATATACTCTCAAGTATATTTCGCAATTATTGTAGTTTTTTTGTATATTTATTTTAACCAACTTGGAAGTATGAGGAGTAAATATTTCTAAAATGTTTTTTGTGACTATAAAGATAAAGCATATCATGTCTCTGTGATTAATATAATAATGTTAAGTCAAGACTAGACAAAAAACAAGAATTAAATCAAAATTCGAAAATTACAATTAATACTCAATCGTGGAACATGATTAAAAAAGGTGCTTCATGTCTAAACTTAAGCTTGACTTAAGTTTTGACATTATAAGATCATTAGTAAGATGATTTAGTAAAACGTGTCGTCCGGTCACGTGCTCTTCTCTTATTACAGTTACAAGACGATAGGCAAATTCGTCTAATCATATGCTTAAATGGCAGATAAAATAAACTAATGTGACTAAGAGTATTTGTCTTTGTATAGTGTTTGATAGGCGTCTTAAAATCATGAGTCATTTACTGATCATAAGGTTAAATAAGACGTTGTTTCGGCACAAAAGCAAAACCAGCGTAGGTATTTACTGTAAATGTATTGCACTTTAGACTTACAAAATATCAGGTGACATTAAAGTGAACACTCAGTTGCAAATACTCGTATTAAAAAAAGTTTTTTCAATAATGATTTGTTTTCTTTGTTTGGAGTATGAACAAAACAGCTTACGTACTATTTAGCGTTTATAGTTGTCCTCTAGTATATACAACGCTAGGTCTAAATTTGACAACAATGTCACATGATCAAGCTACTTACTTACAAGACAGCATCTTTGCATCCAAAACGTCATTTTAAGTCCATTAACACGTTACCTGAAACAAAAAACGCAAATAAATAAAACTCGCCAATTTATTGAACCTAATAATATTGACAGAACTCGAAAAACTTAGTATTATGGTTCGAATGAGCCGATCAGGATCCTCTTTGAAGTGGAATTAAATATTTATTTTAAAAATTTACGTTTTATCTACGTGACGAAGTGGTGAGACACGACTTAACCACTGCGTAAGTAGGTACAGAGGGCGCATGTACAAGCCTATTGAGTGATTTCACTAATTGTGTACGTAGTTAGTGAAATCACTCAATAGGGTTCGATTTACACGGTCGATAAGACATTAATGAAAACACAGTTTGTATTAATATTATACAAGCAACTAGTATTGTAAGCAAATTTTTCATTGGTAGCATTATTCAGATCGTGAAATAAAATGTAGATGCTCCATATAAAATCATCGATGTAAACAAACAGTAAATTTTAATTGGAGTATCTAATTTTTATTTACGATTTCGATGTAGCTCATATAATACCTCCTCCGTAGCCGAGAGGCGAGCACGCCGGAATATTTGGCGTCGCGCCATCTCTGAGGTTCCGGGTTCGATTCCCGGTCGGGTCAATATAGAAAACGAACTTTTCTATATTGTACCGTCGTTGTTTCTGATTTCTATAACACAAGTGCTTTAGCTACTTACCATAGGATCAGAGCAATGTATGTGATGCTGTCCAATATTTAATATTAATAAGTTTGCTTGTATAGACAAGCTAATACTTGTAAAGCTTGTAAAGACTGTGTTTTCATTTAATGTTGTATGATCGTCTCTACCATGTTATTTTATTCTTTATTTATACAACGGCACCGGTATAAATAATAAGCCATACATTTTTTATCATACCTTAAAAATATTTAAGGTTTGTAAATATAATATAAGTTTATAAATAAATAAATAAAATGTATTAAAAAATATTTGCTATTAGTTTTGCGGTTTTTAGTCACATCGACAAATGATCTCAATCAGTAGGCACTGGATAAACCCTCCTGTATGCATGTATGTATGCAGTTTTTATTGATAATTGTATTTCTTTATGCATATATGCGACGATTAAAGTTGACATATGTATGTATCACATATATTTATATGAATTTAAATTACTATGTTAAAGCTCAAATCTATAGGCGGGATAGTTTTTCCTAAAAGTGTACTACAAAAATGCTCAGATTGTGAGAATGGGTCGGGCATGGGTATTTTTTTAAATAAATTTATTTTTGAGGGGTTTGGATTTGGAATGTTTTCGGAGTGGGCTCACTGCGACTTACTTCTAATTGTGATAAGGCTGTTTACGGTTAAAGCCCTTTACTACGTGTGTTTGAATTAATGAATTATGTTGCTGGTCTGACCTTCTGAGTAAAAGAGCATCAAACAACATAAAGCACATTATACAATCAGAAAAACATAAGAAACCTAAGCAAGTTTTGGTACAGTCAACGGGTTATATATTTATCGTAGTACAACTATCGGAACCGATGTTGAGTGCTGGGCAAAAAATGCGCAGAAGACGATTATGATTAACGTGATTGGCTAGTAGTGCGATGCGCCTGCACCGCCGGCCGGGATTGCACGGAGAAAAAAGTCTAGTTTTATTTACCAGAATATTGAGGATGTTAACTAGAACGCATAGTGCTATACGTGACAACTATGCATTTTGTAAATGATATTTTAAAAATCTAGTTTTTAGTAACAAGAAGTTTCTGGTATATTGAACACAATTTTCGGCACACTTCACCAGCAGATTTGTACTGCTAGCAAATATATGAATTGTGCTCACTAATGTGTGTTTTTTTAACACAACAAATCATGATATTAAATTTAAATCACAGGGATTGGTTGAAATTACCGTAGAAAATTGTAAAAATTACAAGATATTTAGTCATTATTAAAAAGATTATGACACTACACACCTAAAGTTTTGTAAGGATGACTAGAACTTTTATAGTACTTAGCGTAATTTCGTGTTATCTCTACTAGAATTATAGTTGTAGCTGCAAATAATATTTAGGTTGTCACATACCACAATATGGAGTTTTGTTAAGATTACTAGATTATACCATATAAACCACTTAACGTTTTGTTTTATCTACCAGAATTGTTATAAGTGTAAAAATATTGTTTAGATACCACAACAGAAAGTTTTGTAAGGATTGCTAGAATATATAAACCACCCAACGTTGTTTTCTGTACTATCTACCAGATAATGTTGTAGCTGCAATGAAGTATTGCTTAGGTTTTCACAAATCTGATGTGAGATCAACAATATTTTCTGGTTGGCATAACCAGAAAACATTGTGTTCTTTTTATACTGGGCTGTTGACGTTACTCATTTTCAGCTCCTTCAGACTTCCTGAAAACGTAAAGCCGGAACCATTGTGCCACAAAATGATTTTAAAAATCAACTAAAAACCATGGTAGGTACGGCAACTACGACTATACGCTTACAAAAATCTGAAGAAGCTAAAAACAAATAACATTGTAAACCTGCTGTAATTAAAATGAAACAATAAATGTATAATTAAATGTTTTGCTTTATTTGGAAAGGGTGTTTTTATAGTTACATTAAGCATTATTTTAATAATCAACTACAAAGGGTTTCTTGATAACAAAAAATATTACTGATGTTTTCTACTTATGTGTTTTACCTTTTAACAGTATTTTTTCTCATTAAAACATAAAGTTCTGAATAAGGAATGCTCGAATATGACTTTTTGCTCATTATTATAAATAACATAAATATTTTATACTATCACAAACTTAGTAACAAATATTTCTTGTATAATGGATTCCTTTTACATTTGTTTTTAACACTAGACATTAAAATATTTATTATTTTTCTTAATAAGATATTTGCCATACATGATCATCATAAGGAACTAAATCACCAACAATGAATCCGATATACCTCACAAATACAATAAGTTCTGAAGCTGATATTTTCAAATTATTTGCGCGTAAATGATCAGAACAAAAACTTCGAGGTTTATTATTTTTATCTGAGCCAAAATCAAAAGACGCAATCTTATTATTTAAAATATTTAGTAAAAAATATTACCTACTATGAAAATTGTGAACTGAAATGTCAAACCATGTTCTCCGTGAATATCGTTTCTTGCAATTCTGTCGCGGCCTTTACATGCGTTATTAATGCCTCTCGTCACTCCTGTTTTGATGGCCACCAAGACTTCTTCGTGTTTTTAGTCACTGGATTGCCAAGAAGAAGCAGCAGAAACATGAAGGCATATATAGATGTTGTTTCTTGCAATGCTGGAGTTCCGGTCTTCTTTTTCTGAAAATCGACATAGAATGTTAATTTGTACACTATACTAAATAATAATGTAAATATAAACACTTATACAGATTGAGTTTTTAATGAGTATTCTCAATGAGTATTTATCGAGTTCTTCTTGAATATAAACTAATAATCCTATACCTACCAAAAATTATATCAAGGCTGACTTTTATATCACCGTCCAAACCTCCTGAGAAGATTCCCGTGAACAAATCTTTCTATTGGACCAACTCTCTAACTGCAAAAAACAATCAGCTGCTCCATACAAAATATTAATATTCATTTGACCACAATGTTTGGACCAGTAGAATTTTATTTTTGAGTTAGGGAGTTGGTCCAATAGAAAGAGTTGTTCGTTTGTATCACGCGAATCATCTCAGAAGTTTTGGATGGGGATAAAAAAGTCAACCTGTATAATCATGAGTAGAACACTATATTAAAATGAGTTTACTCATTAAAGTCACCTGTAAATACAATTAAATACTACTTACTTATATTCAAATATTCTTCAGTGAATGCTTTTAAATTGTGATCTGGATGGCGACTGTATTTTTCACCGTCAATTCAAGAATTTACATTATCACCATTCACCTACGAATACAGAACAGGGACGCGCACTTCAACAAGACAAAACACTTAATTAACTCGGCAAGTCGACGCTGGTCCGTCGTCGATACCCTCTCTTCTTGCCCCGCGCCCGGAAACACTAAATGATTTCGTTCACTTAACAAAGTAATATTTTAATATAAAAATAATTGCTGTTAGTACTAAAATATTATAACGTAATTCGTATCAGATAAATTACATTATGGGAAACCATTGTTTCTGTTTAAAAATGCTTTTTTAATATTAGAGTTAAATATATGTCATGTAATTCGTAAAAGAGAGCGGTACAGATAACAATAACTTCTGGTAGATTGTAACCATAAAATATTCGTGCCTGTTACTAACTGATTATTTTATTCTTTACTAAGAAATTAATAACTAATACTTTTTATAATGTTTAGTACACTAAACTTATTTACCAGATTTTTTTAGTATTCGCAAATAAGCGACTATTTATCCTTATGACTAATGCTGATATAACTCGCAATTTTTTGTTAACTTTTACTAGATTTGTTTTTACAAGTCGTTCTGGTAGTATTGTAAAATATTTTTTTCTCCGTGTGGTTGTTAGCTCCACGCACACGCGTCTCTGATACGATGTTCGTCTCGTAAGATGCGTAAAGCGATCCACACTCTTTGCCCCAGCGCTTAACATCGCTGCTGGGTAATGTAATTTGCGTTAGGCGCAAAGGGCTTGGTTTCGATTCCCAGTTTTGGTTAATTTAGAATAAAAGTTGGTGTGTTGTCTGACACGTTTTCATATATTCATAAATTATTTTTATCCTCGAAACAACTTTACTACAGAATTCATCTAGGAATTATACAATTTGACGTAACTCAATAATAGTGACATAACTATCATCAAATTACTTATAAGCAAATTGAGAAAAGTAATGTAAACAACAAATTGTTATTTTCTCAAATACAATTGTACATAGGTACCTATGTATTTGATAAAATTTTAGTTGTTACTCGTACCTTAGTAAACAACAAAGCATATAACATTTTAAAGGTACTTTCAAAAGCTTTAAATACTTGTATCGTCTTGCAAAGAGCAATGCGCGCGTGCAAGGACATTGAGTAGTATGACATACAACACTTTGGGGCCACGAGGTGAGCGGTAAATTGGATAAGCAATCCTTAACTGAATGATTGCTTTAATACTAGAGAGAGATAGATGAATATTGGACAACATCACATACATTGCTCTGATCCTAAGGTAAGTAGCTAAAGCGGAAACAACGACGGTACCACAACACCCAGACCCGAGACAATATTCGGGTCATCGAACCCGGAACCTCAGAGATGGCGGCGCCATATATAGTCCGGCGTGCTCGCCGTCGTCGTAGATAAAAAAATATCATAATTGTTTCTGTCATAGGTCTTCCCCAATAACTTCCAGATTGGCCGGTTGATTGGCTGGATGGAAACTTACTTATATATCAAATGTATAATTTATTTGACTGATGATGTGAACTACAGTATTAATTACCCGTTGCATGGCCCCACACGAAAGTGCCCTGCCTTGCGCACGCGCCTCCGCGTCTCGCGTCGCGACCGCCATGACACTTCCGGTAGAAATTCACGCGATTCTAGCGACACTGGTATTCGTATTCTGTTTACATACCAAGATACATATTTTATAGTTGTACTCACTGAGTTGCATCATTTTGATTGTGTAATTCGTATAGTAAATTTGGCGACGCTTGTTTTGCTTTTGTTATTGGAAGGTGACAGACACTTTTACTAGTAAGCTCGTAGTTTATGATGCTTTAAGCAGTCTTCTATTTCTTGTAAAAACATGATAAAACTGTTCAGAAAAGGTAATTGTTTTATTTCAAGGTAGACAGTAGATAATTAATAATGTGTTTTATTGATGAAAATCAGTGGTTTTTATCATTAACACATATTTACGCGGGTGTAAGACCCCAAGACATTTTGGTGGAATTAAAAAACACTAAGAATTCTTTAAAAAAAAAATATAGACGTGACGTTATTTTCTACAAAATACATCAACATGTCCACTTAATTGCATCGCACGCCTAAGTTGCCTAAACATAGAAACCTGGCTAAATGAATGCACCCATCAACCAAATGCGGAAAATGAGAAAATTGGGTACGAAGCAATTAGTTTACTAGAATCACTTACATTCGCCTTTGTAATCTGCGCCACCTTAGGTTAAATCAGGTAACCATTCTGTGGGTCGCAGTGCGTAAATACCAATCACTTGAGTTAATAAATTATCTATACTTCAAGGTTTCAACTGAAACACCACTCAAAACAAAAGAAACACAAGACAAACAAGACAAGTCAAATAATAACTATAAAGTGTGGATTAACTTGTGTTTCATTCAAAAGTGGTCTTTATTCGTATATATTTAAGTATTACAGGTTTTTCTTAAGTAACCATTTAAGTTACCGGCCAATCTGGAAGTCACTGGGGAATGCCTATGTTCAGCAGTGGACGTCCTGTGTCTGAAATGATGATGATGATGATGAACCATTAAAGTTTAGTGACGCCTCTGAGTGCGGCAGTTAGCCCTTGCCTCTGACAAGTTGGCCAATTACATTACAATTGCACCCCTAAGTATTCTTACAAACTAGTCATTAACTAACCTCTAAAACCACACGACGTAACACTGATATAAAAAGGAATTATTTAAAAATACTCGTACATTCTTAATAAGCATCGACATCAAAAACAAAAGACACTGCGCAAACAATCACAGTTTGATATCGTTTTCAATTAACAAAACTAATACTAATTAATACTCACATTAAATTATCAATTAATACCCTGCCGTTCACTTGTAGCCTTGGGAAGTGCATGTTTTGATATTTGTATTGTTTTAACTGTATTTTACTATTGGACTGACTTGTTACAGGATCGAATTTATTGGTACTGATTTAAGCAGGCGACTCTCAAACCTACTTTATATCACTGTTTGTTATTTAAGCAACAAATAGTTCTATCGTCGACACAATAATTTTAAATAACTGTTTATAAACCAACCAATAGACATAGGTCAATGAGTCAATAACCTTTTAAAGGACTAATATACCCCTTTGTCATCATTCTGTGACACGATTGACTAATGAACCTGTATCCTTCATAAAAACTAAATCAAAAGGCATATTCCTCATAATCATCTGGCCTTTATACATCACGCATCCAAGCAACTTGACCTAGAGGTCACTGTTCGGAAGTGCATCATTGAGGCATTTTCCTATACACATTTAGAAGCAATGTTGCTATGTTATCGATAGATTCAGTATCAGTATTTATTTTATTTTATCCATAAAAAAGTGTAAAAATTCAAAGGAAAAGATTGTTTTAGCATACTGTCTTATGTCATACCTATCATTACGAGAAGAATGTTTAATGAGCATATGATGTAATGTCACAGTACTTATAAAACTCAAATAACAAATGGTAAAAAAGAGTTGAGACTCTAGTATGTTCAATTAGACTAACTGATTCCCGGAAAAAGCTATACCGCCAAGAAACCAGGAATCTAGACCGAAATTATAAGTCTATTTTATTATGATTAACATGCAGAAGGTTTACCTTCCGTAAACCGTTATTTATAACAAGCTAAATATTTAAGTGATAAAGGTTAGTTTCGATATTTTTTCGATGCTTGACTACTATCAATAAACGTCACTATTTTAGGGAGGTGACACGAGTAGAATAGTCGATACGCAAGGATAACTATTATCCTTCAATTGGTACTAAACGAATTATTCATACAATAAATGTGAGTAAGTACCTGCTCTCCGGTGTAATTGACATTGGTTGACTGATTCATAGATATTTTCGCTGTGTACAGTTTTATGGGCTGTCCTAGAATGTTTAGGAAGTGCGTAATTTGCGACAAATAGCTAATACAAGGTAATAATAAATAAGCAGTGTAATAATTACTACAGAATACATCATTTTAGATACTGGGTATAGATTACGCCATGGCTGATTTGGCAGAAATCACTTTGAATGACATGAAATATTACCTTATCAGCTTATCAGGTCAAAAAATATTTAAACTTTTTACTTTTGTACACCGATATTTTGGAATACACTATCTCAGTATTAATAGGGGTTATTATTATTTGCTCATAGACGAGGAAATGTCAAGTTAAGGCCTGTCTTCCATATTCTTAGACGTACACAAAATAATAGTTTATGACAAGGATATCATTTATTTTCAAAGAGATCAATAGATTTCCTAGTTGTCGAATCCATCAAACGTTAATAATATGTTCATTTTCCGCAATTTTATTAACTACTTTTATTTATACCTATAAATAGTTCCTACATAGATTATACGAGTACTTTAAGCTAATAATAATAAAAAAAATGTAGCACACAGATTAAAATAAAACGTACATACAAAAGGTGGACTAAGTGTTCTCTACAAATACTAATTTGATAAAGAATTACTTATTTATTAAGTCGTATGTCAGATATTTTAAGATAAATGAATATACAATAAACCTATTCAAGAACATTTATAATATATGTTACATTTTGTACAAATGTCTGTCGAGCAAGACAGACAAATTGACTCATCCTGTAATTCGGAATGAATTACATAATGAGTCAATTTGTCTGTCTTGCTATACATAAAACTTTCAAGCCATCTTGCTATACATAAAACTTTCAAAGTTCAGGGGCCTAACCATGAGCTTTTAGAAGTATTACTTCATCCTTACTTGTTTAGTTGTAACTTATGTAAAGACTTTGACCTAGAACCACTTTTTAGGTACCTACTTTTACCGCTTATGTTCATGATAGAGCCACTTATATTCGAAAATTGACTGTTTGAACTTTTATATAGTGTCCTTTATTACTTTGTAGTACTTGTATTATTACTTCTAATAGATTTTTGAAGTCTAAATTATACATATAGGTAGCTGAAATGAGCAATTATAGTTTAGTATAGGTAAACAGTTTGTTTAAGACCTGAGTAAAGATCTATGCTTGGAACCAATTCGGCGCATGCGCATAACTAGATTGACCTAGGTCGACGATAGGAAGTGACCGATTGTGTTATTTTCCTCGTGACTGATAGCAGGTACATTCACATGGGTGTAGAGTATGACTAGATATGACTTGCAATACGAGTGAGCGTAGGGCACGTTCAATATTTATTTTATTTTTTTAAAGAACCCTTAGATAATTAATGTGTTTTCACTTCGAACCCATTCGGATACACATAATTTTCAACTATAAAGAACTCTAAGAGTCATCTGATTTTACATTGACGATTCGATCGGGTTACACCGACCGTGGTCACAGTCTGACTGGAACAGCGATGTCTTCAATCCGTATAAAAGGCCTAAATGTTGTACCTAAATCATGACCGCGTTAATTCCCGTTTCATTAAGTTTAAATTATGCAACGCGAAAGTTTAAAAGTACACACACACATTTTTAAGCATTTACGCATATCATATAAATGTATACGTATAACATATTTATTTTTTTAATCCTACTTAATAGATAAAGTACTGTCTAACTAAAGTATCATATCCATTTATTTTATATCCTTGCTCGCCCCGAAGGTTCGAGGCGCTCGCACGCCGCGCCCAAGGCGACCGCTATACTGCGCTCGAATACTAAATCTAACCTGAGAAATTACGTGCAACTGTAGAATTGAACACATACTTTGTCATCTATCTAAATAATAAAGTAATAATAGGTTAATTCTTCAAACGCTCGCAACTAATAATAAAAAATAAATTGTCTAGCCCCAAATTAAGAAGAGCGTGGACTATGACTTGATAATTGATAAACATGCTTCAGTACATTTATAAACATCGTCTTAGGTACTTATAAAACCAATAAACCAATAAAACCAATTTATTTTTGCAAATAGGCTTAAACTAAGCACTTTTACACGTCCCATAATTATTATTATTTTTCCCTACCACTGCTTCGGGACAAGTTTGGGCTAGCGCCGAGAAGAAACAGCGCAAGAAACTCGGTCACTATTGTCAGCCTCTTTTAAAAAGTTTTAAATTTACATAACAAAATATTTAATCACAACATAAATGCACCTGTGCGAGCAAGGCAGTATTTATATCCAAACATTTTAAAACTACAAATACTTGTGTTCATTACACATAAAACAATTGCCCGTGGCAGGATTCGAACCTACAAATGACTAGGTTTAATTAGTCTGGAGCGCGAACCACTAGACCAGAGGATTGTCACATTTCTATCTTTAAAATTAAAACCTACTGCTACTGGAACTAAACATGTAGATTAATAAACACCTGTCTGGTAGAGGTTAATTATTATGAGAACTAATAAATAAACAAAATTAAAGCTTTCTAAAATCTAAAAGGCTGCAATTACACAAATAGATTCGCCGTCAGAATCCCGACTAGAAACTATTCCAGGTAATTAAGCTAGAAGTAATGTTTTTCACGAGTCAATTGTATGTTAGAATCGAAATAATATTAAGATTTGAGTATTTTGAGTTTTTTATATTTTCAGTGTAACATAACACAATCACAAAACACTTTAAAGTTTAATTGACATAACAATTTATGACATGTTAGGAAATACCTTTTTCTCAATAGCTTGCAAAAAAAATGAGTCTAAATAATTTTGTGTCATGACCATTTAGCGAAATAAATACCCAGTATATAATTAAACAATTATGGTATCGTTAGAAAATATAGAGAGCGCGGTACACCTATTCATTATCTATCATTTTCTACTAGTCTCAATTCTTCGAAGATATTGATAGTAAGTTATCAGTCCTTTCTCCGCCAGTTTACGATCGTAACGAGTACAAGTGACCGTTACTCATTGTGAAGATATCACGGAGCCCAAACGTAATCTCGTAGTGGTCAAATATTGAATCGCTCAAAAATTAAAACTAAAATAGGACTGATGGAAATAAAAAGGGCTAAGGACTATAATTATGTTAAAATTTTATTAATTACTCATATTTTTGCCTTCACTAAATTCCGTTGCCGATTTGAGATGCTTATTACTTAAGTGGGTTTTGAAAAATACGCTACGGGTATCCCATGTAATATCGACGAAGGGTAGGCATAAATGGTTCTCGGGGACATTCCGCTACAGAATTTCCGCATAATGTGGAAATAGTGTATATCAACACTTATTAACCGACTTCAAAAAAAAGGAGGAGGTTCTCAATTCCTCTGAATGTTGTTTTTTTTTTTGTATGTTTGTTACGCGATTACGCCGTCAATTATGGACCGATTTCAAAATTTATTTTTTAGTTTGAAAGGGTATACTCCCGAGGTGGTCCCATTTACACCAAGTCAGATTCTGATGATGGGATCCTTGAGAAATCGAGGGCAACCCTCAATTTTTATAGGCACCCATAATGTTTTGCATATATTTTCTGACTCAATGCTGATTTTTGGGTCTGGTAATCATCATGTCATGTTGCTGACCTGATGATGGAAGCCACAGAACTCCTTAACGGATAGGAGTTAGAAGATAATACTGCTTTTTGTCGACAGAACGTATTTCGCAGTGTGTTGAGCAGACGTGGAGCTTATGAGGTACCAGACCGCCAATTTTTATTTACTGGGGGCGTACCCGCACACCCAGTAACGTAAAAAAAATAAAAGTTCCTTTCTTAAATTGACTTGGTATTTAATGCAAGACCTTATCCTATGGTTACGACACCAAAATAGCCGCCGTTCTGGTTGGAGTGTAGGAAAACCCTTTCCTTAAGACTTACAAATTTTCGTCGAAATATTGACCCAATATAACACCTTATTTTTATCATACCATTCGATGAGAGGTCCATGGAGGACCAACATTGGCTAAGGTTACTTTGCAAGCTTATTTTAAAGGCGTCTGGGACTTGTAATAAATTTCGTCGAAAAATTGATCATTAATAGCACCCTATTTTTATTATACCATTGGGTGGGTGGTTCACAGAAAAACAATATTTGTCTAGGTCACTTTGCTGTAAAGTCATTTTTGGCGGAGTTAGGAGGGGAAAAATGGAGCACTAACACTTAAAATTGTAAAATCAAATAAGTTTAATAAAAAACTAAACACCGACTTCAAAATGAAACTAAAAAGCGAAAAATAATATTGACTAAAACATACCTAATCAGTTCTTTTTGGAGTCGGTGCGAATGAACACATTTTAACTCTCGATGGCTGGCACCGACTCCAAATAGAACAGGGCTATAACCATGAACTCTTAAAACAATCTCAAAGTTGTCAAATCTGTCAATTTTATTACGTCATTTCATACAAAATTTGACAGAAATGATAATGTTTGACAGATTTGTGATTGTTTTAACAGTTCATGGTTAGGGCCCTGATTAGGTATGTTTTAGTCAATATTATTTTTCGCTTTTTAGTTTCATTTTGAAGTCGGTGTTTAGTTTTTTATTAAACTTATTTTTTTTAAATAATAAATTTTACTTTTTGCTATACAAAAAATATTATAGTGACGTTAGTCGAGTGATTTCGAATTAAGACACCAAAGTTTACAAACATGAGCACTTACATAAAATCATGTTCTTCTCCAATGCGCAGATTAATTGTTGTATGACGTTACATGGACGTTGCGTTTGTTAAATCAGATAATGATAGGTTAGGAAGCAAGTAAAGAGATAAAGTAGACAATAGTGTTATTAAACTGTATGAGAAAAAAATGATGTTGTAGCTCTACGCAATGAGTGAGTGCAGATCGAATCTAGCTTTAGAATAGATCCGTGTTTTATTATATTTTTTTATATCAAGAAATAAGAGCTGTACTTAAATTCAATATAAAATAAAATTCCCTAAAATGGCCTTAATACACTTCTATACAATATATTTTTAACCCTACCACTGCATGGGTAAAAATTTGTGAGCTAGCGGTGAGAAGAAGCAGTGCAAGAAACTCGACGACGTCAAACACTAACGTGAAAGTATTACGGCTGCTGCCGTGCTGCTAGATGACTTATTAGTGCCTGGAGAATAAGAGACGACACAGATAGATTACTTTACTGTAACTTCTATGAGAAGAGAGCTAAATAAAGTCATCATCATCATTTTAGCCACAGGACGTCCACTGCTGAACATAGGCTTCCCCCAGTGACTTACAGGTTGGCTATTGGCCTACATCCAGCAGCTTCCTGCAACCTAAATAAAGTAACTGTAAGTAAAGTCAGCATCAAAAGTGTCTGATCGAATAAACTGCATCTAATAAACTTTACAATAACCTAACTTTTTTATATTTGCAGTGATTATGTTGCACTACTATATTACAACTTCCAGATACTAAACTACTATTGATGTTGACTGTATACCTTGTTTATTCGATCTTATCACCTTTAAATACCATATTAACCAGCAATCAATTACATACGCTGATTCTTAAAATATTTGTGTACGTAGTGTGGTTAAGGTCTTAGCAAACTTGTGGTTTTCAATAAAAAAGGGTTTAACCAGCCACACCCACGTCATGTTCAAGAAATGGGACGGCATTTTATAGTATAGACACTGATGCAATTTAGCTTTAGTTGGATATGAGTAGAAAGTGATAAAATTAAGATTTGTTAAAATAATTAAAATTAACTTTTCTATTTGGTCAACATTATCAATTTTTATCGAGTTAGAGCATTAGTTTATTCAGCGATCGTTATTTGCCATTGGCGTCTCCCTGCTCACCCAGGCTCGAGCTAATCAAAAAAAGATCGATTTCTAGATTGACCCGAACCCTTTATCAAACTCCGAACCTTTGCATTCATGGTGAATTATCGTTTCACTATCGAGTCGTTGTCGTTGTTGAGGAGAGTGAAGGGGATGTGTGACTGGGCACCTGGCAGTGGACTGAGGAAATCTTACTCCGCCGAGCCCAGTTGACTTATAGTTGGGTTGGGACCATAGCAGGGCAGGCGAATGATGATGAGATAGAGACATGGCTTAACCTGCACAAACCGATGTAACCTTCGGTTTGTGCAGGTTCGGCGAGTCATCGTGCCCTGATTACCAAGATGAGACATTTGCAGGCATCCCGTCGACTCAATCATCATCATCAATATCCCGAAAACCATTCCATCAAGCAATTTTTACCCAACTATCTGTATTTCCGAGTGCATATAACCTGACTCTCTTTAAGTCCAGAGTGAATAGGCATCTTCTAGGCAAGCTCGCTCCATCGTAGATCCCATCTATGCTCTAGAGCAAGATTGGGGTCAAGAGTAAGCCTATCTCAAGTAAAAAAAAAAAAAAAAAACTACAGCGAAGCGAAAAGGAAGGGTAATAATTTTGGCAGTATATGCATGTATGTATGTTCTTATGTTCTACCGTAGCGCCTAAACTACTGAACCAATTTTAATGAACGAGGTGTCAATAGATCCGTTATAATGTCTCGGGTGACATACGTTGTATAAATTTAATCAAAATTTAATTTATCGGAATGAAAACTCAGATTAAAACCTCGAAAAAAATAAATCTGAGATAATCACCACTTGCTTGGTATCAAAATAAAGGTTTAGGCGGGCACATTAAAAATATCTATGTAAATCATATTGTTTAAGTCAAAATATATCTTAAAAATGCGGTCGTTCGTTTTAAAACTTTTTTACGGATAGTCGGGTTATAGTATTTTTATAATTATAATTATTTATAGACCAGATTTACTTTTTTTGCAATTATCCTTGCACCTAGCGGGTGTATCTTTTAAATAGTACAGACAGATAGATAGATATTGTATAGGGTTGGGGACGTATTGCAGAGGAAGCAAGAATAGAGAATAGTTTAATCACTTTTCGACTATTTATTGCTATAAATCAATTGTGCGTCGCTATTCTGAATATCGAAACAACTTCTTCTTTGTGTTAATTTATTCTATTATTCTGAAAATTCCTGTAGGTTTGGCCACGTTGACGATTAAAAGATAATCAACTGTTGCTCCCACATCAATGAAAATGTTCGATACCTACCCAAAATAGGTGTCTCAAAAGAAAGTTTACATTTATTTAGCTTACTGCGTGAACGCATCAAATCCGAGGGGCGCGGGGGTTATGTCAATCAGTAGCCCGGCTCTTGGGAATTCAGTCGCTATGGAACGTTTCTCGGGACCAGACCGCGCGTTGTGCGTGCGAGAATTTTACAAAAATAGTAGTGATTCGGCGACTGTAGCGCGTAGAAGATTCTGCAGTATTCGAGGTTTTCGCCACTTAAATGATGCGCCAAGCATTCCTCTTATTCGAAAATGGATCAAGAAGTTTGAAGAGACCGGTCCAACACTGGAAAAACCAAAATCCGGGCGACCAATGTCATCAAGAACGGTCGAAAACGTAAAGAGTGTTAATCAGTCTGTTCGTGACGACCCGGACCTTTCAATTCGGAAGCGCGCTAGTGCTTTAAATGTGCATAGATCTTCAATACACCGCATTTTACGCAAAGACCTAAAGCTGCACCCCTACAAAATTCAATTGGTCCAAGAATTAAAGCCCCAAGATGCCAGTCAGAGGCTTGACTTCGTAAATCAGGTAACTGAGCGCTTTTTAACGTTAACCAACATCTTGTTTTCGGATGAAGCTCATTTTCATCTTAATGGACACGTAAATAAGCAGAATTGCCGCTACTGGAGTGCAACGAATCCGAAACGCAAGCATCAGAGACCCCTTCATTCGCCTAAAGTGACTGTATGGGCTGCGATGTCAGCGCGAGGAATTATCAGCCCTTACGTTTTTGAAGACGAAAGGGGGTGCACAGTTACAGTCAATTCAGAGCGTGAAATTGTTAGACGACTTCTTGGTGCCTGAACTTCAAAACTTTCCTGGCTATAGCCAAAGAACATGGTTCCAGCAGGACGGAGCAACGTCACACACGTCCAATACGTCTCTGCCACGAGTTCGTAAAATTTTCTCAGGCAAATTGATCTCCAGGAGAGGTGACATAAATTGGCCTCCACGCAGTCCTGATTTAACCCCTATGGATTTTTTCTTATAGGGTTATCTTAAATCTAAAGTCTACGCCAATAAGCCGACTTCTCTGGCGCAATTGAAAGAAAAGATCCGTCACGAAATGGCAGCCATCCCTGAGTCCAATTGCCGAGCCTTCATAAGTAATTTTATTGTTCGATTAAATGAGTGCCGCGAATGCGAGGGTCTACATTTGGACGATATTATTTTTAAGATATAAATTCCCAAAATGTGTACTTTAATAAACATTACATAAACACTTTTTTGATACAAGACTTACTTTTTTTTTAATCGATCAACTAAATATAAACTTTCTTTTGAGACACCTTGTAGTTTACTTCATCGAACATACCATGGTAGCGTAGAGGTTTTACTCAGTGGGTTATAAACCTCTACAGTACACATCTCAACTCACTATCGTTTCTCTGAGTTGTCTCTATGTGTTGGATCTATATCCCTAAGAAGGCCTTCCAAAAGGCATCCGTGGCATAAACATACGATACGATATCCACCGTCTACAAATTGATGATTTAATGGTAAGTCGTTATTGGTAACTGTAAATGTAAATTCACAGGCTGTCATTACGCACGCATTATTTTATTTATTATGCATTTAGTACCTATAAAGTGACAATAACAAGTAAGCCAATGGAAGCGTGTATCTTCGAAACTATTCAAAAATAAAATATTAAGTACTAAGTAACTGTAATTGTTTCACCAGTGATGTATGCACGAGGAAAAACAATCGAGTAATGTTCGGTAATCGACAAATATCTAATATTAAATTGACTTTGTCTACAATATTCGAAATAGACAATCATTTTCATTGAAACTTAATACTCATAATTAGGATACATTGGTGTAATTAAAGACCTAGTAGAAATTAAATATTTTCGGAAAAGAGTATGACATCAAAAAATTATAGCGGCTTAATAACAGAAAATATTAATTCTTGTATCAATATCATTTGGAAGCCTAGCCTTTGGAAGTCCACTTCTGGACATATGCCTCTCCTCTAGAACGCCACAGCGAGCGGCTCTAAAACTACTTATAATAAGTTCTATTAAAATTAACAATCGAAAATCCTCCTATCCGATCCTGTTTGTATGAAATATGCTTTATGTTGTAAACTCATAAGCGTATTATCTTCCCAAGAGTTTTAGCCTTTTAAATCAGAAAAGATATCACATTAGGTCACTTTGTAGTCCCGCGAACCGTTAATCCACTTATCATGCGTGATATGCGCAGGACTACGTTGTATGCACGATAGGTACTAGGTGACAAGTATTTCTGGACCTTACTACTGAATCGGAAACAAATCAAATAAAAAATATATTTTTTTATGAATTATTTTAAATTTATTGCAGAGTACAATTGGAGGGTTTATGCTATTCAAAATTCTTTAGTGGTCAACCTCGAACCAGTCAAAATAACCGGACTTGACCGAGATCCTAGATGGTTCAAAGTTTACTTTTGGGACAATTGACATCTAACCTCCATAGTCCTTAAACCCTGTTTAATGAATAGATCCTTAATATCCAGAAGAGCTTGTAGTGTGTGTAGTGAATGTGATGAAGATCTGTATTCACGATGCCTAAGATATGAACCTAAACTCCGTTCTAGCTATCATTTGACAGACCATGACAGAATTACGGTGATTTATCACATTGCTTGCCGCAGTTGGAAATCAGCGCTTGAAAACAATCGAGTATCTTTCGAGTGCGAATCGAACGAATGGTAAATCTAGAATCCATCGCGTAAAAATTAGCAATGGAAATAAGCGAGCGAAGTCGCATTGAGCAATGGGGTAAGTTAGACATGGTACGCATGGTTTATTAATCAAAGGTCAAGTCTACTTTTTTTTGACAGAATTACAATAATCTATCACATTAATTGTTCCAGCGGAAAGTCAGCGCTCGAAAACATCGAGTATCTTTCGAGTGCGAATCGACAAATGGTAAATCTAGAATCCATCGCGTGAGAATTAGCAATGGAAATGAGCGAGCGCAGTTGCATTGAGCAATGGGGTAGGTCAGACACGGCGTGCATGCTACTCCGCTCAATTAATGCCGTGTTCGCGCTCAGGTTACATTTATCACATATTTGTGATAAATGTAAACGACTAACTTAATGTCGTAAGACGTTATTAGTATTTAATATTAATATTTCCATTATATGGGAGAATGCTAACAATGTATATAGCAACTCTTCTAACAGTTCCAACTCTAAAAAATATAAAAACATTTTTGAATTCATACAAAGTTGAAGATGCAAATTAAGAGATGAAATTTCACCTATCTTTAAGCAAAATCATAAAAAAGAGCAATATCGTACTGTATTTAGCCATTGAATTTGATATGAATTCCAGTACTTTCTTGAACAAACATAGTCACCTTTTGATATAATTACTTAGAACAACAATCGAATCTACCTAGCTAGGTGATAATGTATGAAGTGAAGCGTGTCTATTTCTATTGCAATGTTTAAAGTTGAGTTTACTGAGTCTTTGCATAAAATTATTAATCTATTTAATTTTCTTGAATATTTGCATGCTATAAAATTTTTGCTAAGTAGGTTATTGCATTTTTTTATAATTTATCACCACATTTTCTTTGTGCCTGTACCTTACTTAATGTCAAATAAAAATATTTGTATTGCACAGCAAAAGTTATTTCCTCTAGCAGTAGATTATGCTCTTTATTGCTAGAAAATATTCGAATCCATAATTCAATATGTTCATTATATTTTTCTTCTTAAAGTTTAATAGTGATGTTCCATAACATGTGTGTAGACATATAATTTTTTTAACGACATTATTCGTTACCTACCGCATTTTTGTGGCGCAAAAGATAACACACAAACTGACCAGAGACCAGGGGAAAATCGATTATGTTCATTTAAATTATCAATTAATTTTTATTTAATGTTTAAAGCAATTATTTAGTGCCTATGAAAGGAACTATCTGGTACCTTAAAGTATTATTCTGATTGATAATTTTATTTTAAGTTACTATGAGTGATATTATTAATAAAGGTGGTATAAATTAATTGGTAGAGAAAAAAATTGTTGACCTTACGTGTAAAGTACCCAGTAAAAAGCTGTTTACTCAATTAAACCTTGATATTCTCCATAAGATCTTCCATAACAGTACAATTTAATTATTACTTAAAATCTGTCTACGAAACTCTTTCCGATGTGTCCAATAACATTATTTGGCAGTTTGCCACATTAAAGTACTAGCAGATGAAAGAAGTTCCACAGAAATTTAGCGGATTTTCCGAAATATAATATGCTACATATGTGTAACAGGCCTACTATTAAGTAACTAACTCTATTATATGTTTGTACCATAATATGTAGTAAAATTATTCGCAATTTACACTGATTTTCTCCGCTCCGTTGGAACCATCAATTTATTGAATGACAGATCACAAATTAATGACGCCATGAGTCCTCGCAACACAAATATCTTATCTTTAAAAGCAAGTGCCAAGTGTCCAGTCTGAAGTCGTTTAAATGCATTATGGTATATAACTGTAAAATAATTGTTCCGTAAAAAAATAAACAAGCGGAACCCTTAATGGATCACTCGTTCGTGCTCTACTGAACCAAATCAGGTAAAATTTGGTTCTCATTTTATTCACGAAAGCAGATGAAAATTGACCATCCCTCCTGATCTCCGAAACTACATTTTGAAAAAAATACAAAATATAGTTCATTGCTTGTAGATTACAGGAAAACATATAAGAATTCTATCAATTGAAAATAAAGTGGCAAGGCGCACACATTTCACTTAGGCATTGCACGCGATTTCAACTTGCACTTGGCATGTTTATCTAAAAATAATTAATTTGTCAGCGCCCATAATGTTCAGTCTACAGTTAATCAGCCTACCCAAAATCATTCAGTAAATATCCGTAAGTTTAACGCATAGAGTATCATTGTTATTTTTTTCGTACGTCGATGAGCTAAACAATTACATATTATCTTATAGTAGTAGTCATTACACCCATAAATATGGCAAATTTGGAGCCTAGTAGTGCGTATAGATCTGGCGAATGCTCGCGCGCCGCTCGCGAACCTAGCGCAATACGCGAGCGGGGCATATTCGCGTATTGTACGCACCATAACAAGTCATCTGGGTGACTAAGCAACTCAAACTTTAGCGGAAATATTCGGAACTACATTATTAAGACTAGCAAAATATTACTCTTCTAAAAAGTGTTTAATTATAAATCTCCTACACCTGGGCACAGCTAACGTTGTTTTAATGGGTTTTTGCGAACAAAACCTGTCAAGGCACCGTTACTAACGACTGGACGATTATCAAACAAAATCGTTATGTTTTGATAGTTTTTTGCTGCTTACTCTATAGTGTTGTCGAAAAATAAATTACGTCACTATCGATATGTCAGTTTGTGGAAAAGCTAAGAACTTTTGAGTCACCAAACCTTATCATTGTATCATATGAAGTCACGTTAAACTTGAACAGTTATTATTTTTTAATTACTAAGCATTTATCGTGGTTATTGTTCTAGAGCTCAAGCTTTTTACTTCAATTCTGAGGTTTTTGCCAGTTTTGTTAATTAAAACTGAACAGTATCATAGGGTATGATAGCCCAGCCTCCATAGACAATTTTGACACACCAATATCATTCAGCATTCAACTGTAAAATTGTTCTAAAAAGGCCATAATATTTTTAATTATTAATTAACTATATAATTGTCAGTTCTACGGTCTGTTTATTTGCTTTGAACCTTAATTTAATTACTAATTAAGAGAGTGGTGTCATGAAATCTAATACTTTTTACGGTTCCACATGATTGGCTGAAACAAGCATTTATTTCACTGCTTGGTTATGTAAAGTTCTGGATGCAAAAGACAAAAGATAAGGAGATGTAGAAGACCGAGTCCGCTGCTAGACGTAAGATAGAAGCCATCTAAAGTCTAGCAGCAGACACGATGTAATAGAAAAAATAGTGACAAGTATAACTTTCATATTTAATTTTTTACGAATTGCATGTTGATTAAGTCATTTTAAGAAAAACCAACCTATTAGACATGACTGTGCATAAGAATGCACAGCAATGCAATGAAGGGTAAGTTAAGAACTTCAAGTTATCGACTATCGAAATGATTATAGCAACACTAGTCTGTTATTAAATAACGGCTTGCCTGAAATGGATGTAACAAAAATTCGTCTATAATTACTGCTTGCTCTTTAATAACCGTAAATTTTGTTATTTGAAGCTTTTTGCCGTAATACATGATTAGTGCATACTGACGGACATCTTATAGTTTTGGTAAAAAGTACATTAAACATCATTAAAGACTTTTTAAACATGTAAATAAAAGATCTTTTATAGACTCTGGTATTTAGTATAGTGTTTTGCAGAAATGTCTGGCCAATTGTATAATGGCATAATACTCGTCATGTACAGCTTAGTTAAATATAGTAAAAGCTAGTCAAAAAGGAAGGTGATGTCGCCAACAGGTGTGATGAAAGCTATGATAAATTACATGTTACATACACCTCTTGACCCCATTCAAACTTTCTGTGCTGACTATAAAGTTTTTTGCAAATGAAACGCGTTGAGGCGTTACATCATTTAAATATTCATCACAACCTGCGTAATAAGGTGACACTAATAGTTTTTCTAGCCAATCTCGACTTTATTTTTTAAAGTATAAGACCATAAAAGTAAGCTGGTTAAAAATAGACTCGTAACTGCATAGAACCGGACTCATAAATATCACAGCGGTTGACACTGCATGTGACATAATCTTTTAGTCACTTTTCCATTAGACAACTCCTAATTCAAATAATGTTTCCCCTTAACCTAGTCACTTTTAGAGAAGCGTAGTTTATTCGCCATAAATTAACTGTAAGAAAAAGATTGAATGACAGACAAATAAGACAGTTATAATTAGGTACATTCTTACAAGAACTCATCTAGCCCCAAACTAAGCAGAGCTCGTCTATGTATGACCATCTATAACGTCTAGATTAAGGATAGACAAATGTAACTCGACCGACTCAGTGGACCCATAAAACTCATACCAAGAAGGTCTACCAGTTAAATCACATTATGTGACATTACATGTATATATTCTTTTAAACTTTCATGGTCACTAACATTAGAATAGTTTGTTACGGGTTTGCTACCATGTACCTTATTTTTGAGTTCCCGATATTTCGGCACTGTTGCAAGCGCCATGATCACGTCACGTTATGACCATGTTACTCCGTGATCATGGCGCTTGCAACAGTGCCGAAATATCGGGAACTCAAAAATAAGGTACATGGTAGCAATCCCGTAACAAACTATTCTAATTACATCTATGTCTCTGGAAATATGTATCATCACAATAATGCGAAAATCTGCGGACCCCATTGGATTCCAGAACCCTAAACATTAAGAGCGATTTCGTACTAAATCCGATCCAAATCCAAGACACACCGGTCCGAAGTAGAAGTAGTACTATTTGTATGAACGCTCTCAGACCGTTTACACACTAAATCCGAATCCGAAAACCTTTCCACAAAAAGCACTACGTTCACTTCGGACCGGTGTTTCTGGGATTCGGATCGGACGTAGGCAGTTCGAAACCCCTCTAAGTCCGGATCCCGAACTACGTCGTGTTAAAGGGGTTCCGCGTATTTCGTAAGCAAGCTTAAAAATGTAAATTAGTTTCCTAATTTTAAAACTACTTCAACACAAAATTTGTTATTTTAACAAAGATTCTTTGCTAATTGTTCTGCAAATTATTTAGTATTAAATAAATCGTGGAGAGATCAGCAGTGCTTTGAATTTTAATGGAGCTATTGAGGAACACTCCATCTTAATATTCATTGCATGCAATAAAATGAAATACTAAGTAAGATTTAAATTAAATGGAGGAAAGTGACTTAAGTTTTTTTTGTATCCTACAGGTGTGAACCCACTTCACTGTAAATAAAAGTAAATAAACAATGAGGATCACTTTCGCAAGTGAGTGTAACATAACAGACAAATTAAATAATGTAACAGATAATAAATAATAATAAATTATTGTAAATTGCAAAGTGCAGTAAGTTTTTCTCAGTATGTTCCCTGCCAATAACGGGGTACAAAAAAACCATAGAAAGAACATTTTTTTTATAACGAACTCTAACAGAAACACAGGCGTAAGTAGATCGCTAAAACAGAAATATGGAATTCGGACAATGTTTCACTTATAAGATGGTAGGGTGCATTATCAGTATCAATTTGAAATTAGCTTAAAAGATTCTATCAAGTAAATAAAAATGGAAATGTACTGTATTATTATACCTACTTGGATGCATAGACAAAAACAAACTAAAATACCATATTTTCGACACGTACGCAAGCATTTCGACCGTACTACCCTAGTTGCGCGATGATTTGCTTTGAACGAAAGGATATTTGGTTTGATTCCCGGTCTGAAAAAAGGGAGTCCCTATTCAGGGAAGTATCTTTTCGAATTTCACTTGGTCTGGGTGTATTTTATAATAAAGTAAATCAAGGTTATTAATTCCTTATTTCAAGACCGTGACAATCGGTTTAACGTCCAGTGCATTTTTGTTTGCGTATGTGTGAAAAATATGTAATCTTATAATTTTAAAACGCAGGCGTGATCAACAGTTTTCTCGGAGCTACACGTTCTAATTTGATTCTTGATTCGCGAGCCAGTCTGACGAGTCCTGCCTGGCTGAGTAATTCGAAATATGCAATTATTATATACGAGGAAAGAGCGTAACAGTGAAAGTTTTAAGGCCATCTGCGTGATGTGGTCTGAATTAAATCTCGGCCCACTTGCGCATCAGAGGATTAGCTAATTTAATCCCGAACTATCCACTAACACGGTATTAAACATCATTCGATAGCCGTCTATTTGTATGGCGATAACAGAGACATAATGATGTCTTAATCTTGGACTAAATTAATCCGGTTGTGCGCAAGCCCGTCTAGAGTTAATAAGACGTCATTAAATATATTTATTAAGATTAATTTATGCACATTGGCCTCCTCATCGTCAAGCTACTGATACTAATAATATAAATGCAAAAAAACTTAAACCGTCAAAAAACTGAAAAGCAAGAAATAATAAACTTTTTTTCATTTAACCTTAATAACTAAGTTCCTTGACAGATGTAAGTATATCTAATCAGTTCTTTTTGGGATCGGTGCCAGCCATTGAGAGTTAAAATGAGTTCATTCGCACCGACGCGACTCCAAAAAGAACTGATAGGTATATACTTACATTTGTTATAGAACTTAGTTATTTAGGGTAAAATGAAACCCTTAAGGTATTTTTTTTATTTATATGGGAACAATTTCGGGGTAAACCCTTTCTAATAAAAAAAGAATTATCAAAATCGGACCCCTCTGTAAAAACTTATGCGTGATCATACGCGTCGACTTGTACACCTCCTCCGTTTTTATGTCGGTAAAAAATTTGGATGGTTGTTTGTTACTCAATTACGCAGAAACGGCCGAAAGGATCCGGATAGACGGACATACATAGATTAATTATATTCGGAATAGCACAAAGGTTTATCTCGGAAAATATACGGTTCCATAATGACAAACATGATTTTTGCAGTTAGTTTTAACAATTAAACATTAAAAAAAAATGTGTCATTAGAATGGGAATCAAAACTTAAAGATTAAAGCTTACAAGTACAACTGGCTCTTATGTAATAGTGCTGAATGAGTAGACATTTCATAAGGTCAATTTCTGATACATACTATATCCGCTTGGGTTGTGGTTACGTATCATACTGTTATGCTAATTAAAAACCGGCAAGTGCGAGTCGGACTCGCGCACGAAGTTCCCGTACCATTATTTATAAAAACGGCAAAATAAAACATGTTTGTTGTATGAGAGCTCCCTTAAATACATATTTATTGTTTTCTGTTTTTTAGTATTTGTTGTTATAGCGGCAATATAAATACATAATCTGTGGAAATTTCAACTCTCTAACTATCACGGCTAATGAGATACAGCCTGGTGACAGACGGACAGACAGACAGACGGACAGACAGACATATGGACAGACAGACGAACAGACAGACAGACAGACGGACAGCGAAGCCTTAGTAATAGGGTCCAGTTTTACCCTTGGTACGGAACCCTAAAAATAGACAGAAATTGCGTATAACCCGCATTACAATGAAGACATGCATGTCAAGCTTATATGCAAACAACTACCTTATCAGTGTCAACCACGCATTTACCTGCGAAACGACTATTATAGCCGCATTTATATTATTTACTACTAGCTGCTGCCAGCGACATCATTTCACCTACGTTTGTTCACGACCCTACCCCGACACTACCCCATTATGTTTGTTCACGATTTACTCCTGTAAATATACAAAATTACATTGATTTGTATCTAAGTGCTACTCTGTCAAGAAAGTACCGGGAAAAGATTAATAATACACAAAATATTAGTCATTCATCCAAATTTATTTTATCACCTTTAAAAAATGCTCCTTTAGAAGCGATACACTTACGCCAACGAATAATCCAATCATCAAAACATTTTTTAAACGCTTTTTCCGGAATCGAGTACAGTTCTCGCCGCGAATTCTCCTTATGTCTTCTACCGAATTAAACCGAGTGCCACGAAGTGGTAATTTGAGTTTATGAAAAAGAAAGAAGTCGGCTAGAGCCATAACTGGTGAATAAGGTGGCTGCTCGATGGTATTTGTTGAGTTTTTGGTCAAAAATTCGTTCACAATGATGGCCTTGTGGAAAGGCGCATTATCGTGGTGCAAAATCCAAGAATTTTCATTCCACAAATCTGGCCTTTTTCGTCTAATTTGCTCTCTTAAACGCCGCATAACGCGTATCGTTTGACCTTCTGGCAAGAATTCTGTTATTCTTAACAACACCGCGACAGTCAAGGAAAACAGTCAACATGACTTTGACTTTCGATCGAGTTTGGCGCGGTTTCTTCGGTTTCGGTTCAGTTGGAAGGCGCCACTCCGAAGCTTGTTGACTAGTTTGCATGTCAAACTCGTAAACCCACGTCTCGTCACCAGTAACAATGCGTTTCATGAATGTTGGGTCGCAATTGACTCGTTCTAGCATGTCCTCAGCGACTCTTTTGCGATTTAGTTTTTGGAGAAAATTCAGGTCTTTTGGGACTAGCTGAGCGGCAACATGTTTCATACCCAATTGATTATTTAAAATGGTACGAATCGACTCGTGTGACACAGAAAGTTCGATGGCTAGCTCTCTCAAACTTAAATGAGGATTTTCAGTAACTATTTCCTTCACTTTTGCGATGTTATCTTCAGTAGCAGACGTTGATAGCCTACCAGAGCGAGGCAAATCTTCCATCACATATCGACCACTTTTGAACGCTTTGTACCACTCATAAACACGTGTTTTTGATAAATTCACCTAAGTAACTACACTAAGAAGTAAGCCTTCTGTAACATTTTTAGAGACTCCGAACACGAAATCCCATTGGCGATGCAAAATCTAAGACAAACTCTTTGTTCGATGTTTTTGTCCATTATGAAATTCGCAATACACACTAGATATGGTATAACTAAAAACAATACTGTATTTAATCTAATTATCAGATGTAGCTCAAACTCAGCGCCAAAATAGAAAACAGTTGTGCCAATCTAACAACAACAAAAAAAATATAATTTTAAATTTGGAACCATAAACAAATTGTTTAACAAACATCAATTCCCGAAACTTTTTTGACAGAATGTATATTTACTCCATAGCTCTGATCCTAAAATAAGTAGGTAAAGAACTTGTGTTATAAAACCAGAACGGCATTACCATAACAACTAGACTTAAAAAAAATAAAAAAAGTTAATTTTTAACCTCGACCCGACCGCGAATCGGATCCGGAACCTCGGCGACTGTGACGCCAAGTCCGTGGCATGTTCAGCTCTCTACTGAGGTATTCTTATTATTTTATTATATTGCAACATTGTGTTCTTGGAAAGCCTTACTTAAGTGCAGCTTAAACAGTTTGCTAAAGACCCTGGGGGTAAACCATTTACCACTATTATTCTCACATTCCAATTTATTTGGATGGAAGGAAGGATGTTTCATATATTGAATTAAGGCGAAAATTGCTTACATTTATTTTTTATATATTTATAAGAAAACGGGTTTTCGTTTTTATTTCTTTTTTTTTTAAACTCTATTGTAAACCTATTTACATAACATAGAAGAACTAAATGTCATGTCGCAATGTCGAAACTAATGTGAATCGATCATAATGAAAAATAATTTGAAATGTT
Organism: Anania fuscalis; assembly: GCA_950371115.1. Taxonomy (NCBI): domain Eukaryota; kingdom Metazoa; phylum Arthropoda; class Insecta; order Lepidoptera; family Crambidae; genus Anania; species Anania fuscalis. The sequence goes on from OX493337.1 coordinate 5,607,444, forward strand.
GACACATCAGAGATTCGAGACTTAATATTAGTAAACATTTTAAATTGGTTGGTTAGATTGGTTGATCTTTAGACAAGTGTTCAACTTTTAACAATCTTTTTGTAGTACGGCCACTAGTGTTTTAAGTACGTAGTGTCTTTAATTTTATAATCATCATTATTTTAGCCATAGGTCGTCTACTGCTGAACATAGGCCTCCCTCAGCGACGTCAGGTTGGCCGGTTGGAAGCAGCCTGCATGAAGAAGTGCGCTTGCAGGTACGTGGCCTCCATTTCTTTACTTTAAGCGAGTACAATAAAATAAACGCAATTACACACAAACAGGGTGTAAATTATAGGACACTGCTTTAACCAACGTTACCTAACCATAAATGATATAGAATAACTACAGCGTTATTAATAAAAAACCGGCCAAGTGCGAGTCGGACTCGCGCACGAAGGATTCCGTACCATTAGCTATAAAAAAGGCAAAAAAAATCACGTTTGTTGTATGGGAGCCCCCTTAAATATTTATTGTATTGTGTTTTTTAGTATTTGTTGTTATAGCGGCAACAGAAATACATCATCTGTAAAAATTTCAACTCTCTAACTATCACGGTTCATGCATGAGATACAGCCTGGTGACAGACGGACAGACAGACGGACAGACAGACAGACAGACAGACAGACGGACAGACAGACAGACAGACAGACGGACATCGGAGCCTTAGTAATAGGGGTCCCGTTTTACCCTTTGGGTACGGAACCCTATAAAAGCTGCTAATCAACTAGGTAAGCATTATTTAGCTAATGTACAACTTGAGCCTTAAACAGTAATTACACATTTTTTATTTATAACGCAGCTTAAATATAAATAGTTAAGCACTTCTATTTTTGGTAGAAACCTTAGTCAAGCTGTCTGCTATTTTTTTTTGCTAAATTAAAAATACACATTTGTTTTTTATTTTACCGATTAAAACTAAAGTCAGCTGTTATGGCAGGCAGTGGTTGTTTAATTTGACATGCATTTAAGTAAAAGCCTCTGCTGATTAGCCAGAAATATCGTTTATTAATGTTGATAAACGTTTACAAATTTGTATACTTTGGGTGTAAGTATGCTTTTTGCTTACAAATTCTCCCTTCAAAGGGGAAATATCACCTGGGCAGTCACTTCCTAGCTAGTATAACGATAATTATGGCCTTCTTAATCCACCTCCTATGCTAAAAATGGCAATTTCACATTACTTACTGCACACTTCTTCAAGCCCTATGTTTAAAATATGTTTAAACTGCGAATTAATCTTAGAAAAACTAGAATTAGAGTTCATTGAACTTGAAACTATCATTAATCAACCAAGTGGGTGGTCAGTTGCAAAAAGTATTTGATGATTTTGAAAGCATTTCATTCTAAGTGTAGTCATCAAAAATAAATCATAAATTCAGTCGATTTTGAACCTTAACATTATTTAATTTAAGAACGATTTGCTAGAGTTACTTTTTGTGACCTGTTTGAATAAGATCACCTCACCGTAAGAAGTAATAAAAATATACGAAATGAAATAAAATCGTACATTGAACGAGTCGAGCGAGCCACCCAAAACAATCATGCTGACCTCTGGTTGACCCCATATAACGTTTTTTACAACCTTTCCAACTTTTTAAACTTTTACGACATGTAAACAACATAACATAAAATACTTATACTTACACAATTTTACAATGACTAGCATTTGCCCGCGGCTTCGTCCGCGCTTTTCTAGATTTAAATATAAGGAACAATATAAACTTGAAAGGTAATCATTTTCGTAATCACCGACCCGATAAACCCTAAAAACAATAGGTACCCATGTTGGTTTTCAAACTTTGTCACCACATTTCCCCCTTTTAGGAGTTGAATTCTCAAAAAATCTGGAAGAAATTTGACTCATTTATTGTTAGGAATAAGCCTGTAAAGTTTCGAATAAAATAGTCTAACTAATCTCGTTTTCCCATAACAACTTTGAGCCCATTTTATCCCTTTAGGGGGTAAGTTTTGAAAAATCCTTTCTTAGCGCACGTCGTCATAGCTATATGTGTCTCGAATTTCAGCGCAATCCGTTCAGTAGTTTGAGCTTTGCGTTGATAGATAGTCAGTCTTGGTTGCCTTTTATTATACAGAAAGAAGACAAAATGCATTAATATCGTCTTCTGTCAATAAATATACATCTTTAGACGGCAGAATCGCCATAAACATCCACTTCTAATTCTCTTTTTTTTAATAACGTAGGCCAGGCCATTCGTGGTCTCGTAGCAACATCCCTATGTTACGGTTAATGAGGTACCAGACAACATTTTTTTCCTGTGACTTTTCCCAGTACACCAAAATAGAAAAAACAACTATATCTACCCCAAAATTGGGCATAGAACCCGGGACTCTTTTCGTTCTAGGAGAATTATCACTACACCAATCAAGTCGTCAAGAAAAACAAACTTCCTTATATCCGGAAATAATCCTTGACTCACGCGTTCAGCCACCCCAGATATAGATAACCTTTTCATTGAGTTTTGACCTCTATTATTATTGGAATAAGGACGAAATCGTAAATGTCAAATGGTCAAAGGATATATTAGTTTAGTCCCGAGTTGCGAGGTGATGTCATATAATGTTCTTCGGGTTTATTGAACAAGTTCTCAGATGTTTAAATTTTTGGTTGTATTAAATAACTTCTGCGGAGTTGAAAATAGTTTGAAACTTGCGTAAAAATAATCCTAAAAAGATTTTATAATTTACAGTATAAATAGTTTGTAACTCTGTCACTCTTGATAAATAATAACAAAAAAATGGTCAATACCGTTTCATTTGTGATATTTTTTTTTACTATTTTGTAGTAATTTTTAATCATTAAAAACCTAAATCATAACAATCAAAACCAGTCTTGGTTATTAAAAACAATATGTCAAAAATTTTCAGTTGCAGGCAATGCATTGCCTTAAAATTAACAATAGCAAAGTTTAAAACATACCGAGCTTTTGCCGACAATTTCGTCTGCATTTCTGAATAATCTCAAACTATAGAGCAATCAATAATCATCCCATGGGAACACAAAAACGAAACAAACAATATCAATATGTAAAGTACTAAGTTTCAGCTAATTCTGTTTAGCAGTAAAATGCAAAGCTATTAGGGCAATATTTGTATTTATAACCTATGTTAATTGAAAATATAGTCCTGGCATTATCTGTATTATCTGTGCACTATCTATGGATATGATGTAAAATAATTTAAAAAAAAAAAAATATATATCTATGCTCTCTTCCGTTGCACCTATAATGGCGTTTCATTTGTCTCCCGATAACTCCCGATATTCCATTAGGAAATAGCAGTTTCAAATACAAGATAAAGTCATTAGCCTTGATATACACTTTATCCTATAAACGATTTTTCAGAAAGTAAAGTCCGCCGTACATATTTGTATACGTATTTTGAAAATACCTCTGAAAAAGGGCTAGTAAAAAACTACTTGGTGTCATTAGTATAACATTCTGATTCAACTAAGTCTTACGCAACGAAAACAGCTTGGTGCCATTTTTTGTCAAGCGTGATGACGCATTATTTACTTTTTTATCGAGATGATAGAATTACGTAAAGAATATGTAGTAAACTAAAAAAGCTGCTAGTAAATAGGCAGCGGCACAACATAATTTAAAAAAGATACATTTTAACTATATGACACTAGCGAAATTAGAGTAGTAACTTCCACAAAACTTAATAAAGTAACTATAATCTTTTAATAAAAAGCTAACGCGGAGGTGTAAAAAATTAAAAAGTCAAACAAATATGTTATCACAGAACATCCTTAGTTCCGTAGAGAGATCGGATCTTCATGGGAAGCCAATGTTGTCATGTCATCACTGTCAAAATAAATAAATAATATCCTTAGTTAACTGCAAAATTACATTACCGACAAAACATAAACTAAAAATAGTTTAAGTGGTAAATCGGAAACTAAGATCGTGAATACCTAATTTACACACCGCGATTCACAACACCGGCCGATCTCTCTTAGATGTTTGACATGACATGATACATGTCATTGTCTACCATAAGATGCTTGACATTGACAGAATGTAGAGCGGTGATAAAGTTTGTAACAAAAGAAGAGAGAGAACCAAACATATTATATACATTTGACATTTCAAAATATAATTAACTCCCACGTTTAACAAATTACAACACACTTATTCCTCAACGCGTATTTATAGAGGATTTAAAAATCCAATTATAGCAAAGGTTTCATTTATTGTAACTCATCATTTGCCGTGCTAACTGAGCAATTACATGGTTAATAAACTGTTGACCCAACGTGTAAGAAAAATTGTGAAACATCTTAAAAAATGGCGACGTGAATCCGTTATGTTTAATATTCGAAAAACGGTAATTTTGCGAAAGTCTACCTTGCGTATGTAAACAAACTGGTTTCGTATGGTGCAGTGCGGGATATAGCTTTTTTAACAAAAATGCACGCGCGATGTTAACTTTAAAAAATAAGCAGACATTAAAGATTTTGGTCTGTAAAGTCGATATTAAAAACAATAAATACTATGGGTAAATCTTAAATATTGAGATTTACCCATAGGATTTATTGTTTTTAATACGCATATAAAAGCCTTATTTACAGCAAAAATTGTGTTTATTTTTACAAGTTTTTATAAATCACATTATATTACTATGAACTTCAACCTATTCTTTATTACTATGGTGTTTTCATATTTCTCTTAACTATTACGAATTAACAATATGACAACATTTTCCTAATATATAGCCCTTACTCGTTCTTTTCAATAGCACAGCGATTTGGTATTTATAATTATAACCCATACTTATCTATAAAGACGTAGCACATAATTGTGTTTGAAGAATTGTGTCACCATTTCTACGTCTATTTATATAGCGTAATCGTTCCAATCGTTATCATATTTTCTTTTATAGTTATACTGTACGACAGTTAGTGTGTTTACTGCTAGTGTGAAATAACCATGTTCAATTATGTGGTAATATAAAATTATAATTTAACCTGAATAATGCAACACCAGAAACAATAAAATTAAAAAATTTCCTAGGTCAATCTTGTATGTCTTACTAGTACTCGTAGGTATACTCGTGTAGTAGGTCCCTCAGCTGTTAAAGATTGTGACTTAAATCTACTTAGTCGCCTCAATGATAAGACTAAAATCTTTACTCATCGAGGTCCAGACATTTTTATCCGAAATTTCCAGGGTTTTTACGAGTATACGGCCATCTTCATTCTAAACCTATATCACTAAAGTAAGCGTTAGCATTTGTGTGCCTTTTGGTACTTAATGCATTGAGGTATACTGTACTGTACGCTAGTACATTATACCTCAATGACTAAATGTGTGTGTGGATGTTTGCATTATCGGTAGTGCGATTTTTAGGATATACAAATTACATTTGAACTGTTTACTCTATTAACAATGAGCTCTACAAAATTAAATAAAAAAATCTTAGTTAAAATTAAATAATTACATAATACTATATAAAATTATTTAAGACATTATAATATTTTTATTTTTATTTGAAGATAAGGTTATGTTTTTTAAAAAAAAACCAACGGTTGTCATTAAATCAGTTTACAAACTAGACTACGAACAGACTTTCTTCAGATTGACTGTACGAAAACATAAAACAATAGACATTATATAAAAATAATGAAAATTTCCAATCACGTTTTACTTTGAACATGAGTCAAAGTGTGCTATGATTTGGAACAGTGACCATTTCGATCTGTGGCTGTTATCAGCTGTGGCATGGTAAGTTAGTATTGTATGATAAAACCTTATTTTATTTAATTTTTAATGAATTATAGATTTTGGATATAGTTATTTATGAACGACTGTGTGGTAGTTTATTACTGCTTGCTTTAATAGCTGAACAAAATTAGCTGAAAGCATATTATACCTACATGCTGTTCACATATTTTAGCATAACACCACAACGATATCTCGTTTTTGTGTTTCGAGGACAAACTTATTTATATCATTTTAAACTTTCTTGTTGCATTTTTAAATTATAACACTGTATTATAACACCATGTAATTAGGCCGAAACGTCGGGACATTAATAAATAAAAAGAGGTATGTTGCATCCATACCCGTGTTGTGTACAGTGTTATAAACTTATTATTATGGATTTACATTGGTCTAGAAGAAGGGTAGGAGCAGTCATGTCCGAAATTGGGTACCGATCACTTAATTTTATTTGTCATGATTTAACATTTGGATACAGATCGTGATAATGTTATCAAAACATATTGCAAATCTCATTAGCACATAATTACATACAAAGGAAGTAATAAACTACTTGTCATTGAATTATCACTTGAACTATAGTTTAAATGTACATGTAGAAAAACATATAAGCTATTAAATTTGCATGTACGAATTATACTTCAAGATCGCTATCTAAGGACGTCAATAAAAATTGATGCGCATAGATTACGAATCCGCAGAAGCGACTAGCTAATAGTGTAAGTAGTAAATTAAAAACAATATGCACCGTTACTGTTAAATGTCATTTTAACTATTGTTATCTGTAAACAAATGTACATATGATGCTGGTACCTATACTAAAATATTAATATCCCAGCAACCATCTATCGAAATCTAAAAAAAATTGTCATTGTGCATTGTCAACGGAACAAGTTAACATTCGGCCACTTTCGAGAACATCGGAAAATACCTTGACCTAATACCTACTAACGTGATAAATAGGCCTTGACAGCTTCTTTGTTAATAAATCTTTTTGTCATATCAATAATTTAGTGAGCCTGAGATAGGTACGTTCGAGATTTTATTTGTAATCTAGGTAAATAGTAAACAATTTGCAATGATAAAAACAAACATTTATTTTAAGTTTACAAAAAATGCAGTAGGTATAATTTTGTTACGAGTTTTGTTTTTCAATGGTGTGTGAATTTGACAGCAAAATTATTAAATGATCAATGAATAGCAAAAAAATTGTAAATTAGTTAACAAAAAGCTTGTAAAGTAACAATGAGAGCAAAATGACATTAAAATGGTTTTGTGCCTCTGGAGTGATTGTTAAATCTGATTTAAGAAGTTGGTTGGTTTGTGTTAACTTTATAATGTTAGTCGTAACTTCGTAAGTAGTTGTTATTAAACTTATAGTGTTTTACAATATTCGTCGGTAAAATAGTGTCAAGTTTCGGCCATAAAAATGTGCAATAAAGATGTATAAATAATACCTTTCATCTATTTCTATTGTCAAAATATTGTAAACTTTATATCAACGTATAAAAATGAGATTAAAGCAGATTTAAGAATTTAATGTAATTACTTTTAATTCTCCCATGTGATATTATCAAAGAAACTTTGGCAAGAACAGCTGATTTATTTTGTAGTAAAAGATATGGTACATGGTAGATAAGAGATGATCGTTTGTATCACGAGAGTCATCGCAGAAGTTTGGACGGTGATAAAAAAGTGACTCTGTATATTCGAACTCAAATTATTTAGCCTAAGAATCACCGTAAAAAAACGTTACAATCATCTTGTAACTACAATGTAGGTACGTAACTGCTTTTTGTACTTTTTTCTACCGTCCACTTCAATAACCTAGAAGTGGACACACAGACACTTAGTTCAGAAGACTTATAATTGACGTATTCTATTTTAAATTTTATGATATGCATGTCGCACGGTGGTTTCAATCTTGACATTTACAAAATTAATTACACTTATGCTACTAATAAACAGACAGTTCCTGAAGGAATGCGTTGGTTGGGATAGATTCATGATTTCTGTTTAAAAAGTTATTTGTTTGACGTTATGCATAATACCAAAGGTAAATTCGCCCTTTTTAATTAGCGAAAGACAAATATATTTTATTACCGTAACCCAATAAAAGGCTTACGTTTCATCCCAATAAATAACATAAATATCCCTGATATTGTAAATAATCGAGGCTTTCTGCTTTCAGTCAACGCAATTATAAGGTACAGCAATCAAAACCTGGCAACCTTGGCAAGAATCAAATAAGGAACAAAATCATAATTTGAAAATTAGGAACGTATAGCACATATACATACTAGATCAAAAGTTGCTGCATAAACTTTCTTCCCAAATTAATAAAGCTTGTACAGAACCATTAGGGCAGTTTTCCTACCCGCACCTGTTCGGTTTCTAGTTAGTGCATACCAAAATAAAAGCACTTCAATAAAAATATCGATTGGTCTAGCTAGACTCTAGATATAAACTTCTGTTGTAATCTTTTTATTAAGAGTATTGTATGCACTTATTATTTGTCTTGGTGGATGCCTGAAAAGATCAGTGTTTAGGTATACATATAACAATGTTAGTTAAATGTCTATAATAAGACGTTGTGTAAACAACTTTTTCTCGTGCTGTAAATAATAAATTGCGACACTCTTACATGACCTTTAAAATTCTTATGGGTATTTAAATATGCAAATTAATTCTATGTAACACGCAACTGGTTTTCTATTAGTGAATGAGCGATGTCAAAGACTTGCCCAATTAGGTATTAACAACTTTCGATTGTGATCAAAATGGTATCGATCTCATATATTATACCTGCCAAGGCAATATTGCAAAAATGTTGCAAATAATTAGGGTTTCGCAATTATATGACTAACGTCTGTAAGATATAATAAAGTAGATACTTAAACTAAGGTATTTACTTGCATAAGTAATTAAATTTAATGTTTATTTTTCTTTAGAAAACTACCTATTATAGGAAATTTTAATAACTTTAATCTTTACCAATTTCTTTTTATCAAGAGGACGTGTTTAAAATGATTTGATTTTTTAAAATACAACGTCAATAAGGCGTCATTGACATAAAAATGATAATATTATAACAATTCCTATTTAATATTTATTATTAATCATAACCCACAAGGTGGACGACCTGATAAAGGTTGCAGGAAGCAGCTGTATGCAGGTTGCTTTTAACCAACCGATCTGGGAGTAACTAGGGGAGGCCTATGTTCAACAGTGGACGTCATGTGGCTGAAATGATGATGATGATTAATCATGAAAGTTGGAGTCAAATTGTTATCAAATAAAAATGTTTTAGAAATTGTTAATTCGGAAATTAAGGGGTAAATCCACGTAAATTATAAGCAGATGTTCAGTCGGCGGACATACAAAAACCGGCCAACTTTGACAGATTACCTGTTCAGTCCAGAGATAATGACAGCATAAAGGATAATTTGGGTTATTACATTAAACTCACAGAGTCTGATGAAAGGCAACAGCTAAATCCCGGTGCATCTGAATCATATAAAACATGGAAGATGGAGAGGCGGCATAATTTATTAATAATAATAATAATAATTTATTTCGGAAAACGGGTTCCATATACAAAAATTACAACAATTCATTACACTAAATATAATTTCGTTACAATTATTAAGTCCTCCTTCCTTATTTAAGGAAAATATCCGTTTTTTTATCTCTTCGCAGGGCTTAAATTACCTACTATTAGATTATTGAGGTGGTTCAAGTCATTATCTTCTTCGAGTCTTCATTCATGAGAAAATGTAATAGTTACCAATAACCAAACCTCGATAATAATTACTTAGCTACAAAATACTTGGTTTATTGTTCACCATTTTAACCACCTGTATGTCTATGCTCTAACCAACTGAGCATGACAAAACGTTCGCAAATTCACCTGCAGTTAGATGTGGGAAGAACGTGTGTGAACGTCACTTTTGTGAATTTACACTTTTTGCTTGTACCATTATAATAAAAAATAAAATTTAGTTCCTACAAAAAAAAAATGATTTTACGTTTAGCAACAAGACTAATGAGATATCCGCAAAGATTATGTAAGCAAAAAATCAAGGCTTTGTTGATTTTGTATTTATAACGTGAGACCTTTATGTTAAAATAAAAATCGATATATCGACACAGCATGAGGCCCGCTTTATTGTATTAGCGACCAAAAAATGCAAGGTTCGAGGAATTTTATCAGTATCAAAAATCAGAACCAAGAAACCGAAATTAGTACACACTGCGTCGCTAAGAACGTATTGTATCTATGTTAAACCAACCAAATAATTCATGAATCTTTAAAGTAGGTACACTTTATTTCGGCGTACAGTACCTACTTGTTCCATTATTTAACGTATATACACACACACCAATTCGCCAACCACACTATAACAAAAAATTAACTAAACGAAAACCGCAGTAATAAGGAATGCGAATAAAAACACCTGACCTTCGTTGGATAACATTTTCCGATTTCCATACAAACGCTCCAGTAGTCCAGTTACCTACAAAAGTGTAATATTATGTAAATCCCAGTCTGATATAATGGGTACGTGCGCTGACCTGACTTGCACTTTCTAATATACTTTCACAGCTATTGTGAACATCGCCAGTCTGACGTAACTACCGAATAGGGAACGCGCCATCTGTACTGTCATTTTAATTATCTTATTTCATGATTCGTGTATAAGAAGAAAAAAACAAACGGCAGTGGCCGCGTGTTTAAACCTTGTTGCATATTCGAAAACATTATCGAGTATTTTTCTTATAAAATTAGTTAGAGTCGAGTCTTTTAATTCTTGAACGACTTTTTAAATAACTAATTTTTAAGTCTAAAATGCAAAAAATTTACTCTTACCTATCATTATTTACTTGTTAAGTTCACGTCGCTTTTAATTTTCTGTTTCTTTCTTCCTCGTTCGATTGGTTTGAATACTCATCTAAACAGGTCTTCATATCGTGTTGTAAAATCAGATGGAAATTATCCATCGCCGCAGATTTTCCCACGTTCGGTTTACAAACAAAAGGAAGTACGATAGAATCGTTAACACAAACACTACTCACTACCGTTGACTTTGCGAACTTGTAGTACGCAACGGAAAAGTTTTTTAAACCGAAATTCTTTTGTCTGATATCTTTTTAATCGAATCAAAAAAGAGGTTGCTAGACAGACAACAGTTTTCATTTTCATTTACAACCGCTACTACTGGCGATATTTGAATCAGTCTAACGGTAGACTTGTTTGTCATCTCGTAATTTTTCAAAGCATTTAGTTAAGGTATTTTTTTAAATACAAATAAGCAAAGAATTTAAAAGATGGAAGATCTGCTTGTATTTATATAAGACAATATAAAATCCTTGCTATTACTTTTAAATTTTAATACAATTATAGTGGGCATTAGTAGACAATATGGAATAGAGGAACGCCCAATAGTTGTAGCATTAAATCCGCCTTCATTATTATATTTTAATAACTATGCTAATATGTCAAGGTAACTATTTATTGAACAATTGCGGGATTTACGTATGGTTGTTAGTATGCCTTAGAGGTATGATGAAAACTGATTTGATGATCTCTAATCCCTACCGTATTGTTTCGCTAAGGAATATCGCAGTTGTATGGAACAAGACGATCTCCGTAGCCGAGAGGCGAGCACGCCGGACTTTAAATGGCGCCGCCATCTCTGAGGTTCCGGGTTCGATCCCCGGTCGGGTCAATGTAGAAAACGAACTTTTCTAATTTGGCTCGGGTCTGGGTGTTGTGGTACCGTCGTTGTTTCTGATTTCTATAACACAAGTGCTTTAGCTACTTACCTTAGGATCAGAGCAATGTATGTGATATTGTCCAATATTTATATTTATTATTATCTAAAACTGTTGGTTGTATAGACTAATAAAAACATGTTTCTATTTATAGTTGTATGATCTTCTCTACCATGTATAGTAAGACGTTAAAACAACTGTTTAGAGTTTATGGTTTGGTCCCAGGCAATTTATCAGTTTGCACTATTTGCTCTCTTGTGCAAACTGAAGGTTAAAACTTAAACACCTATCTAAAAAATATATTTAATATGTTGAAACTATAAATAAAGTAATTTTAAGACTATAATAAGTAGGTATGTATGAACAAACATATTTATTATGAATCAATTTAATTAAAATAATAAATAAATAAAATAAAAAAGATGAAATAAAAAAAGGTTTTTGAAGTATTCGAATTCTTTATTGTATAAAAATAAATATTCGAACTTTATGTAATTTATTTAGCAGTTTTAAACTATTCTGGCAATTTTTTAGGCGAATAGTAAATCTAATGCTTTAAAAATACGTTTCCTGCAGTTTCTCAAGAGAACAACGAGAACGTTTATTTTATTTTATCTGACAGATTAAACTTTAAAGCAGTCGTATGTTCAATAACAGGATATATTGTGTTAACATGTGACTTTGCACAGGATTTGCTTCCACCATTACGAAAAGACGATACGGGACTTTTTAACACTTTAGCATTCCTACCCCTCTAGCATGTACAACAAAACACGATATGATACGATATGATATAGCGATTTATCGCACATTTTTTGTCAAAATATGAACTTTTATCAAAAAAGCGAACATAACCGTGACGTCGCCGGCACGGACATCCTTACTGTTTCAATAAAAGTTCAAGATGGCGGCTATTTTATCATATTTTTTAAGTAAATAGGCGATAAATCGCTATATCATATCGTATCATATCGTGTTTTGTTCTACATGCTAGAGGGGCAGGGGCAGGACACCATATTGGACACTGGTATTGTTTTATATGGGGACCTATTTTGTTCCTTCCAGAGGGCATTCTATTCTACTGCTCAAATACAATAACTTTCATTAAGGGATCAATATTTTAAAACGCAAAAATACTTCCCTATACGAAAAAGAAAATGGATTCCATACTTCAGAAAAAAGAAACTATGATACTTTATTGTTCGTCTGTCCAGACTCTTTCCCAGGTACTGGTAGAGTAACAATTAACGATCATGCAATCACTGAGAATTATGCGATCTCATAAAGCCGCGTATTTTGTTTTAAATTAGATCTCGCTTTGTCAGGGGCGTAAACATACATTTATATCATCATTATTAATAAAACCTTCAATCGGGACAGTTTTAATTGATTTAAAAATTAATCTACTATGCATATATGTTGTTGTCTTATGTATGTTGCCTTCAACATACCTAACAATATGGTCTATGAAGGTCTGACAGTTGTTTTCGCAACAAAAAGTGCAATAAATACAAATGAATGATTGCAATTGCTGTGCAAATGAAAGGTTTTTAAGAACATCTTTAATGTCTCATACATGATGACTTTAAATAGCTTTGTTTTGATTATTACCCATATTTCATCTTTTTTACTGCAAACAAAGCTGATTGTAGAACTTAATTTAAAGTTACTAAATACGTACTTTGTTTAATAGTTTATCGGTTTATCGATCTCCACGTCTGAGTTAGTATTATGTATAATCGACACACGTGTAAGTTTAAACACTGTTTTCTAATTCTCATCCATATTTTCTTTTGCTTAGGAGTCAGAATGGCATGATTATGGAAGTTAGTGTCATAACTGGACTTACCGTATGAGCGAATGCAGTCATGCAGGTCTAGACTTTTCTCGAAACTAGTCGTGTCTAATAAAGTTAGAATTCAGGAATAATTGTGTATTTTGCTTGCATAATTTTACTGTACTATCTCTTAACTTTGTGCAACGTACTCAGGGTACATGACAATTATCATAGAATTCATAGACAGATAGTAAAGTAATATAAAACTTTTACTGTAAACCAACATCAAAGCCACGAGTTAATTCACTTTTTCTTGCAATAAAACTTCTACCTCAACAAATGTGATTTTAATGTTGACTTCAAAGTGTGTGTACGATAGAAGCAACGGGTTAGGCTTTTTAAAAAAAAATATCTACACGTGTTACTCACCCTGATAGTAATATGACCTTTCTGCAACTAACAAAAAAATTTAATAAGGTATTCCATAGCAGATCGATACAGAACTAATTTATCTAACCTTACTATAGAGTAAGGTTACATAAATTAGTTCTGTATCGATCTGTAGTTTATTTATAGGTATATTCAATCTGCTTATTTAAAAAATAACATAAGTATTATATAATAAAATATATAAATACACTATCTATCTAGTCAACCTATTGCAGTCCACTGCTGGAGGTAAGCTGGACAAAGAGCACGATCTCCCGCTTTCTTCATCCCCATTGCCAGCCATCTTTCTAAGGTCGCCGGATAAATACCTTACTTATTTGATAGAAATCCGATAACAATGAAAGCAGTATTAATAATAATTTCTTCTAACAATCATACCAATCATCTAGTAGATTCTACTGGCGACTAGATACTACAACTACTACTACGTATCTACCTAAAAATTCTCGTGTTCATTGCAAAAACCTTTGCAGATTTCAAACCCGCAATTCGTTAAAATCTATTGTAGTTTTTTGAGAACCTGTAATTCAGGTTCGTTTACAAAATATATCTTGGTTGTTTACTTCGGGTTACCGACCATGTTATTTTTAGGGTTCCGTACCCAAAGGGTGAAACGGGACCCTATTACTAAGGCTCCGTTGTCCGTCTGTCTGACTGTCTGTCCGTCTGTCACCAGGCTGTCTCATGAACCATGATAGTTAGAGAGTTGAAATTTTCACAGATGATGTATTTCTGTTGCCGCTAGTTATAACAACAAATACTACAAAACAAAATGCAATAAATATTAAATGGGGCTCCCATACAACAAAGGTGTTTTTTTTGCCGTTTTTATAGATAATGGTACGGAACCCTTCGTGCGCGAGTCCGACTCGCACTTGTCCGGTTTTTTATGTATCAATATCTTTGTAAAACATAAAAAAAAATGAAAATTCTCTTTATTAATTACACTTACAACAATACAGTAGTTGCTGCTCTCATAAAAGGTTGCCCTGTGTAATGAGAGGCAGGCTCCTCTTTACATATTTATCTAAATAATAAGTGCACTCAATATGATAACTAAAGAAATGAAAAGTGTGTGTGTATGGGTGTGTGTGTGTGTGCGTGTGTGCGTGCGTGCGTGCGTGCGTGCGTGCGTGCGTGCGGGCGTGCGTGCGTGCGTGCGTGCGCGCGTGTGTGTGTGTGTGTGTGTGTGTGTGTGTGTGTGTGTGTGTGTGTGTGTGTGTGTGTGTGTGTGTGTGTGTGTGTGTGTGTCGTGCGATGGCGTGGACTGTCTCTTCTAACTCGTTATAGTCAAACGTTAGTAGCCAGGTAAGAGTATAAGCCTTAAATTTATTAAAGTTATATTTTGTGAGGTTCTTGTTTGCTATTAGGAGCTTGTTGTAAAGACGCAAAGCCATGTATTTAAAGTGTCGTTTAGCAAGTATGGAGTGGGTGGTGGGAGTTCTATATTTAGTCACTCTTTTTCTGGGTAAGGGGATATTTGGAACTATTTTTCTATGGAACCTACACAGTGTAAGGAGTACGTAGAGTTTACGTACTGAGAGGACCCTAGCTTGTTGGTGCAGTTGCTAAGTTGGAAACCGGTATGGCAGACCTAGCGCGACTTTGAGGACAGCCCTTTGGGCTCTTTCGAGTTCGAGAATATGCGTCTTGGCAGCGTTTCCCCAAACACAAATGCAGTAAGTGATAATGCACTGACAAAGGGCTTTGTATGTTGAGATAAGAAGCACGTGGTCCGCAGCAAGACGAAGTTGTTTAAAAGCAAATATGAGTTTTCGAACCTTGCTCGAAACTACATTAAGGTGCTGCCCCCATTGAAGATTTTCATCTACAATAACACCTAGGTATCGTATTGTGGAAACACGGGAGAGAGCTGGACAAACACAGTTTGACTGGACATCCCGGTTACAAGGAAAAGTGTGTAGGGTAAGAACTAGGTTACTATCAGGGCTTCTAGCTTTTGTTTTGCTGAAACATAAGAATTTTGTCTTCTGAGAATTTATTGAAAGGAGTTTATCTTCTAGCCATGATGTTATATGGCATAACCCTGATTCTGCTACGCTCTTAACCTCATTCCAAGTCCTGCCACGGAACAGCACCACAGTATCGTCGGAAACATTATAGTGTCTGCATCAGGGATATTTAACCTACATAGGCTATTTATATATAACAAAAAGAGGGTAGGGCCAAGGGTACTACCCTGTGGGACACCGTAATTACATTGTACATCTGTGCTAAGGTAGTTTTCAACTTTTACAATTTGTCGGCGGCCCTGCAGGTAGTCAGCAAACCAAGAGTAAACTATACCCCTTATTCCTGAGTTTTCTAGGCGTGCAAGTAGTATGGGAATTGACACTGTGTCGAAAGCCTTCTAGAGATTCAGAAAAACTCCAACACAGAACTCTCCATTGTCTAGGCAGTCTGTAATTAAGGAAGTCAGCTTGAGCATAGCGTCCTCCGTTGATTGGCCAGCTCGAAAACCATATTGTCTTTCCGACAAGATTTTTTTTTTTTTTTAATAGTTGATAAGCCTAACGTTCACAAGCTTTTCTATTATTTTAGACATTGCCGGTAGGAGTGAAATCGGCCTATAGTTCGAGGGATTATTACGGTCGCCAGCTTTGAATATTGGACAAACTATGGCTGTCTTAAATGACGATGGAAATATCCCTGTAGTAAAGCTTAAATTACAAATGAAAACGATCGGCTCCGCTAATAATTCCTTAAAAGTTAAAAAAAAAAATACAGTAATTAGGTCCCCGCCGCAAGCACTGCTTGAGTCTAATTTGGAAATAATGCTATTAACTTCATAGATATTGGTAGGATACAGAGACATAGACTGAGATGGTGTTGATGTATCTTTGATTTTATTTACTAAATCTGTTTCTGAAAGCCCTAATTTATCTAGAGTATGATTCGCGAGGTCTTTACCTACGGTTGTGAAAAATTGGTTTACTTAATGGAGAGACACTTTTGGGTCAGTATTGAGGGATAGTAAGTTAGAGTTCGATGCTTTATTGATGGTCATATTACATAGTTCCTTGATGACCGACCAGGTTTCTTTATTGTTTCCTACTGACTTTTCTAACTTATTTCTATAATAATGACTCTTAGCCTACTTTATAATTTTGTTGCACGTATTCCTATAATGTTTAAACTCTATTTGAAGGTTCAGATTGTTAGGTGACATTTTTGCTTTTTTCAGTAATGTATTTTTTTTCGAATTGATTTAACTAGTCCTATGGTGATCCATGGTTTTAATGGCTTGATTTTATTAGGAATTTTGTTAGTTGTTGTGCTATTTTTAATTATGTTCTTAATATTAGAAATCAGAAATTCGGTAGCTGTATTTACATCTGTATGGTTATAAAAGTTAGTCCAATCTAGTTCTACGATATTTTTCTTAATTGCTTCATAATCAGTCGTAGTTTTGACAAGTGGCATAGGTTGTTTTCTTACCTGTGATTTATTGATTTGGAGTAATATTGGGAAATGGTCCGTAAATTCAGAGAATACTATTGTTTGATAGCGCAGCATAGATCTGACCATTAAATGGTCTAGGCACGCATTTGACTTGGTTGGCTTATGAATGCCTTGTTTCAGACCATGGTATGCCATAACATTTAAATACTCGTTTGCAGTACCGTTCAGATGACCAGGTAAAATATTAATATTAATGTCTCCAGTTAGAATTACGTTACTAGTCCTGATGCTACCTAGAAAATCGTTCAATGAGTTTATATAACTTAAAGGATTTTTGAAAGCTGGTGGTCGATAGGTGCAAACGATAGAAATGTCATTAGAAATGTTGGCAAGTATGCAATTCCCTTCACTTATCTTTACTTCCGAGCATGCGGCATCAATATTTGTCTTTATGTATACTACGACTCCATCGTTCTGATTGAATGTTATTTGACTTGCATAGGTATCATATCCATCTATTGTAGGCAATATTACATCGGAGTTAATCCAGCATTCCGTCAGAACAATGACGTCAATCGAGAGATCTAGCTCTGTCAAGAATAGCAAAAACCTATCAAGATTGCAGTGTATGCTTCTAATATTAAGTGTTAAAATTCTAAGCGTGTTGCCTTCTCCCGAGTTAAGGATATTTTTTGCCAAATTTAATTTGTACAAATAATCTGATCTAATTGTTCAACTTCAGTATTAATCTGATAGTGTTGTATTTTCATATTTAGTTTCCAAAAATGCCTGTAATGTATTTATGGGTGCGAACCGACAATAATGTCGAACACGCATATAGAGAGCGATTAGTGTAATGTATAGGTTTAATTTTTGTTTGCTATTTTTTATAATAATCTTTGTGACAGCTAAATTTAACAAAAAAAGTAAGATTAAATTTGTGTTATAATATGTAAATTGTTTGTAAATAATGTATACGTTTTGTTTTTGTTGGCATGTGTACGAATTGTTAATTTTGTGTGTATTGATAAGTGTGTTATGATTTGTACTAGATTGTGTATGGTTGGGTATTGTATTGTATTGTGCGTTTATATGTTTTGTATTTGTGCCTATGTTGGAAACATAAGTGAGATGTATTACTTGTAGTGTTAAAAATAAGAGCAAGAATGACGGAAGTAATAATGTGGTAATTTTGTGTGAACCAATTGTGTGATACAATAAACTATTTGTAGTAATTAAACATAGTCACGATTTTAATTTTGAGAGATCTTTCTCTGTGTTGATACGATGAAATGGAGTCCCATCGGCCTTGCGCAAGTAAACAGATCCTCGAGAAGTCCAGCAGTGCCGGAAGTTCTGTGATTTGCCAAAGTCCCGAGCCATAGCGTACAACTTTTTGTTTTTGAATGTGCTTTCAGTAATAAAAATCGATTTTGATGGTGTTCTAAATGATAGATGGGATGTATTTAATTTATTGTTAGGGTGCTTTTTGTTGAATGACTTGACAGACTTTAAAATCTCGTCTTTTTTAAATATATCATTAAATTCCACAATTATTGGTTTATTTTCAGGCACTGTTGTTGATATCCTGTATATATTTCTGACCTCTTGCTGTTTTATAGGGACATCAAGAGTATCGCCAGTTTTTATGAATATGTTTAGGAGGTCTGTTTTACTTTCCATGTTACTGTTTGGGATGTTTCTGATTTCTAAAGTTGTCATACGCCCGTTCTTTTCCAAAAATTCAATTTTATTTTCCAGGGATTGGATGTACTTCTTGTCCTCCTTCCTATCATGTTCTAAGTTATTAAATCGGCTTAAAAGCTCATCATATTTGTGGGACATAAATTCAAGCGAGTCTTGTACACCATTCATTTGAGATTTTATATCACGCATGAAGTCCATAATGGTGTCAAGTTTTAAATTCTGCGCTGCAATCATCTGTTTAATTGAGTCAAAACAATACCATTTATAACAGACACGTATGGGAATTGTAAACCATAACACTGCTGTATTAATATAGTGGTTAGTAAATGTTAACTGCCTGTTTAAAAAATATGGCATCATTATGCTGAGTGGCTGGCAATATAGGTAATAATAGATTACCAACATTAAGAGCAGAGATAATAGATTTTCCTTCCACGCGTCATTTATCATAGCGGCCCTGCGCACACGCATATTATATTGTCATAAGGAGGCATAGATTGATTTACAAAATGTTGACAGTCTATTACAAAATACTGACAGTAGTGTTGTTATTTCGTGATAAGTGGTAAAATAAATTGCAATCATCATTAACTTTCAGAAAAACGCATTATGCTTATATTATGCTAATTATAATTTTTTAAATACTTTTTTGTTTTGTATGTTTCTTAAAATTCACACCGCTTTTAAAATAATAACTTATTGAAATGTTTAGCTTTTTAAATTTTAGAGAATGTAGCGGCCTCCAGTAAACGATTTATTCTTGAAATGTCCAATAAACACCAAATAATGTTGGGATGGGGCTCTTATGGACACTGTTGGACCCAAGCACAATTCTGAAGGTAATACAGGTGAAGAGACCTACCCTTTATTAAAATTATTATACAATTCGGTGAAATTAGGTCGTAGTAGTATCTATAATACATAATTGGTTTCTATATGAACCATATTTGTTTCTTACACTGCTCCTTATGCTTAACTGGATTGTCATCTCACCTGCAACAAGAAATAATACACATTATTAATCATCAAATAGTAATGCGGTAGATGTTACGACTCACTTGTTAATCTGACACTTCATTAAAATAGTAATAATGACTACCATTATCTGTAATTGAAACCAATTAGTGAATTTCAGAACAATAATTACCGACGTATTGAGGATAAACAAAGTAAAGTGACATGTTATAGGATTAACTAAAAGAGTCGTATAAATGAGTTTGAACAACAATGGCCAAACGATAGTTATTCTATTATAAGTTTTATATCCAATCCTAACTAAAGTATTTCATTGTGCATTTTGAAAATATTAGTAGTTCATTTATAGCAAATACACAATTGAATGATGATAAATTATAATTGTAATTGCATAATTAATTGTAGCATTAGTAAAAGTTGTTTACACATTTAATACTAAATTGTAGTTGCATGCATGACATACAATTTTCTAACAATTATTAGTATTATTTTCATTTACGAACCGATAGCCGTTGGCTGATAGATAATGAATGATGATGATGTATAATTATACTCTTCGAAATACCAAATGAATTGCTTTTTCTTACTTTATATAAATGTCATAATTTTTTTTTACGTGTAGTTAAGTGTCAGATATTTTACAAAGGTAATAACATAAATGAGGGTTAATTTATACGTAATATCTGTCATTCGAGCTGAAATTGAATTTTGAAGTACATTGAAATAGTCTTTAGTGCGTAGTTGCGAGCGTTTCCGTAAACATTGGAAAAACTTTACGATAACGTAGAAAAAAATCTTTTTTCCATTGAGGAAGATGACGCTTCGTCCGCGTCGTATGCGGGTACTAAATTATGTTTAATATTTTAAACTTTTCTTGTTATTAGTTACGATAACTAGGAGACTCAATGTCAAAATAACCGGCAAATTGCACGTCAGACACACAAAAAATTTCACAGTTGCGAAATTATTTTGTTTTACGAGTATACAAGCGTGACAAAAGCGCCCGCCAATATTACAATACGATAACGTTTCACGCATGTCAATTACAACACTTGTGTTAGTGTATGTATGTACACAGAAATTCGAGAACGGTTAGATTCGGTCATTTCGTATGGCTCAGTTTGTGTTTTTGCACAACCACTTAAAAAAATGATAGAAATAATATTAGTTGTTACAAATCAACATCGTAATCACAAGAAAAACACTTTCTAATAAAAAAACAAACTTGCTGACATCAATGTACGGAGAAGTGAAACGCTTTATAAGATTTTAATTAATACAATCTATTTGAGCAGAATAATCAATCCAATGTAACAGAATGGTGCATATGGATGCATTTGGATGAAAAAATACAAAAGTTCCAATGCACCTTTCTGTTACAGCCTGGACTAGATAGTAGAATACTTTGTAGATGCCATATTCTTTTAACTCTACATTTATTTACTTACATTTTTCATTATTTCTATGGTAATGTTTAAGACGCAATTGCTGTGTTATTATGTTTTTGAATTTAAATATGGAAGTATTGACAGCATTAATAAAAAAAAATAAGAATATCATTATTTGTGACATTATTTCATTTAGAACTCTGAATTTGGGTC
This sequence comes from Anania fuscalis, assembly GCA_950371115.1. Lineage (NCBI taxonomy): Eukaryota > Metazoa > Arthropoda > Insecta > Lepidoptera > Crambidae > Anania > Anania fuscalis. Next base: position 5,628,937 of record OX493337.1, read on the forward strand.
AACAAATTGTAATGTTTGAGCATCTTAATGTTTAACGAGTAAGGTATACAAAGGTTTCACGTTATATCAATTACACCTTTCATATCTGTAAAGCATCGAGTTGTTCATGAATAATATAATAACTGACTATAAAATTCAATTTTAAATGGTACAATCTGTGACCTTCACTTCGAATAATACATCTGTAACATAAGTTGTCAAGTATGTGATCCTATTATAATGAAGGTCATATTTGCATAGTTGTAGTCATTTGTCGTTTAGTCTATTACCAATAATTGAAGCGTCTATACGCCATTAAAAATCTTAATTTGCAAATGAGATTTGAACCAATTGCTTAAGTGTTGTTAATTTATGTCAAGGTTTATGTGGGTAATTTTGCTACATTTTTATGTCACTTGTAATAATAAAGTAATTAAGATTTAATAACATTAAATGTTTAATATCAAACGATAATGATTTACTCACCGATGACTTAAATCTGCATTTATGGTTTAATCTTAGAATTTTGACAGTTTTCTAATGACTTACTGTAAATTAAGAATATTGTAGCTTACGAATAATCATTAACTTTTTCCTTAACTTTTTTCCCTTTTCTTTACTGCTGTTTTCTATGTGAAGGTTGTCTGGAAGATACGATCGCTAGCAATAAAACCGCTTAAAATTGCAATAAAGTGCAATAAAGATTATATAATCTTATAATTTATCTTATAAATATTTTATATTATTAGTATATATCTATCATTAGATGTTTATTACAAAACATATAGATCTACCATGTCCAATCAATGTCGGTCACCGAAGCAATAATTTCATATCAGCCTGTTGCAGTCCACTGCTGGACATAGGCCTCCCCCAAGGAGCGCCACAGCGCACGATCTCCCGCCCTTTGCATCCAGTCGCTGCCAGCTGCCTTCTTCAGGTCATCGGTCCATCTAGCCGGGGGGCGTCCTACACTACGTTTGCCTAAGTTTTTGCCTACTTATTCTAAAACCAATTAGCTTAATATTCAGTCTTTCATAAGCATTCCATTTTGCATTGGTTGAAACTTGGGTAGGTAACAGTGCAAATAATATTATGATTATTGTCAAACTTACCAGCTAAATTTGATTTCCTATTACAGTCTCAGTATGTCACACTGTGTTTTTTAGTGAAATACTTAGTCGGGTCGGTATTTATACTCATGCTGATGGTAAAGAGGCGATAAATCGCTATATCATATCGTGTTTTGTTGCTCATGCTAGAGGGGCAGCTAATAATATTTACCTCCAAAGCCGAGAGGCGAGCATGCAGGACTATATTGTCGCCATCTCAGAGGTTTCGGGTTCGATCCCCGGTTGGGTCGAAAATGAACTTTTCTATATTGTCTCGGGTTCGGGAGTTGAGATACCGCTGTTATTAATTTCTATAACATAATTGCTTAAGCTACTTAGGATACCTTAGGATCAGTAATGTTTAATATTTACCATAAACAAAAATCCGTTTCCTCTCCTCTCATTTCTCCCCGCCCTGACATTGGTATCGGTTACAACAGAGAACCTTGCTTGGTCTTATCCTATGCGGGTCATTAACACGAATGTGGTAACGTTATTTGAACGCTTGTGAACGCATGTACAATTACTAAATCGAAATTTGTCACTAATTGTCGTACGATAAGATAACGGATTTGCGAGATGTGGTTGCGGTTGGTGTCTCGTCTTATATCATTGGTATTTTGTGAGCCATTTGTGCACTAAAGTATGGTCCTCTTGATCGGGTAGTAGGTGCACTTTTTTAACACTAATGATATTGTAGGCTAAAATGCTTATTTTGAAGGTTCCGTACCCACAGAGTAAAACAGGACCCTATTACTAAGGTAAGTATATAAGTTTTTAAAAATAGTTATAAAACTGTAACTCCGCGTTTTAGCTGAAAGCTGTTAGTGGTGAGTGCAAATTAAAATAAATAAAGCATTCAATTATTGTGTATTTATACACCCTATATCATTGAGCTACTATGTGAGTCAGCTATAAAAGTAGCTCGGAGACTGTGTAACTAATCGTATGGTTAATTCAAATATGAATAGGAAAGTAGAATCTAGAGGATTTTTATACAAAAAATTCTATATTATTATATATATTCTATTCACAAATATCCATTTACGTAAAATAAATTCATATTCATGCATTAGCTGTATGTCATATTCTTATTTATACAATAAGTTACGTAGTTCGATACGCAACAAGTTAACAGTTCATTCAAAGAATATTTAATTGACAATGTTATAGACGTAGAGTTCCTTAAATAATCTACATAATGGTATATAATATCTCGTGATAACAATGGACGATCAATTGATATTATTCATTAAACGAATGGTCACGTGATATCTTCTGCAATTAGCAAAAGTAACGAAATAGCCGATAACAACTAAATTATGGGCCATTCCGTTGAAAAATAGAATTTTAAAAGATATCATGATAAACACCACCCCATCTTTATCTTTTTAACAGATTGGGTGTGTAAGTGAAGTCAGTGATGACGATTTACTGAACTAATGGTTGTTGACAGTTCGCCTCGTTTATACTAAATGTCATCCAGTGTGCTATAAAAATAGCTATGCTAGGGTCACAGTGGGGATGCAAGCCGAAGTGATGATGACGGTGTCTATCGCCGGCAACCACTTTAAATTACCAAGTTTAATTGCAATAGCTTGCTGGCCACATCGCTTAAAGAACTGATACTGATACTAATCAGAAGATGCAGCACGCTAGCCACAATTTGCATGATGAATCAGTTAAGGTTTCGGGAAACCCTAATTACTTACAAACGGCCCATGGCCGAGCGAGCTGTTTTCTTCTTTAAGAGACTTTGTGCATGGTGGACTTCTTAATGTTTATGATGATCTGAATTTCCAAATCTAAGCAATGTGGTAATATTGTCGAGATTTGTTATCTGGGGAGATATGGAAAAGTTTTAAAATTACTTCTCTCAATTATTATTTACTAGACTTTAAAATCTGTTTACTACTAAAATACGTAAGTAAACTAAAATTCAACTCGCCTTGAACCATCTTTGAGTAGAGAAACAAAATGGTAGATTTTTCATTCAACACACGCAACACAAACTACATACGTTCTCAAAGATTATATCCTTAAGAAGATAATACAGACTTACGTGAAACTTGCAAGTAACAAAGACAGTATCGATGTTGCAACTTTTATTTCCGTTTGCTCATTCAAAGTGCTCCTCGGAACTTCTAATAAACTAATAAATAAACCTGCCATTGCGCAATGGCAACCGTTTTGAATTTCGAATAGTAGTGGGCACCTGAAGCGTTTCGTAACTCGAAGGCGCAGTTTTTGGTCCAAATGCCAGCGAACATCTTAAATGTCAGTTAGCAGAATTTCGATTCTAACTAGATTTTGATTATTTATTGTTTTGCGCCTAAATAATAGATGATTGGAATTTAGGGGACACGGATTTAGAAACCGGTATAGAATCAGTACGATCATCGTATTTGATGAACAACTTTATCGGTGTTTGTAGGCATTGCCGCGGCATTGATGACGACCGTCTGGTGTCGTGGTTCGCACTCCAGCCCATAAAAACCTGTGTCAGCTGATCGCGGTTTGAAATGGTAATGTTTTTTTGCGATTTCAATGCTGGTCACAGGATCAGATTACTACAGAGACACAGTTGTTGTATTTAAAAAGTAGAAACCCTCTAAAAGGCTTGCGTTATTTCATTAATATTTTTTATAGCGACAAACAATCCGACAGAATGTTCCTTATAAACTTTTTAGACGGGATTTTCGTTTACACTAATGGACCCAGTATTGCTCACTGGTATTAAGGTTATGAAAATATTACCCCTATTTTGCATGTGTGTTTTTAAAACAATAGGTCCGGTTCATATACAAGTCGCCTTGCGGCTGACTCGCTGGTCTAATAAAACTGTTGTGTGTGACGTTAGGTACGAATCAAATCAATGTTATGTTATTACGATAGGTACACTTTCTAAAAACATATACTTACAGCGTTCTTTTAGAAATGACTCTAAACCGAATTAAAGTCGTTTAATAAAACAATGACTTTAGGTTGGGTATTATCCTTGTAACAGCGGATCATAGCAAAAACATATTACTTATATCATCTTACGATCATCATTATCGTATGGCGTTTAGCTGCTAGAATCCAACAATTAAATGTCGATTGCCAGTTAACGCAACCAGTCCTCAGCGGCTGAGGTGAAAAGTTGAAGTTCATCATCTGACGATACCTAATGATTAATGATGATTCTCTAGACCGATATCGGTCACAGCAACTGCAGGACATCTTAGAAGCCTTATTGGTCAGCTTTGTCGTGTGCCCTCACTCATATGACCACAGAAACCAATTTGAGGAAAATCTAGATAAAAACCTTTATCCCAGGGCCTATGTTTCTTTAGCAAACTTGTTTTGTGCAATAATTCCCAAATATAGCGAAATCTCTATACCACATTTGGAGGTAGGTACTTCTACAACCAACTGAGCCAGAGCTGTTTAGGTAAGTATCAAATATAGAAAACTAATAATTTTATTGCATTGCAATAAGAAAACACACTTTGTGATTGATTGATAGTGTGTTGTGTTTAAGATAAACAAAAGAATAAAATTATTTTTATCATTGGTACTTTTCCTTAACGATAAAATTTCGAGCTGTACTGAGTTACTTTTGTTTAAATTTAACTTAATGTCAATTCTCAAACCCAAAACCGGTTTGTCCACGAATGACTACGATTACGAGATATAACAGATACACGATTTAATTCACTTTGCACAGCCATAAACATTAAACCAGACGTGATCGAGACCAGTAAGTACTTATATGTAATAACATTTTATGTATATGTACAGTACTATTAACCGGATTGATGGCGGTAGTTTACTTTTTGTATGAAGATCGGTCCGCATTTGCAGTGCAGCGACATTCTTTACCTAGCTTAAGCGATTTTGCATAGAGAGCAAGACGCGCTTGAGCGACGCAGCAAGCGTACTTACAGTTTAGCAATGATAATTACTGAGGCCGCAACGTATACGCCATGATAATCTATTGTCTGGTTTTGTCATTTGTAGACATAGGTGTCGTGTGGTGCCGGCACGTTAAAAGAATTGCACCACCCCTTCTCTTCCTATGGGTGTCGTAAGAGGCGACTACAGGAGAACCGCCACAAGAAGACGGGCAGCACCGTCTCCTCTCCACCATTGGCCGAACTGCGATCGCCAACCCGCTTGCCAAGCATGGTGATTATGGCAAATTCCTCCTTTTGGAGAGGCCTGTGTCCAGCAGTGGATTGATATAGGCTGGTGATGATGATGATGATGATGAGACATAGGCTTAAGATGGCAAAAAGGATCACTATTACATAAAGGTTTGCACTCAGACATTCCCCGATCATAATATACTGTTTCCTTTTAAAAAAAAAAAGTTGAAAACCCTTGGATGCCTGGGCCGGCCGACATGCACAGTGCGCGCGCACGCGTTGAATCTCGAATCTAAAGTGTGACTGCACTATGGCAGAAATGGAAACATTTGTATGTTTGTTTTTTACTGCCCTTTTGAAGCATCACAAAAAGAAGTGCAGTTTTAATTCTGCTGTTTAAAGTCAGAAGGGCAACAGATGCAGATAATATGATACAATCTTATTATATTACCAATTATTTGTATTCTTGATATAATCAAAGGTCGTTAATTGAATAAACAGCTTGATTTCAAATTAAATTATCTCATTTAAAATATCATAAAATCAACACAGCTTGGGCTATAAAAGTCAATGTCCTTTGTAAAGCAATTTAAGTGATCATTATGAATTCGGAGGGGCATGTCCCATGACCCACATTAGTAAACAATCTATGTCAGCCCAATCTATGTCAGCCTTTTGTACAGTTGACACCAAGAATATACTCGTTACACAATAAACTTATAATTATTGTCTTAACCAATAAGCAATTTATTAGAATTAAGATTCTACTTACTTAGCAATAACACATAATAGCACGGGTGCATATGAGTTGAAACAATAATATGTACTGTCGATAGTAGTAGGTTTATTTATTTCCCTTTAAATATAAGTGTCGATAGGTCCCTGTCTATCGCATCAAATATTGAAAAGATGCTCTTGAAACATTGCTGTAAATTAAATTATATTTAATTGTTGTTTTTTTTTTTGCATCTGGACTGAGGTGAAATTGCCAGATTACGATGATGCGTTTAAATCTGTGTTAGATAGAGGTTTTAAAGCTATTTTTCTTCTTGTAACGATTAATAGTAAATCATAAATAAAAAGAATATATTTTACTAAATATTTTTTTTCGTGCAGTTTTAAGCCGTCTTTTACTACTTTTATACATATAGCAAAATGTAAAAATGAAGTTAGAATTTATAAACACATTATCGAGCCAGACTATACCAGCGATTATCAATGGTAAGTGTAACAAGTGTAAACATTCTTTTCACCATGTCACACAAAGCAAAATGTTTGTAAGGTCACGGTTTCGCTGTCTGATTGTGTTAACTTAGCGTAACGAATAAAAAATTAAAGAGTTGCATTTTATACCGTTTCTAATCTTCGATTGTTATTGATGGTTAATCTGGCAAAATACGTCGTATTTTAACCGCTTTTAAAAATGGGATAGTCACTTGTTGACACATAAGTTTGTGCATTTTTTTTAAAAAGGCAAATAAAGTAAGACAATCTCAATTTGGTGGTAATGATCTCAAGTTTTTTAATACTTTCGACACTTCATCATCATTTATAAGCCGCTTTAAAGATTTCGATTTGTCATTGTTTAAGGATATACTCTACTTCTATTCTCAAAATCTAGTTCAGAGGATGCGATCCATGCAAATTTGAAGAAACTCCTTATAATTTTTAAGGATTTAGCAATTATGATATATTCAGCAACAGGTATAACATTTTCATGCAGAAAGTATTATTTGGTGAAGTGGAACTGATTAAAAATACCACAGATCCACAGCGGAACTCCATAAGTATTTCACGAGTGAGGAAAATTCGAATGTTTTCGTTCGCACGGACTCTAAGATTATTTTATCAACTTTGTTGTCTTTGGAATATAGCACCACTAAACTTACTATTCTTTTTTTTTTGTTATTTTTTATGTACCTACTTAATAGGGTCTTTCGCATAATTACTAATTCCCCGAGGCATTCAGACGAGCGCTAATTGCAATGACTGAAGATGTCTCATTTTCGAGGCTACTATTAAATAGAGACGGGCACGATCCTCAACCGCTGAGTGACTGGCTATGGAGTATTAGGAAAAGGGTACTTACTACTAGTTAAGTATTATTTTTATTTGCAGTAGTATTAATCCAAAATACTAGTACCTACATTACCTCCCCAAACCATTAATATGAATGGCATTAAATTAAAAAGTGCGTTTTAGTTTTGAAACACATTGTTAGTTATTTGATTAATTTATTTAAGTAATAGTAGATACTTTAGCTGTAATTTAGGTTAATGAGGCTCTGTGATGGCTAAACGCACTACCAATTATTGTCTCAATAGCTTTACAAACGACGCGTTTTTTCTTTGTTTTTTATAAATGCGAAAAACATTTGAATAATATGCCGTTCGCCCACGTTCGATAATAATCGGTGACCGATTTTTTGTACGAGAAAAATTGAACGTACGGATTGCAATTATAATGCAACGCACACTTCCTACAAACAGGTCAGAAATCCTAGGAAAAATCGGTCCTACAAAAAGTCTGACGAGGGCGAACAGCCTAAATCTGATTTACGAACTTAAAATAATAAACTACTTAGTCTGATTATTTATTGTACTGTAAGTAATAGCTATACAGTGTGTCTGGGTTTCGACCAGCGATAATTTAAGGGCTATTAATTCATCAAATTTTATCGACAAAAGACCCCTCATGTTTGACGACCTCCGTAGCCGAGAGGCGAGCACACCTCGCTTTGCCATCTCTGAGGTCCCGGGTTCGATTCCCGGTCGGGTCAATGTAGAAAATATCTTTTCTATTTGGCTCAGGTCTGGGTGTTGTGGTACCGTCGTTGTTTCTGATTTCTATAACACAAGTGCTTTAGCTACTTACCTTAGGATCAGAGCAATGTATGTGATGTTGTCCAATATTTATTTGTTTATTTATGTTGGGGTCTAACTCTCCTTCTCCTTGAAATGGCAGCCATTTAAACATTTGAAAAGTTTTATGGTATAGCATGCAAAAAATACTATTTGTATAGATCAGGGCCCTAACCATGATCTGTTAAAACAATCACAAATCTGTCAAACATTATCATTTCTGACAAATTTTGTATGGAATGACGTACCAAAATTGACAGATTTGACAACTTTGAGATTGTTTTAAGAGTTCATGGTTATGGCCCAGGGCGGTAACCACGAATTTTTAAAACAATCTCAAATCTGTCAAACATTATCATTTCTGTCAAATTTTGTATGAAATGACGTACCAAAATTGACAGATTTGACAACTTTGAGATTGTTTAAAGAGTTCATGGTTATGGCCCTGGAGTGCCTAAATATGAGACTTTTATTGGACTAAACAAACAGGACGAAGAGCAGTAGACACAGTCTTCACAGGTCACCGAGAACAAAGCAATAAAGTTAAGTTTGTTTCTTAAATTGACCTGAACCGGTAATCAAACCTGAACCCTTAGCTTACAAATCGCAGCGCCACTAAGTCGATCGGGTCTTCACAGCCAATACGATGCAGGTTTGTTGATAGATAAATGTCAAGAAATAGCAAATAAGTAAATAAACAGAAACCTCTAGATTAATCGGAAATAGATACAAGTAAACATTTATTAAATAAATAGTAATTATAAGATGATCCAATGTTAGTCATAAGAAATAAAGAGACGTTGAATATAAGAAAGCAGCTTTAAAATAATGACAAGAATTTTAGGGTATCGTTAAAATGACATAACCATCAGAAACACCGACTGGAAAATTATTAACTTATTTAAATGTAGACAAGTATTCAAATTATGCCATATTAATAAGCCGTCCTAAATCTCTATCGCGATAGATAAATAGACCGAAACAACACTAGCTGGTTACATAAATATACTATGTTTTATGTATGAAGTGAACATGTTTTAAACCCAACGAGGTAAGTGCGTGAAACAGTGAACCATGAATGCGTAAACCATACAAATAGAGAAATTATCTGCGGGCCGATTTGTAAACCATAGACTAGTAAAAGCAGCCAATACAATCGACAAAGGTACTTAAAAGCGAGGTCTTGATCGCCTTTACGCTTGCATTTACGCCTAAAATTTTGACACAAAGATTAGCACAATAACTAGATAAAGAAGTAAAGAACATTCATTTATTTGGTTCATTTTACAAATAAAGTACGATAAACATATCACATAAGACAAATGAATAACTAAAAGAAAAAATACTGCGAATTCTATACACAGTACTCGTATAACACAATATACAATCTCTTAGCTATCATCTAGCTTTGGAACAGTCACCCACTGTTCAAAAGTGCTCTTTCAAATGAATTACATTTATTTTACATTACATTAGAGTTTCATTATTGAAGCCCACCGTTGTTTCATCAATGATTAGGTTATCGTTGTAAATGCAGTTATTCGGATAGCAGAGACATGGATTTGATTCACACCTGAGGCAGTCATTTTATGTTTGTAATGGTAAAACTGAGCATTTAATCAAAATAATAGTTGTCATTTTATTTGACTCCTTAATTGTGCTGCTTTTTATATTTAACAGGTTGCAAAAAGCTGCTGGATGCTGTTTGCTTCCACTAGGCCAAAATAAAGATGATTATGAATATTTATTATTGATAGTTACATAGATATAGCTCAAATGTTATAATGATGGCTGCAGCTATAAAATAAACTGTCTATACAATTTCGGCTATGTCCAATTGTTAAAGCGACTAACTCCATTATGTGCGCATTCCTTCACTTTATCTTATTAACGTTGTTAATTTTAATCAGCTGTAATGACTTCAACCATGTTCATGACTCGCTCCGCCCACGCGGGACAGATTGAAGTGGGTGTCCCGTTTTGATGGGACATTGATGGATGGATGGATAAGAAATTGGGTGAGAAATTCGCACAACGAATTATTTTAATCTGTCCATAATTTGACGCTTTACAAAACAGTGCTATTTATACAGGGTTACATTGCAAAGGGGTGCCAAATTTTAAAATAAGATCTAGAGGTGCACTGCTTATGGTATTTGTTGTCAATTTGAACCTCTGGTATGCGCGGACGCTTCTGCTGTTAGAAATGTACCTTACATCGAAAAGGCTAAGGTTTGTTTTCACGCGCCATTGTGACTATTATTGCATTGAACTTTACAGTTGTAGGTTGCACAGAGATAGTGCGTGCGTATTTTTTATGAATGAGGCAAGATTATCCACGCGTACCATCATTGAACAGTGGATAGTAATTTAAAAAAAAGTTTGTTTTTTTAGATCGTTTATATCGTAGATCGATTTAGTTACTGATTCTGTGTGGTCCCTGAAAATTTGGCACCCCTTTGCAATGTAACCCTGTATTTGGCATCCTTTCATTCATGGCAAAAAAACACGATTATAATAAAGAGTTTTAATATTAAGACTAAAAAACTTAAGTTTGAATTGTTGTTACGAATTACAACTACTAGCCTAAGCAGCGAGCTAACCCTACCTAGTTTCTTTCTAAGTATGATTATTATAAGTATCTAGCACTAGGTACGACAATTGCCTAATAAAATCATACGCAGGGTCAAGTGTGCGAACCTCGTCTAATGCGGTATCTACGATCACAATTACTGTTAGGCAATAATATACAGGCCGAATATAAGATTTTGCATTTTCTTTAAATCAACTGATACATAAGCTATTGACAATCTTCTTCTTTCTTTGTCCTGCCCTTAACCCATTATTTGGGGTGGAGTCTGCTCACTTTTCTGCTATTTTTTTTAAATCAACTAAACCGTTAAGCTATTGACAATCTTCTTTTTCTTTGTCCTGCCCTTATCTCATTATTTGGGGTGGAGTCTCCACACTTTTCTACGCCAGGCAGGATAATCTATCCTGCCCTTCTAGCACGATCAACAAAACACGATATGATACGATATGATATAGCGATTAATCGCCTATTTACTCAAAAAATATTATAACATAGCCGCCATCTTGAACTTTTATTGAAACAATAAGCATGTCCGTGCCGGCGACGTCACGGTTATGCTCGCTTTTTTGATAAAACTTGATATTTTGACAAAAAATATGCGATAAATCGCTATATCATATCGTATCATATCGTATTTTGTTGTACATGCTAGAGGGGCTGGATTGTCTTTTCAGGCAAATGAGCTTCCTTCAGGTCTCTTTGTATTTTAGACCACCATGTTAGTGGCGAGCGGCCTCTACCTTTCTTATGTTCAGGCAGAGCTAGTGGTATCTGTACCACATAAGCAATTGACAATGTAAAATGTTTATAGATAAAACATTAAATTTTTTATAAAATAAATATACTAATAAATAGGTAGGGTGGAATGGGTAGCATATGGATATTATGTAGATCGTATGTTCGCGTACTATTTACAATGGTATAAAAAGTTGAAAATCTAACTTCGAGGGGAAAAGAGTCCACAAAACACCCAAAATCCGTCAAGTAACATATGATTGCAGTATTTCTTCACTAAGTAATAAATACATAGCTTTTTAACCAGTTAACAACCAGTATCATTTTCAGTTCAGATTAAAATGTTTCCTAATTCTTGTCCTAGCCCTTGGTGGAGTAGGAACACAACAAAGTGGGGGTCAGAGTTAGGGTCCATGATCCTAGATCAGCCTGGTTACTACATTGTAATAATTGCGATCTGACCTCAGTAACCCTTGGATAGTGGAACCAGATAATGTATCATATATCATCCGATTTGTAATACATTCTTATGAGATGGTGATTACGGAGCATAATTGCAACAAATTTTCTAGACGAACTATGATCGAAACGTAATATAATAATATAGTCACACAGAGTCACACTTATTCCGATCGTGAAACAAGAAACCTATTTAATGTCCTTTTTGACATTCATATAACAAGACGTTAACCAAAATACATGGTCAGATATATTTAAAAAGCTTAAAACTGGTATCTAGAATTAGTAAATAAAGTGTGCAAAGGCTACATTTCTTACAGTTAAATAACTACAAATCCATCTAAGTCCTTATCTTGTTAATCGATTTAGATTGATATAATTTATTTTCTTTGATCTTACACCTGTCGTAGATAAAATCGATATGGATGGACTCAGTAAGAAAATAAAGCAGTCATTTTCGTTTTTAAAACATACATTTTACAGCAATGGGATGAAATGATTACGATAAAAAAAACGATTGCCCGCGACTTTGTTAACGTGATGTACTACTCAACAAACTTTCATATTAATCAGGTAAACGGCTCAGGAACGCATACTCATACTAGAAATAATAACCAAGTCTAAGCCTTTGCATTTTTAGGTAAAATATATGTTGAAAACAAGGAAGTGCTTCGTTAATGAACTTACCGTATACATTCGTTTATTTACGAAGCACCGACTTAGACCTTTAGACGACCTCCATAGCCGAGAGGCGAGCACGCCGGACCATACATATATGGCGCCATCTCTGAGGTTCTGAGTTCGATCCTCGGTCGGGTCAATGTAGAAAATGAACTTTTCTATATTGTCTCAGGTCTGGGTGTTGTGGTACCACCGTTGTTTCTGATTTCTATAACACAAGTGATTTCGCTACTTACCTTAGGATCAGAGCAATATAAGTGATGTTGTCCAATAATAATTTAATAATAACAATAATTTGTTTTTCATCCAATAGACCAATCCAATTTGTGTCCTACTAAACTAATGTTGATATGCTTAATGCTTCGCTAAGGAGACATTTTGAAAGGCTTATATTGAATGTCCATGACATTTCTCAAGACAAGTGGATTAAAGACAGATAATAATATTAAGATAAGCTGCTTAAAAATATGTATTAAATTTATCATAACATCAGTGCAATAGCAAAGTCGCATTACAATAACAAGTTTTAGTAGGACTGTTTCATAACCTAAATTATTGCTACAAATATATTTAGTGTTTGTATGATTGTGTACCTCATTCCAAAAGCAAAAACGGATAGGATCACTTTTTTGTCTATCTCCTAAGCAAGAAGACCCTTTATTAAAGACACGGGTAGAAGTAATAAGTAGAAATCAATATTGAATAAGTAACTACTGGATACCAGTAGTCTTTTGGAGGTTCAACAAATTCTATCATTAACTTCGAAGTCATATTGCATGACCGTTTATGAGTTTATGAGCATATCATTTTGATTTCTTACAAATTCACTTAAAGAAGGTATTTTTCGTTTATCTTAAATCATGAAACTTTGTAGAAATAAGGTTTAAAAACAAATAACAAAATCAAGGGCTCGGTTCAACAATAAAGTGTATAATACAAATTGCAATCAAATTAGTGTAAACTTAAACCCGTAACAGAGGCGTACAAAAGTAACAAGTAACAATTACACCGGCTGGTGTCAAAACTATTATAAAAACTGCCGTCAAAAACGTTGAGCCGCCCATGATCGAGTTGGCTTATGTAACCAATGTACAGCGCACGAGGTAAACAAACAGTAGCCTGCTTTGTTGCAAGTGCAGACAAGAACTGATTCGCTATTGTGTTGCCAAGGCCACTGGCAAGTCAATAATACACATACGTCAAAAACGTCATTACATCACCAGACTATATCAGTCCACTGGACACTGGACACAGGCCTCTCCAAAAGGAGGATTTTGCCATAATCGCCACGCTTGGCAGGCGGGTAGGCGATCGCAGTTTGGCCAATGGTGGAGAGGAGACGCTGCTGCCCGTCTTCTTGTGGCGGTTCTCCTGTAGTCGCCTCTTACTCCACCCATAGGAAGAGAAGGGGTGGTGCAATTCTTTTAACGTGCCGGCACCATACGGCACGCTTGTCAAAAACGTACCGACATCATATTATATCTCTATCTGATATTATTTCGGACAGAGAAAGAAGACGGACCAGAATTGCCCCACATCCGACAGCAATTATTAATATCTCAAAAAATTTATAAAATATAGCAAAAAAATATGGCATACTCTTGCTGTGAAACAAACGTTGCAATTGTGCATGGTTTATACTACTGCGTGCTTTTGCACTGTGACAAATGCAAATTCCTTCGGCTGCGATCAAACGAGCGATGCTAGGAAGTGGACTATTTGGTCGTAAACGCAAATTGAACGATTACATTAGTACTTACTGCCTGTGCGTACCGGTCGTCTCATCTCTGTAGGAATAAACTTTCTCGTTATAAACATTACATCTCAATAGTACAACTGGTTTGCATAACCTAATAAGCTCAATCATGCGTAGAGATGATATAAGGAACAATCTAGTTATTGCTTGTTAGGTAAACAAATTAAAAATAAGATTCGGAAAAAGTAGTTTCAATGTTTTTAAATATTTTTTAATATTTCCTGAATGTCATTTAGTAGACTACTTAATCAAACAAAATAACCGCATAAAAGATTGTCTATTCGTATAGGAGCTACGATACCACAAAAGGACAAACAGACACAACAAACTTAGAGCACCCTTTTTGTCGGGTATTAAAACACGAATAATTATAATTTCCAAAGAATGATTATGACAAAACTAGCACAATGCAATCACCATGTTATCGAATTTATCACTGTTACCCCTATATTTGAGATCGACATTAAAATTATTCGAGAAATAATGAAAGTCGATTATTGTGCGAATTTGATCGTTATTCCAATGTGTTTAAGATCCAGCGCGAAATGTATACAAATGCGGTTTATTGAAAGTCAAGTGCTCCACATTTGAGGCGCTTGCGCATTCCGTTCGGTTAATCCAAACATTTGAGCGAATTATTTCCTCCTCGTTATTCCAAGAGCATTACTGCTAGTGCAGATGGTATATAGGGTGATGATGGTAATACGGGGTGGCTAGTAATTAGTACTTACCAAAAACAAAGCTATACTCCCATAATAACTGACAACATTGCTACTTATAGTAGTTTTAAACAAAACCTTACTTAATTTTTATTAAAATGATCAAACTGTTTCTGAGTTCAAAAATTCAAAATAAATTAACAACATCAATGATTAAACCACTACAACCGAAAATACGATTTTGTTAACCTATGTTTCTAAAAATAATATATAATAAAAATTTAGTATTTAAATATTAATATTAAAAATATTTATTTAAATAACTAAATAAAATATTTTTGTATTCTGGGTCAAAACTTTACGTACTATCTATCGCTATTGTAAAAAAAATACTAAATAAATAAAATGCTTTGAGTAGGAACTACGATGTTTCTAAACTATTTTTTTATTAATATTCTAATAAAGAGGGTACGTGTGTTTCTTCTTTAAAATAATCAGACAAATAGTTTAAGTCAACTACCACTAATACTACTAAGTAGGATACTAATTGAAGAAACAGGCAATACAAATATATAAACAATAGTTTCAAACATTAATTACAATGATAATAAAACTCTAAAATTGTTATACTTATTATATACAGGGTTTATCTTATTATATATAGGGTTGAAGACAAAAGTGGACTCGACCACTTTAAACCAATAGAAAAATAATTTAGATCATTAATATTAGACACGCGTTGCAATGGAAAGGAAAAAAATATCAATCAGACTAATCTCGAGTGCAAATAACATCCTGTTTTAAAACCGGTTAGGTCAGGAAATGCAAGTTTTGCCTATGTTTGTTGGAACTAGCGTTCTTCATGTCATAAACATCAAGTTAGTTTCTTAAATGGAAAAACATTTATAATTTAGATGAAATTAAAAATAAACGTACCCATAACAAATATAGTCTGTGAGGTAAACTTTAAAACTATTTCGAATTTATATGAACCTTGACAAGGTTATTGATTTAAAATTTTGTTTTTATGGTCATATTAAATTTAGCATAATGTCTGTAAAAAAGAATGTAAAAAATCATGTAACAATCTTAATTACTTATTAGGAAATATTTTCAATAATCATAATATTTTGAAATAGAAAACTAAGATCAAAATTAACGTTGTATCTAGTGATTCTAAATTAACTATTTTGATAACTGTCATTGATACGAACATTATTTTATCTCAAGCGGTTAAAAGCTCTTTTATGATTTAAGTGCCTATTTAAAAACATTAGCTTATCACAAACTCTATTTAACTAAGGATAAAAATACTTACTTTTACAATCATTTGTAGATCCATATCAAGTTTTGCGAAATAATTTGGTAATGCAACCTTGACAAGAGTGAATAAAAAGGTAAGTAAAATATGTACTATTCTAAAATATTTGGCTAGATCCGTTGTTATACATGTTTTTAATATGCAAATACTGGCTTTCTTTCTGCATGAAAAAATGTAATGGTTATTTGAGGCGGACTACGTTGTAAAAGTTTTACTTTCTTTGTGATAAATGAATTTGACAATTTGATTGATTGGGTTTCTATTATTAATTGACTTTAATAGTTTGTCATCGACTGGGTGTTTTTTGGGAATGTTACGGATATTTTTCGATATTAGATTTTGCAGATATTTTTTATGCAACAGAATTTTCTTTAGGGTCCCATGAAAAAAACAGCATTTAGGTTGGAAAACTAGGGCATGAAACCGGCGTTTTTGTTTGGACTCAAAAGTTTAGTCTTGTAAAGGATTTAATACTAAAACATGCTTTAAAATTATTTTAAAAAAGGTCTACAAAAATACTAAAAAGCCAAAATAATATAAATATTATACACACACCGGCATATTTAGCGGAACATAAAAAAAGGTTTGATATCAGTATCATATAAGGTTGCTGGCTGGTTTATACGTCATTTAATTTAAAAAGCAATAATTTCAAATTAAGAAAACAACTGAACATCACATTTTATGCAATTCTTTTAATTTTATTCAAATACACCTTATCTGGAGCGAACTTCGAGTATTTCTTCCTTCTGAGTTTGATTTAAAATTTCATTGAAATACTGTTTTTTGTTAGTTTTTTTTAATAACGCATCTTTTTGGAGTTGAGGACTGAATTATGCCTGACTTAGCCCCAACGGAGATTGCCAGGGCACTCGAAATGCAAAGAAATGGTCAAACCTACAGAGTGATATCTAGAGATCTTCGTCGACCAGTTTCAACGATCCATCGCAGTATCCAACGGTTCAGGGAGACCGGTACTTATGTGAGAAGAGCAGGACAAGGCAGAAAAAGACGCACTTCGAGTAGGGATGATCGTTTCATTCGGCTTCGTGTACGTAGGAACCCCCGTTTGACGGCCGTCCAAGCCCGACATGAGTTAGAAGCAGTGCGGGGTGTAACCGTAAGTGAGCGTACGGTACGAAGAAGGTTTGAAGAAGCTGGTTTGGGTTCATTTGTGCCCGCAAAGGCTCCAAGGCTCGAAGTAAATCATCGTAGAAACAGGTTCACTTTTGCTCTGGAACATCGAATTTGGAACGCGAACCAATGGATTAAGGTATTGTTTAGTGATGAGTGCAGAATTCTCTTAAATCAAATTGACGGCAGGCAAAGAATATACAGACGCAAAGGAGAACGATACATTCAGACAAATTTTGAAACTACAGTTGCATACGGTGGTGGATCAATAATGGTTTGGGCGGGCATTTGTTTGGGAGCTTGCACAGACTTGGTAGTGATTGACAGAGGGAGTCTGACTGCAGACCGCTATATCAGAGAAGTTTTAGAAGAAAATGTCGTACCGTTTTCCCCATATATCGGTGACGATTTTGTTTTTATGCAGGATAATGCTCGGCCGCATACCGCTCGGGTAACTCAAGCATACTTAATGATATGAATATCACTGTTATGGAGTGGCCGGCGAGATCACCGGATATAAACCCAATAGAGCACGTTTGGGACTTGCTGAAAAGAAAAGTTAAGTCCAGAATTCCAGCTCCTGCCAACGTGGGTGAACTGCGAATCGCCGTAGTTGAGGAATGGCGGAGACTATCCCAGGAGACCATCGATAACATCATTCTCAGTATGCCTAGACGAGTAGAAACTTTAATAAGAGCACGTGGAGGAAATACGCGATATTAATCACCATTTTTCTAATTTAATAAATTGTTATTTTAATATCAATTTTCACTTTTCCCGGTTACATAAAAAGTTCAAAAATGTACCATTTTTCACAAAAAGCCTTTACTCGCAAAATGTGTTCTTAATGTTATTGTAATTGTCAATGTCATGTCATTTTAATTAAAACAAATGAAACTTTAAATAACAAAAGAAGTGTAGTGAGTAGATTTTAAAATAAAACCATTTTTTTTAATTATGGACTTTTTTTGTGATCCGCTTTATATGCCGGTGTGTGTATAATGATTTAAACATCAGCATTTATTTTCAGTTGCTTTTGGGATCGCTATCGGCCATGATCCCTCATCGGCCTCATGTTCAAATGTAAATCCATCTCAACTTTAAAAGTAACTGGTTAGGTAGGTATGTTTGTAAATACATATACTTAATTTTAGTATTTTTTTTATTTGGCAATGATATGTCTTTAATTTATAAATAAATGAAGTAGTTATAAAATTATATAAATTATTTACGTCTGTCTTTACTGAAAAGTGGTTGGCTGAATTTGTACAAAATTATTTTAGCTACTAATTTAGTTTACATGTTTTCTGAAAAGAAAGAAAGACATACAGTTACCTTCGTGATTTTCATTGAATAATCGATATTAATAGCTTAACATTGGAAATGAAGTGAAAAGCGAAAGAGTTAAAGGGGGCAGAGAGAATCTGAGACACTTTCCCCACAAGGGACGTTCATATTATGTGGCGTTAATGAGTGTAAGTAATGTTATGATACTCGTGTATGACAAATTATTTAAAATGAATAAAAGGTAAAGCGATGATTGTTCATCATCTGTTGGCAACGGATGAAAATGAATAGCCGAGGATTGCTATGCGTTTCTGTACCATTATACGGATTTATCTATTTGCCAGAACAGGTAACGAAAAGTATTGTTCCAGAACCCGCACAAAGTGTCGAATAAATAATCACTACATTATAATATGTTAAGATGTATTGCTAATAAATTTTCAAAAGTGTATCAAACTTTGTCACATGACAACACACACTATTATGCTTTTTTTTTCTTCTTTTATAACCTAGCCACTTCCCATTATTTGGGGTCGGCTCTCCTCGTTCTGCGGCGCCAGGACAGTCTGTCCTGGGTTGTCGAAACATTTGTTTGCATGCGTTGCTCACACAATATTAAGCAATTATTAAAATATTTGTATCTGGTTAATAAGATGCCTCTGTGTACCTACTGATTGTGGTCATAAGTAAATGCATTTTGTGTATTTAGCGAGAACGAAAACAATCCGACACGCATTCACATAGATATTGACAAGACAAAACACGCTGGGCGCCATCTTTGATTAGCCTTGCCTGTGCTTCCCTATTGTTGATTTCCATACTATCAATACAAACGCCCTTTATCTTGCCCTACAAGAACATTTTTATTATTATTACTTAGTTTATTTGTTGTCTATATAAGTACATCCCACCGCACGCAGCATACAAAGTCTACAGATAATGTATCTGCTATTCAGACTACATAGTAATCTTATCACTACATGTCCCAAAACATGACATATCAATACAGAATACTCGTTACTGTCACGGATTTCTGAGTCACGAATAAACATTTGTCTATCACCTTGGTTAACAAACCGTGCAAGAAAAAGACAGTTTAGTTCCTGTATTCTATTCACTGCCTTGATATTTTAATTTAGTTGAAATGTAACATCCCCGGAGTTAGATAATAGTTCGTAGGAGCTTAGTATCTTAATTTTATTAATTAAACAGCATTGCAAAACATATTCCAATAGTCTGACAAAATCACTTCGCAAAACTGTTATAAAGAAATACAGGTTGTTGTGATATACAGTAGTTACTTTTGGAATTAATTTTTGATCAGCTACTTTTCATGATGACTGTACTATGCGACCAAAACAATAAGGCATTTGACAGCATGACGTTATTCAAACAAGCGTGGACAGTACCCAATTATTGACTAGCTAAAGACGTATATCAATGGAAGAACGAGTAAGAACAAGTTTTGAGGCCAACTAGGGTTTAATTACCTATACCGAGTGTAACATAAAGGTAAAATCAAACTTTAAGGGGTGATTCTACGACGTTTCATTGTAACATTTAAGTTATTTTAATGTAACAATTACCATTTTGTAATTAATTTACTTAAATGTAACCAACAAATTATAATCTAATAGATATTACCAACACTAGTTACGAAAAACTCGCTTTTACAGTTGCTACGTACTGTATAATATGGTGTACGCACTTTTTACGCTCCAAAAATTTGTACAGAAAATTCGTAGATCCATATCGTACGGAAGAAAACCTGTTTTATACAAAAACCATAACAAAAGTCATTAAAATTGTGCACTTTACGATAAACTAGTTACAAGTTTTTGTAATATTACATTTAAAATGTAGGTTGACTCTCAAAAGAGATAATTATTACTGTTCATAACTCTTCATATTATTGTAGTGAGATTTAATATTGATAAAATTTGTTAACGCTTGTATTTTTAACTGCAGACTGTACTTCACATTGACATCAATCAACACACGTTGCAGTACATTTGTCCCAGTACAAGCTCAAAACGGAGCGTGCAGCGGGGCGTTCAAGCATTGCATTACTATTAATCTGTTTATTTGGGAAGAAAGATTCTCGAGTGGCCACCACAGACTGGAAATCCTAAGATCCTAAAGACCTAGTCAAAGTTGCAAAAGCCGTTGTTAGCTCGAGTCGCGCACACATGTGTGCGCTGGTCCATTGTTATTTAATTGTTTTTTTTAGCATACACTTTAAACCGGCCCAGAGCTGTGCTCGCTGTGGCGTTCTATAGGGTTGGCTATGTCCAGAGCAGTCAGGCCTCTGACCCGGTAAACTGAAGGCCTGGTCAAGATTGAGGGAATCCTAGATACAAAGGGCTAAGCGTTTTATAGGAGAGGCCTATGTTCAGCAGTGGATGTCTAAAGGCTGATAATGATGATAATGTTCTCACCGGACTTTTTTATAATACGGCTTGAGTTGGTGGAGCTCAAATGAATTTGCAGTTTAACTGTATTTATAAATGTCAAAAACACCACCAAAGTTTTTAACTTGTCAGAAATACCCACTCCGAAAGGCAAATATTAGTACGAAGGAAGCCATATTATTAATAGTGATTTTTAAATACGGGTAATAAACTCAGAACCAAAGCTGAAACACATGGTTCTGAATACAAGAAGGTTAAAAATAATTTAGATACGAGAATTTAGTGTTAAGTGCATTATTGGAACGTTTGTTTTGATTTAACCTAAGCTTGGGTGAAATCTTAATTCTATATTTACTTTAGGTGTTTAACTCAGATAGTTTGTTGGAGTTTAGCCCAAAAATGCATTTGCCCATTTCAAACCTAAAATCTTTAATTATGTCTACATAATTGAGAAACACGGGAAGGCAAGTTTATACAACTGTGAGATATGCAAAACTGTCATAATCGTCATCATTTCCTAATTGAATGTATGTACATATTCTACAAAAGTTTTCATAACCTACATACACACTTCAAACAATATATCCCGAAGAAGGACATAACATTTGTCTAAAAAAACCTAACATCGTACATAAAGCATCTTCATACTAGCATAGAGAAAGAATTATACTACGTAAAGCAAAAATATAATTGGTTTGACTCAGAAGGCTATATTGTGCAAAACAAACTTCAATTAAGACACGGCGTTGAACTCTTGATCTCATCATGGGCCCAGCTACAGCACAAAATCAACAAATTGCAACCGACCGTTTTTGTGGATACTTCTACCGCAAAGGTTACTAGATGGTATTGGTTAAGTTGGGTCACTTATTTACATCATCAGAAGCCGGATTTCAGACTCGAACTTAATTTTATAACAACCGAGATACTTAGTGCGTTTTTTTGTTGTAGGTAGTAGATATTGCAAAAGTATAAGTAATTGATAAAACGAAAAAAGTAAACTTGCGGAAATTATGTGTGGGGTAGTCTATCAATAGATGTATGTTTGAACCACAATAGATTGAACAATAATTTGAATATAGGACTAAAAGCTCCTACATCGTCATAATCAGCCTACTTCGTTCTACCGCTCTCCAGCAGCTGAAAAAAAACAGCTAATTATCGGGCGCCCATCTCCGGAGATATAGAGCCGGTTTTTTTTTCTCGACTGCCAGCAACTTCGTGTCCTACCTATGTCATTGCTACACCTTTACGGAGGGTGCCCTACACATTATTTGCCAAGTCTCGATCTCCATTCAAGAATACGATTTTCGGTTTTACTAGGGAAAATTTGACCAACCCACCGCCACTTCAGCACTCAAAACCGTTTAAAAAAGCAATAAACATACGGTAAAAAGCGGTTTTTTTGATTGCCTTCATTTAATTGACAGTTCCATTATTTAATTACTAAATAATCATTTTAATTCTACTGGCATTGCAAACATTGAAGTATGAGAACTTACGCCACCTATATTTCTGGAATAAATCAAAGATCAAAATCAGTAGAAATAGATTAAAGAATGAATAAGATCAATATAAATGTATTTAATTTCAAACAAATAGTAAACGCACTAATTTCATTTTAGTTTAAATATGAATCCTTTAACCCTGCACCTAGAAGGAGTAATTGATTCTTAATGGGTATGACATTTTCATTATCGTCAGTAACGTTAATCCCCATGAACAAAATTAAATATAAGAAATTACCTAATTATTTCCACGAACAATGTTTACCAAGTAATTTTACTTAATGAACCTTCAACTATTAAGGAATTAAATAATAATCATAATGCCTGTTACTAGACCAGCTGTCTTTATCTTTGATAGGAGAGTCAGTATATATTATTAATTGAAAATTGCTTTTGATAGCATAATCATCTTATTCTTAAAGTAAATAGACGTTTATCGGTCTGTAAATAGTCAAAAGGCCATCATTCGATTATGCTAAGAGGTATTGATCAATGTCAAGTAATTGCCGGGTTTAATTAGGATTTAAAATGACTAAAACTTAAAATGTGCTGGTACAAAAATTACTAAACGGAATTTGTAAAGAAAATATTGTATTTGACAATTCTTTTCCGACTTTGAGATATTAATAAATTATAAATTCTTATCTTAGATTTTAAACAAAGGAGGTTTTACAAAAGTTGTATTCAGTAAATGTACTACACGTTTCTTCCTTTTTCAGTATTAAGAATGTAGAAACGCCAGTAACCTCAATATCAGACGAACCTATTTACTCAGTTTTGTTTTTGTTATTGAACAGGCTTCAAGATAGTTATGATATGAACAGTCCTGAATGCATTGATCATTGTTCTGTATTATAAACTAGTGATTCAGAAGAAATGAATTCAGTAACTACTGCTGTAGCCAGGGGCTTATTTAGATTTCTCAATGAAAACCAGCCCTGAAATTATGAGCTTGGATTTTGAGGATACATTTTACCCAAACAAAAGATGAAGCTGCAACAGTTTTTGTTGAAATTAAGAACATACCTTGTGAAGATCATGAAAAACATTTAATGTTTTAACAGAAACATTCCAGACAATAATAAAATTGAATATCACGTATGCACTTATTTACACAAGTGTAGAAATCGATCTTAATTAAAATATACACGTTAGTATATAAAAATACATATTTACTGAATGGTGCAATCTTTATAAATATATGCTATCGTTTGCAACGGTCTTTGTTCAATTTGTCATTATTATAAAATCTACTAAGATACTAATTTAATTTAATTTAGCTTCACAAATCACATAGCATCAGTTGAGAGAAATTAAAACTAGGTTTAGCGACGGTTATTCAATAGCTCAGCGTCAGACGAAAGAGAAAACGATGAACATTTGTTTGCACAAATATTTCGTCCAGTCGAGTCGCGGCAAGCTCTAAAGTCGCGTCTAAGTTAACGGAGTGAAAACGCTCGCA
Organism: Anania fuscalis; assembly: GCA_950371115.1. Taxonomy (NCBI): domain Eukaryota; kingdom Metazoa; phylum Arthropoda; class Insecta; order Lepidoptera; family Crambidae; genus Anania; species Anania fuscalis. The sequence goes on from OX493337.1 coordinate 5,653,025, forward strand.
ATAGGCCGGCTCGTTGCGTGATAGCCGCCACTAACACCTGCTCATTATTGCAACAAACCTTGTGTTTCAGCTAGAGTAATTGTTTCTATCCATTGTACCAAATTTTTGTTTCCATTACCCACAAAGGTCAAGATCGAAAACGTGCGAGCATCGCAAAAACTATCATCAATTCCAACTTTATCTGGAACTTTAGCACCCACAATATCTAAACCAAGGATCCGCGGCGAGGTCTTCTTGTTTTACTCATCTCATTTGTTATCATTAACGTTCACTGGCTATTCAATCTAAACAATTTCACCGACTATACGCATTTCTTCATTGTTCTCAAACAGGTGTTATAAAAACTCGCTATTATTTCGCAATCCTGAATACCATACCTGAATCCTGAGCATTTTGAAGATGGTGTATGTGATGGAGATGCGCGTAGTAATGGTGGTGGTGCAGGATGCATTCCAGATCGGTGCAATTCAACATTGTCACAAGGCGCCGGCCGGGCCGGCAGTCACTCACGCTCAATGCACTTTCACAAATATATTCCACTGGCACTAGTATCGTTGTCACATCACGTTATCACTGGTCCATTGGCGCCGTTCGGTCTGCACCGGCGCCCGGTGTTTAGAGCCGCATCACGCGCACTTAGTGAAGCTTCACGTTTTCGCACAGGTGTTATCCATGTTAGCGGTATTCGATAAGGTTGTCGATTGTCGACTGCGCCGTTGCAGTGTGCGTTGCGTGCGCGCAGCACTGTTGGCGCGCGCTGTGTGACTGACGCCCGCGCTGCCACCACCCAGGCTCCCGGCCTCGACACTTGTCGGACCCTGGGCTATCATATCACCCGTTGCCCTCTGAGGATAATGCCGCGTTCAACGCCCGTTTCTATTATCATTTTCGAGAGAATGCGTCGTCTTAATCAGGGAATTGTGAATGCGTTAACTACATTTTATTGTTTAACTTCTAGTACGAGTACCCATATTCATGAGACCTTGAACGAACTGGCATTGAATAAATAAATATATTTTTCATATCAATGTAGAACTTAGGTGTAGTAATTGACACCAATGCCACAATGTCACAGCTAAAGCTAGTAAATAATGTGTACATTTTACCAAAAATAGTTAAAAATAAATAAGTACCTACATTTTCTAAAAAATCATTATCACATTATATAACATGCCTTGTGTGCGATACTTATATATCTACCTACTCCTTATAAAATAAAACATATAACCAGATAATTTTACAGTAAAATGAATAAAATACAAAAGATTTTTTGTAAGCACAGCCAAATATGACAGAAAAAGATATAGAAGAAAGATAAAACAAAATTCGCTTCCGATACATTTCCGCTTCAAAGCCAGTAACCTTACTATTACCAAAGAATACATCATAAATAATTATCAAATTATCAAACTTCATAGTTCGTGCCGCATAGCAATTAGGTGAACAATATGCTAAATACGTGACCGAGTCTAAACTTTGTTAGGGTCTATAAATAGTTAGTAAAAAGGATTCTTTAATTCGTTGATTGTTTGCGGAAAAAAATTAAATTAACCGTCTGGGAGCAAAATATTCGCGCGTGCGAAGGCCGAGACCTGTTAACCGTGGCTACTACACTTTCAAGTAACAATACTTACTGTACTATAGCAAATGAAAAAGAATGGAAGCAGAATTTAATTTAGCACTCGTATTAACACGAACACAAATCTTGATTTAAACGTTAGGCATAAGACAAGTGCAAAACTCATTGGAAACTCAAATGTGTTGAGGACGTGTGTGGAATGTGTTAAAAATAGTCCTATTTTAAAAGCTTTTTTAATAAGAATTGTTTACATATGTATTTCTGCTGTTATGTAAAACAAATAAATGAAAAAGGGTAGTAGTTTTATTTGTCACTAAAAATTGTATATGTGCATCAATTTTACACATCATTTCTGTGCAAAATGAATCAATAAATAATGTTTTTGTGGAAAGAAACAAGTGATTCGGAATCTAATTTTGGAATAAATAACTAAATACGTAAATTTTAATAACCAGAAATTGGGTAAACCTTTACATGCTTATTAATTAAATTGGTCAATAGGTGTCTAAAGTGGTGTTTTTAATTTTTAATAGTTAAATTTTTTGATGCCTTTATTTTAATAGCAAGAAATTTAACACAATGATACCATAAAAAAAAGTAAAAGTAAAGTGTGCTTATTATATACGGCCTGCAGGGCACAGGCATCACCTCAACTATGAGGTGGTTTGGGCCATACTCCACCACGCGGGCCCAGTGCGGATTGGTGGAGGGGTGTTGTAAGTCCGGTGACTAAACCTTACTGTCAGATGTAATCAAGCCTCCATAAGGCATCTGACTAGGCTTTACGACTAGGTATATCAAGCGATATCAGCCGGGACCAAATTTTAACGTGCCTTCCGAAGCACGGAGATACTCGTGTTAAATGTCACTAAATATGGTCGGAATTACCCATCCACTCACACCTGCGGCGTTGGTTGCTTAGCTTTAGTAATCGATACCAAAGCGCCACGGCCACTGTGCTACGAGCACCTCATCTCACCTCATGATGCCATAAATTCTAACTTAATAGCCGCAATCTTAGTAGGGCTCTACAATAATGACTTAGTAAGAAACAAATGGTAAAATATCACTTATGGAAGTTTTGCATGAGTGTCTATTTCTATAATTCTATGCCTTTTCTTTCACCTTTATGGACTTGTTCACGAGCTGTATGTAGATGCGTTGTAAACGTATCGACGCAGTGAAGAGCTGTTTTCGACCTCATTGGCACTAGACATTTTTTAAACGGCCTTCGAGATGGTGATAGTTATTTGTGTTTTTTTCTTTGTATGCAGATATTGTATACGTGGAATTTTCCACGAGTGTTTGTTATTTTTTAGTCTGGAGTTGTCCTACTACAGGCCAAAGGTCTTTTTTTAACTCCTTTGTTTTATATGCCCTAACTAATCCTGGGTTGACCAACTTGTCTTTATAGACCTATTATCTTTCTTCTGGATGGAGTGGCAGGGCAAAGCCATATTTTGGGGATGTCTTAGGTGCTCGGAAAGGGCCTACTATATACTGAATAAATGACTTTGACTTTGGGTAATCCCTTAACCAGCTTTCAGGTCTAGTGATTTGCGCTCCCGAATACAGGTGCTATTTTCGAAATTAAAGAATATTTCAATATTTCTGAAAATGCAAGGATTGAGGTATAATTAAGGCTAACTTGAATACCTATTGAGTATACCTACTGGTGCTCGTATAATTCCAATCTGTGTTGTGTGCCCAAATCATTAAAAAAAAAACCTAGTTAGTCGTGAGTTATAATCGAATTAATTGAATAGAAGATGCACTGCTCTTGATTTGTAAATGTCTTATGTACATTATTTAAATATGTCTATCTTTTATAAATTATTAAGTTGCGTTAGGTAATTTAATAGGTGTGATTGTACGAAGAATGTGTTTACTTATAAAGAGATGAAGTGACCTCTTTAGATATATCCTACAAACATGGTCAACCTACTTTTATATTAACAGATAACTTAGCTTCTAATTAGAATCTACCATCGGTAGTATACCATCAATACTTATAATATGTAAACACCTAAATAAGGCCGTGGAATTTGCAGATCGTATCGATATTTAAGGAGCGGCCTGCCGTACCTTCCTATTTCAGTGTTTACGTAGTACCTGTATAATCAGTAATGTATCGTACCACCAGTGCCGTTTTTGCCACTCCCAGTATCTTGGTATTAGAACTGAGAGTACTCTACTCCACTGAAATTAAAGAAAGTAGGTAATTCATTTTTGGGGAAATGTATAAAAATCTTTAATAAACTCTTGTTGACTTGCCTGTTTATAAGTTAAAAAACCACATTAAAAATCCTTGAAAAAGGATATTACAAAGTTGAAGTATACTTGAACGACAAGGGTGCTTGGACTTAATGACCTGCCTAGCTCGCACTTACACTATCTTGTAATTGTATTTCCTGTAATAAAATTAGGCTGACAAAGGTGACCAAGTTTGTTGAGTCGCTTCTTCTCATCCCAGCCGATATGTAGCACCGAAGCGGTGGTACAGAAAAAAATTGGACATGTAAAAATGCTATTGATGGCCAATTTGCAGAAATAAATGACTTTGACTTTGCCTAGCTCTATTCAGTACCTAAGCAGTGTTGTTTTCACGATGATCTAAAGATCATCGTGAAAACAACACTGCAGCAGCCAACCTTTTTCAACCTTTTTTTGTTCTCTGTATAAATACAGAGAACAAAAAAAGGTTGACTGCTGAAAGCTCTTGTATTTAGGCACTATTGTGATATTCAACGCGATGTTTTCAAATACCGCCACACAATTGGTAAAAGGTTTAATTATAGATATATATATATATATATATATATATATATATAAATAAAGTTTAAAAATAAATAGTCACTCACTTACGAATTTATTTTACGTCAATAAATAATCTGCGTCAGTGCAATCAGAAATTTTAAATAACAATTACATATCTCTGGATTTTTTGGGACCGTATACATTTTGACAAGTCCAGAGTGACCAATTCACGACTCACGGATTTGATGCGAGACTTTGACTATTATCTCGAGTATTCCTCATTCATACATTACGCAACAATTATAAAATAATTTATGCACCGTTTCCTCGTCGATACGATTAGAAGGTCGAGTATCGTTACATCCTGTTTAATTATTATTGTCATGTAATTAACATCTTGAACATTCGTCATTTAACCTTATCCATTTATTGGTTTTGTATTTACAAGTAATTGCTATTCCACTAACAAAAACATACTTAGATAAATATTAACTTGCTATTGTTATAGAGAAAAATAAATACTATCATTTACCTTTCTCTAACAATAGATAGAATTAGGGCAGTAGCAGATGCAAGACAATGTTCAACATATCAATGAACGAAATAGTTGCATCAGACATAAGACAAAGGAAAGAATAAAATAAATATTCACCATGTTGCCTATTGCAGTCCACTGCTCCCCCAAAGAGCGCCAAAGAGCAGTTCTTGCTTTTTTCATCCAGCCACTGCCAGCCAAACAAATATTATTCAATTACAATAAGTCGATCCATTTACCATTTAACTTAGTAACTTGTTTTAATTTAAACATTTATCGACTACGACTTTTGGTACAAGTAGGTATAATGCGTTACAGAAATACATTTAGCATGTGTGAAAAACTTAATTTACTTTGTATTCAACCGTATTTACGTCCATACACGTCTAACATAATGCAGTTTACCGATAATTGTTACAAGCTAATTTCACTGTCGACTGTACAACATTTTAGAGCCTTTGAGAGAGTCGATTGGCCGATTAACGTGTGTATCGTTAAATTGCCTCCTCGTGGAAATGCGCGTACGCATCTGATCTACAGTTAAGATGCTTAGAGTAGGCTCTAAACTGCCTTAAGGTCGAGGACACCGCGCAACACAACCACGAGTCATGCCTAGCTTGAGTGAGAGAGCGCGGTTATTTAGTTGCGGTAATCGGACAAAACCCTTCCCTGTAGGCGACTATTGCCCAAATGGTATAAAGCGAGGATACGTGGCAAGTGGAGCTTAATATACCTTCTATGAGAACGTCATCTTACAGAAGGAAGCGGCGGAGAGGTAGCGAAAGGTTTATTTTATTCTGTGGCGAAAGACCTCAGCTGGCGCCCCGATGATATGCTGCCGACGCCATGGACACCGCAGAAGGCTTTTGGGCCTTCATTTGCTCGTTCTCGATGGGCCTCGGACGACCGACACGAGGGTTATCCAAATATTCCAAACAACACTCACACAACATGTGTTCGGAATTGTTTTGCCATATTTGAGGAAACCCACTGAATCTTTTACTTCTATTGTGGTCATTCGCAGGTGCGCGTACAAACTCCCTTTATGGCGATTCAATTAAATCGCTTTTGACCGATGCTGTGAGGAATCACCAACTCCGCGTATAGCCCTTAACGCAAAGAGATAGAGTTTACTTTCCGTTGAAAAATATCACATCTTTGCCTGTAGAAACAGTAGGTCGTTAAACCCAACATGGAGTTAGTCCGACCTAGAAAGGGCCCGCCTTTAATTGTGTCCAATAGCCATAATGGACGTTGGGAATTTCACAATTACGTTAGAAAGTCATATGTTCTAGGAAAATAATAGTGTCGTCTTCAGTAAATTACTTCAGCTCCTCACTGCAGCTATTGCAGGAACGGTAGTCTTATCTTGTGAAAACCATTTTTGTCGTCCACAAAACCTAATTTCTGATTAATTTAGTTGCATTCATTATACCTCATTCAAGACATACATAGTTGTGTAGGAGAGCTATGTCTTATTGGTATTTTATTTGATTTACTGCGTCGCCAATTGCGCGCATCGTTCGGTGTGAATCAGCTACTCACTGAATGAGTCCGCAAGCAAAACCCCGCCAACTTTACATTACGATTCTGCACTTTGGATGTTACAAGCTGCATGTGACTATGTACCATCCATTCAAAATTATAAAAAGCAAACTGGAAGTACCTACACAGTTACCCGTTTACTGTTTGCCCAATGGGGGTATGACCTCAGACTTAATGACCTATCGTTACTTAACCTGTCAGGCCAAGGTCAAGAGACACAATAAAAAATCTATTATGCGCTCCAACCGGTGGGGCAATTGAAGCTTGATAGGTTAAGAATAAGTAGTGTACCTACAAATTTATGTTTTTGGTTACTTTTTGACTCCCTATATCCACAACGATGCGTGTTTCGTCATAATCACCAAGTTGATCGACGGCTGCCCAATTCCGAGCGGAGGGCGCGGTTTTTTTACGTACGCACCTTTTTACAGGTTTTGAAACTGGCTCTGACAAAGATTGACTACCGCACTCAGAGATGTCACTTTACTTCAATGGTTACATAAGCAGAATTTGTAATACTTAAGTAGTTACGAAATACTTACACTTTTATTGAATTAACAAAAATGTTAATCTACAATTTATTGTTAAATGATGTTCCGGAGTGCACCATATAGTATCTCTAGACTTACTATCAGAAATGTGACACAATATATTTGTAAACTATCGTACATAACATACAAAAATATAGTTATTTATTAACCTTTGCTTGAAGTTTCTTTAAGTGTATGAAATCTTATCTTTTCTACACTACAACACAACAATCAGATATGGGTAGGATAGCGGTTCGGATGTGGCATAGTTTGAAGTAAAATTAACACTTTTAGCAAGAACATTAAAGGACACGACGCTTTGAAGAGTACAGTTGTGTCCACTTTGCGGATAACAGATAATATGTAATGGAGCCTACTCTAAATGTCTTACTGTACTTATGTACTACATAAATATACTTAAGAGTAGTATTAAAAGTTTGTCAAAATATTATACCCCGTTATGCAGAAACATCTAAAGACTAGGTTTGAACTAGGACTAAATATTAGCCAAACAAATTGAAATGTTGACAAACACGACATGTCTCAATGTATGTCACATACATTGTAAATTGGATTGGCTAATCTTTAGCCGTGACTTCTTAATCTACTTTTTTTGGAATAATAAAGACTAGGTCTTCTCAAATTCATCATGTCACCCCATTTCAACATTACATAATATACATACAGCTCCTACTAAGTTTTCCTAAGTTATATATGAACTAAATATCCTCTAACCACGCTGTACATTACTTATTGCACAATCATTATTACCTCCTACAAAACAACTCATAATTTGTAAAGAAATGATAGACCCCTTCTGAACAACTGCATAATCTTTATCGCGCCAGCCTTAGGCATTGCAGGTCCTTCCAGTTTTTCTCTAAAACGCTTTGACTTGCCGCACCGGCTATCCTACTGGAGATAAAGGAATGTTGGGATTGAAGACGATATAAATTAGGGCTCTAAATACCACTTTTATATAAAGCGAGTATTTCGAATAAAGAAAATCGGAATGACCCTAATTGTTAAGAAGGATGAGGCATTTAAAATTTCTAGGAACTATACAGTCGGTACCCTTTTTGTTCTGACTGGTGAATGACCGTCCTTTGACAAATTACTTTCTTACAGCGATAACTACAATATTATGCATGTTTTTTTACATTGACCCCAGTGCAGCGGTGCAAAATTGCTAAAGTTGGGGATAATAAAATTGACATTTAATTCAGCGCCGCAGTGTTTGCGTACCAAATTAATATTATGTAAAATATTTTAACAGCCGATTTAAGCCAGAGAAAAAACACTTGAGGAATTTCATCTTGTCACGTGATGTCCTCGGTAGCTTAGTTGTTAAAGCAATCGCCCGGCATGCGATGGGACGTGGGTTCGAGTCCCACCTGAGGTCGATGATTTTTTTCAAGTGTTATTTATCTTCGATTTAAGCCCATCAAACTTCTCATAATCGTGTAATTACCATTAATCATACGCACTGCTTATTAACAAATTGTATGTCAAAACTGATGACTTAATTTAAAAAGCGATCTGAACATCCCGAGATTTCTGAAAATAATGTACATAATTGCAGAGAAAGTACTCGAATTACTTGCAGTTTACTAAGAATGCAAGTAGGTAGGTATAGCAACAATAGGCTATATCTTTGTTTCTCTTTCACACATTGGCCTAACAATGTAGACTACAATTGGCAACAAAACGCAGAAATGGAATTTGCGAGAAGAGAAAGGTTCATATTGCCACTTCAACACATCAACATGTCGGGTTTTGTGATTGATGAAATTCCGCTTGCGAAATAACTCAGAAAAATAAAATGTAGTTCTTTATATCGTCTCAGCTCTGATATATTATGATAGGAGTGATAGGTACGATAAGTTAATATTAAAAAAATAAAATTAAAATAAAGATGATTTGTGCAATCAACCCTGGCACAATTTATCGCGTGGAAGAAAAGACTATTAATATTCATACAAGAGGGATAAAACAAACATCAACTTAAAGTATTTGAAACTGGAAACAGGGATGAATGGAAAGCAATGTATTTATATCCATACTAAATTTAGGTGGTCTTTGAAAGCAACAATTATTGAGATTATAAAGAAATGATGGGTGAATATAAATAAAACTATTATCTAATCTACTACAAAACCTTAAATTTTCCTCAATTAATATTGAACATGGTCGAGGATTTTGACTCAAGTGATTGCATTTGCAATAATATTAGAGAAGATACATTTGAGTCTAGAAAACATTTCGTAGAAAAATGCATCGCGTTATTAGAAGATAATATTCACTACCTAATTATATAATTTTGGTAGCATGTCTGTGTATAATATTAGGAATGTTATTTCATACACTATTATATTTAAATACAGGTACTGTTATTATGGATATAATTGCACATGCAAAATAACCCAAAGGTGAAGTAAGTAACAGACACTTGTGTAAAAACAAACTTTACTAGCAAAACAAATGACTACTTACGAACGAGTACATAAATGTAAATATCAATTAGCTGCCGTTTCTCCAAATAAGTGATTGTGTTAAATGTGATAACAGCAAAGAGATTTAAAGCAAATAGAAAGGTATAAGTGACGTTGGTTTGTAGGAAAGCTAGACATTGAGAAAGGCAATGTTTGAATAAAAATAATTTAAAAATTATAATGGAGGCTTTACAGTTTCAAAACACATTAATAAAACACATAAAAATACGATTTACTCCGCAATGCTTAAAAACGTATGAGATAGCACTTGTTATTTCATATCAAAAGAGTTGTAAGTTAGTCTTAACATATAGTGAGTTTCATTTTAACATTTGTAAATTATAGTACTCGTACTTGGTCGGTGTTTTTTAGTCTTTTTATTAACCTCTACAGTTTTCTTTTCTTAAAAACACACGACGTGTATTCAATGTTTGGTCACGAATATTTCATTAATGCAATTTTCAATAACCTACTTTAATACCAGATTTACAAACCATCACTATCTTTCACGAGTGCGTTGATTCGGTCATTACTAACATCGAGTGCATCGGATGCGTTAATCCGCGCATCTTACCCACTTTCACTGCGCTGGCGCACGGTGATACATCGAGAGCCGCCACGATGGAGATGAATACAGTAGGCTCAATTACTCCATAAGGACCGTGTTTTTGATAAATACATAATTCCATTTCATTTTTAGCGATACATTTTGGATTCTCACCTAATTTCATGTCGTGTATTTGGTTAATATTATTAGATTAGTCAATATATTTTTTTGACTCAAACGCAATGGGCTTAGCGTTACAGTGGTGTAGTTGGACAAAATATACTACTCTGTCAAGAAAGTACCGGGAAAAGATTAATAATACACAAAATGTAAGTTATTCATACAAATTTATTTTATCACCTTCAAAGTATGCTCCTTCAGAAGGAATAATCCAATCATCAAAACATTTTTAAACGCTTTTTCTGGAATCGAGTTCAGTTCTCGCCGCGAATTCTCCTTTATGTCTTCTACCGAATGAAACCGGGTGCCACGAAGTGGTAATTTGAGTTTAGGAAAAAGAAAGAAGTCGGCTGGAGCCATATCTGGTGAATAAGGTGGCTGCTCGATGGTATTTGTTAAGTTTTTGGTCAAAAATTCGTTCACAATGACGGCCTTGTGGGAAGGCGCATTATCGTGGTGCAAAAACCAAGAATTTTCATTCCACAAATCGGGCCCTTTTCGTCTAATTTGCTCTCTTAAACGCCGCATAACGCTTAAATAATAGTCTTTATTTATCCTTTTAAACTTTCATGGTCACTAACATTAGAATAGTTTGTTACGGGATTGCTACCATGTACCTTATTTTTGAGTCTCAAAAATTTTTGGGAACTCAAAAATAAGGTACATGGTAGCAATCCCGTAACAAACTATTCTAATCTTTATTTATCGTTTGACCTTCTGGCAAGAATTCTGAGTGCACAACACTGCGACAGTCAAAGAAAACAGTCAACATGACTTTGACTTTCGATCGAGTTTGGCGCGGTTTCTTTGGTTTCGGTTCAGTTGGCAGGCGCCACTCCGAAGCTTGTTGACTAGTTTGCATGTCAAACTCGTAAACCCACGTCTCGTCACCAAAAGCGTTTCATCAATGTTGGGTCGGAATTGACTCGTTCTATCATTTCCTCAGTGACTCTTTTGCGATTGAGTTTTTGGAAAAAAATCAGGGCTTTTGGGACTAGCCCACCGGTAACATGTTTCATACCCATTTGATTATTTACAATGGTACGAATCGACTCGTGTGACACAGAAAGTTCGGCGGCTAGCTCTCCAAACTTGAATAAGGATTTTCAGTCACTATTTCCTTCACTTTTGCGATGTTATCTTCAGTAGCAGACGTTGATGGCCTATCAGAGCGAGGCAAATCTTCCATAACATCTCGACCGCTTTTGAACGCTGTGTAGCACTCATAAACACGTGTTTTTGATAAAATCGATTTTATCGATTTTTAGAGACTCCGAACACGAAATCCCATTGGCGATGCAAAATTTAAGACAAACTCTTTGTTCGATGTTTTTGTCCTTTATGAAATTCGAAATACACACTAGATATGGTATAACTAAAAACAATACTGTATTTAATCTAATTATCAGATGTAACTTAAACTCCGCGCCAAAATAGAAAACAGTTGTGCCAATCTAACAACAACAAAAAAATATAATTTTGAATTTGGATCCATAAACAAATCATCAATTCCCGAAACTTTTTTGACAGAATGTATACTTTATCAAAAAATGTAATAGGTTTGAAACATAAAACATAAAAACCAATTTATTTGTGTAAATAGTTCGTAATTATTAAGGACTTTACTCGTCCCGATTTTGTTTTGGCCATACTATTATTGAAACACTGTCAATTATAACTTTATCACTGTCGTACTGTGAGACGTCACCGGTAAGATTCATCTATTACCTTTATACAAAGAGAATCGAATAGCAGAAGGCAAGTGTACCTACTGCATCTCTAGCGGTTGTGAACACATCGAGACGGCAATTGTTATTTTAATTAGCCTTATTTTGAGGCAATTAGACGCTTTCGTAGTGGACACTGTATTTAAATTCTAGCAATAGAGATGCATATTATGTTAATTTGAATGCTGATGGGTGAGACTCAACATCGACAGACGACTACAAATAAAGTAAATTAGACATACTTATGACAGAACTTGATTTTCTATTGTGACAACGGCGATTCTAGATAGACTTCGACTAAAATCTGACAACATAAAGTTATCGACATTCAGACGTGTTTTTTACATACAAATCACAGAACAATGTTTTTAATATCGTTATCGCATAACAATTTACATTTAAATTTTATGGTTGCTTATCATAATGATCAGGTTATCACTATGCTTGTCATTTCATCTAAAGCCTGACTAACACATGACTGAATTTCAGGAGTTTTTTTTTTCGAGCCACGTGCTTTTCAATCAGGCATTATGTGATTATGTACCTACATTAATAGTGGTTACTATACAGATACCCAAAGGTTTTATGTCTGCATTTCTGCTTGACACTATTTTTGACACCCTGTTTAAATTATGAGTAATACACCACCATTTGATCGGTTATGCATATAATGATATGCATAACGTAATGACGTTTCTTATTTACAGATGCCGCAAGAAGCAGCAGCGCAACGCCCAGCCATATGGCTCATCTGATAAAAGACTATGGCAATTTAAGGTACCTACTTATAAAAAATAAAAATACATAATACGGTGAATAATTTGGCCTTCTTAAGAGATTTCTTTATAACTTGGGGAGGTTTTTGCCTGCCAGTAACTGGAACAATCCTCCCCAAGTTTCTAAAGACGAAGGCTTTAAAAAAAACGGCAAAGTTTTTAGGATCTATAAAGCATTCCCTTTCTATGACATCAATAGAGAATATAACCACAGAAGTCAGAACACGAAAAGAGGTTCCTTATGTGAAAAATACTTCATGTTCTGTGGTAAACGTCTATTGGCTAAAAAACACAAAAGTTTATTACAAGTTGTAATTCTTTCTTACCTAGCCTTCACGAATTAATATTTCCACTTGAATTTCTAGAACATATCCGTTAGGCTGTATATGACTACTCTTAAGGCAAATAAAATGTAGGTACGTTGAACGTTAAGCTTTTTAGCATAATGAAATTACACTTAAATTATTAAGTATCATGATATCCATCAAAAATTTGCATGAAACAAGCCTCAAAACATTTTACGAGCGTTTCAACACGCACTTGACCACTATTTTACTCGCTTACTACTTCAAATAACTGGTCTTAGAATACCTTGACCTTATCATAATATGATTATATACCCAACAATATTAATTTGTTTTTTATTATGATCAAATCGATTTATAAATCATATAAAAATGAATATGACAGAACCATTATGAGAAAAGAAAATTACCAAGAGCAGATACTTAAAAAGCGTCCGGCGCACCCTAAACAAGGTTACTATCATTAATGGCCACTCATTGGCCATGATCATAAATCATGAGATCATCAGTAGTACCTACCAGTAGTAACTACAGTCCATTGATCACAGGAGCTGGTTTAGAGGCCTATTACAGAATTTTGACAGTTTTGCGGTTATTTAGTCATTCAAAAGATAAATATCTCAAAAGTCAAACATTTAATATGTCATTATTGCAAAAGCGTTGTTTAGAAAAGTGAAATAACTAAATTGCTTTATCTTAAAAGTAAAAAAAAAGATACTTGTATCTTTACAAATTTTATAAATAATAGCAGCCTCTCATTTTTAATTTATGTAATCACCAAACCACATAACGTTAAATATTTTGTTACAGGCGTCCTAAAAGCTTTATTATACCACGTGTACTTAGTGAACGAAAGGGTAAAAAACTGAAGAAGGATGTATTCCTTGGCCTTGGTATACTGTATGGAAATTTCCCGCGTCAAACAATTTCCTGTACATTACGTTCAATGATGTTTCTTAGGTTCTTTCGTCGATCATTTGTTTTTTTTATGTTACCGATTTTTGTGATGATGTTTTTTTTTTTATTTTTGATTATAATGAGGATTGGTGGTTGACCTCTCTTTAAAAAATACATAGTCTGAGAGCATGCCTTAAAGCTATGTACGGACAACAGCACGTCGACCTACCACAAAATGTCAAATTTTCTCATTTGAAAATGAACTCTATATGTCAGGCTTAAAGTTAAAAATCTATTGGAGATTTTTTTACTTTTGGGGTAGGTCGACGTGCTGTTGACTGTACATAAACTATTGTCTTTTAGATTCCGTAATATCATTTTGATGATATACAAATTTAGTAAAAGATTCTAATATACGAAGGAAAGCGAAGCGAAGCGAAGGAAGAAAGGCGAAGTAAAACACTAATAAACTTACAAAAATCTGCCCACGTTAGTCAAAAACCTGCTATGATTCTTCTGCGTCCACCTTGGTTCGACGGCTTCCTATGATGTTTTCCAAATCGCTATATCCAATTTCGAACCATTATCCCCTTGTAGCTTATTACTTCAAACATCTTTTGTTTTGTTCGTACACATATAATTAAAACAATACTGCTTAGTTACTGCTTAGGGTTCATGATCAGGGCCATAACCATGAACTCTTAAAACAATCTCAAAGTTGTCAAATCTGTCAATTTTGGTACGTCATTTCATACAAAATTTGACAGAAATGATAATGTTTGACAGATTTGTGATTGTTTTAACAGTTCATGGTTAGGGCCCAGGGCCATAACCATGAACTCTTAAAACAATCTCAAAGTTGTCAAATCTGTCAATTTTGGTACGTCATTTCATACAAAATTTGTCAGAAATGATAATGTTTGACAGATTTGTGATTGTTTTAACAGTTCATGGTTAGGGCCCAGGAACTCAGATACTCAAAACTTCTTTTCTGATTCTCCATTCCGTATTAAAAAAAAAACACAACGTGTTTTGATTGTCTTTTATTTTTGAGCTCTATTGGCTCGACTTACATCAATACTTGTAATTGTTACTTGTCGTTAAGTGTCAACTGAGATAACTTATAAGTTATTTTTATTCAGAACTTGCTCAATACGAAACAAGTAAAAAGTATTTATTTAGCTTTGTCCTGTCAATTCGAATGTTGTTTAAGCCTGGGAACGTAAGAACTAAAATGAGGAAGGCGTGTGGCCGAATGAAATATTTTTTCAGTTTTACCAACATCGAAATCTAAATAGAACATATAGTTACAATATAGCTGATAAAATATGATTATATGGGTATATTGCCTATGGAAAATCACTTTTTAATCCTCTATCAGAACCTGTTCAAAATTTTTATTAGTTTTCGACCTTAAGATAAGGGATTAAGGCAGGGGTATGCGGTGCATATAGGCAAATAGACAGTGCCTACCTGATAAATGAAATATAGTATGCAGTAGGTACCTACATATATATGTCATTGAAGAAAACCACAAATTTTCAGCAATAAAGCACATTAGCAAGTATCTACTGCCTACCTCGAAATAAAGCCAATGCAGCGTACATTGGATTAAGGAACGAGATATGATGTCTAGTAAATCGACAGAGGTTCCAATACGAAAGTTAAATTCATAATCATATGTATTCCAGAATCAAAATCACAGCAATGAATCAGCAATATAAGAACTTAAACATACATTTTTTAACTACAGTACCAATTATGATTAAGTTTATTTTCATAAAAATCTGAATTAATTTCAGCTTAAATGTCTCGTCATATATGTAGTAAATGACTTTGCAGACGTAATACGTAACTACAATCCTGAAGACAAGGACCAAGTCGCGGGCAACACAGTTGGTAATAATTACTTCTAATAAGGCTTACTATAGTAGTGTAGTAATGACATAGATTTACAAAATATGCTGTCGAGTTCAGCGTAGTATAAGCTTCTAAAAATCCTTGACATACTAAACCAATATAATCAGACTTCTCACGTGATTCTCATCGTACCTAATGTAAGTTTAAAAGTGATTTTTATACATTTTTTTAAGTTTTGCAGATTCTATAGAATTCGTTCCCAAGTATACTTGGGAACGAATTTTAGAACGGATGGGAATAAGCCCCGTGTTGTGTGTGTTTGTGTAAAACTATATAAATATGTGAATCAAAATACAAACTCTGAAATTTCGTAAATGTTACGATGGTTATATAAGAAAAAAAGTTAACGCATTTATATTAATTAAAATAAACGCACTTTCACTCCTTAAAATAACTTTCTTCGGTAAATTGAACTCGATTGTTACCTCAGAATATGACTTTTGATAATAAGATTGGTGCCGGCTTTCTAGGCCTTAAAAATAAAGGCTGCTTCACAATTGTTTCGTTTAAATAATGAACTTTAGATAAGTATTAGGGTCACAATCAGAATGTTCAGAAAAAATATTTTAATCACACTGGCCATTTATATTTTTTTAGAAAATGCATGGCACAAAAAATATATCAGTGATTCAATTAAAAACAAAAAGTTATTTTCTAATTTGCCCTCCTATAACCAATACCTACCTTTTATTTAATGATTTCGTTTAATATTATGTAGGCATCTTTATTAATTAAAGAGTTGATGTCGAGTCGAAAGTCGAAAGGTGGCACTGACCACTGCGTTTAACAAATTCACTTAATTTGTTAACCACACCGGCTTTACCCATTTCGTTATGAAACATTAACGTTGCTAATAAAACAACAATATTCATTACTGCTAAAAGTAAAGACCATTAATAACATAAGTATTATTCCAAAAAGCGCGTATATTTTGTAAAACGGTTTAAGCAGTAGGTGCACCAAAACTTTCTATTATCTGAAAGTGAATATTTGACAACTACATATTTGTAGGTTTCTTTAAAAAATATGATATACAATTCTGTTGATGCTTATGTCTTTTTTGTAGCTTTTGTAGGTATGTCGGCACCATTCCATAGTATTGTTATACGAGTATAAATATGCGTCATTGTATTATCAATTGGCGTCATTGGGGATCGTCATGATCTCGAAGTAAAGAATTAACAATAAATTTAAAATATTTTAAACAAAAAAAACTGCGAGATGCTTTCTTGCCCTCTTGATGCATGAATACGGATTTATTTATGGAGTTTATTATATAGCAGGTGGTTTTTAGTTTAAGTTATTTTTTTTTTGCATTATTAGAAATTTTAATAAATAAATAGTTCCAAAAAAAATTATTTCTGAAATAACTTATTGAACTCCGAACCTTTTTCGTTTAAGAAAAAGTAAATTCAATGTATTATTAAGGTTATGGTTGATACAGCGATGTTTTAATTTAAGTCTTTGAAATAAAAAAAAGTGAATCAAATAAAGTAATCCTCAGGACTCTGGAGCTCAAATGCAACGTCTTTTTGTATGTGACCGGCACAAAATTCGTTAATACTGATATTTTGTATATCTGGCATACAAAATAAAATATCAGCATTTACGAATTCTTAGTTTTGTTAAGATTTTTTCTTTTTGTATGTTTTGAGAAACCTTGACGATAGAAAAAGCTTCATAATAGATCGGTCTTTACAATAGAGTCAAAGAATAAAACCATTAATACAAACCCCCTTTTTCATATATTTTTTAAACTTTTTGATTTCATATTTGGCATGGTATCCCCAAAAATTATATTATCTGTAATAATAAATACTAAACGACAGAAAAACGCGATAAAAGATCACTTACCTACTAATACAGGGTGTACAAAAGAATGGGACACTCCTTAAAACCACGTGATCAGCAGGTCATATACAACAACTTTTCCTATGGGAGCAACATCTAAATCGTGATTTTATTTTCAGATGCTCCATACATTATCATCAAGGTATGCGAGTAAGTTTGTATGGTACAACATATGTACAACAATGCATAAGCATTGTTGTACATTCAAAAAAAGGGTATGTGTAACAAATTAATACGTTTTGAGCTATATTTTATGCTAACTAAAAATAAATCAAAGTCTTCCTCGTTCTACGCGTGACCCTGAAACGAAGAATAGTTTTGTAAACGTTCTAACATTATGTTTGTATTATGTCTAAGTCATTCTAATATTTGTCTGGTCTTTAGGTAAGTAACACACGTTGTTTCTTATGAATATTATGATACCTACATTTTGAAATACAAATATTTTAAATATTATATTCTCTCAAAAACTTTACGGCTCCATAACTTACTAGGTTCTGCCAGTGACTTTGTCTAAAAACAAAAACACATTTCAGTCAATTCCGTTCAAACGTCACAGCGTAATGCGTAAGAAACATACATTAACGTTCTTTTATATATATTATTTTATACACTATTACCAGTAAGATTTGACGTACGAACTATCATTCCTTTATTCCATGCA
Source organism: Anania fuscalis (assembly GCA_950371115.1). Classification (NCBI taxonomy): domain Eukaryota; kingdom Metazoa; phylum Arthropoda; class Insecta; order Lepidoptera; family Crambidae; genus Anania; species Anania fuscalis. The sequence continues at coordinate 5,671,330 of OX493337.1, forward strand.
TAGACAGGTGCCTTTTTTATCTACGGGAAATGCTATTACGCATACAGCCACGGGGCCCGGGGGCAGCTAATAAGTGGGATTCCGGAGCTCAAAGAGAGGCCTGATAGACTTGAACTGAACTTTCGGAACACATTTGCAAACGTGAAGAAAATGTACGTATTTCTCCGTTTCTCACCTGTTTCTTGCAACCTTCTCACTATTCGTGACATGTATGCGAGAGTAGCCACGAGACGTTCTAATACATCATCACTATCAACTCAGGCGTATCTCGAATGTGACCTTAGCTCGGAGTACGCGATTTGGGTGCTAATTGCTAATTTAAGTCTGTCCCTTTCACACGTTGAGACTTTGGACCAGTCCAAGAAAGGTTAGAACAACATAGATTGTTTTACTGTCGGTGTAGTTGAGAAATTAACAATTAAGATTCTTGACGTCAACTATTTCAATTACAGGTGACCTTAAGCTACTATGCCTGAAGGGTCTCATATTCGATACTTGGTGATACCAGTTCAGCAACGAACTTTTCTTCATTGGCTCGGGTCTGGAAGTGCAGGAAGATGCCCCTGGCAATATTTACTGTATAGTACTTATCTCGTATGCCGTGTGGCAACGGCCGTAAAGAATGGCCTTCCATACCGCCAACAGGAGGCGTGTCGTAGGAGGCGACTAAATCCTGTAGCTCGAGAAGGGGAGCAGCGTCTGCGTGCGAAATAATAAAAAAACTGCGCTCGCCAACCCGCCTGCCAAGCGTGGCGAGTATGGCAAAAGCCCCCCGATGACAGAAGTCACTGGGGGAGGCCTATATTCAGCAGTGGACGTCCTGCGGCTGAAATGATGATGATTTATGTAACAAACACAAGGATGTAATTTCCTTACTGACAAGATCGAGACAATAAATATTGAACTACATCACATCCAAAGTAGCTACAGCATTTATAGAAATTAGAAACAACGATGGTACCACAACACCCAGACCCGAGACAATAAAATTATAGAAAAGTTTGTTTTCTACATTGACCAGCCGGGAATCAAACCCGGGACCTCAGAGATGGCGACGCAAAGTCAAGCGTGCTCGCCTCTCAGCTACGGTGGTCGTCAATGAAAAAAATTGTACGGTCGTTGTGTTTTATTTCTACAACACAAGTGCTTTAACTTTATGTTGTATGGGCAATTTATGTGATGCTGCCTAATATATTGACAACACTAAATAATAAATCTGAAGAATACCTTAATTGTGAAAAAATTGTATAAGAGAACTGTATGTATACACGTTCTTCGATATTATACAGTTTGTTATGTAAATATTATATTTCTTCACATCACATCACTTACATTTAAATTGATATCATCCTTTTAATTTTATTAAAAAATCATAATTCTTATAAACCTATTTGTATGAAAATATTTTTTCCAAAAATGATGATATTATATTTACAATTCACCATAGATTTATTACATAATTATGTTAACATAGGCTTGTTTAGGCTTGATATACCATTTACCTAACACCCTGTATACGATAGTTATTCTCAGACAGCAATCCATTGGCGTCGTGATCACATAGGTACCCATAACTTTAACTTAACCTTGCCTAAAACGAATTTTACACAAAATACATGTTATTTTAAAAGCACCACACATTAGTTACATACAAGATACTGTAATATTACCAAGCAAAGGTTAGGTAATCGCATATATTCTGGTCACGCGTGACATTGTTTGCAAAACTACAAGACAAATTGGGAAAGATCGGGTTTCATAGAGAAATAATGCAGTTTCAGTTGGCTTTCAAATGTTAGAGGTGATACATAAAGGTTTTAAGAATCTTTCAAAAGAGTAGACAATTTCGAAGTTGGTTGGTGGAATTATTTTTTCCAAGGATATTCTCTAAAAAATAATTTGTGTTTAAAATTAAACAGGCTAACTAAAATGCTTAAAAAGCTTTTTACAGGTAAAAGAAGCGGTCGGAGTTCGGACGGACAGACAGCACGTAGGCTTGGTAACAGATTTCTGTTAGCAACTTTTAGTTAATTGCCTTAAACAACGTTAGGTCTCAACTTGATAGGTTCATAGACCACCAAATAACAGAACAATAAAGAAATCCAGGCCATCTCAATCATCAGAGGCACACCGTCGAAGAATATAGCCTGTGCGATTGTCAGAATTTGATCTCTCGACCTTCTTGTTGGCCATTATTGCATAACACCATTCTACAGTCATGTGACTCGATCATACATTTCATGTGATCTCCATTGACCTCCCAACCCCTTTATCATAGCTTTAGGGAAAGCGCACATTATGGTGTTTAGTTATTATTATTTATGTTATGATTGATATATGTATTTAAAAATGCAACAACAACTACTTAGTACTTGAAATAACAACAAATCTAGGTAACAATCGATATATCTATCTATTTCAATCTATTCAACCTATTGCAGTCTACTGCTGGACGTAAGCCTTCGCAATATATAGAGCGCCAATGAGCACGATCTTTTTTCATCCATCCACTGCCGGCATCTTCCTAAGGTCGTCGGTCCATCGGGCTGGGGGGCGTTCTACACTACGTTTGCCAAGCAAGGCGTGGTCTCCACTCGAGAACCCGTTTTTTCCACCTTTCCACTCCACTGCAACTGCTTGCTACATTTTTGGACTATGTCCGTTACTTTGGTCTTCTGCCTGATGATTTCGTACTCGATATGTAGCCCAATGTAAAGACCTGAGTTCTGTTTACAGGAGTTACTGAAGGAGGTTAGACGGCAGTCGCTAGAATTGTAATAATCCGAATTTACAAATCTAGGACCTTATTCAAGAATACTAATTAAACTAAGCGCTGGAAAGAAAAAGAACGAATAAATAAGCACTAACTTCTGTGTCCACTAATGAACACAGCTCCAAGCCACAGCGCCCAACTTTCTTTCATTTTGCAAGTCTCTTGCAACGGAAATTCATAGAACATCAGCCAATATTGGCGCACCACGATTCCCAATGAGGAAGCACAGGCAAAGCTAATCACAGAGGGCGCCAGCGTGTTTGGTCTTATGTCTTATCAACCAATGTTTGTCTTGGTACGGACATGTGATAAGAAGGGAAGGGGGTCATGTTACAAGGAGAGTGATGGGTATGAGTATTGATGGATGGAGGGGTAGAAGACCACCTAAGAAGAGATAGATGGATTTTGTGGGAGCCGATATGTCTGAGAAGGGAGTAAAGGAATCGATGACAAATGACCAAATTGCATGGGAGAAGAAAACATACTGCGCCGACCCCAGATAACCTGGGAACATGGCAAACGAATGATGAATGCTGCCAGCTTGTATGGTATTGTCAACCCCTTCAAAATACCAATGTAGGTTTTTTTATGCTGCCTAATTTGACACTGTTTAATAACCTATAACAGATATTTGATCAGATCAGTGGCAGCAGGTGGCAAGACCACTGATCAAATAAATCAAACGGGCAAGGCCAAAAATAATGTGAAACCTATTGATGAATGTACTGGGTGTTTGTCTAATGATCTTCACCTAAGGTCGTCCGTCCATCGAGCTGAGGTGACCTGCACTACATTTTCCGAGTCGTGGTCTCCACTCCATAACGTTTACTCCACCTTGGCACCTTATTTACCTGTGTAAAACATAAATAAAAGTATTCTTTAAAATGTGCGCACAGCCTAGAGGATGCGCGAAATGACGACGGTTGGTCCTTATTGCTAAATTACTTCTCTGTTCATTCAATGCGCATGCGCACATCTAGAGCGTTCCTTGTGAGTGTTTCGTGTGTATTTTAGAAACCTAGTTATAACAATTGACGAATAATAAATATGAAATTACAGTTATGGCGACTAGAAAACGGATATACCTACATCCTTCTAACATTAAAAATGCAAAGTTTGTAAGCATGGATGTATTAATGTTTGTTACTCTTTCACGCAATTGAAATTTTGCATACATATAAAGAATGATCTGGATTGACGTATAGAATACTTTTTATCCCGGTGAAATGTTCTTGTGGGATATATTGAATAAACTAAAGACCATGCGAGCGAGTCGCAGGCAACAGCTAATAGTAATACTTATATTACATACATTTAAAGAAAAAATCCATGGCTTAGGCATTATACCTAGATAGCTTAGGTAAAAATGCTGCACACAAACATTTATCCCTTGCAGGATTGGAAAACGCAACCATCTACCACCATACGAGGCGAGCCGTGTTGCAAAAAGAATAACAATTGACGGCAAGCTACAAAAATAACAACTACAAACTAATTTCTTTAGGCTGCGCTGCGATGCGGCCAACCTACAAAGTTTTAATATCTCTTTCAACTGCGCGGCTGCCTGTAGGCTGTAACTTACCTACGACTTGGCGTTCCACGAACAGAGCATTAACCAATTAAAAAGTATCTGTACAATAAATCAACAATAAGCTCGGGACCTGTCGCTGGTCGGTCGTAACTCGTAAGCCGAGTTGATCACCTCGAACCACGTCACAGTCTGATTAGCCTAGACTTGTATTTACTCTGCTATCTATACAGGGTGTCACAAACATTGTATCAATAGGAAATCCCTATGTTTTGTTGGCTAAGAAATAATTTAAGTGAGTACCTTTTATTTTTTATTTGAAAAGAAAAGAAATATTTGTAAAACAATAAATGTTTTTTTTATAAATACCGCTGTTGACTGGAATTCTAGACAGACATCCAGGTATCACGGGAACAGAGATGCAGTAAAAAAAAGGAACTTTATTTCTATGAATCGATTTAAATGCTATCTCGAAAAGTAATGTAACTTTTGATGAGTAACCTACCCAGTAGGATATACTAAATGCATACATACTATAGCATGTAGTATACTTTTACTTTAAAGGACAACCTGTAATAATACTGCATCAGCTTTCGTGTTGCAGTTTTCTTCCAGCACTTGCTTCAAAATAAAGCCCTTTTATCGTTTGTGTAAACATTTTGTTTTTGTTCTTATTTAAATATTATTAATTCATTCTTCGTGACATAAAAAAAACAAAAACAAGCAGAAATCGCGGGACTTAGTGGACACTGCAATACAGTGAATGTAGAGACAGCATTGCATCCAGAGAGATTGGCTCTCTGGATTAACCACCCTGTATTACAGGGCGATTCGTAATTCGATACATTCTTCTCAGGAACTGATAGACGAACTGATAGGGAAGTTTATGTGTAGAATCTAATATAATTCGACAGTATAAGTAGTTTTAAAATAGTTCAAAATTACATAACTTATTTTGGCACTCTTCAAAATAAATCTAATCAGCCCATGCAAACCCGAAGGTTTTAATAGACATCATAGACATTACACTGGTGCATATGACCTACCACCTATGTAACGTATCACTTAGTAAGCAAATAAAGATTTGATTTGAATTTGAAAATAGTCCGGGCGGTAACCACGAACTCTTAAAACAATCTCAAATCTGTCAAACATTATCAAATCTGACAAATTTTGTATGTAATGTCGTACCAAAATTGACAGATTTGACAGCTTTGAGATTGTTTTAAAAGTTCATGGTTACCCCGCAGATCAACTCGATGGTGTCTTATATTGTGTTGACAATATTTTCATCGATACATACTTAAACTTACATACGAGTAGGTCAAAGACTTCCGAAATTTAATTACAAAGTATTAAAAAAGAGTTGTTTGTGGATGCCGCTTCAAACCGACCGATCTGGAAGTCATTGAGAGAGAAGGGAGGTCTATCTTCAGCAGTAAACGTCATATCGCTGAAATGATCATGATTAGGGTAACTTCATTAACAACAATATTATTCGTCCTAGTAACCCTTTCTGCAGGCGGGTAAAAGCTTTTTTTTATTTAAAGATGGTTTTCTTAGATGGCAGAAGTTAATGTTTTTGTAAGTTGGCACCATTTTGGCACCGACTAACTACCTAGGCTGAATATGACGATAAAAAAGAACCGTAGCCAGTTCGTGTGTTAGCACGGTGGTGAGTATGTTATCAATACATTTCATTGAAATTACACAAACATTATGAAAGTCGTCATTGTTTTGCTGTTCAGGTGCGGTTGGCTGTCGCGTTAGCTGATTCCCACGATTAGTCGGCAAAGAGTTTAGCTTTACAATACATTACTTTTACTAGTTCATGTAATTAAATATATACTTTCAGCAACAAAAGATTACTAGTGTAATGTAATAAATATGCTGTCAGCAATAAATCCAGTTTGTATTTTGGCAGGAGCTGATCTGCTTATATTGCCTGAGATTACTTAGTTACAGAGATGTTGGAATAAGTTAGCCTAAAAACTAGACCAAAAATTTGCTTACATTGTAAAACTTTCGGTTCCCCGCGACTTTGTTCGCGATCTTCAATTCGCACCAGAAACCTTGCCGCGCGTGCGCACAACAACTCACTCACTTGCTAGGACAAAAAAAATATGATTTTTATTTGTTTGTTATACACATTTATTATTCTCCTGCGGAATATGTGTCAAGCCATATTATGATAAAACTTAATAACATTTTATTACTTATCACCATAATGTCCTAAATTACACAAGCAGTTAATAAATTATCTGTAACCTTCTTTCGCGACTTAAAAGGTTATATACAGTTAAAAGGTAAATAATTAGCATTTATGTATTAGGGATTATAATAATTTATAATTTATAATTAATAATTTGGAATTTGTTCAAGTGTTCGGTCCGTTGGTATACATTAACTGTCTTATTCAGAGTGCATATAATATAATCATTCGCGTCGCGTGACAATGAACTGAAATGTATTATTATACGTTTTGACCTTTTTAAAGCTGGACGGGCTGGGACTGGAGCACGCTGGACTATAATATGGCGTCGCCATCAGATGGCGACGCCATATTATAGTCCAGTCTTAGAGATTCTCTAAGGTTCCGGGTTCGAACCCCGGTCGGGTCAATTTAGAAAACGAACTTCTCTATATTGTCTCGGGTCTGGGTGTTGTGTTGTGGTACCGTCGCGTTGTTGATTCTGCTTGCTACTTACCTTAGGATCAGAGCAATGTATGTGATGTTGTCCATAATAATATTATAAACTATAGACCACACGAGCTAAGTCTCGGGCAACATCAGGGCGGTAACCACGAGCTCTTAAAACAATCTCAAATCTGGCAAACATTATCAAATCTGTCAAATTTTGTATGAAATGACGTACCAAATTGACAGATTTGACAGCTTTGAGATTGTTTTAAGAGTTCATGGTTACCCCGCGGTCGTAAATATTTCTTCTTTAAGTAGGTATTGTATTTACGAAAGTCTCGCGAGAAGGTATATGTTCCTTGATGATGATGGAACTTGTCGTCTTATTCATTAGCCTTTGTAATTACACAGTTGGGAAAAAGCCTTTCCTATTTAACGTCGCAGCTAGCAGCGCAATGCCGTTTGCATGCGACGGCTATCCTGCACCTTGACTAGATTGTCCTGTCCAGCGGATTCCACGCTACGTCTTCCAAAAATAATAATATAATATAAAAAAAAATATTACTCACACAAGGTTTTTTTTTTACAAGGTACTTAGCTAAGTAATAAATTACAAAAAAAACCTGATTTGTGAGAGTCTGGTGCCTGTCATAGATATGAAATACCTGCTGCTATTACAGGTAGCTGTAGCTTCGAAGAGCATATCGGTTAAGGCTACATGCTATATTTTACTAATCATAGTGGCTGACAAAAAATTAAAATGGGACCCCGGTATCGCTCGTCGAGTGACCGGCAGAATTGTTTTTTTTTATACACATCACAACTTAAGTGTACGTGAATTACAGCCTCTTTGAACCCAAACTACAGAGTACTAGTTATTATTTCTGTTTCCTATCTTTACATATGAAATGATGAACCAGATTAAAATCACTTGCTTTTATGGCAGTACCTTCCTTATTTCATCACGTAACGAAGTGGTTACGTGTTGATCTAAAGCAAAAAGGAAGTCAATTACTTAGTATTAATTTAATTAGTCTATTAAATTGATGGTCTTTTAATTTTACTAGTTACACGATAAACGGAAATTATAAATAAATAATTTTAGACAACATCACATAATTTGCTATGATTCTAAGGTAAGTAGTTAACGATCGAGTCGTCGAATCAACGACGGTTGTACAACAATCTGACCAAAAAATCTAAATTTAAGAAATCTAACCAGAAACCCGGGAAACAAACTCAGAGATGGTGACGCCAAGTCCGACGTATTTTTCTCTCAGCTACTGAGGTCGTGTTTTAGATTATAGATCTTACCTACAAAAAGCTGATCACATAGAAACCTAGGTAGGTACTTATGTTTTGTATCTATGCAATTAAGAAAACAATTGATAGTAGAATTTATTTTCTTCTTTTCACATAATAATAGTATGTTACACAGCCTCTACCTTCAGTATTAGTGCATATTAACTGTTAGTAACTGGAAGTGGTATTGTTTTAAAACTAACATGAAAATGTTGATACCGAGCTGTCCTTAACATTAAAGATTTTTAACCTTATTGAAATAACTGTGAAAAAAAAATTGATAGCAAGAAAATATTTTAAACAAAAAGGGTTTTGGTGTTAATCGATAATGTTTCTCTTATTAAATCAAAAGCCTATTTAGCCACAAACTTTCAGAAATTCTTGTAAGTATTAGGTAATTCTTGTCACTATTAGGTATCGATAGAATACATAATTCGACTTACATCTTAACTTATCCTAATGCTTCCGGTCATGGTCTTTGGTTTAAAAATGAGATGTGCAACTATGATGTAAAATTTTGAAAAATATGATACCTAGTTTAGATAACCATTTTCTGCCTTAATGCTGTTTTTTTTTAATGAAATATGAGATGCTCGATCTCGGTAGTGGCAGCGCCTTCATAGCGATTACCTACTAAACTAAGGCAACCCACGCCGCAGCTATGAGTGGATGGGTAATCTTTGGTGTCTATTCGAATATATTTAGTGACATTTACTAGTCGTCAAGCCTCTCTCTCTCTCTCACTGACTCATAATATGTATACTATACATTAACATTACAGGATTAATTAAATGGTACACAGTGTATATGTATGTATATACCCTTTCATTAATCCACACTACAGACGCCTACTCGTTAAACTCCACAGGACTGTGCGTAGCATGAGCATGGTTGCTATCAAGAATCTGCCAGGCGCATGGTATAGATAGACAGGGTTGAGAAAACCAACCCGCACATTCACGTGATGTGTAGTTAGTTATGTTAGGTTGGTGGTCTTAATAATTTATATCAAGACATTCCACATCTAGGACTAGGATTATGATCAAGAATAAAAAGTACCTACTCTGACTAAACGTGACAAAGCTTGTCCGTTTATTTTGTTTCAGTTAACTGTCCCATAACAAATAATTAACAATTAAATAAGTAGGTCCCTACCGTAAAGTACCTCAAGATCATTAAACAAGAACTGCATATGGAAATTGCCATTATAATTGAAAAGGTCACCATCGAAGTATGAGATGTGATAACATGTCAACGACCCAAGTACCTGTATGAGTCGTAAATCATAAGGTTTTCTAGTTTACATAACTCTTGACCGCGATTTGAGGCTGTATATTTTCTGTAATTGATATTTATTCTTGAGTACCTTGAAATACTCTCAAAGCGTAGATATGTATTATTACTGTATATTTACCAGGAGCAGTACCAGGTGTATTTTAGCAGCACAGTATTTCAATACGCATTCGAAATCCCAAAAATCGTGTACAATTTCCTAGAATTCGAATACAGTAACATTGATTTCGTATGCGAATTGTAATTCGAACGCTTCAACAATACCTACAAATCCAGACAAATTAAATGAAATAAATACAATAAAAGAATTTATTAAATACTTTAAAGGCAGTTTACATTTGGGTATGGCAATAAGTAGACATTATGGAGAAATAAGAGCAGGGCCATAACCATGAACTCGTAAAACAATCTCAAAGCTGTCAAATCTGTCAATTTTGGTACGTCATTTCATACAAAATTTGACAGAAATGATAATGTTTGACAGATTTGTGATTGTTTTAACAGTTCATGGTTAGGGCCCATAAGTATTCAAATTCAAATGCGTTTATTGCAAATTAAGTGTTTAACAAAGATTTTCATCTTTTACTTACTTACCCTTTTTGGGTGCTGCAATCTTCATTCTAAAACTATTTATAATAATTAAAAAGTTATTCTAAAAACAGCATTATTTCCTAGAAATTATATACTTACATAATATGAGAGTCAAGTATCTAACCGAAAAGTTTTGACTATTTAACTATTACTCTATTTAAGAATTCTTCAAGGGTGTAAAAACAGTTAGAAATCAAATAGATTTCTAATTTTTCGTAAAGGCGATTAATTTAGTTTCGTTTTTTATAGGTATAATGAGGTATTTTTTAAAGACTTTTATAGTCATGTAAAATGGACTACAGTTGAGCATTTTAATTCGTGAGTATGGTGAGCAGAGTTTGTCTTTATACCGGGTATTAATATTAGATATGGGTTACTTGGATTTTTTTGAATAAGTGCATATTTTTAAATACAACTATGCTTAAGTCGTTTAAATGTAAAAAAGTAATGTTAATAAGTTGAATTAATAATAATAATAAAAAAAAAATATTTACCTAAAGTAGTAGTGTTACACCAAGCAAATAGATTTAGGTAATATGACACTTGTTTACATATTTAAATAGATATTTGGCTTAGGAAAAATACAAAACTTCTCACACTAGGCGGTGCCTGTCCTGTGAGAAGTATTTTTTTACGATTCCCATGAGCAGTTGGCAGCAATAAAAGAAAAGTGAAAACAATGGTGACTTAGAAGTCACTTTCTTGCAGTATATATAAATCGTTTACATTAAAACTGTTACCCCATAGGAATATACCTACCATATTTTAGCCACGAGCAGGCATAAGCATAATAGGCTGTAGGCATATTCTCCAATAGAAACAAACCATGTTGTTTTCATAAATAGGCATCCTACCTAAATTAAATCTATTAATCAGACCATCATCATCATTTCAGCCACAGGACGTCCTCTGCTGAACATAAGCCTACCATGCAGTAATTCTGGTTGGAAACCGCCTGCTTCCAGCGGCTTCTTAACCTTTACCAGGTCGTCTGTCTACCTTCTGGGTGGACGTCTGGTGCTGCGCTTGTCGATACGTGACAGACTCCATTTAGCCGTAATTCTGGAGCAACGCACCTAGTAAACTGACCCCAATTCCCGTAATTTAAAAGTAGTAATAATCCGGGGTCGACCCTGTCCCACTAACATCAACCTCCCAAACGGTAAGTATTCTCTCGCATCATTTAAAACCCTCTAAATATCTTCATAATGAATGAATATAAAGGGAATTGGCCGTGGTTAATAGCTGACTTCAACATGCAATGAGTTAGCTTGTTCGGGTCTTAAGCCAGTGACGCCTGAAACATTGACAATATTTCCTACAAAAGATATCAATAGCACAACTTTGCTCGCGAACATTTGCATTGTAACCGTTACTAAAATTATAATAATCTACAACTGCGTTATTATTATTTACTATTTTGTTTAAGTACGAATAAATAATAATATTATGTCTTCTGTTCTTAGTTACACTTAGCCCTCGATAAGGAATGAAACAGCTGATAAAATAATGTTTTTTTGTAATTTGGTCACTTCGCATAAATCGATCGAATATTTACCTACCTTTATATATTTTCGACCGATTGTTTTTTTGGTACTCACATAACGCTCACGCTTGTTTGATAAAGGAAAACTTGCATAGTTACTTTGAGGGGTCTTCGTGGTATCAGTTTAATGGTGTGATATAAATAATAATATCTTTCAAGTATTTAATAAACAAAAATTTTATTTATTTATTTATAATATAAGTACATATATACCTATTATGCCCAATCGCCACCACAAAGGCCATTGGGAGTCACCAACACCGGTGGCCTCTAGTCCGCTACCACAATTTTCTCATACTGATTTCCAAACTTCGATAAAATATGGCATCACTGTAGTAGGGAATTCAAAGCGACCATAATCAGTTCAACTATTTTTTCTTCGATGTATCGCATATGATTCATAACATGGTTTTAGCCTCTTGTGTCTGCTCTTTGACAGCCTTTTTGGCAGTAGGCCACTAGTTAAATCACAACAAGGCTGGTTTTTTGCCAGTTATCGGAAAAAAAAACCTAAGGCCCCAAAACCGAAATTACCAAGAATATAACCAATATAACATTTGCCTGCCAGCCAGCATGTTCACATAAGTATCTGTAGAGATCACCATCTTAGACATTTAAATGGGCTGATAGGCCAAATCCAAATAGCTAGGTACTAACTAAATTCATTTTCTTATAATGTGCTCACATTTGTAAGTAAGTTAGTACGGTTCGTGTAATTAAAAAGCATAAATATGCCTTTTAATTACACGAACCAAAAACACATTAGTTAGGTATCTCCTAATTCTTAAAGAATTATCTCAACAAATATAGACCTACTTTTGAAGCAGTATTCTGAAAGACCTTGAGGTAAGTGAAGCAATATCGTCTGATATGAGCACAAATAGAATTGTATCACATATTTACTTACATAAAAAACAGTAATTAATTAAGTGATTAGCAAACATACAAAATATTTACATAGCCAGAAACGAATCCTCACCATAACTGAGAAGGTAAAGTAACAGCTTACTACAAAATGTTTTTCCTTGACCGATTTAAAACAATTTGAGTTCAAGTCGCAATATTGAACGCAAAGGTTTCCGGGTTCGATTCCCATCATCATCATCCCAGCCTATTGCAGACCACTGCTGGACTAGAGTATGAACTCCTGCTTTTTTCATCCAGCCACTGCCAGTCATCTTCCTAAGGTCGTCGGTCCAGGTCCATCGAGCTGGGAGGCGTCCCACACCACGTTTGCTAAGGCTTGGTGACTACGTGAAAACACGTCTACTCCAATTAATTAATCTGCCTCTCTAAACAAACACCTGTTTAACATAGGTGTAACAGACAGTCCCATATGCAGAGGATGCATGAAGGCAGAAGAAACGCCACAGCATGTGCTTATGGAATGCGGCAGCATGGCAGAACAACGGACACGGATTCTCCAATCACCAGGATCACTCCCGGAGGCCTTAAAGAGCCTTAAATGGTTGCTGACCTTCTGGAATGACCTGGGCTGATTGGAGTAAGGAAAAAGATGCAGCAAGCACAATAGCAAGCATTCAAGCATAAGGCTAAGGGCGGAAACAGCCCAGCTAAACTAAACTAAAACCGCCTCTCAAATGATAAAGAAAAAATCTGTATTTTTATAATAGCGCTGTATGTAAATGATCACATAAATTTTCGGCTTAAAGAAAACTAAAAGCATATATGACTGGCCCTTTATTTCGTATCATATTACTTATTTAAATATTTACACCTTTTGTTTACCTGATATCCCATGCATCTGATAAGATAACTTTTATTTGCTATACCTATTACTATTGCATTAGCCGAACCACTATAAAACAGTGGCGAGATGAAGTCAAAAATAGTATGTGATTTGGGCCAGAAGTTGACTACCATACGAAAATGAAGTGTGTTCTTGTGTTCGCGGTTGTGGTAAGATATAACATTTTTAAACCAGGTGCTGGTGATTCTTTGCACTTACAGTAATTCATAGTAACTCCTAACTACCTGCCAATTAAGCCACACGCAGCACCCAGTCCTATGTCTATCCTATCACCATAGCCCAGTGGTTATGATAGTAGGATAGAATACCAGAAAAGGCAGTACTTATGATCGCTGAGCAACACCGGGCCTGCTCGCAGTCTCCTCTTAGACTTGGCATAACCTGCCGAAAGAGGCCTGTCCAGCCAGGGCCAAAGTACTGCCACTTCAGCTTGGTAAAGACCAAGCTGAAGTGGTAAATGTCAGAAAGCTGACAATTACATTTAGTACTTAATATTTACCTACTTCAGAAATTAAAACTTACCCAGAAATCAACACTTGTTACTTCATGGACAATTGGAATTTCAGTATTTCAATCGTTTACATCATTGGTATCTTATAGGTACTTACTTAGGTATACTCTTTCACATGTATAGGTCTAAAATTTCAATCTTTAAAAAATAACCGTTTTCATTAGTTCATTTGCAGACGAGTACCTACAAACGCCCACTCTCCGAAGTAGGCTTGCAACGTCTTATATTGTAAGAAAAAAGTCACTCCATTTCTGTTTTAGGGCATCAAGGTCCAGGATAAAACTTATTTAAAGTTTATTTAGATAAAATAAAAATTTATTCTATATGTAGGTACTTATACATATTAAATTTTGCTTTTTGTAGGCTTACGTCCGGTAGTGGACTTCAATAGGCAGAATAGACAGCTATACAGATATAAATTATAATTATTATATTTATATATATATATATATATATATATATAACTTAACTTTTAACTTTTTTAGTTTTTATGATAGACATTTGAAAGTTGGTTTTTACGATTGCTCTTCACCTATATAGTCACAGGTTAACAGGATGAACACTAATAAAATCGGACCTTATATATATACTATAACTAATATATATTTATCTACATATCTGCGTATCTACGCAACTATATCTGTTTTTATAGAAAACGCGCCTCCTTGTGCAATACAATACACTGAAAACGCAACAAGCCGCGTGGGCATACAAAGAAAAATCTGCTTACTGTGGCGAAGTGCCATGCAGAGTTCCTTTCACCAAAAAGATCCTGGTTGACCTAAGCTTCAGTGCACATGGCTAAGAATCACCTCAGATAACCTAGGTTTCTATTTAAAAAACCACTTTCGAACTGGTCTAAAGTAGCTAAAGCACTTGTGTTATAGAATTCAGAAGAGTGGTACTACAACACCCAGATCCTATGCAATATAGTTCGTTTTTCATATTGATCCGATCGGGAATCGAACCCAGAACCTCAGAGATAACGACGCCAAGCCCGGCATGCTCGTCTCTCGGCTACGGATGACTTTGAGTCGTTAATTTAATGATAAAGTTCTCAAAAACTTTATAAGTAGCTTAAGTTTTTTGTTTTGTTTCCAGATATGCTCGGCTCTAGCCGTCCCATCAGATGGTACATCTCTGGTGCTTCGTCAACGTCGAGATTTGAACATCTTCGGCAATACACGGTACCTACGAGTATATCTATCTGTCTCATCATAATAAATTCAGAATACCTCACACCAATCTTAATGGAAATCTGGTTATGGCATCATGTCTTTGACCTTAATTCTTATAGCTCTGTTCTTTTGTTTTGCTAGGCTACTCATAGAAGAACTAGTGGCAAACTTACGTGGAGCTGCGGCCGACGCTTTAGAAGCTATCAGGATCTTTGAAGCCGGTCTAGGTGAACAAGCTAAGGCAATCAGGGATAAAATAACTGCTGACATTCAGAAACTAAGGGACTATGTGACACAGGCCATCCAGGCAATTTCAGACAGAATTACTGGAACTGGTACAGCCGTTAGAGAATGTGTTGAGGTAATAACTTATAACTGTTAAAAAATGCTTGTTACATCCATGTTTATTAATTGGCCCAGCTCGATGGACCGACGACCATGGGAAGATGGCTGGCAGTGGCTGGATAAAAGAACGCGGGAGATCGTGCTCTTTAACACTCTTTGGGTGGCTTACGTCCAGCATTAGACTGACATGATGATGATTATGATCCAGTTACAATTACGGCACCAGACAATCAAATTTTCCTGGGGCGTCTCCCCGCACATCTAGACATTGCACATCTAGACCTGAGCCGAACAAGGAATCGAAATCTGCGATAATGCGATTTACCGCGCGGCTACGTCGATCGGGTCATCTATTTATTAATATTAAAATGTTATTTCGCACTTCTAAAAAAATACAAAAAACACATGAGCTTGTGAGAAGAATAAATTAAGTCTGGTAATGACATTCAACCATCGCTAGATAGCCTTCCGGGACCTGATAACCTTGATACTGATCGCAAGTTTTAAAAACTGCTCGTTTGTTTTTTGTTTCTTTTACTTCGGGTAGAGTCTGCGTATACAGTGTATTCTATCAGAAACATGGTAAAATAAGTAGGTAAATGACGGAGCGTGTTTTTTTAGTCACACTCATTGACTTTTATTCTTCTATTATGCTATTTTTATCACACCTACATATAAGCTATGATTCTTTATTTTTAAAATTATTCTACTACGTTCCAAGTAATGGATTTTAATTTTCATTTGTTCACAACTTTATCTTCCGTAGATAGCTTTATGCGAATCATTATGATAAGTAATTAGTTAATTAACTACTACTTTCGCAATTATTACAGACTCATCGCAAAGATGCCAATGTCCTCTTCAATGAAACATTAGCCAAGACACTTGAATGCGCGGACGAGCGCATCTTCGAGATAGGTCTTCAGATTGGACACCTCAAGAACCTTACAGAAGGAGCGCTGGAATTCGCTAATGGTGCCTTAGAACAAATGAAAAAGTGTGTCGAAGAGAACCCTGGGAAGATCCTGAGTATTGGAACTTGCTTGGGAAGCACCGCATTGAAAGCAGAAATGAAGGGAGCCGTTTACCTGACCCAAAGTGGCTACTCGGTAAGTAATTTCTTTGAACTTATCAGGTTTCTTTATAGTCCTGCCCAACTTTATAAACATTATAAATAAATAACATTCAGCACTTTAAGTAGTAGGTAGCATAAGCATTTGAAATTGTTTAATGGATTTTTCTCGTGAAATAATATGCTAATCTCATTGGTTTTGAAACAAGTCATATTCTCCTGCTCTCTTACGAACCACGTTTTGTTTGGGACCAAAATCGAAATCCCGATAATTCACTTCCTCATACAAAATGATCCATCAGCTGTTGTTACGATTAGTATGGACACTGTATGGATAACTTTTTTTAAAAGGACTTGGTCCATCTACAAGTACTTTTATGTATTATAACATGGCTAAGCTACGTGTAGCCGCGACGCTAACTATGACACTGATCAGGCAATACTATGACCAGCATAGTCTTATATTATCTGTTATAGTTATTCCTAACTGTGCCCGCAACTACGTTTGCGTGGACTACAGGATATTTGATATGATACCTAAATTACCATAACGCAAAACGATAAAATAAAGAAAAATATTTTAAAAAAAACTCTTGAACATTTAACCGGGAGAAAAGTATTCTAATAGGTTAATACAGTTTATATTCTATATGTGTGAAAATTGTATCTAAATCCGTTCAGCAGTTTACGCGTGATTGAGTGATGAGTCACAAACAAGCATCCTTAAAAACTTTCGCATTTTTAATTACTTAGTGCGGTCATTTTATTAAAAACTTTTTGCACAAATACTGTACAAAATGTGGACTTAATGCTCGAAGCAGTCTCTGCCAGTCACCATTGGGCCATGAAGAGAGCCTTTATGCATTGGTTTATAGCATGACAAAATATTAATATTATTATCAGTACTTAGGTACTTAATTATCGTACCTAACTAAACAGTACTCTGCCAATATAGGCACAAAGATAATGCCTACAATTTATTCTTCCATTCCTTATTTATTTTTTATTTAAATAAATTAATAGATAAAACTTATTTTTTACTTTTTATAGATTGCTCGCCTTAATCTTGCTCTGTCTACTGTCCCAGCATCTTTGGAAGTATGCGCTGGAAGCCACCTAGTAGCAGCAGGAATGATCACTGCCAAAATTGTCATGAACATTGGCAGCTGTTCAGCGTCTTCTGTCTACACCACTCTGACCGGCTCCAACTCCAACGCTTTGTAAGACTTCGGCTTACGTAAAATTTGTTAATAAATGCATATTACAAAGTCCATTTTTTTATTTTCGGGGTTTCGAACTACAGAGAGTAAAATTCGTAACTCTTATAGCATGAGTTTGGTTTCGTCTGTCGAGGAAGACCCTTTTTCTCAGGCATTATTTATTGATTAGTTAATTTTGACTTTTTCTATTATGGAGTCTACATTAAAAGTACCTTTTCAAACTTGGTGTATTTATGATGCAAATTGCAAACCATCTGATCTAGGCTCCCAAATGATTTTTTTTATTTATCATCTGGTTTTAAGAAGTGAAAAATCGTCGACAATGTAAACGCACCATGTAAACTAGTCAATTATAGCTGATTTCGATAAAGTTAGCTAGCTTGTTCGGGTCTTATGAAGCCAGTGACGCCTGAAACATTGAAGATATTTTCTACAAAAGATCAATAGCCCAACTTTGCTTGTGATAATTGTGACCGTAAATAAAATTATAATAATCTACATAATAATATTACGTCGATATAATTTTATGAAATTCTTTATTCTGTATATAGGCCCTCTTCCGGGCACTTATACACGTCCCAACATATAACTTAGCCCTACCACCGCTTCGGGACAACATATCGGCTGGTGATGAGAAGAAACGGCGCAAGAAACTCAGTCACCTTTGTCAGCCTGATTTTATTACAGGAAATACAATTACAAGATAGTGTAAGTGCGAGCTAGGCAGGCTATTAAGTCCATGCACTCTTGTCGTTCAAGTAATCTTCAACTTTGTAGTATCCTTTTTCCATAAGAATTTTTTTAATGTGGTTTTTGAACTCATAAACAGGTAAGTCAACAAGAGTTTGTGGTACTTTATTGAAGATTTTTATACATTTCCCCAAAAATGAATTACCCACTTTCTTTAATCTGAAGCTCGGAACGGCAAGTTTATGTTTATTTCTAGTATTATAATGATGTGAATCACATTTAAGGCTAAACGAACTTAGGTTTTTTCTAACATACATAATATTGTCAAAAATGTATTGTGACGCTACTGTTAATATTTTAATATCTTTAAAGACCTCCCTCAGAGAGTCGCGAGGCCCAAGACAGTATATTGCACGTACAGCTCTTTTTTGCAACACAAAGATTGACTCAATATCAGCAGCTGAGCCCCATAGCAATAGACCATACGACAACAAGCTATGAAAATAACTAAAGTATACTAGTCTTGCCGTTTCGACATCAGTTATAAGCCTTATTTTCCTCACAGCATAAGCCGCCGAACTGAGCCTTCCTGACAAGGCAATTATATGGGGACCCCATTGCAGTCGGGAGTCTATTGTAATTCCCAAAAAGGTTGTTGCATCGACTGCATCTATATGATCGTCTGACATATTAATATGCGTACTGACCTGCCTCACATTGGGCATAGTAAATTTGATAAGCTTGGTTTTTTTTTGCATTAAGTAACAGATTGTTAGCAGTAAACCATCGTACTACTTGAGAGAGAGCATCATTCACATCGTCAAAGGCAGCTTTACCTCTGTCAATTTTAAAAATCAATGATGTATCATCTGCAAACAATACTATCTCACAAAGGTCTTTAGTAAAGTAAGGAAGGTCATTTATATATATCAGGAATAATAAAGGTCCCAATATAGAGCCCTGGGGCACACCCATGCATAATGGGGCCCCGGAAGAGTCAGTTCCATTGACATTAACTGTTTGCGTTCTATCCGTGAGGTATGACTCTAACAATTTTTCTGATTCATTTGAGACACCATAATGCCGTAATTTCATTAATAACGTTTTGTGATCTACACAATCGAAAGCCTTAGACAAATCACAAAAAACCCCTAGAGCATCTTGCTTATTTTCAAACGCATCGAAGATATGCTTAATGAGTGCAACTCCCGCATCAGTTGTGCTTCTACCCTTGGTAAAACCAAACTGATTCTCATGCAATAAATTGTTCATTCTAAAGTGTGATAAGAGTTGATTAAACACTATTTTTTCAAATATTTTACTAAGAGCTGGTAGTATTGATATCGGTCTATAGTTAGAGGGATCACTTTTATCTCCGGATTTAAATATGGGTATGATTTTGCTGTATTTCATTAAATTAGGAAATGAGCCTTCATCAATACACTGATTAAATATACAAGCAAGATGCGTTGCTATACTATCAATAATATGGTTGATTATATTAATTGAAATGCCCCATAAATCTTCTGTTTTTTTTAAATTTAGCTCTCTAAAAGTTTTAACAATAATTTCGGGATTTATATGCCTGAAATTTAGAATAGAACTGCATTCCTCGACATTTGATTTCAAAAAAGTTTCTGCAAGACCTTGTGAAGAGTTTAATTTACTAGTTGTGGCAATAGGTATAGTAGAAAAAAAATCCTTAAACGCGTTTGCTACTTCGTTGTCGGATTTAATAATTTTATTATCAACATTAAGGCTAAATGTGCGATCTAATTGTTTAGTTTTGCACGTTTCTCTATTAATAATGTTCCAAGTGGCTTTTATTTTATTTTTGGAGCTAGCAATAGTATCACGAATGTAATTTGATTTGGCCACTGAACATACTTTTTTAAAGATTTTAGAGTATTTTTTGACATGTTCAATAATTTTAGGGTCTTGAGTTTGCGCTTTTAGGTCATACAATTCATATAAGTTTCTCCTACTTTTATGAATTCCAGTCGTAGCCCAGTCACTGAATTTACATTTATTTGTATTTATTTTAAGGTGTTTTTGCTTAAATATATTGTTAAACTCATCTTTAATCAATCCAAATAAATTTTCATACGACACATCCGTAGTGTCACTGTTGAATGGTAATACATTTATTCTATAATCAATATTTTTCTTAAATCTATCTAATTGATTGGCAGCGACTGGCCTACAAATAATATCTACCATAGGTGAAACATGATGGTGCTCAAATGTGGCTATTTGTCCACTATGATCTGATCTTAGGCAGTTTATAATTGATTTTTGCCTAACTTCACAATTACAGAAAATATTATCTAAGCAAGTAGCTGTTGTAGGAGTGATACGAGTAGGTTCATTAAAAAGGTTAATTAAACTATAGGATTTAAAAAGATTTAAGAACCTTACAGAGTTTTGAGTTACTTCTAATAAATCAATGTTAAAGTCTCCACATACAACTATTTTCTTATTAGATTTTGATAATATATTTAATACCTGTTCCATGGTGGACTCAAAAGGAAGGTAATCTGCCGATGGGGGTTTATATACACTAACAATGATATACCGCTCTAGCTCAGCACATGCTAGTTCAATAGTTTGCTCTATAGAGAGTGCCACGATGTCTGTGCGTTCTTTGGACTTAATATTGTTTTTAATAAGAATTAGTGATCCCCCTCGCTGAGCTGACTCTCTACTGAACAAACTAATGACTTTCCAATTTTCGATCCCTATGAGCACTTCACATTTCTTAAGCCAGTGCTCAGTAAGACAAAGGACATGTATATTCATATCTTGTAAATATAATGTTAATTCCAGATCTTTGCCAAAAAAGCCTTGTATATTCTGATGAACAATATTGAGGCAGTTAGACTTTTCATTTGTCATTATAGGATGACAGCAAGAGATTTCCTCTATTGTCTTATTAATTAATTTAAATGTATATTATTATTACTTGGAAC
Organism: Anania fuscalis; assembly: GCA_950371115.1. Taxonomy (NCBI): domain Eukaryota; kingdom Metazoa; phylum Arthropoda; class Insecta; order Lepidoptera; family Crambidae; genus Anania; species Anania fuscalis. Next base: position 5,692,760 of record OX493337.1, read on the forward strand.
TGATTCCAAGGTGTGGCTTAATATGTCATTACTCTGTTCAATAGAAGCAGATTTGGTAGCCAAGTTCTTGGCTAAATAATTAATATAATATGATAGCGACATTGCTATCTGTCTTTTGATTTTTCCACTGAGATAATATTTATCCCTGGTCAAATGATACTGATTTTTTTTAATGAAATTATTTATGTCAATAATATGAAATTTATCAGAATTAAATGTCATGGTATTTAAACAAAGATTCATTTTGTAGCGAGTATTATTTTCTTCCTGTGGCAAACTGACGCTATAGGGGAGTGTAAACATCACAATTTTATTTACATTTAACAATTGCAATGAGTCTAAATATTTTGTCAAGTCCTTTTTGTTTACATTGCCCCTATCACCTATTAATATCATTAAAGTTGTATTTTTATCAAATTTATAATTCACAACATAATTTATTATATCAAAAAATGTTGAATCTGGCATGCAGTGATTAATAATACTTTGTCCCAAGTATGTGTTCAGTAAAGGGCCCATATTTTTTCCTATTTTATCGCTGAACATAACCAAACTTGATTTTACAGGGCCATTTTTATGATTTTTCTTTTTCTTTGCTTGGGAACAAACGGAGATATGGCTTGAGTTAATACTTTTTTTGTTTTTTAATTTTAGAGTAACTGGTGACTCACATCCTAACTGAGAGCCAAGTGAGCAACTTTCATTTATAGTTATATTATTACAACTACACGACGACACGAGGCTCGTCAAAGCCAAGATATGTTCACCACACTCTTTTTTTGTGATAACATAGCGCTGAGTCATTACATCTAGTGATTTCTTAAGATTACATAATTCTAATTCTAAGTTTTGAACATTTTTTTCATAGTCAGACACACTTTTTTCTAATAAAATAGAGTACAGATCTAGTTTATCGCCTAATTTTCTTCTTTCATCTATTTGTTTGGTGTAAGAATGTAAATATTTCTGCTTTTTGATTAATTTCTGAGTTCTTTTAATAAACTTATTAACTTTGACATATTTCCTAATTTTATTTTTACTTAATTTAGCAAGGCAACCAGGATAAGGGGATTTTAAAGTTATGTCACCTGTTAAATCAATGGTTGTAACTGATTTATTGCTAGATGAAGTTTGAAGGGGGCTGGGCGCACTTCTATAATAGGTTCTTAGTTACACTCAGCCCTCGATAAGGAATGTGCGTTACGACGGTTAACTTAACAGCTGATAAAATAACGCAATATAAAATAATATAACGTTTATAATGCAATTTAGATTTTTCGGACTTTCTAGAATTTATTTATTGTTAATTTTGTAATTTTGTCACTTCACATAAATCGATCGAATATTAACGTTACTTTATATTAACTTTTCGACCGATTGTTTTTTGTAACTCACTCACATTACGCTCACGCTTGTTTGTTTTAGGCAAACTTGCATAGTTATTTTGAGGGGTCTTCGTGGTTTCAGATTAATGGTGCGATTTTTTTTTTTTTTTTTACTTAAGATGGGCTTACTCTTGACCCCAATCTTGCTCTAGAGCATAGATGGGATCCACGATGGAGCGAGCTTGCCCAGAAGATATAAGTACATGATACCTATTATGCCCAAACGCCACCACAAAGGCCATTGGGAGTTACCCAGCGCCACCGGTGGATTGTACCTACTACAACAATTTCTAATACATAACTTCGATACAATATGACATGGCTGTAGGTGAATCTGTTGTTGTTATAAAAAAATATGTGGCATTTTGCCAGTTATTGGCCATTTTCGGTGATTTTCGTCAATTATCAAGCCAACTAAACTGAGTCTTTTCATTGAAATTGAAGAAGACCACCAGCATTCTATCCTCTGTTCATCCACCACGCTTACACAAACCCCAATAAAATACTAAAGTGACCATATATCAGTCTAACTGGTTCTTCTTCAATATATCACATATGACACATGGTTTTAGCCTTCTTGAGTCTACTCTTAACAGCCTTTTTGACATTGGGAATCACAACATGGCTGGTTTCTTTGCCAGTTATTGGAAAAGAATAGCCTCGGCACGAAAACCAAGGATATAACTAGGTATAGTCCATTTACCTGCCAGCCAGCATGTTCACGTATCTGGAGGCCTACTACGAAAGTGTTCGTTCGGACGTATTATTAACTTAAGAATTAAAATAACTATTCTCTTTTATCAAACCTTTGACAAACGCGGTTAGTTTGAGTTGTTCATATGTTCAAAAGATTGATACAAAAGACAGTTATTTTAATTAAGCTTCGTCCTAATCTGGCGAATGCGCAGCTCCTGTAAGCGACATGCTTAATATTTCCCGGAACGTGTACAGGAGACGTATTTTTGAAGCACTCGATTTCGAATTCGCATACGAATTCACAAGAATCGTATACGTTTGTATAGGAGTTTTCCTAGGAAACTATATACCATTCTTAGGATTTCGTATGCGAATTGGAATTCGAACGCTTCCAAAATACGCATCCTGGAATTTCACGCGCGCGTAGAGGTGCACCAAACTATTGCAGCAACGGTACGCGTGCTGCGCGCGTGCAGTTAGCGAGAGGCTCGCGAGCTGCGCATTCGCCAGATCTGGACGTTCCCACGTACGATTCATTATCGTAGTAGGCCTTCTGTAGAGATCAACATCATGATGTTGATCTCTACAGAAATGTTTGTTTAACCTATTTATACAAAGGTATACAAGTACCTTTGTATTAATATGTTAAAACACATTATCTCTAATTCTATAAGAATAATCTCAATAAATATAAACCAACTTTTGAAGCAGGTAAATGGAGCAATATCATCTAATATGAACACAAACAAATAGAGTTGTATCACATATTATTTACCTACATAAAAAGAACCAGTAATTAATTAAGTGATTAGCAAACATACAAAATGTTTACATAGCCAGAAACGATTCTTCACCATAACTAAGAGTAGGTAAAGTAACAGCTATTTTAGGTAAGTACAAAATGTCACTACAAAATGTTTTTCCTTGACCGATTTTGAACAATTTGAGATTCAAGTTGCAATATTAAACGCAATGGGTTCCGGTTTCGATTCCCATCATCATCATCCCAGCCTATTGCAGAAATCCCGCTTTATTCATCCAGCCATTGCCAGTAATCATTCTAAGGTCGTCGGTCCATCGAGCTCGAGGGCGTCCCACACTACGTTTGCCAAGTGTACGTTCGCGCAGCAAAAAGTATCGCCTTTTCAAGGATTGGATGATGCAGATAATTAGTGCCCTATATCGTGTAAATGTGCCCGAAATTTTATATTTGTGCCTCCAACAGCTTCAGATTAATTTAAGAAAAACGGATTCTGCTGCACGAACGTTCGCCCAGCAAATTTTTTTTTAATTGATGGGCCTAGCTGTATATTAAATATGCAAAAAGATAGCATATATACGATCATAAATGTGCCGTGAAAGCCAGATTTGTGCCTCTTAAGATATCAGAGTTATTTAGTTTTTTGCTGGGCGAACGTTTTGGTGATTGCTGTATATCGGAAACGGTTGAACGCACATTGATGATTTTTTTGTATACAGATTCGGTACATTTGTGCCTATTTGTGCCGGAATTTTCATTAACATGACTAGCATGGTTCAGATGCAATTCTTTTATTTCCTAAAAAACGGAAAAATGCTCTGGCTCCCGAACGAACAAGACCAAGGACTTCGCGTTAGTGCCGACTGGTAGCCATTGTATATTTACATGATCCTGTAAAGTTTCGCGGGCCTACTACATATCATTTCCGATTTCTTAACGATTTTGTCTTTTTTTGAGGTTATCTTGAGTGAAATTACTTAGAATACGAAAACACTAGTTTCCTATGAGCTGGCTTATTACATGCTTCTACAATAATATGAGCGCTGTTTTAAGAATACGTATGCAAAAAATCATGTAATTATACCCGTTACTTTAGACAATAACGATTAAAAACCATTCGAAATATTTTTGGTAGATTATCCGACCAAATTGTTGTGAACATTAAAAAGCGGCCGCACGATACATCAAACTATCCTTCCGCACTTGATGGCGTTGTAACGAAATTTAAATAGTACAGTTGCGTACAGAATTGATAAGTTGGAAAATAGTTTATAGGTATTTGGGACATGAAATAAAATGTGAATTGTTTTTTTGTACCTAATAATACACTATAATTTGTAATTTATTATTTAAAATAAATTATATAATGAATGAATGAAATAAATAATAATAAAAAAAAAAAAAAATTGGACAACATCACAATCATTGCTCTGATCCTATGGTAAGTAGCTAAAGCACTTGTGTTATAGAAAAAGAAACAAAGACGTTACCACAACACCCAGACCCGAGACAATATAGAAAAGTTCGTTTCCTACATTGACCCGACCGGGGATCGAACCCGGAACCTCAGAGATGGCGACACCATATTAGTCCGGCGTGCTCGACTCTCGGCTACGGAGTTCGTCAAAAATTACTATTTATTTATACCTACGTAGCTTGATAGCTGATTAAGCTGTTTGAAGCGATAACGAAGTACAAAATTTCTTGTCCATCAATATTATCCATTTTTGTTATGTAATATTTAGAACACTTTTTGTTGTGTTTAGGAATTAAGTTAAAGTTTGCCTTTTTTTATTTATTTGTAATGTTAATTTTATTGAACACGTTTTAATCATCTAAAAGGTACAAATAGCACCTAACCATTATTCATTGTTTATTATTGTATACAAAAAATAAAATAATATAAAAATTACCAATATTGTTTTGTTATCTCCTTTTATCTAAATGGCTTGACTTACCAACTAAAAAAAACAAATATACTGTCAATGGCACATCAAGCTATCAAGCTTAATCAGCTATCAAGCTATGTAGTTAGGTATAGATTTATGGTGCAAAATCATTCATTATAATCTCAAAAGGTCGACAATTTATTTTTAATAATAAATTACAAATTATAGTGTATTATTATTATGTACAAAAAAAACAATTCACATTTTATTTCATGTCCCTAATATAAACTATTTTCCAACTTAATGATTCTGTACGCATCTGTGTCATTTTTTCGTTACAACGCCATCAAGTGCGGAAGGATAGTTTGATGTATCGTGCGGCCGCTTTTTAATGTTCGCTACAATTTGGTCGGATAATCTACCAAAAATATTTCGAATGGTTTTTTATCGTTATTGTCTAAAGTAATGGGTATACATACATGATTTTTTGCATACGTATTCTTAAAACAGCGCTCATATTATTGTAGAAGCATGTAATAAGCCAGCTCACAGGAAACTAGTGTTTTCGTATTCTAAGTAATTTCACTCAAGATAACCTAAAAAAAAAGACAAAATCGTTAAGAAATCGGAAATGATATGTAGTAGGCCCGCGAAACTTTACAGGATCATGTAAATATACAATGGCTACCAGTCGGCACTAACGCGAAGTCCTTGGTCTTGTTCGTTCGGGAGCCAGAGCATTTTTCCGTTTTTTAGGAAATAAAAGAATTGCATCTGAACCATGCTAGTCATGTTAATGAAAATTCCGGCACAAATAGGCACAAATGTACCGAATCTGTATACAAAAAATCATGAATGTGCGTTCAACCGTTTCCGATATACAGCAATCACCAAAACGTTCGCCCAGCAAAAAACTAAATAACTCTGATATCTTGAGAGGCACAAATCTGGCTTTCACGGCACATTTATGATCGTATATAAGCTATCTTTTTGCATATTTAATATACAGCTAGGCCCATCAAATAAAAAAAATTTTGCTGGGCGAACGTTCGTGCAGCAGAATCCGTTTTTCTTAAATTAATCTGAAGCTGTTGGAGGCACTAATATAAAATTTCGGGCACATTTACACGATATAGGGCACTAATTATCTGCATCATCCAATCCTTGAAAAGGCGATACTTTTTGCTGCGCGAACGTACACGTTTGCCAAAACCACTTGAGTTGAGAACCTGTTTTCTCCACAAAATGTATACTGCCTCTCGGCCACTATTCTCTAAACAAACAAACAAACACCTGTTTAACAAACAACAGACAGCTCCATATGGAGGCAGAAGACATGTGCTTATGGAATGCGGCAGCGTGGCAGAACAACGGGCGTCGGGCACGGAGTCTCCAATCAAACCAGGATCATTCCCGGAGGCATTCAAGAGCCTGAAAAGGTTGATGACCTTCTGGGATGCCCTGGGCTGGTTGGAGTAGGTAAGGAAAAAGATGCAGCACAATGGCTCAAGCAAAAGGCTAAGGGAGGAAACAGCCCAGCTAAACTTTAACCACCTCCCAATAGGTAAAGAAAAAACCTGTATTTTATAATAGCGCTGTTTATGTAACGATCTCATAAATTTTCGGTTTTAAGAAAAACTAAAGCATATGACTGGCCCTTTATTCCGTATCATAAATAATATTTATTAAAATATTTTCACCTTATGTTTACCTGATATCCCATGCATCTGATAAGATTACTTTTATTTGCTATACCTATTAACTATTGCATTAACCGAACTACTATAAAACCGTGGCGAGATGAAGTCAAAAATAGTATGTGCCTTGGCCCAGAAGTTGAATACAATACGAACATGAAGGGTGTTCTTGCATTCGCGGTTGTGGTAAGAGTTTATTTAAAATTACCCCTATGTCTATGAATACCAGAAAAGCCAGTGCTTATGATCATTGGACCACCAGGCCTACTCGCAGACTCCTCTCAGACTTGACATAAGCTACCAAAAGAGGCCTGTCCAACCAGGGTCTAAGTCAAGGAGTCTAAGGAGGTCTAAGGAGCTATAAAGCAAAAGCTTTTTGTTTTATTTCCAGATATGCTCGGCTCTAGCCGTCCCATCAGATGGTACATCTCTGGTGCTTCGTCAACGTCGAGATTTGAACATCGTCGGAAATACACGGTACCTACGAATACACCAATTTTAATGGACATCTGGTTTTGGCATCATGTTTTTGATATTAATTCTAGCTCTTATCTAGCTTCTATCTTAGCTCTGTTCTTTTGTTTTGCTAGGCTATTCATAGAAGAACTAGTGGCAAACTTACGTGGAGCTGCGGCCGACGCTTTAGAAACCATCGGGACCTTTGAAGCCGGCCTAGCTGAACAAGCTAAATCAATCAGGGATAAAATAACTGCTGACATTCAGAAACTAAGGGACTATGTGACACAGGCCATCCAGGCAATTTCAGACAGAATTACAGGAACTGGTACAGTCGTTAGAGATTGTGTTGAGGTAAAACTAATAATAACTAATGAAAAATGTTTCTTACATCTATGTTATTAATTGACCCAGCTCGATGGGCCGTCGACCTTGGGAAGATGGCTGCCAGTGACTGGATCAAAAAACGCGGGAGATCGTGCTCTTTTGGCATTCTTTGTGTGGCTTATAGGCTGCAATAGGCTGACATGATGATGATAATAATCCATGTTACAAGGCGCCTCAATGATATATGCCACGCCCACGGGTGTTTCCCAGACACCTAGACCCAAACCAAACAGAGAATCGAACCCCCTGCGTTTAATGTGATTTACCGCGCCGCACCGTCGATCACGTCATCTACATATTTGTTATGTTAATATTAAAATGCTATTTCGCACTTCTAGACATACAAAATTTTTTCGAACATGTGCGAGTCTGACTCGCCCACCGAGGGTTCCGTACAAATTTGTAGGTACTATCAAAAATAGTTCCTAGCACAAAGACCCTGTTTTTTGTGATTTAATAACAAATGAATAAATTCAGTCTGATGATAATGACATTCCCATCGCTAAATAACCGTACGGGACCTGATACAACACTACAATAAACACTGATCGTTTGTTTTTTGTTTCTTTAACTTTGGGTGGAATCTGCGTGTGTTATATCGACATGGTACAATAATTAGGTATATGCCGGAGCAGGTTTTTTTAGTCAACACTCATTGACTATTATTTCTTATCATACCTTTAATAAAAGCTTTGGTTCTTAATTTTTTAAATTATTCTTCTCCGCCATTTCCATGTCATGCATTTTAATTCTCATTCGTTCAAAATTACATTTTTCGGATTATTACAGATTCATCACAAAGATGCCAATTCCCTTTTCAACGACACATTGACCAAGACACTTGAATGCGCGGAGGAGCGCTTTTCCGAGGTAGGTGTTCAGATCGGACACCTCAAAAACCTTACAGCAGCGGCACTGGAATTCGCTAATGGTGCCTTAGAAGAGATGAAGCAGTGTGTCGAAAACAACCCTGGGAAGATCCTCAGTATTGGAACTTGTTTGGGAAGCACCGCATTGAAAGCAGAAATGAAGGGAGCCGTTTACCTAACCCAAAGCGGGTTTTCGGTAAGTGATTTCTATGAACTTACCAGCTTTCTTTATAAGCTAGTCCTGCCCAACTTTATAATTGAGTAGAATATGAATGTTTTTTTTTCACCTTATATATCAATAAAAAACCGGGCAAGTGCAAGTCGGTCTCGCGCACGAAGGGTTCCGTACGATTATCTATAAAACAGCAAAAAATGTGTACTTCCGGCCGTCTGAGCCAGAGTCCTAGAGAGATCTCGCATATCTAGGCTGATAACGAATCGTAGGTGACGGCGATATACCTAGGTTTCATCGTTTGTGACGCAATTGATTTTATGAAAAATGAAAAAATGCTGGCTCAGACAGCCAGAATTTCACTTTTTCCGACACTCTGGATCTCAAATTCTAGAGGGTTTCAGGGCCCTGTTTCTTATCAAATGTTTAGTGACGCGATGTGTGACGGCATCTTAAGTAGTTTCATCCATTTTGATGCAACGGTTTTCGCAGAATCATGAAAAACGTGTGGTCAGACAGCCTGATATCCGGCCGTCTGAGCCATTTTGTTTTTGCAGATATATAACGAAATATCACATTTCATACTTATCTTTTTGGATTTTACTTTAGTGACGCGATATGTGACAGCTCTCGACCAGATTTGAACCTTCGTTACTCACGCATTTAGGAGCCATTCTAAAAAAACTGTTGGCACAGACAGCCGGAATCCGGCTGTCTGTGCCAGCCGGCCGGGATAGGGCGCGGCCGGGATCTGTTCCCCGGACAGTCACGTTGTATATAAGTATAGTAGTGTGAGACCTGCAGGATGGCCTCGACGATGGTGACGGCCTTGCCGGTGCCAGAATCGGTAAAGAAAGACTGATGATTGCATTTAAGTAATTGAACATTATTAGGCAGCTTTGGGTAATTTGTTATTGTGATTAAGTATTAGAATCGAGAAAAGACTGATTATTGAATTAGAATTAATACTTTAGATAGGTATACTAATTATTGTTCGAGGCCATCCTGCAGGTCTCGCACTACTATACTAATATACAACGTGGCTGCCGGGGAACAGATCCCGGCCGCGCCCTACCTGCTGAAATGGGCCATAGGCATGTGGAACGAGTTGGTGAATTACTTAAAGTAATTGGAGAATCTCTTATTTCATTCCACAAGTCATCAGATGACTTGCAAAATATCTTGTCTCAAATGGTCCGTAGGCAAATTCCTCAAGTGTTTTTTTGTTTTTCATCTTGTCACGTGACGTCCTCGGTAGCTTAGTGGTCAAAGCACTCGCCCGGTATGCGATGGGACGTGGGTTCGAGTCCCACCTGAGGTCGATGATTTTTTTTCAAGTGTTATTTATCTTCAATTACAATCTATTGCGTCACAAACGATGAAACCTAGGTGTATCGCCGTCACCTACGATTCGTTATCAGCCTAGATATGCGAGATCTCTCTAGGACTCTGGCTCAGACGGCCGGAAGTACACCAAAAAATCACGTGTGTTGTATGGGAGCCCCCTTAAATATTGATTTAGGTTTTTGTAGGTATAGCGGCGGCAACAGAAATACATAGTCTGTAAACATTTCAACTCTCTTAACTATCACGGTTCATGAGATACTGCCTGGTGACAGATGGACAGACAGACAGACGGACAGCGGAGCCTTAGTAAAAGGGTCCCGTTTGCCCTTTAGGTCGGAACCCTAAATAACGAAACTGCAAGTTCGATCTGATAAATATCTATTGTTTTTGAACATACTCTTACTAATTTGTGGTTTTGAAGCCCAAAGTCATAATTCTCCTGGAGACGTATTTTTGAAGCATTCGAAATTAATTTTGAATTCGAACACGAATACGATTCGTGTGCGAATTCTATTTCTATCACTCCCGATTTTACGCATTTTTGAATTACTCGAATTCTGTGTTCCTATTATGGTAAAATTCTTTAACTATTTTCGTTTCACGCAGAAAATATTTAAAACCGGAATGCAAAAACTTATTGATTTTAAAAATCGACAATGAATCGCATGGAACGGAACGAAAAAAAAAGTTTTTAATCTGTGAACCATATGTTTACTTGTCAAAGTCATACTTCTAAACTTTCTACTAGTAGAATCGAAATACGAGTGGGTCGGACCACTCGTTGCAGAATTCACAGAATGAATTTTCAAAAATAGAGATTTTAGTCATTCGCATGCGAATCGTGCCATCTCGTATTCGAATTGGAATTCGCATGATTCAAAAATACGTCTCCTGCTCTCATACTAACCACGTTTTGTTTGGGACCAAAATCGAATATCATACAAAATGATCCGTCAGCCACTGTTACGATCAGTATGGATAGGTACCTTTTTAAAAGTCTTGGTCCATCTACAAGCGCGCCAAACATCAAATCCACTCGGCCGCTATGACCGCATACCTAATAAGTACCTACATCTGTTATTATTTATTATGTATTGCTAGCTGTGCCCCGCAACAGGTTACGTTTGCGTGGACTACCTAGGTACAGTATGTTTTCTATCATAGAGGTCCTACTCCTATCTATATGATATTTAGGTAAGTACCTACTTACACTAAAACGTTCAAATAAAGAACCATATTTAAAAATATTACAAGACATTTAAACGGGATAAAAATTAATGTTTATACAGTTCATATTCAGTGTGCAAAATGTTATCCAAATCCGTTCAACCGTTTGCGCGTGATTTAGTCAAAATCAAACATCCAAACACAACGATATTAAAAACCCTTCGTTGTCCAAACATCCTCACAAACTTATAATATTAGTGGGGTCATTTTATTTAAAAAAATATCCACACATACTGTATAAAATGTGGACTTAATGCTAGTAGCATTCTCTGCCAGTCGCCATTGGGCTATGAAGAGCCTTTATGCATCTTAACAATACTCTGCCAATATAGGCACAAAGATAATGCCTGCGATTAATATGTCATAAGTCATTTATTCCATTATTAACAAAATATATTGTGTCGGAAATTATATGTTAATTCAATAAAGATAATCGTATTATTTACAAAAAAATTCGTCCATTTTAAAGCATTACCAAATAAATAAATGAATAAGCAAAACTTATTTTTACTTTTACTTTTTCTAGATTACTCGCCTTAATCTTGCTCTGTCGAACCTCCCATCATCTTTGGAAGTATGCGCTGGAAGCCACCTAGTAGCAGCAGGAATGATTACTGCCAAAATCGTCATTAACATTGGAAGCTGTTCAGCGTCTTCTTTCTATACCTCTCTGACTGGCTCCAACTCCAACGTTTTGTAAGACCTCGGCTTATGTAATGTCAATAAATGTATACCTACTTACTCATAAGTCTACTTGTTTTTTTTTTATTAGGGATCCGAACCACAGAGATAAAAATCGGAACCCTAAGATAGGGTTCACTTGGGCACGTATTTTCAGGCATACCGAAAAAGTTTTGCATACATTGCCGTGTTTAGAAGACAGTTGAATGTCGTTTGTTCTGCGACCTTTTTCTGTACATCTTTCGGTCATACGTGAAAAATACTGCCAGTATGAATTCGTCTTAAGCTTGCTCTTATGCCATGACTGGTATTCGTCTGTCGAGAAGACCCACCCTTTTTTATCAGGCATTAAAATTGATTGATTGATTTTGACTATTATGTTATGGAGTCTATAGGCCTACGTTAAAAGAAGGTGCCTATTACATACTGGTATCTATGATTAGGTATAGGTATTTATGAGGCACATTGCATGCAAACTATCTTGTGAAACAACATTAAAAGCTGTCAAGTTCAAGTTAGGAGATAAGTAGGTATTACAACGAATTGCCTCTTACCTCCATCGTATCAGTGGCGGAAGCTTTACTCTACGGAGATCTCGTAACAATCAGAATCACAAGGATGATAAATCCTTAGTTCGAGATATTATAAGTTTAAGAAGCATACAGGGTGTACAACAGAATAGGGACACCGGTTAAAACCACGTGATTTGCTGGTCATTTATAACAACTTTTTTATGGGAGCAACATCTAAATCGATAGTTTTACTAAGCTGCACTATACAAACTTACTGGAATACCTCGTGATAATGTAGGTAGGAGCATCGGAAAAGAACGATTTCGGAGTTGCTACCATACGAAAAGTGGTTGTTGCTATACTGTTCATGTGGTTTTAATAAGTGTCCTATTCTTTTGTACACCTGTATAATATTTTACAGAACTGGATAAGTAGGCTGAATGAAAGGCAGACGATTACATTTGTATACCTACCACATAACTTACTAAAATGGACTTTAAATGGTTGCACAGAAATAATAATTTAGAACATCATGATATCCGTAATCTGATAACTCGGCTTTTTATATAATACTCCTCCTAACCGGCTAAATATACAGTTATTGTTACGAGATAACATGTGGAACGTCGCAGTTAGGTATACATACAAGGTAAATATCGACGATTGATAAGTGGAATCAGAAGCTGTTTGGCAACCCTCGAAAATTAAAGTGAATGACAGATTAAGTTCAAAAACCCTCTTCAAATATGGATATAAAAGACTATGAACTCTAATCACTAACTTCAGGACTTGCTCAAACTTTCATCATGCACTGTTTATTTTGGATTTTCATCCAACTTCTTGTTCTTCAAGTAAGTATAAAATAACGTAATTTAATTAAGGAATAAACTGTTGGTAAGTAACGATTATGAATTTAAATTACAGAATGCTTTATCAAAAGAGATAACGCTTGTAAGCAAAACTCATTATGAAGTAACAGCCCAAAAACAGGAACTAGGGGTCATATCCAAAGATTTGATTGTTAAAAACACACAACGCAGTGTAACTGATATATGGATTAATATAAAAAACAGTGTTAACCCTTTCCATACGGGGCCTTGGAAACCGAAGTGCGCCTCTCAATACGGGGCTTTTTTTACGCTGTTAGAATTTTTGTTAGACTTTAACTTACGATATTTTGAAAACTATAAGACTTACGGTATTGAAATTTTGAACATATATTCTGCAACTAATGTAGTTTCATAATCATATACACATTTTACATTTTATTTGTTATTATTTGATAAAAACAAAGTTTATTCACATAAAATATAAAGCCTATTTCCGAGCTCCAGCGCACATTTATTGATGCACAAGTTATCTTTTTAAGCACGTTATTAAATTGTTAAAAAATTTAGTTACAAATATAAAAGATATAAGCCTCAAAACTTAGGAAAAAACACCCATTTATAAAAGCAATGTTAGTCACTCTACTTTAGTGACGTGCCTTTGAAAAATAATATCGATAAACAAATTTCTTGAGTACGTAACTAGTAGGTATTATATTGCGACAATGAAATTAAATTGTAAATGAGCTTTACAAAATAAAACCAAAAATACAACAAAAAGTAAGTAGGTTAGTATTTTGAAATGTGATATTCATTAATTTATTTATTTAAGGCACCAGACATAGTATGTAATTTAAATAGCACAAACAACTTGACCGATTAATAGCAACTAGTAGACTGATTTTAACTATAAATAACTAGCTGACCCGGAAAACTTCGTACTGCCTAATAACATTTTTTTCATTAGCTTTTCCAATGTTTTTTTTTAATTGATTCTGCATTTTGGGGGCGGAGACAAACCAAAAAAATTATTCACCATGAAATTCGGTTGAGCCGTTCTCGATTTATAAGTGTTTTAACGAACCTGACTTTGTTTTATAATTTAATAATATAAATACAAAATAAACTAATAAAATTATATCGATGCTGAAGACATACATCACTATAAATCCACCATTTTGTTTTCTCAAAGAACACCTCGCCAATACGGGTGGCATCATTAGATGCCCATGATTCGGTACTCAACTTTGTCGGTATTTTTTGTTATAGAGACATCTAGTAAATTTCTTGAATACTTCTTTCTCAAATAGATCAACCAATCCCGTACTAGACACCATCGATAAAACAGTAACTTACCATAGACATTTTTTTAGCAAAACTCGATTTTGTATTGGCTTTGCCAAAACATCAATAGATGCCACCCGTAAAGAGGAGTCACTTTTCGCTTGGCACCAATAGACGCCTCCCGTACGGAAAAGGTTAAGTTTAAACAATGCTTGTATGATGAAATTATCAACTGCGATAAAAAATAAACGGCGTAGATGTCGGCTGTTGCGTAACATCATGTTAATTTAATATGACGTAGCTTAGCTTCATAGTTCATAGTCATCACACACGCGCACTCCATATTGTCGTCTTTAGACATATATTAATCTGTGCCATGTCGGTTGAGACTACTCGACACTCGAGTTTAACCGAGTAACTACCTAGATATCGATCGTATCTTCTTTTCATTCACGATCACGATGTTCGCGAGTAAAGTTGTGTTATTGACAGGCGCGAGTGCCGGCATAGGCGCTGAAACCGCTCTGCATTTTGCCAAACAAGAAGCTATTTTAGCTTTAGTAGGCAGAAATAAGGAAAACCTAGAGAAAGTAGCCAAACAATGTGAAGAGGTCTCACCAAAGCACCTAAAGCCGCTAACAATCATCGCAGATTTAAACAGTGAAAGTGATGTGGAGAGAATTGTAAACGCGACTGTTGAACAGCTCCAGCAAATCGACGTATTAGTAAATAATGCAGGCATAATGTCTTCTGGGTCGATAGAAACGACAACTTTGGAGCAATATGATACGATTATGTCCACAAATGTGCGTGCTACTTACTATCTAACAATGCTCGCTGTTCCGCACCTTTTGCAAACCAAAGGAAATATCGTCAATGTGTCAAGCGTAGCTGGCGTCAGGTCTTTCCCGAATATACTCGTTTACTGTATGTCAAAGTCTGCTATTGATCAATTTACAAGGTGCGTGGCGCTAGAATTAGGGCCCAAAGGGGTTCGTGTGAATGCAGTTAATCCAGGAGTTATAGTAACAGAAATACACCTGAGAGGTGGCATGAGTGAACAAGATTATGCAGCATATATTGAGAAGTGTAAATCGACTCACGCATTAGGAAGAACAGGCACGACTAAGGAAGTCGCTTCCTCTATTCTATTTTTAGCTGGAGATGGTGCTAGTAATATTACTGGTGTAACGTTATCTGTTGACGGTGGACGTGGAGTTATGTGCCCGCGATAATAGTTTAAAGATGAAGAGAAATTTATATATTTTTATTCGCCACAAATATACAATGTTGTTATTATAAGACTGTTTTATTTTGTTTCGAAACTTTAAAATACTAACTCAACATCTTAAAGATTGTTGTTTTTACGTTTGATTCGGGGTCGCCGTGTTGTACTAGACACTGTAGAATATTATTCGCCTCAGTAATAATAACAGTGCTCGCATCAATCAATCCATCCGTGGAACATGTGGTTATGGCATCCAAGATGTCGTCAGCTAAACTTCTGGATTCAAGTCTCTGAAAGTAGAGAAAACTATCAACAATTGTAAGATAATTTTATCACACAAGTGTGCGACTTTATCGGCCTATTATTGACTATCTTAAGTTTGTTATGTTGTTAGCAAATGCTTTCTTTAGAGTGCTTTTAATTCATTTGGCTATAGTTTTAAGGCACTCTTATTCTAGTAATTCCAACTTATTCTTATCTTCAAAAAAGGATAATAAGTTATAGTTGATTCCTCACCTGTTGGAGTATTTTATCTGCTACATCTTCAGTTTCTTTTATAATACCAATTCTTATATTCCAAAGGCATTCTTCAATATTTTCTTTATTTTGCGTGCATTGATTTAGCTTCTTTTCAATTTCTTCCATAAACTCGCTTTCGCTTTGCATAGTTTGAACTTGACAATCTTCTAAGGCAGAAGTACTGCCAACTTTTTCAGATATGCACGAAGAAACCTTATTTAGTATTTCTATTGAAATATGGTCAAAATCCTTTAAATTTTGCTGTAAAAAAAGAGAATACCATTTTCTCTTAACATAATCATCATCATTTCAACCACAGGACTTCCACTTCTGAACTTAGGCTTCCCCTAGTGACATCCAGATCGGCCGATTCGAAGCAACCTGCATCCAGCGGCTTCCTGCAACTTTTACCAGGTCGCCTGTCCACCTGGTGGGTGTACGTCCCACGCTGCGCTTGCCGGGACGTGGCCTCCATTCCAGAACCTTTCTGCCCCATCGGCCGTCGGTTCTACGTGCTATATGCCCCGCCCACTGCCACTTTAGCTTGCTAATCCGTCCGGCTATGTCAGCGACTTTTGTTCGTTCACGGATCTCCTCATTTTTGATTTGATCTCGCAAAGAAACACCGAGCATCAACATTAAATTATGTTTTTACAATATACAAATCGCACTTACCTTAATACATTTTTGGACATTCTCATTTCCCAAAACATTTTCTACTACGCTTTTTATTTTGTTTCTCAATTCTGTGAACTTTTCTTTCAGCGTTTCTTTAATGGCATTAGCGCGATTTTTAATATGTTGTACCCAAGTAGCAATATTTTCTTTTGTTTTCTCCACTAAATTTTTTACGGAATTCCAAGCTGTTTTAAGCAGTTAGTTAAATGCACTTTAAATTGATGTTTGTGTTTAATTCCAATGAATTTTGTAGTCCCTTGATGAATTAATTATATTTATGGTAATTACACAAAAATCAAATGGCTTAGGTGGAAGAGTCCAAATGAAGTATAGGTATATTTTAAACTGACTGTAGAAAAAATATTTTAAACATACTGTAGAAAAAATATACTTACCTAGTTATTAATGAGTACAGTACAGAGTTGAGTTTTTGAGATAGTATTAAAAAAAAGCTAAAACCTGTAGGTGAAGAATCAATGTCTAAAGTCTGTCCCACACTTGTGATGACAGGCTATTTGAAATTTAATGCACATTAGGTGGATCTTTTTCTGAAAATTGAGGTGACAGGCCCTACATAACATGTGCAAAAAAGTAAGTAACAAAATAATAAAGGCACAATTTATATTTTTAGCGAGGGCACATAGCATGTCGTCCTCCGTCAACAGGCAAAGTGGCACCAGCGATATTGCTCGCCCCATCACTTGCCAAAAATATAATCGCAGATGCTACTTCTTTCGCATCACCTGGTCTCCCCAACGCATGACTTTCAGAGCATTTCTTCAAAAACTCTTCATATTGCTGCTCATTCATACTAGACTTCATATGTATTCCGGTAGTAATAACCCCCGGATTAACTGCATTGACCCGGACTCCTTTCGGTGCCAGCTCTAGTGCTACACATCTGGTAAACTGGTCTAATGCAGCTTTTGACATGCAGTAAGCAAGAACATTTGGGAACGACCTCATACCCGTCACACTGGACACATTGACAATACTTCCTTTAGTTTTAATCAAATGAGGTGCTGCTAACATGGTCAAGTGATAAGGACCGCGGACATTTGTGTTCATTACTCTGTCATATTGTTCGAGTGATGTTGTTTCAATAGTGCCTGATTCTAATATACCTGCATTGTTGACTAGCACATCTAGTCTAGAAAACTGTTCGATTGCAGACTTAATGATGTTTTCGACTTCACTTTCTTTGTTCATATCAGCAATAATAATTAAAGGTTTTAAATTTTTAGGTGAATCCTCTGTGCATTGTTTGGCAATTTTATCCAAGTTATCCTTGTTTCTACCGGTCAGTACTAAATTAGCTTCAAGTTTGGAGAATTCCACCGCAGTGTCTGCTCCAATGCCAGAACTTGCACCAGTTATTAAAACGACCTTGTCAGTGAACATTGTAGTCCTAAAAAAATAATAAAATAAAAATTTAAAATAACCACGACGCAAATGACAATTTAAAGGAATGTAAAATTAATATTTCAGGGACACAATATTATTTTGGTATTACCATGAAGGTCATCAAAGTTGGTCACCTGTTCTTTCTGATAGTAGGTAGCGGTAAGATATGTCCTATCATTTTTATTATAGGCATGCATGTTTGTAAAATTAGTTCTTGATTACTGCATGGATTTCGATACGATTTTTAGCATTTTAAAATACTTTGGATTGTATCAAAAGAAATAGGTTAGGTTAGGTAGTTCACTAAAGTTCTAAGAATTTATGTAAAACTTACCCTAATCGTATTCCGGGTTTTTTCGCAAATGTTCGTGTGTAAACTGCAACGTGAGCTTGCTTGCAAGCCAATTTTTGAATATTAAAATTGTTTGTTTTTATTGTTTTGTTCCATCGACACGACACTGACCCCTGTATTAAATAAGACAGACAGGCTCCTATCAAATTAAATTAGTCACGTAGATATGGCGCCTCTTCACAATGGGCCATGGCCCATTGATGCTCTGTGCGCTAGCACATGAGTAAAGAAATTTACTCATGTGGCGCTAGTGTAGAGAAGGCTTGTGACCACTACAGGACAGGAATGACGTTTGTATGGACGAATCGTGCCTTTTTTTCGCAGCGGTCAACCATATTTTGTATATCGGGTGTAAAAAAAGGCTTAACCAAGCCGAATACCACATATTCTAAGTATTATTACGATCTTTTTTTTCTTTTACACTATACCTGGGAAATGAATGGCTACAGAGTTATTGACAATCAAAGTTAAATTTTTTTTTCAAAGATTTTTACATAATTGACTTCTGTTTGATAATACTAAACTTTTTTACAAAGAAACATGATAAAAATTTTCAGTCCTTCTTTCACAAAAGGCCTTTAAAGGGCACAGCCGGCAATAAATCGTGCGCAGTGCTCTCGCGCCACCCGCTCGCCCGCCGCCCGCTTACACAGGCATAGTCTGTGGCGTGCGCGCTATACATTGCGGGTTAGAAATAAGTTATGTTTTTTGATACCCAAAAATTAAAGTCATTTCCCAGTAATTATTTTTTTTGCATTCTACTTGGTTTTATGTATAGAATTCGTGGTTTAAGGCTTCGTTAAGCCTTTTTTTACACCCTGTATTTGTACAAAGAAATACAACAAGCAATATAAGGCTAAGTATAGCTATTCAGCGAGGAAACGCTGCAAGCATTCTCGCCTCCTTGCCTCATGGACACGCGTTTATTTTTGAGTAGTTTATTTTTTATTTTAGGTAAGTTTAGTTATAGAAATGAAATTGTTGTTTTTTATAAGTTTTTTGACAGAAATGATAATGTTTGACAGATTCAAAAAAAAACAAGCAATATACAATTGAAATGACATTTGTAAATTCAGTTGGGACGGAGTTATATCGGATTGAAGATGAGGTAAAATATTTTTATTTAATTAAATTCAGGACAAATAACGGCCATTTCATGTGAGCAGCGGAGTCTTTACAGCGATGCCAGGTTGATTGGCGATATTTAGAGGTGCTGAGTAGCCTGTAAGTACAAAATGGCAACGATGACTATTCAAGTCCAAAACTACAAAACAAGACCTATCCAGCTGCTCAGGGGCGTGAGACAAGGAGATGTCATATCCCCGAAGTTGTTTACGAACGCACTGGAAGACGTCTTCAAGACACTGGATTGGAAAGGAACGGGCATCAGTGTCAACGGCGAACACCTCACGCACCTCCGTTTTGCCGATGACATTGTCATTATGGCGGAATTGCTGGAGGATTTGCAAAAAATGCTGCATAGTCTCAACGCTGCCTGGCGACGCGTGGGCCTAGGGATGTACTTTGACAAGACCAAAGTCATGTTCAATGACCATGCCATCCCCGGACCGGTCTCCGTCGAAAGCGTGGCGTCGAGGTTGTCAATGAGTATGTCTACTTCGGGCAAGTGATGCAGTTGGGTAGAGACAACTTCGAGCGGGAAATCGCAAGGAGAATGCAGCTTGGCTGAGCAGCATTTGGGAAGCTGCGTCACATTTTCTCATCGACACTGCCACAATGGCTAAAGAGCAAGGTATTCGATCAGTGCGTCCTACCGGTGATGGCCTACAGAGCCGAAACATGGAATATGAACCAACTTCACATCATTCAGCGAGCTATGGAAAGGTCGATGCTATGCGATAGCGATGCTAAGCTAACCTAAAAGACCTAAGTAACGGACATAGTCCAAAAATGTAGCAAGCTTTAATGGCAGTGGGCTGGCCACAGCTGTCACAGAACCGCTAAAAAAGGCGGAGTAAAAGGGTTCTCGAGTGGAGACCACGCCTCTTGGCAAATGTAGTGTCGGACGCCCCCCAGTCCGATGAACCGACGACCTTAGGAAGATGGCTGGCAGTGGCTGGATGAAAAAGCGGGAGATCGTACACTTTGGCGTTCTTTGAAGGAGGCTTACGTCCAGCAGTGGCTGCAATAGGCTAAATAGACATATTGTGAGAAAATCAATATCGCAAGGGTGACTCTGATGCACGTGCAGGTACAAAGTGTAAAGGATTCCTGGAAACTTTCATTTCAATTGTTCCGGAAGGCCGCGCAGTAAGCGCTCCTGGGCCAATCAA
The DNA here is from genome assembly GCA_950371115.1 of Anania fuscalis. Taxonomy (NCBI): domain Eukaryota; kingdom Metazoa; phylum Arthropoda; class Insecta; order Lepidoptera; family Crambidae; genus Anania; species Anania fuscalis. Next base: position 5,713,424 of record OX493337.1, read on the forward strand.
ATTGCAGGGACCTAGATAACAGTGAAGTGCTCGCCAAATGCGAGTTGTATTACAAAGAAAAGGAATAAAAAAAACTACATCTCAGAACCTAGAACATAGGTAATATGATTTAATATGGTTTGAGTTTGAACTTTTGAAGTCCTATAAGTCGGTTTGGACTGATAATACACTATATGATGTCATATCCCGCTTAAGTTTTTACAAGTTTCATCGACCGCCGCTTTTAAAAAAAAGGCACCAATTTTTAGCAATTGCTTTTGTTTGTCATTTGTCAAATTGATTCTTCCTTCACACACTTAGGCACAGAAACGAACAGCTGCCAAAAAAGTTGCATGGTTGTTGACTAAATGAATTGATTGATATTATTACTTACTTAATTTACCAAAACTTACTTTAAATTTAGATTTTTTTTCCCACCTAGTCTAGGTTAGGTTAGGTAAGAAAAGTCATACAAAGCGCGAAGTCGAGCGAAGAGCGAGCGAGCCGCAGTTGCGGCCGGCGAGCGCTCGATTTATTTTTTTTGCATCCAATCCTATATTTTCAAAACACCAAGTACCTAGTTATTTGTGAAACAATAACTTGCCAAAAAATACTTTAAATATTTTTTTAATTTCGATTTTCGACATGTATTTAGTATGCTATGCAATATTTTGGGAAGAGTATGTTATGCTAAACCATATATTTAATTAAATAATATTTGATAAAGTAAAACATTGCCAAGCAATCATATTGGTAAATAATAACTTGCTTATAATGTTTTTTGCTAAATGTAAAATTGCGAAAAGTTGTTTTGACAAATGTTTTTAATTTATATTTTTGGCCAAACATGTGAATAATCGCCGATGTGTCAGTCAGTACGATCAAAGGAATGATGGCCTATGATTGCGTGCGCGTCCGTCACATGTTTAAATGCTCTTAGGTCACATGTCACATCACACCACACAATGCAGAGGGTGACCCATTTCAAGATGTCCCTATGTCCATATTTGGGTGACCATTTCATGATGTCCCTGTGTCCGTATTTGGATGACCCATTTCAAGATGTCCCTATGTCCGTATTTGGATGACTCATTTCAAGATGTCCCTAAGTCCACTTATGGACTTTATGCATTAGCACTAAAATGCATTACAGCTGATTGTCTATGGTTCTATCTATTGAAATCTTTTGTAACATGTCGAAGTGGTAGTTTTTAATTTTTTGTATACCCTATGTCCACGTCATTTAAATCAAGAAGTCCCTAAGTGTCAAAAGTCCCTAAGTCCTATGGTTTCAAAACTAAACGTCACTATCTGTCAATAATGAAAATAATTTTAAATAAAAAACGGTAAAGCTCGTCCTTTGCAGATGTTGTTTTCAGTTTTTCTTTTCATTTTCGGTAAATCTTGTTGTGAATGATAAAATGGAGTATGAAGATAAACTGACCAAGTAAGTACTTGTTGATTTTCATTCTTTTATCCATATTAACTTGAATTTTTTATTTTTTTTAATTTAAATTACTTCTTTTTAAGAATAATACTGCTTAACAAGAGGGCATATTACGTAATAAAAACTTATAAGTTGATTTAAGAATACCTTTTTTTTTCTAAAAACCTAAGTCGAACTCCAAGTTCCTTAAAAATCCCTAAGTCAAAACTAGAAATCACTAAGTCAAACATAAAATCCCTAAAGTCCCTAAGTCCATGATAAAGTCCCTAAGTCCATGGTTTTGGTGCCCTAAGTCTATATCATTTTTCGGTTTTTCAAAGACAATATTAAAAAATACATATTTTTTTTAGTTTATATGAAATAGGACATAGCGCGAAGTATGCTGCTGTTACAGTTTAGTGTTGCTAATGCATAAAGTCCTTGTGGACTTAGGGACATCTTGAAATGGGTCATAATAGGCCATAGCTGTCATTTGAATGGGATAGCCAGTCCAGGTATATGTTAAAGGCCAGTGGTAAGGCTAAAATTACTAATGTTTATTGCCGTAAAAATATTTTTTTTATTGAAAAAAAAACCTAGTAGTATTTGATGTATTATTTGATCAGTGTATTTGATCAGTGAAAAAAACAATATCTGCTTTTTGGTTATTTGATGTTGAGAAAATGCGATTTTGTTAATTTTCGAGCTAATCTTTCAATCTCTTGCATTTTCAAAAACTAAATAGTAATAGTGGTCAGTTGGTCACCATGTCTTCTGCGCCCTCGGTCTCAAAAGAGGAATCTTTCGACGATTTCTACACAGAGGTAAATACTACGAAGTGACATCTAATTTCTTGGAGCTCATGGCACAAAACCTAAACCCAGTTGCATTTCAGGTCAAAGAAATAGAGAAACGTGACTCAGTGTTGACTCCAAAGCAGCAAATAGAAAGGTTACTGCGTCCAGGTTCGACGTATTTCAATTTAAATCCATTCGAAGTGTTGCAAGTTGAACCAGACGCTACTCTCGATGAAATCAAGAAAAAGTATCGCAGACTGTCCATTTTGGTCCATCCAGATAAAAACATCGTAAGTAGTAACCGTATACAAGTAATATCTGTGTGTGAGCGTGCCCTTTTCTCATTAGCGATAACATTACTGATGGAAGTTACAATATCAGTATTTGCACCAACCTGAACGAATCTGATTCACTTTGTTACAATAGCTCTAACAAATTAGTATTTACCCACATGATGGTAAAAAATATATAATTGGAAAATGTCACTGTAAATACATTCCAAATGCAGAGTCAAAGATCAGTGAATTTTATGTTTAATACCAAACTTAGGAGTTTACTATAAAAACTTTATACTGTAAAAATACCTTTGGTGCAGAACTTCGTTTGTTTAGTTTAGACGGTTACGCCCGTCAATATTTCCTTTTTATCCACAGATGGGAACCATCCCGTGACATGAGCAGACAACCCGGTTCATAGGTAAGGAACAAACATGAGTGTGTGAGTGAATGAAAGAACATTTAGAACTGCATAATGATCACAGAATACTAAAAACAAAAAACTAAAATTACACAGAATTTGCCATAACATAATAAATTTTTTTTTTTAAGTCCTAAAAATAATGCATTTTTTCTCACTTTGAATTACAGGATGACTCTGAGCGAGCCCAGCAAGCATTTGAAATCGTAAACCGATCATGGAAAATACTTGAAAATGAAGACACGCGAAAGAAATGTTTGGATGTTTATCAAGAGGCTAAGGAACGTACAGATCACATGGTGTGTATCTATAACATTGATTGTCATCATCATTTCAGCTATAGGATTACCAATGCTGCCCTTTCCCATGACTTCTAAGTTAGCCTCTTGGAAGTTGCTTCCTGCAACCCTTACCAGGTTGTTTGTTCATTTTGTGGATGTTTAACATTATTAAAACATTTTTATTATTACCTGTATCTCACCTGTGGGCCGTCACGGCATAGAGGCAGGTCCTTTTGGAAGGTGTTCGCGGGGATACAATTCCTACACCGAAGAGTTGCCTTATTATTACCTAATATTGATTTCTTTTTAAAGAGATTTTTGCTTTACAGATAGAACAGAAAAAGAAAAAGTTGAAAAAAGAAAGCCGCAATGCTGAGGGTATACCAGAGGATGATCCTGTCAAATACAAACATGCTGTCTATGTTATGACCATGAAGGTATACTTTCAGTGTTAATTCTTTTCCTTTCCCCAACCGGCTGCTGCACGGCCATTGTTATACTATTGTTATCTAATTTCACAGGAAAACTCACAACTCACAACCTTTCAACTCACAGGAGTTGAAGGGTTAATATCCCAAAAAGTTTTTTTTTAAAGCCTCCCCTCTGCAATCTTATGCCTTAAGCACACTGTTTGGTACTATACTGACAGAAACACACCAGTTTATGCATGTTTCCTGGACTTGTTGAAGGCATTTGACCTAGTGTCTTATGATAGGTTATGGAATAAATTGTATACCAGCACTTTACCAGTTGCAATTACTAATAAGTTTAAATATTGGTATGACAATCAGTCAAACATGGTTAAATGGGCAGGGGAGCACTCAACGGCTTACAAGTTAAAATGTGGTGTGAGACAAGGGGGTTTAACCTCACCCACGTTATTTAATATTTATTACGTAAATGGGAATGATGAAGGGAATGATGAAGATGAAGAGCTCAGCAGTGCCGGAGTCGGTTGTTTGGTCGATGGCTGTTTCTTTAATAATATTAGCTACGCCGATGACATGGTACTGCTGAGCCCATCAGTCAATGCACTTAAAATATTGCTATCAATATGTGAAAGGTATGCTGGGACCCATGGACTTAAATATAATGCTAAAAAGAGTGAGATACTTGTTTTTAAATCAGGCACAAAAAATTACTCGATTCCACCTTTAACACTAAATGGTAGTCCTCTACAAACCGTCAAGCAATTTAAATATCTGGGTCACAGACGACCTCAGAGATAACCTGGATATGGAGAGGGAACGCAGGGCACTGTCGGTGAGGGGAAACATGCTATCTCGCAGGTTTGCATGCTGTTCTCGAGAGGTAAAAATTACAATATTCAAAACATATTGCCAAACATTGTACATGTGTAACCTATGGAGCAACTACACAAAAAAAGCCTTCAGTGCGCTGCGTGTTCAGTACAACAACGCCTTCAGGGGGCTGTTGGGGTTGCCCTGGCGCTGTAGCGCCTCGGGGATGTTCGCCGCCTGCCGCACCGACGGCTTGCACGCCGTGCTGCGCAAGCGTGCGGCCTCTCTGTGGGGCAGAGTGGAGGGCAGCACCAACACTCTCCTGAAGGTAATTGCTAGCAAATCTGATAGCCCTATCCTTGCACATTGGGTGGCAATCCACGTAACACCCGATGTACCTACATGTAAAACATAATTACTAACATAGTTATTAAGTCATACTAACAACTTATATGGATATCATGTGTGTCTGAAATAAACAATTTCATTTCATTTCATTTGACCTTGGGTGTACTACTCTAGCTAGTCTACTACATCAATAAATCGATATTTACATATAAATCATAACATTTTGGCATAGTCTGTTTTTATAATATATTGGAAATAATCTTTAAAAAAGTGTTAAATGTTATAGGTATTATTTATGTTTCCGTCTTATTCCAAATAAAACATTTCATTATTTCATATAAACAAGTTATTTATTGAATAATATATTATTTAAAGTTTAACGATTAAACTTGTGATTACTTTTCTATAAACAAGACATACAATTGTTTTTCCAGTTGTTTGCTGATATGGAGAGGAAGAGGCAGCACTTGGAGACCCGCGACATGGAGGAGAGGAAACGGAAACGGGAGGCCGAAATCGAAAGCGAGGAACAGATGTCGCTAGAAAAGGAGTGGGCTAAGAACTTTGAGGTAGAACTGGGGACACCATTCTTAAATAATTCTTACACTATTCATTCAGCCTATTGCAGTCTACTGCTGGACGTAAGCCCCCCAAAGAGCGCCAAAGATCAAAAAATCCGAAACGAGATCATCAGGCAGAAGACCAAAGTATTCGACATAGTCCAAAAATTAAAACTAATCTGTAATTAAAAGAAACACCTTCTTTTAGGCACGATAACCTTCGGGTTATCGTGCCGTAGGTACCGACCTACATTATCATTTATTTGTAAAATCTAATTTTTGATTCTATCGAAATCAATAAATAGTTAGGCAGTTGCGTTAGGTAAACACTAAAGAGTGACATCATAGTTCGCTTTCGTCATACAAATTGTGGGGAATAATGCGTTTTGGCCGCTTATAAAAAGTATGTCAATTGATTGGTGACGTCAACCAGCCTAACGATAACATTTTTAACTTCCTTATTGCTTTTTTCCTTAACTTTTACAATATACGCCATACATAAAGTTAATTTTGTTAAAGTTAAGTGAATAGTTAGTCAAATTCAAATTCAAATGCGTTTATTGTGAATATTCGTTAATAAGTCAGTTTGAATATTTGTTAAAATCGTTTTATTTTACAACTTCAGGAATCTCGACAAAACCGCGTAGACAGCTGGAAAACCTTTCAATCTGGTGGTAGCAAAGAGAAGAAAAAGAAGAAGATACAAGGATTCAAGCCGCCCAAGCCGAAACCAGAGAGCAGATAACTCTCGTATCAATTTAGAATAGTCCACTACTAGCATAGATTAGCTAAATGTTTCAGATCTTTGATAGCTGCCTCTGTGGTCTTACAGAAGTCGTACTACGAAAATGTTTCGTTTGTTCGCATGTATTAATCTAATAAATTAAAATAACAATATAAGGACTGCGCCTGTTAGGTTCCTTCGTTGGTGTAGTTAATTTAGATGTTAAGTAAAAAGCGGACTGTATAATAAGGACGTATATTTCAAGACAAAGGGCAACATGCAGTAACCGCACACTTGGAAGATTGAGAAGTCAGCCTTCGGCCGAGCGTCGGTGTTCGCTCGCGAACCGAATGTTGCTCGCTGTCGTTCGCCGCTCCTCGCTTAGTCCCCGGTCTATGATACGATGCCCGTGCGTGGACAGGGCCCACTATCGGCATGGCACGGCAAGGGTTTTTTAGGTGACACATAATAATGTACCTTAATATTATGGAATTAAGGTTGAAATTAATAATTCGGTATTCTTAAGCATACCGCGGCTTGCTGAGACCACTATCATTGCATATTAACCCAAATGTCATAATATTAAGGTATATTACTATTTGACACGAAAAAATCCCATGCCGTGCCGTGCCGATAGTGGGCGCAGTCCCTTAGGTAATTGTGTCGTTTCTTTGACAAAATATGAACAATTGCTACAAACTGTGCTATTATTACTAGCCGTGTAATAAACGACAGTTTCAATTGCCTAACAAATGTCAACCAGCCTGATACAGGTACACAATGTACAGGTACACAGGTACAGGGCTTGATACAGGTAGACAGTAATTTTAATTTGTTAGGTTAATACGTCCGAACGAATGAATAAATCACTTTTGTAGTAGGACTTTGCTTCGGCCACACCAAAGAGGATTTAGTCCGCGGCTTCACTTTTGGATGCTCACTGACCTGTATAAATAACTAGACTGGCGGTGCCATACCACACGACGAACGATTTTCAGTGCCGAGGGGCAAACACGCCGGACTCGCATTGCCATCTTTAACCCGTGACGCGTCGGCCATCCCCAAACGAAAATGCCAGTAGTGTCGAGGCTAATCAACGTACCAAAATTTTTGATGACCTTCAGCAGGATTTGTCAAAATATCACTTTGTGGGTTCAATTATAACATAAATCATATACTATTATAAAGTATAGTAAATAACCTATACATTGAACAATGTGTAACAGAGTTTTATAACTTACATAATACTAAATCCATTAGTTTAAATCTCCACTTTGTTTTGTAAACTTTCTTCACTGTGAACCACACTTTGAAACACAAATTTGTGATAGTATTGGCACATATACCACATATACACTACTCTATTCTATGGATTAACTACTTGCTAATAATTTTCACAACAAAGTTCACAAGAAAGAAGACAAATGACCACACAAAATATAATTATTTACGCACCCACGACAACAACAATAATGGCGGACCATGAGGCCTAGACGAAAAAAATATTATTCTACTGCAATTTTGTTGCTTGTTTCCGATTGGTCAGTACTAGAAATATGTCAAATAGAGTCTCTGGTTGGTTGTGCAAATTCATACGCCTGACCAACCACAGAATATGAGTGAATCTAGGTGCCAAAGATAACGAACTCGCTTATGGACAGACGTTTGTCCGCTTGACGCGTCAAGCCTTTGTCGCTTATGGACCGATGTGAGTCCGTGCGACGTGGGACGGGTTAAGGTCCAGGGTTCGGTTCCCGGTCGGACTTAAGTAGGAAACGATCTTTTCTACATGCTCTTGAGTCTGGGTCAAGTCCTTTATTTATACAAATTACAGCTAAATTTGTGAGAAATTGTGTGCCCATTTGAAACGCCATAAGTGCTGATGTCAGTATTTCAAGAGATACAGCTGGTTTGTAGTAGGTTTAAAAGTTTTGTTGAGTATTAGCAGAACGTGTCATTCTGCTTAAATTAGAACATGCTGCTACAAGTCAAGCTATACATTTCCACTACAAGCTGAAATCTAGAGTTAGGCGGAATTGTAAAACATGACTTGTAATAATTTTAAATATATTTTACGGAACCAATTCCGTAAAATATATTTAAAATTGCAGTTATCAAAGATCTGAAAGTTTCTCATAATTTTAGTTACATAATTTTAAGGGTCCATTAGGACTATTTAGCCTTACTTAGATTATGCTTAAAATATGTACTATAGTTTCTTGATTGATTAAATAAACATCATACAAGCAATAGTCATATTTTTTTTTCTGTAATACATTACCTTGCCTTTAGGTATTTCGGAAGACAAAAGTAACTTCTATTCTTGGTTCGGGACAATTCCGAATCTGGAGGCTTACTACGAAAGTGTTTCGTTCGTTCGGACGTATTAACCTATCAAATTAAAATAACCATTCACTTGTATCAAAATAATTAGAATAAATATGAACTATTGAAAACGGTCGGATTTTTACACGGCTAGTTCGAGTAGGTCATATTTCGTCAAATGTCTTGTTTCCCAGAGTAAAAATTGTATTCGAGAAAAGAGTGTAATACTTGCGTCTCTAAAACCAACGAAAACATCTTATAGAGCCTTAGAGCATTCAACCAACAGGAGACGCCATTGACAGGCATTCCCCTCTGCCACAAGTCTATGACCGTTGGTCACAGAGGTTATTTAAAACTATTTGCAGCGCGTTCCGCCATCATTGTCAAATCACGGTGAGCGTGGAAGGACCGCAGCTAAAAATGCCAAATTACGCCGTGTGCTCGTTTTAAAAAAGATCAGAAACATCTTATGTGCTAAAGGACAGCGTAAATTTTCATCTATAAGTATTATTGAGTCTCAATATTAGCAAATAATGCCTTAAAATTGCAAAAACCTCATAAAATTTGTCAATCAAAAAGTGATACCAGTTAAAGGTAAAAACCCTATTTAGCGTAATTTTTTATACTGAAGTACCCAACTTTAAAATCACACTGGTATTTCACGTTTGATATTGTTAATAATATTAATTACAATAGATGATTATTGAATTAATGATATATCACAGTTAACAAATTATGATTCTTGTTTAAGTTTTGCGCATTTTATTGGACTTAATAATTACTTTTAAAAGATCAATACTATAAATATTTGCATATAATCGGTCTAGTTCAATAATATAATATATTTGCGAACTTCACCTTATTCCGAAAATTTGAGATTTTTATTGATATACCTACGCTGGCCACCCTGCAGCAAAATTGGTGATGGGATAGCACAAAAACAAAATATCGATATCGATTTAACCACTTGACCTTTAGGTCACCTAGAGTTGGCATTCTACCCGAATGTATTTCAAAAATGGGAATATATTCGGAACATTCCCAATGAACCCACCCGTTGGGAAAATAAACGGGTGGATTAGGTTTTATTGTTTATATGAATTTATTTAACACAAAAATGATGTTAAGGCTCAGGTTACAAGCAATTTTGTTGTTATTTATTTACACATACAATAAACACTGTATGGTGTTATAAATTTTGTTTAATTTGGTTGCTTTACTGTAAGATCCGTGTTATTTATATAACAATAGGCATTATTATAATGTGTCCATATTAAGATACCACTAAATATTAATTTTCATTATTTTTGCGAAAATATAACATTACAAAAGGTTACGACAAAATCTTTGAGGCACCTAAAATATCTTATCATTTATCTTAAACTCTAGAGAAACATGTGTTTTGTACTTAGACATTTTGCTTGTTGCTAAAAGTTAACAGATTATTTATTATTTAAGCGTATGTTAAGGCTCGGACTATACCCATTTCGAAATCGGTCCGGGTAAGTACGGTTTCAATCCATCGCTTCAGCAATAGCGTCATGTTTTGAACGGATTCTTGCGGATTTGATAATGTTTCGGATAACGTTATTTATTCATTATTATTCACCACCTTCTCAATTACTGATTAAGTCATAGAAATCAATCCATTCCAAAGAAACAAAACTTTATATTATAAAGTTTCCGAGCCAACCATCTCCAGTCACCACCATAGACAGACCCAGACCAATAATATTTGAATTCATTTACAACTTTGTCTTTCTAAGCAAGCAGAAAAATTGGTATTATGATATTCTTATTTCATGATTTCTCTAGACTAATTTCATGTTTTCGCTTTAAGAGATGAAAATATTTGTAATATTTTTAGAAAGTCTTCTGCCTGAACCGGGAGTTGGGCCAGCCAGATGTGGAAAAAGCAAGATTGATATTCAATTTACATGTCTTTTAATTATCTTTATCTATTTATCTGGAGAATGCCTTTACTCCAAGAGGGAGCGGCTAGATGAATCATATCCACAACGATATAGAACTACCTTACCTACGCACTTTTCGAAATAGTATACAGCGCGAATACAGCTAAAATAGTTAACACCCAATCTTGCAAATCCTACTTTACAAAATTCAACCTTCTAACTTTACCTTCAATTAAATTTACGATTTTTGCGGGTATAGCCCAGTATTTTTTTATTATAATTATGACAATACATCTGAAAACCAAATTTTGCAGGTATTTCTTGCAGTTTTAGACTTGGACTTTAACCAGCCGGAATCTGTTAGAATCAGCTAGAATTCCTTCACGACGACCTTATTGCTTGCGATGGATTGAAACCGTACTTACCCGGACCGGTTTTCCGGCTGGGTATAGTCCAATCGTTAAGCTCTACCATACTGACGTATATTAATAAATAACCCTGTAGATCTTAATGACAGCCAAAAGGAAAGTTTCTATCATCACCACTACCAGCCTATATCAGTCCACTGCTGGACACAGGCCTCACCAAAAGGAGGATTTGCCATAATCGCCACTCTTGGCAGGCGGGTTGGCGATCGCAGTTTGGACAATGGTGGAGAGGAGACGCTGCTGCCCGTCGTATTATGGCGGTTCTCCTGTAGTCGCCTCTACATAAAGTTTCTATCTTACACATAATAAAGAGTCTGAATTGAATAAAACCTTATCATAATACTGGCAGAACTCATCGATAAAATATATCGATAGTGTTAAGCACTATCTTCGTTTATTTAAAACGAAGTCACACTCGTGCATGGATAAGTTGCCCTTGTGTGTGAATATATTTGTGTGCGTCTAGTTTAAGCTAGTGTTAGATATTTTTTGTTGTGTGCGAGCGTAGCAACGTCATTGAAAATGCGTTAGTGTTAATTCCCTACGTGTGCGTTATTCCCTTCCCCCCGCAAGAAATGACAGACTTTTTCTCATAGAAATTAGCGAGCTTGTCGTCTCCTGTTGGTTGAATGCTCTAAGTATAGAGCTCACAGACGAGAGGCAGTAACATCTCGGCGACTGCTTGCGTTGCGATAATAGTCTGTAGGCGACAGTCTGCCGACGCGTTGAGACTGTCGCTGTCATGACATTGCGCATAAAATTGCATCGGCGGTACTCGTGGTGCGTCGGTGATGGTCGTCTAAATTCTTAGAGCATTCAACCAACATTGAATAAGTGTCGTCGGCAGCTATCGGCGACCGTCGCCGATCGACCCTGACTTACGTCGCAAGAAGTCGCCGACATATTGTCGCTCGTATGTAAGCTCTCATACCTACCATAGGCTGGAGCAATGTCGAAATCTGAAAAAAAAATATCCATACAAATTAAGGGCTACACATATTCGGGTCGGCGTTTTTGTGCAATGTTCGGGAAAAACGACCTCGCAGTAGGATCCTCCTTTACCACAACGCCTCGTTGCACACCGCCAAGCAAACTATCAACTATTTGGCAACATAAGACGTGGCATTTCTTGGTTACCCGCTCTATAGAGCCGACCTCGCACCTTGCGATTTTTATTTAATCCCGAAAATAAAACTAAAAATTCGAGAAAAAACATTTTATGGACGCCGAGGAAGCAGTAGCTGCGTATGAAAATGCCGTTGAAGAGACCTCTAAGTACGAATGGGTAGTGATTTTCTCAGTGGTTCCATCGGATGCAGCGATGTATTGATAGCTGATGTGCATGGACACGATTTTGAAAATATTTAATTGAAAATAAAAACGAATAAAACTAATAACTTGCTAGTTTGTTCAGTTTTTATTTTCTTGAACTTTCAGTGTCGACTGACGACCTCCGTAGCCGAGAGGCGAGCATGCCGGACTATTATGGCGTCGCCATCTCTGAGGTTCCGGGTTCATTCCCCGGTCGGGTCAATGTAGAAAACGATCTTTTCTACTGGATGACTTTTTTTACCGTCAGTAAAAAATAACTGTGTATTCTGTACCTAAAACTATGTGATATTATGTGAGTGTGTTTATTAAATACAACATTTTATAAATTTTGGAATGTCCAAAAAAATGCATAAACATAGAATACATCAGTGAATATGCGTTTGAGTTTTGGTCGGTTTCATATTTTTATTATTATTTTACCAATATTCTTTTTAAAATGTCCTGTTAGTCAAAATTAACTTAAAATAAGATGGTTATGAGGATTAATAGTTGATAAAAATAAAATAAAAAATTAAACTTTTTTAAAAAAATATCATGTTATCATCACCTACATCATTTACCTATTTCACACGTTTATTTTCTTGACGGTAAAAAAAGTCATCCAGTATATTGTCTCGGGTCTGGGTGTTGTAGTACCGTCGTTGTTTCTGATTTCTATAACACAAGTGCTTTAGTTACTTAGCTTAGGATCAGAGCAATGTATGTGATGTTGTCTAATATTTATTTATTTAAAAAAAAATAGTCGCCCTCGTATGTGTAGATGGGGATGTAACGAGTCGACTTTGTTACTCGACAGTCCAGAGGCGGGCATTGGTTTTAGTTCAAGGTAGGCAGTAGATACTTACTAATGTGTTTTATTGATAAAACTCAGTGGTTTTCATCAATAACACACATTTGTAAACCTACTGCCTACCTCATTTTATTTATCAGGTGGGCAGTGCCTAATCGACACATAATTAATACTGCCGAACCGACAATGCCGGCCCGAATGTGTGTGACGCGCTGCTTCGTTGATATAATTAATTGAAAAAACCGGCCAAGTGCAAGTCGGACTCGCGCACGAAGCGTTCCGTACCATTATCTAATTGCGGTTAACGATTTATGACGTATTAAAAAAAACTACTTACTAGATCTCGTTCAAACCAATTTTTGGTGGAAGGAAGTTTGCATGGTAATGTATATCATATATATTTTTTAGTTTTATCATTCTCTTATTTTAGAAGTTACAAGGGGACACACACATTTTAGCACTTTGGATGTATCTCTCGCGCAAACTTTTAAGTTTAGAGAAAAATTATATTAGAAACCTCAATATAAGTTTGATAAAATATTTCGAAGTATGGGGAACCCCCAAAATGTATTGTTTTTTTTTCTATTTTTGTGTAAAAATCTAAATGCGGTTCACAGAATACATCTACTAACCAAGTTTTAACAGTATAGTTCTTATAGTTTCGGTAAAAAGTGGCTATGACATACGGACGGACAGACAGACATGACGAATCCATAAGGGTTCTGTTTTTGCCATTTGGCTACGGAACCCTAAAAACGCGATATAGAGGTTGCTCCTACCGATAGCAATGCAAGCTTATGAATTAACTTATAACTAATTCTATGAAGTGATTCTGCAGCTAAAATATTTCGATTTTGGTCCCTTAGAAAGAGTTGCTAAAAAAACAGCTCCATACAAACCATAGACTTAGGATTCGCTACGCTTACTGATGTAAGATTGTCACGGTTTAGTTGGTATGAGGAAGTGGATTTTTTTACAATAGACTATCTTCTTCTTCTTTGTCCAACCCTCTTCCCAGTTTAGCTGGGGTCGGGTCTATTACTTTTGCGCCAGAGAGCTCTGTTCTGGCTTGTCTCTTCACTCAGGTTCTCTTTTTTGGCCTCCTTCTGCATGTTTGACCACCAGGTGGAGGGCGGTCGACCTCTCCCTCTTGGTCGGTCGGGTATATTTAAGGCCTTTTTGATGGGGTGGTCATATTCGCGTCTCAGGACATGGCCGTACCAGCGCATACGACTCTCCTTAACTTTTTCGATAATCGGTGCAACTCCGAATGAGCCCCTAATATATTCATTTCGCACTTTGTCCAGTCGGGTCACTCCTCCCGCCCATCTGAGTATTTTAATCTCATTTGTGTGCAGTTTTGTTCATGTGCTTTCTTGACTGTCCATAATAGACTGTGCAATAGACTATAAGGAAGTTATTTATAGATTAGGTAGGACCTTATACCATAATATTTTATCAGAAGTAGTGTGAAGCAGTGACCAATTATTTTCAACAACCTGTATATTGAAGATGTTATTAGAAAACTCCCGCAACTAACCCACAACGTGCCACAATATCGCATTAGTTCCTCGAGGGACACTTTTTATTATGAAACTTTTGGAATATTTAACGCAATGTAACGCAGATTTTTTTATTACGACTTCGTGAAGTTTTTATTACATCGAGAGCTATTTCTAAAGGTTTTATATGAGTTTTAGTCATCAGTTTATAATAATGTTGTAATATAAAACTTTCATATGATCCCGCAGGGATAGTACAGGTTGAATTATAATTTGGTTTAGGTAGGTAGGTACCTACGATGTGTATTATAAGTACGCGAGGCTGCAAGGTGGGTGGAAAATAATAGCCGGGAATCGGGCTCAGCAGCGCGCATTGGCAGAGGTCTATGTCCATCAGATTTCATCAGGTTAGTTAACCTTCTGTTTAAATAAATACTTATTAAAATTTAATCTTTTAAACTTTCGCGTTGCATTATAACTAAAACTTATATTCGCTAAATAAAAAATAAATAAGAAAGGAGAAGGCGCAGGGCGAGGGGGAGGGCTCCTAAAGGCTAGTCGTCAAGCAGCATATTTACCATATGTAAAAGGCGTAACGGACAAAATCAGTACTCAGTAAATACTCCATTAAGACTGTACCTAATATTCCGTTACGTAAAATATCACAACTAAGTACTACGCGTCTTGCCTTTAAAAACTCCGGGTGTTTACAAAATAGACTCCAGCTGTGGTAGTTCTTACATGGGCCAAACAAAACGGACTATAGCCGAAAGAGTCAAGGAACACATCGCTGCAGTGAAAAATCGGCAGACGTATAAATCCGCGGTAGCGGAACATCTGCTCAATATGGGGACTAATCACTGGATGAAGTTACATGACCCGGAAATCCTTTCCACGGATCGCCATTACCACACTAGGGTAATACGTGAAGCGATTGAAATTAAAAAGTACAATTATTTCAATCGGGAAGACGGATTCAAATTGTCATCGGACTGGAATCCAGTGATTAATAAGTAAGTGCAAACCGCGTGTGTCGCCTTTATCAATAAACATTAACCCGGATACTGTGAGTGTTGTGTGTCGCACTGAACCTACTGACTTTAGTTCAAGTGCACAACAAATATCGGAGAGTTCGAAGGTAGCAGAAGAACCGGCCGCCCGATGCAGACGAAGACGCCGCGCACCAGTCCCCTCGTGACCACGACCACGTAGCATCACGGTCGAAACGTCGAGGAATGTAAGTAGTATTAATACTACTACATACCAGTCGCGTTTAGACCCGTGATTATAAGTTTTTTAAATTTGTTGACGTAGGCGAAGTAGACAAAAGTCATAAAAGTTTTCCAATGTGTGCTGTGTACTGGCTGGTGTTTGTGTTGCTCATGGCGATGCTTAGAGCTTAGAGCATTCAACCAATGCTCTAAGGCTTAGAGCATTCATTGAATGCTCTAAGTCGCGATGTGATTGCGATATTATAAATGATTTTTTTACGATTTGATCCATACTGGTAGTCTTAGAGCATGAATGCTCTAAGCTGGTAGTAGGTCTATTTACCTGTGACACCTTGTATATTCTCTGCAAACACTCAAAGATACCAGCTGCAGCCAGGGCTATAGGACTGGCCGTTACCGTAATATTATGGCTCTTAAAAAAATACTGAACTGACACTTGTCATTTGTGTTGATTTTGTTGTTGTTTTTGTGTCGTAAAAAATACTAAAAAATTATATTTTAAAAACATGAGATCAATACTTTTGGCTTTAAAACAGGCCGTAACTACGCCTAATCGTACATTTGCCACTACGAGAAGATATTTGGCGCGACATGGTCGGTATCTGATTAATAATAATGGGGTCTAAGCACACCAGTATTGCAATATTTCTACGAGGCTTATTATTTCCAAAATCCTAAGAGCAGATGTCACTTATTCACGTAATCATGTTACTATTAAGAAGCCAGATAAGTAACACTGACTCTTACTTCGCGCCCAGGTCAGATTCTGGAGTACTTTTTTGTCCGTCATTAGTCGCTTCCGTCGCTTCGTAGTCCAAGTCGCTGCATATGCTAACGCACGCGAGATACTAAATACCTATACCGCGTACTTGTCCTCCGCTCAACCCGTGGACATCGACAGACATGATGGCAAAAAAGCACGCAGGAGTTCTTAACTTTAAGTAAAGTAAGTTACAGCATATCGTATGATATCTGAATGATAGCAGAAAGCCTCCGTATCTTCCGTTTTAATAAACTTCTTGCCACCAAATGATCGCATAACATGTGCTTTGAGCCCACGAAATGTCCTGCGCAGCTTTTCGGGATCTCCACAGTCCTTAAAGCACGGGAATATATCCAGTCGGAAACGGCTTAGAGTAAGTTTAGATACAATCCGTCGCTCTAGCAATAAGGTCGTTTTTTGAACGGGTTCTAAAAAAATCCGTCCGGAAACAGCTGCTTAAAGTAGCCGGACTTGTTAGAATCCGTCAAAAAACGGCCATAAGCTTATAAAATCCGGGTTTACATGGACCCGTTTCTGGCTGCTTACAGTCGGAAGCCGAGCATAAATATCGGGCGTAGCCGTCCTGCTACGGGTGGTGTAAGTAAGGGATGGTATGGCGAATGGTGTGACGATAATTACTATTAAAATACATTTTGGTTTCTCAGACCGCTGCGATGCCCACATGAATGAGCTGCCAATACCCTGCGGGCCGTGGGACATTTGGTACAAGGACAAGCAGAGCTACTACACCAAGGTCTTGGTGGCTGGCGCACTTTGGTTAGTGTACCTTTAGTTAGAGGCAGATTCAGGTGCAGTGTAGCTTACCCTCTGCTCTCTCAAGGCGGACAGACGACGTGCTAAAGGTAGCAGGAAGCCGGTGGATGCCGGCCGCTGCCAACTGGCCAATCTGGAAGTCGTTAGGATAGGGCATATGTTCAACAGTGTGTAACTAATGATGATGCAGCTGTACTGGCTGACGTTGAAGTCAGTCAGTAATTTGTCTGAGTGTATTGTGTGTGAGACGGCCCTGGCATTTGTACTATAAATATAAACATGCCGTTACGAGCTTCAAATTAAAAAAGTTGGTAATTTATTATGGGGAATGGTATACAATTTTTCAATAAAATACCACAAGCTCTTGTTGAACTACCTATTCATGAGTTCAAAAACCACATTAAAAAGTCCTTATGAAAAAAGGATATAACAAATCAGAAGATTATTTAAACGACAAGAGAGTATGGACTTAAACTGCCTAGCTCGCACTTACAGTATTTTGTCTGGTGCATATTTATCTAGGTATCTAAGTCGTTTGGAAGTTTGCAGCTGGATGGCCTTAGTTCATAAAATCGCACAGCGAGCGGGTCTAAGCCGTTTGCATCCAGCGCCTTCCCGCAACCTTGAGGGAGGGCGATTCAGATAGCGTTTTTTCTACGCGTTTACGGTCGTTTTGGCATACGCGCTTAAACGCGCTTTACATTACGCACTTCAAAAAACCGGCCTCGCGTACATCGTAGTTGTGAGTCCGTATCAAGATGGATACTTACATGCGAGCTTATAAGCGCATCAACACTCGTACGAGTTGTGTGTGTGGCAAAAGGCGCGCCTATAATCTTGATCTTTCCGACCGTTTTTGGCCATGGCGACCACTTCGACTCCTAATTAGAGGGCGCTGGTGCACCCGAAGATGGCTTATGTAGCCGATCTTCGCAGCGAACTCCCGTGCATAATGGGCACGTTAGTACGCCGCTTACATAGTTATAGTTGATGGCGGCAGGAGGATGGGCCTTTAGCTCATCGCGCTTAGCGTCGAGGTCAGCTTTACGCTGCTTCTCGAACTCGCGGACTTGTCTCTTTACAATCCCACGCCATTCTGGGCGCTGTGCTGCCAAACCTTCCCATTGTGAGGGTTCAATGTTGCATCTTTTAGTGTGTCTCTTCTGAACATATCTGTATCGGAGGAGTTATCCGCCATGCTTTCGCTTACCCTCCTCTAGTTCGGAATAGAAGATGCGCTTCGCCACTCTTTCCTCCGCCATACGTGATAAGTGACCACCACCACCACAAGCACCACCGAAGTTACGCGCCTATAATATACGCGCTTACATGCGCTTTTCTGAAACCGCCCTGGGTAGGTCTCCAGTCCGGTCTACCTACTAGGTCACCAGTCCACCTGGTGGTAGGACTACCCACGTTGCATCTTTCAGTTTGAGCTCACCACTCAAAAATCTTTTTCGGTTGTCAGTCGTCCGCTCTTCCCTTCATGACCAACAAAACACGATACGATTTGATATGATATAGCGATTTATCGACACCCAACGGTCAAAATATAATATACATAGTAGCCATCTTGAACTTTTATCGAAACAGAGAGCATGTACGTACCGATTACGTCACGGCCATGCTCGTTGTCCCGAAAAAAGTTCATATTTTGACCGTTGGGTGTCGATAAATCGCTGTATCATATCATAACGTATCGTTGTAAATTTTTGTTTTTAGCAATTCCATGCAAGGTTTAATTGAAGATAAATAACACTTGAAAAAAAATCATCGACGTCGGCATGGAATTGCTAAAAACAAAAATTTACAATGTTTAAGCATTCTGATCTTAACCAATAGTCAAATATTTGTAAAAATATTTCTATAGGATGTTGACGGTAGTATACTACTCAGCTATACATATAGCTACAACATTGATCAGAATACGCTGGCTTTGACAGCGAGAAAAAACACTTGAGGAATTTCATCTTGTCACGTGACGTCCTCGGTAGCTTAGTGGTCAAAGCACTCGCCCGGTATGCGATGGGACGTGGGTTCGTGTCCCACCTGAGGTCGATGATTTTTTTCAAGTGTTATTTATCTTCAATAACGTATCGTGTTTTGTTAGTGAAGCAAGAGGGACTGCAAGCGATAAGACCTGCCAGTTGCTAGTGTTGCAACATTAGCTCTATTTCTTTCAGATATGGTAAATGCGTATTATTTAATTATCGTTATCTCGGAAAAGAAACGCAAAGCTCTTGGCAGGTATTAATAACTGCCTAGAAACTAGACACATACCTAAGACAAAAAATCAATTAGGATGTGGGCACCAATTAAAATAATTAAGCTTATATAAGGCCCAATAACCCGGTAAATTATTTATCATGTATTAAAAGAATCTGATTTTTGTTTTTTTTTTCAAATAAAAACAAGAAGCAGTTGAGACTGGTAATCAATGACGTCATAGCCCCATACAAATTCCAGGGTAAAGGTGCGTTTTGACAGAACACTAAAAGTATGTCAATTAATTGGTAGAATTCCAACTTTATATTGTTGCAGTTTGTGGGTCACCGCTCTCATAACCGGCTAGAAACATACAACCAGTGGATTGTGTGTCACCACTAGAGAGTTCCATAACATTTCTTGTTTCAGGTGGTTATTCTCATTCGGTATGGTGCTGTACACCGAGTCCATATTCCTGAACTGGGGGCCGCCGGCGCAGCCCGGACCGCCTAGTGACATGGTGGAGGAGTGTGAGGACATCGAGTGATTTATGTTCGTTTGTTGGCAATAAATGTGTTGATGTTGCAGCCAACTTGTTGCAATAGCCTATCAATTGCACGTCTAGCCCTTTTATTGAACAATGCCATTCAACCACGCGCATTGTTTTATAGTTGAATCACTATGGCATTTGAAACATTCAACATCACGGCTGACTTATAAGCTGCCCCGTGGTATAGGATTAGTACATATCTCCGCCACCGCGGCGCTTTTCGTATTGTTTACAAGAGGGCGGTGACGAGCAACTGTTTTTTAATTATTGCGGGTTGTTTTTTTAGGACAAAAATACAAAATAATAAGTTAGTTATTTACATGTACAAATACTTAATGGAGTGCCACAACTAGCGAATCAAGTGAATTAATATTTTTACAATGTTTTAAAGTGAAATTCCACAATTATGTTTTTTTTTTGTAATTTTACGTATATTTTGCTACTGAATTAAGTTAAACTGTTACAGAATTAGTAAAAATACCTACAGTTTTATGTCCCGTGATTATGATGGCTGTACCAGCGTCGAAATAATCTCTCAATTCACTTGTCCAGCCGTACTGTTAAACGTTACGTTCAACTACTCGGCTAATCGAGAATCAACGTGTGGTTGAATGGCGTTGTTCAATAAAAGGGCTAGCCGTCCAAATGTCTATTTCAACCAGTTGGCTGCGACGTATATATTAATTTTATTGTGATTTAATTTACGACTCTATTATAGGCATGCTCGTAGCTCAGTGGCGGCAGCGCTTTGGTATCGATTACTAAAGTTAAGCAACCAACGCTGCGGTTGTGAGTGGATGGCCGACCATTCCGATCATATTTAGTGACATTTATTACGAGCATCTCCGTGGTTCAGAAGGCACGTTAAAAGTTGGTCCCGTCTGATATCGCTTGATAATGGTTGTGAATCCTAGTCAGAGGCCTTAAGGCGGCTTGATTACATCTGACTGTAAGGTTTAGTCACACTGGCCTTACAACACCCCTTCACCAATCCGTACTGGGCCCGCGTGGTGGAGTATGGCCCAAACCACCTCATAGTTAAGGTGAGGCCTGTGCCCTGCAGTCTAAAGGCATACTTTTTAAAGGAATTTAAAAAAAAATGTAACTGTTAAATCTCTGATCTAACATAGTTTATTGAAAGTGTAACGCAAAGTACCTATGTCATGCGTAAGTCTAGAGAAAGATCAAACTCAGAGGTCTTTATCTTGAAATTTTGACAATATCGTAGAAATTTTACTTGTGGATTTCAGACGAATTCGTGGACAAAGTCATGGTAAAGTTATTCTGATGGGAATATGAATAAAACAACCAATTAAATTTTGAAAACAATATCAAATTTAATACATAAATAAGATTTATGTACTCCTACATACATGTTTTCGTCTATTATATTTACAAAGAAACACATATTTTCTCCTAATTAACCTAATTTTTCACATATTTCATCATAAAAATAATAAGCAACTGAAACAATCAACAAATTAATGTAAAATTACGCAGTAAACATAAATGATAATAATGAAAACATAGAAAAAATAACATTGTACAAAATAATTTACATAAAAGATATTCTGCTATGGGGTGCGTACCCTTCCTATAAATACATGGTTATCGAAAACCATGGACTAATATTAAAATATATTATCTATTACAATCTATAGACATCCCATATTTATCGACCTCTGGGCTCTAATGTTCATAATTTACTCATTCATAGGTAGGTATTAACCTCTATCATCTCCATGAAAACGATATTGTATTGGGGGGGCACAGCGTCACCCCAAAAAGAAATCGTACAGGTAAAAAAATCGGAAAACCATTTTAGGAGCATGACAGCGTTTACTAGCCAAATGTCAATTTTCGCGACAAAACGATTTTTTAAATGTAGATTTACAGAACAAAAAATAAACACGTTTAAAATGTGAATATCTGAACAATTCAATCGTCATCAGTTCAACGAGAAATCAAATAAAACAACAAAATGCTCTTACATTTTTAAAATGGTTGCCTATTTTCTAAACGTGTTTGACAATTTTTTTTTAAACTGGCCTTTCCTGACCATGTCCGAAATTAAGGTCTACCTGTACGATATCTTAACAAAGCTTCATATTCAATTTGTGCCTCTAGTCGTAGTTTCTGCTCTTGACGTTATTATCTAGAAGGGAATTTATTTTAACAAATAAAACCCTAACTGACCTCTACTTTGGTATACTGTATAATATCAATATTATCTATTCATAAGTTTATTACGCCCTTTGTTTCGATGCTTTACAATTTTGTATAATTGTATTCCAACGTCTGACGTTAGCTGTTTATCTTTTTTTTTACGCTTAAGGATCAATTATTATTTTTATTTTACCAAAAGATCCATGGCACCAATTTTTTGAATAGATAAGTACCAATATTTTAAGTTATTAAAGGGTAGTGTGAACGTTGCTTGGGAAAAAATTGTCTGAACAGACAGCCGTCGAGTAACCATTTTACAGTACGCTACGCCCAACTTCTACTCTTCTAATTGACTAAAGCCACATTAGCAAAACCAGGACTAAAAGCACTTTATATTAAAAACGTAGCTCACTCTCCCACCTAGCTTAAGGGAACATACTTAATTCAGTCCACACTAATTGACCACATGCCCCCATGGAATAACCAACAAAACACGAATTGTATGATACAGCCATTTATCGACACCTAACTGTCAAAATTATGAACTTTTATCGAAACAGCGAGCATGACTGTGACGTCACCAGCACGGACATGCTCGCTGTTTCAATAAAAGTTCAAGATGGCGGCTATGTATATCATATTTTGAAAGTAGAATCGCTATAGCTTATCATATTATATCGTGTTTTATTAGCCATTCTAGGGGGGCTAGACTGATAAAAACTATAGTCGCTTCACTTAAATTCAATATAATTCAACAACCAGGAGATATATTAACTAACATCCTTATCTATTCATGAGATACCTCCGAAGAGCTCAAACATCCTACAACACTCATATAATACAACTATCGATTTACTTTTCGTTTTTTTATACAAATAATCGAATAGTTATTGGATTTTACGTATGTATATTTGGCAAATTGTTTTATAATAATTCCCGTCACCTAGGTAATGGGTCGTTCTAGTACATTCAACACAATCATGACTTTAAGCCAACTCACGACGAAATAAAACTATTTATTAGCTATCTACATATTTATAGAATAAAATTATGTGTTACACCTCGCGTCCTATGCCACAGCGTAAGTACCTAAATGTATTCTTTTCTTATAAGGTAGGCACAGAATTTTTCTAAAACATTTTTCAAATTAGACCCCTTTCTAACTTAATAGGGTAGAACATACAAATCCTAAAGCGTGTCGAGTTGCCTACGATTAGTCATACGTACGTTTAAACGTGTAGTCTCGCATGTAGATTCAGTCATACATGTGCTGGTGTGCATAACATTTGATATTTTAATGAATATCTAAACGCCGCTAATAAAAATTTTGAAACTACAAAAATCTTACACCCAAGTCACGTAACAAAAAATCTTAAATTTACATAAATTTGTACGAAATAGTTTTTTTTTCTAATAGAAATAAATAACAAACGATTTGCAAGAGATCTAATTAGAAAAATTAAGCAGTTACAACTATGGAACGCATCTTTTTAATGCATGGATTTTGTACGACAATTTCAATTTTTATGATAAAATAAAATTTTAATTCACTAAGCTGTTTACAAAATAGTTATAGCACCATTATCAGCTTATACGTATTCAGTATAATGCAGTGAATTATTATTGAATATTGTCAGGAATAAAAAGCTGAGCGTAATTAAATGGTGTCTTTAAAAATATATAAATGGACGCCAAATGTACAAGAATTGACTTATATGATACACGCACTAAATTGAACACTTATTGGCTAAATCTATCACAAACAGTCCATTGAGGTAATTCATAGAATGAATTTCTGTTAAAGTTTATTAAATCGGGTTAGCCCTCAACACTGCTTATCTATGAGTAATTCTGCACTTACAAGTTGACATAAGAAGAAGCT
Organism: Anania fuscalis; assembly: GCA_950371115.1. Classification (NCBI taxonomy): domain Eukaryota; kingdom Metazoa; phylum Arthropoda; class Insecta; order Lepidoptera; family Crambidae; genus Anania; species Anania fuscalis. Next base: position 5,737,338 of record OX493337.1, read on the forward strand.
TATTCGAAAAAATAATATCTGGGACTAGAGATCTGACTATAAAGGGATTTTACTTGTGCGTACTTTCTAAAAATGTTTTTTTAAATCTTTGAACAATTGGCTTACTTACGTAACATTTTTATTATTTAAAATAGCAGGCACTGTTCTGAGAGTTGAGTTATAAAAGTTTGTTTTTACTTCAAAGAAGTTTGGTGTTGAGCAATGTATAAAAACAGTGTTTTTGGTTACAAAATGGCTTGTTGTCTGTGTTAATGTGTAATAACTAAACCTATAAAATATTCTATGGCGCATTATTACAATCGATTTTATGACCTAGTTGGTGTATGTAGAGACGAATAAGCATAAAAATGCTTACTGCATGAAAAATACGATCTTATTTATATAATTTCATAAAATTGTATCCAGATATTATTATTTAATTGGCCCACACAATAAAATATTTAATACTTTGTCAGAATAAAATTGCAGTTCTGGTACAAAGGTATGGCATATGAAATTACAATACAAAATAAAGATGGCGATATTCCATGAACTAGTTAAGTCCAAAAAAATATATAATAAAGTAGGTATTTTTGGACCGATCATAATTTAAATGATTTTAATACACTTCAAGGCCCTTAAGTGTTCGTAATTACCATAGTTTTCATTTGCCAGTTGATTTCGAAATTCAGAAATATATTACTCAATAAGAGTGAATTTCGATGTCAGCAGGCGACGTGAAAACCTTAAATCGCATTCTATACGCGATTATAAGGAACACATAAAAGTTAATTGTTCAGGTCTACACAAATTTTCTGTCTAAGAATTTTTTTATTGTAATAATTTTATTTAAAAAAAATTAGTCACATTATCACATAACCTACTTCCAAAAGGGGTTACGATTTAAAAAATCTTTAGTAGGTTTCGAAAAAGAATAATTTTCGCTTTAATCAAGATTCTAAAGACACAGAATCTAACTGGTAATAACATAGACAACGTAGTAGTAAATGAATTTCTTTACGATCCGGGGACTGCGAGACGATAGTCATATTATGAATTCCTCGATTCCACGCTACACAATATATTAGATCACTTAAATCTATTTCAACGTCCAAAATATCACTTCATATAATCAATCACTCTTTTTGATCGTCAATTTTTACTTGCCAATATCAAATGTAACACTAGTATCAGTCTCCACAATAACTGGTCTTCTTGATTTTGGTTCATAATTGTGATGTTCGTTGTTTTAGAACGCTGTCTCGGTATATTTTTACAGCTGAATTTGTACACAAATTCATGCGTAAAATTGTAGGCAGTACGTTTGATCGCGTTGTTAAGAATACGCGAGTTGGATTGACCTGCAACAAGAGAAAATACACGTTAAAATTTTTTCAATAGCTTAAGCATTAAGACAGTCCTAAAATTAAAGAAGATATATTTTAAATGAGCACGAAACGCAGAACATAAACGCACTTCCATAAAAAAAAACTTTTTTCTCCAGCAAAGGTTACCAACAAGTTTACAAAATAATCAAATTGTAAGTTACATAGACAGTAGGTAATTGTTAAACCTTGATGTCTACATAATAATTTAGCTGTGTCGTATAAGCGTAAACGACAACCGCCGCCAACAGGCTCTGGAAGTCAATGGGGGAGGCCTATGTTCGGCAGTGGACGTCCTGTGGCTGAACTTATGATTATCATAATGTATCAGCGTATATGGTACATCACAACACACAAAAAAGTTGTGGCCTTTCCCAGTGCTACTGGGCGAAATTCAAAACGAAAGACGATAGAAAGCTGTTAAATGTTATCATCATTAAAACCCTATGGCGTGGTAGAGTCGTGGCGCGAGGATTTTCCTTTAACGCAAAAGGTCGATTTGATTCCCGGTCCGGACCAATTTATATAGCAATCTTTTCTAAAATGAATTGAGTCTGTTAACTGTGAGAACGTTAGGAGACACTTCTGGTAAAAATCACAGGCTGGCAAAATATGGATATCTATAGATATAATATCATAAAAAAATAACAGCGGTCTACGAGCGAGGCCTAATCCTAAACGATTAAACAGGAAATAATGGCTAAGATATTAAGTTTTTTTTAAACATTTATTTCGAAACTTCCAAGTAGTAAGGCAACTCTTGTGAATGAATTCGAATGTCAACGAATCTGTGAAACTTTATTACAAACTGCAAAGCCTTAGAGTCAACCCTATACACAATTAAATCTAAAAGCGTTATAAAAGCGTCGTAGAGTCGGCAGCATCCTAGTAATCTCAATGTAATTCTCACGCAGTCTGAATGTGGATTATCAGCGTTTTCCTCCGAGCAGAGTTTGTGCTGAGTTGGTGGAGTGTAAATCGTAACCTGCCCGCCGGAGCGACGCCAAGTCTGCGGCTCCCGCCCCGCGCCCTCCAGGTGACGACCCGGTAGAGATGCATGTTGCACCGAATATCGATATCGATCTAAGTATAAAACTCGGGAACAGAATGTGCGCGTAAAAAAAGAACTTCTAGTGCCTCGTTTGCTCGAGATATACTATAACGAAATTGACACTGAGTAGTAAAGTAACTTATTTGAAAACGATAACAATGTTCGAAAATAATAAAATGTGAGGACATATGCCATCACGTAATCACGTGGTAAATTGACATCAATATAGTTATCTGACAAGCCACGATGAATTTAGATATCGTTTCGTTACGGAGAGATCGCCACTGGTCTAAGCCCCCTGGCTGGAAAGAGTGCGAGTAACATTAAAACTGAGTGTGTCTCGTTTGCACGAGCAAACAGGTTAAGTCATGATGAAATGAACTCTGATATCGTCTCAACTAATGTACGATACGCGTACTAATTGAATGTGGTCCTTTGAAATTAGATTTTGCTGCTTCCTAAATAAACCATGTTTGCCATTTTGAAACATTGCACTTGAAAAGAGGCAGGTACGATTGAATTCAAAAGTTGAATCAAATATTTTTCTGTCATCACGTTAAAAACTTAATTATCTTTAAAAAATAGCCTAACCTTACGACGGCGTTGATTAAATTGACTCTATGACCAGTTTGTTGCAAAAGTTTTTATCAATCCATTATCAAATTAAGTTAAAAGTGAACACCTTATCTTAGTTATTATTTTTTCTCTATGTATTTAGGTAGTTTAACATTGTTATGTCAATGGAATTCCATCGACAGAATTGGTAACGCGTCCCGCCCTATCAAACCACGATAAATCTGTCGCATATTCAGCGATGTAACGGACTTTCTCTGCGTGACTCATTGCCCAGAATAAAATCACTCGCTCTTAATACGCGACGTAGATAATTGGCATACTTATCCCGAAATAAGACGCGTAAAACAGGCTTATACGAATAAATACACCGAATTAACAGATAGTCTGCGATTTATGACCGTGTGAAGGACCCCGCTAGTGTTATTGGGAGAGGTCAATTAAAGAGCCGATGCTAAAAATAGGCTGACGTTTGTATAGCAAGATTATACGAATGATAACTGCCTAGATTTGTTGTTTTGCTTAAGTTTTTTAAAAATACTTTCGTAGGTTCTGTATAATTTTTATTAGTAGTCATCTTCACTGTAATCTGACCATATCCGTCCACTGCTGGGGATAGGGTTCTCCCAATGCAAGATACTGTGTCCGATCCTCAGTTGTTCCTTTCCATTCGTAGAGGTGTCATCGCTCCACCATATGGCAGAGATGGCGCTTCGTTTATCTGTTCTACTGTAAATGTAGCTTCAGCAAAGTCAGCCATTTATTCAGTATATAGGCCCTCTTCCGGGCAATTTTAACTCAATCACCTTTGTCAGCCTGATTTTTACAGGAAAATAAATGTTGACTATTTTATAATATTTCATTGTAGGTGCTTCTTAAAACAAATTCTAAATAACAGGTGATAAAGGCCATTAAGGTATTTTAATGTGCTGGTATATTGAATAATTTTGAGATGCGATTTTGAATTTTGTATTGTCTACATAAAATTCATACAATATATTTCTCTATTGCTAAACTAAGATTGCTATTTTAATATCATTTTATTGTTATTGTGTGGTAATTTGTGAAGTGTTTTAAACTAAAACTTAGCACCTAAGTAAAAAAATTGCTATTTTTTATTGTGTGATTGGCCAAAAATTACTAAGAATAAAACTCAACCTCAACATGTTATTCATCGGATAGTCTTTAAAATTTTCCCTTAATTGAAACTATTGGACTGCTCCAATTAAAAACCGATCCAATAAATTGTTTTGTTTATCAACACGTTTGCCACTACCACACAATCACCGAATAAGAATCAAAGTTTTACTAAACGTTACATTATTATAGTTCCGTTAATGTTTATTTACACTTTACTGCACAGACAAAAAGTTAGCACAAATGGCGGCCTTTATGCCAAAAGCATTATGTCCAGGTAACCATAGGGCAATAATTTTGTCTAGTTCCCGTGGACCGTCAGTCCACGGGAACGAGACAAAATTATTGCTGGGTTTTTTACATTAATTGTTTCCAAAATATATATTAATAGGTTGAATTGGATATTTGAAGTTCATTGCTCAGTACTAGAGATGCCTCGATACGCTTATAAAAATATCAGCGATACCAATACGCTGATTAAACCAAAAAACAAGTTAAAATAAATGAAACACGTCAGGTGTTTTTTTTAAATTAACATAAAAATAAAGACTGGTTTATGTTAGTTAATTAATAGTTAGAAATCAAAATTAACATTTATAATATACGATTTTTGTTTCAAGAATAAAGTATAACAGAATAAAGCGCGGGGTTTCCCCTAGCTAGGATATATTTCGTGCCGCGTTTGCAACGAAATAGACGAGACAACACGCGCGTTTACGTTACAAATTTTTAAAGCGATTTTAAAAAGTCTCGTTAATCGGCCATAAAAATATCGCCGTTAGAGATACCTATATCGGCAAACCTGAAGTATCGCCGATATATCGGTATCGGATGCATTAACTTTGTACCTTGATTAAATAAGGTTGATGATGTTATTAATATTTAATACCATAATTGGTGTGTTGTTTGGCTCGTATGTATATGTCCAATGAAAACCCAGCTACAAAAATATGAAAATCAAACCAATACTCCGCAATCCGACTCCGTAGCTCCAATAAAAACTGGAAGCGGCAAATAAATTCAAAGTGCGCCCACAAACCGTGACAATCGGCTTTCGTAGCACTTAAAAAGGCACATCGCAAAGTGTTACAAATCTCGAGCGATCGCTATAAAGGAAGTATGCCCTAAATAAGAAGAAAAATAAAGACTGGTTTATGTTAGTTAATTAATAGTTAGAAATCAAAATTAACATTTATAATATACGATTTTTGTTTCAAGAATAAAGTATAACAGAATAAAGCGCGGGGTTTCCCCTAGCTAGGATATATTTCGTGCCGCGTTTGCAACGAAATAGACGAGACAACACGCGCGTTTACGTTACAAATTTTTAAAGCGATTTTAAAAAGTCTCGTTAATCGGCCATAAAAATATCGCCGTTAGAGATACCTATATCGGCAAACCTGAAGTATCGCCGATATATCGGTATCGGATGCATTAACTTTGTACCTTGATTAAATAAGGTTGATGATGTTATTAATATTTAATACCATAATTGGTGTGTTGTTTGGCTCGTATGTATATGTCCAATGAAAACCCAGCTACAAAAATATGAAAATCAAACCAATACTCCGCAATCCGACTCCGTAGCTCCAATAAAAACTGGAAGCGGCAAATAAATTCAAAGTGCGCCCACAAACCGTGACAATCGGCTTTCGTAGCACTTAAAAAGGCACATCGCAAAGTGTTACAAATCTCGAGCGATCGCTATAAAGGAAGTATGCCCTAAATAAGAAGAAAAATAAAGACTGGTTTATGTTAGTTAATTAATAGTTAGAAATCAAAATTAACATTTATAATATACGATTTTTGTTTCAAGAATAAAGTATAACAGAATAAAGCGCGGGGTTTCCCCTAGCTAGGATATATTTCGTGCCGCGTTTGCAACGAAATAGACGAGACAACACGCGCGTTTACGTTACAAATTTTTAAAGCGATTTTAAAAAGTCTCGTTAATCGGCCATCAAAATATCGCCGTTAGAGATACCTATATCGGCAAACCTGAAGTATTGCCGATATATCGGTATCGGATGCATTAACTTTGTACCTTGATTAAATAAGGTTGATGATGTTATTGATATTTAATACCATAATTGGTGTGTTGTTTGGCTCGTATGTATATGTCCAATGAAAACCCAGCTACAAAAATATGAAAATCAAACCAATACTCCGCAATCCGACTCCGTAGCTCCAATAAAAACTGGAAGCGGCAAATAAATTCAAAGTGCGCCCACAAACCGTGACAATCGGCTTTCGTAGCACTTAAAAAGGCACATCGCAAAGTGTTACAAATCTCGAGCGATCGCTATAAAGGAAGTATGCCCTAAATAAGAAGAGGTCGAGTCCCCTGTATGAATAAATTTGCGAAGACCGCCCCGGAATCACTCGATAACCAGCAACGCCTATGCTTTATAACCCGTGACATCCGAAACTGGATTTATCGTCACACTGTCTTGTGGGACAAAAAAATCGGAAAAGTTCGGCAAAATTTAGAGGACATGGACGAAACATGTTAATTTAGCCCTTGTATTGTTAAAGCTATTCTGCGGTATTTACATTTTTCTGTAGTTACTTTACATTTAAGTGATGCGTGGAATTTTATTTACATTTACAGTCTACAGTGTTAAAGATTTTTGTGTGCATTCTTTTTTAATAAATACATTTTGACAGACTTTGTTAATAATGTGTTTCTTATCAAGGTCTTAACACCAATTACAATATGAAAAAAAAAACTATTTGATTACTAAAAATATTAGGCACCTGTTATACCTGGATTTATATTATTATATTTAAACTTATGTAAATTCAAAAAGGTTTGTAAATATTTCCAGTTTATAAATAATTTTTGCATCGATTTAAACTACAAATATGTTTCTTGTTTGGTTTTTGTAACTCTCTTAATAGCTTCATTTTGTTGTGTCTAATTGCAATCGTTTCAAAAATATAACAAGATGATGAGAAAAATGTTGTTAAGAATCATGGATCACGGTCAATAAGCGTAATCTGACCAAGATATAGGACAAATAAATTTTAGGAGGACGAGTGTTTATGTTATGACTTTAATGTCCTACTTAAGTGGCGTATGCATACATTTTATTCTGTTTGTAAAGTCGAATCGAAACGAGTCCACATCAGAATTTTCTTCGGTTTTTAATAAATTAAAGAATCGAACTTTCATGACAGAATAAGGTGCTAAAAAGAAGAGAGAAAATGCAGGTTCACAATCCTCTGCCAAAGTTAAAGACGTGAATCTTAACTTTAAGTTTTATCACTTAACCAGGCCTAGTGTGTTGAAATTTATTATTGTTTTTTCACCATATAGCAAGTAAGTAAAATTATATATTTTTTTAAAGTATTGTTCTCACTATGTTGGTAGGTTCTGATTTAGGTTTAAGGTCAGGCTCATCTTGCGTTATCCAAGCTACCTATTAGGATTTGAAAACAGGCTGTCCCAAAAAGCATAATCATGGAAATGATTAAGTTGGTATCACTATTTCTAACCGTTGAAAGGGGTCGTTCATCTCTTTCTAATCAACTTATTTGAAGACTGAAGTAAAAAAAAAGTTTCGCAATAGAATTTCTGTCTAGAAAATAACTAAGTCGACCACCACCGGCGTAGCCAGGGTGCGGGGTGCGGGGAGGGCACCTGTTGCTAGAAGGCGGGGCGGCGCCGCCCAACGCCCCGCACCACGTGGGACCTTGCCATTAGAACTTTGAAGCCTAAGGCCTTGCGCAAATGAGCTACCGACGGGCACATGTGTGCTAACGACAAGCTGCTTACATGATTTTTCATAAACTTTGTCGTCGCAGAAGAAGTGGCGGCCATTTGCGACTTAGTATCTTCCACTTGCGACTCAGTGTCTGCTACTCGTAATTCGATGTCTGAGACACGCCACTCTTGGCGGCCACTCGATACGTTACGCAAAACCCTAACACTCGAACTGACGCGTCGCTATGGCCATTTCATCTTCTCCAATAAAGTAAAACATCATAAATTAAGTTAAGACAAAGTTGTGCTAACCTGGATTGTGGATCAATCACACATGTAGGAGGCCACTCGCGACACCGTATCTACCACTCACAACTAGATGTCTGATATCAGCACTTGCGGCAGCCACACGCTACGAAAAACACGGACTATCGCACATAGGCGCTGATCCAGCATCCTTTCTTAAATAAAATAAAACGCTTCGTTTCCGCAGTGTCAAGATCAGACCTAAATTAGTAGCAGGATACCAAATGTGTCAAACAATTACAATAATATCCAATTGAAATTTCATTATGACACTTTTAAATTAGCAGAATTGGGGCCCAGGTGGCGCGCTACAGCTACCCGGTGTAGACAGTGGTTCATTTGCGCGGAGCCTTAGAATAATAGGTAGTTGAGAAATTTAATATAAAATCGCCGTATCCATTTCTTTGGTTGTAGCATTCCAAATAGTTCATGACGTACTATTAGTGCCCTTTATTTCACGTCACGTGAAACGTCACGATAGGATTTGCGGTTGAATTGTATGAAAATCCGATAGTTAGAAAGCAAAGCAGTGACGTTTGTTAGTTAAAAATTGCACTATGCCCTTTGTCTGAATTATGGTTTCTTTCATCAGAGCATGGCATAAAAGAATGTAATCGTAGACAAAAAGGCATAAATTTATTTTACATCATGTTGGTTACAAGTACCTACCCAGATTAAATAATAGTGATAAGCACCGGTATCAGCCCTTAAGGGTGGTTTGTCCTAGCATTGCAGTTGACATTTTTAAATTATACTCGTATTAAGTAGTTACTTTTAGAAAAATGTTGTTAGGCTTACCACTTTATTTTAAAATATTATGAATATTATTTTATATTATAAACTTCACCTAAGTAATGTATACAATTCCTGGGTAGGTATTGTATAGAGTACCTGCTGGTCCACAGGCAATGTGTAAGATAACTACGAGTATATTTGGGCATGTATTTATCAATGTTATGTAAGTGAGTGAGTAGGAATTACTAGACTCTGAATATTATTTTTTTCACATTACCTACACACTATATTCCAGTTTTTTAATAAATTCACTGTTCTACAAATAAGAACTTAACCCTGCATATCAAGTAGACGGGCGTTGGTTTTCGATTCGCTTCTGCCTAAAGAAATATTAGATTAACAAAAGATTATTAAATTGTAAAACCTAATCAGAGTTCCAAATACTAAGGCAATAAAAGACGATAACTTAAACTATATACTAAAGTAGAGATTTATGAGCACCACCATTAAAGCAGTTGGTTAAAACAAAAAGTGCAGTAACCAAATCACGAAATCTTTCGCCCTATTGACGAAACTTTCAAATCCCTATCTCTTATCCCGGCCCCTTAACCGGCCTAATTTGATCCCAGTTATAATAAGGGTTGGCGATTATACTATAGGATTATTTATAAATTACTTCGAGAAATTTTGCTTTAAAATTCAGTAATAACCAAAATAATGTGTACATGAATAGATAAATACAATATCTATTTATTTAGGAAATGCAATAAGAATATTTTAAAGTTTACTTTTCTTATACAACCTATCAGCTGCTTGGAAATTGAGTATGGAGAAGTAAAAAATACTATTGCAATTTTAATTAAATATATATTCAAATTATTTATTTGCAAAAAAAAAGTTGGTTAACTGGTTTTACAAAAAGAAAAATACATACATTAAATAATAACCCCCTATGAGTACATTCTCGCGATATTGAATTAAAACTACTACTCTCTTTGTATTTTCATAATATTGTAATTGAAAGTTTATAACAAGCAATTATTTGTGTGCTTGAAAACACCGGTCTTCCATAACTCTTGAACTAAGAGATAAAAATGTTTAGATTACCATAAAACAATTTTTTAGGGTTCTGTACCCAAAGGGTAAAACGGGACCCTGTACTAAGACTCCCCGGTCTGTCTGTCTGTCTGTCTGTCACCAGGCTGTATCTCATGAACCGTGATAGTTAGATAGTTCAAATTTTCACGGATGATGTAGTTCTGCTGCCGCTATAACAACAAATACTAAAAACCAGAATAAAATAAATATTTAAGGGAGCTCCTATACAACAAACTTTTTATTTTGCTTGTTTTTATAGATAATGGTGTCTTCGTGCGCGAGTCGACTCGCACTTGACCGGTTTTTAAAATAAAACCACTTTTTTGCAATTTTAACGAAAAAGTTGTCTTCAAGTTTTAAAACCTCTTGTAGAGACAGCCCTAGTGGTAATCTACGTTTGGGGTCCCGCAATAAAATCATAAAATCGTTAGCAGTGCCGGCGCGCCCGGGTCGACATTAACACGTAATCCAATTTAGTCGGGCCGACAGCCGCGAAGAATGCTAAACCAGGGCCAAAAAACGTCAACCACGTTTTTGGTTAACGTTACGCCAATTTTTGATTCTCACAACTTTGTTATAGTCTATGGCAGGCTACACCGAGACTGAACCATTTACCTAGAAAAATAAATAAAATTGTAGCTTCTCTGTTTGTTGTCACATTACTGGTTTTTACTAAATAAATGCTTATAATTCTAATTAATAAAAAATATTTTTTATTTTAATTAAAGTCGCAAACGAAATAAACTATTCAAACTGTGAATACAATCCGATTAAATAGGGAAGTTTTTGAATTGATTTGAAGACCCAGTGACCGAAGCCCTGGGCAACAGCTAGTTGCCAAGAAAATAATTGAAATGTTTTAACAAAATAGTTTATAATAATATCTACTAAGAATAATGAAATTAACCAAAGCAAAGTCTGAACTAAGTAGTGTACTCGATAAAATTATTACCATCTAAAAAGAAAAGTTACAAATTGCTCCCCTGAATCAAAGATAAGCAGTGGTAGAGTACGTACGAAGAGCCTGTTTCAAAATCGAAAAGTAAGCACTACTCAACAAATAAATTTAAACAAAGAACACATTTTGTATGCAGTAATCGGCAGATTAAACTAACCGAGACTTACTTAGCGAATGTGAAACAGGCCCTTAAAAAGTTAGGATGCAAAGAAATGACAATAAGGTACTTACAGTTCCATTATTTTTGGAAATGGATCTCTTTCCTAAGTATGAATTTTCCAGTGGCGGACATTAGTATTATTTGTACGTAGGCAGTGGATACTAAATTAAGTGTTTTATAGATGAAAATCTGTGTTTTCAATCAATGATACACATTTGCAAGTACCTACTGCCTACCTCTTTTGATTTACCAGGTAGGCACTGCGTAATTGCTTATATGCACCGCAAGTCCCTGCGTGAAATGGGAGTTTAAAGTTTGTGAGGAATACGCCATTCCATTTACGATTTTCCATAAAAGCCTAGTTCCGCAAGTTTAAAAAACACGAGCTATATTGCCAATAGAGCCAGCTAGTAACAAATCATTATGAATTGATTTAGGTTTACGTCAATTTCCCGTCCTTAACGTAGCAACGCTTAAGCGTGTAAATGAGACAGCAAGGACGTGATAAAAATATCGGCTTCAGAGAATAAGTCACGTAAGGGCGAGAAAAGTTGACAGCCCTTACTATATTGGCCTCATTTAAATAACTGATCAAACTCAATCTCAGCTCAAACACAACAATAAGTGGGCGGAAGCGGGAGCGGGAAAGTCTAACCCCATTAAATCCGATTTTACGAAAATACAAAACTCTGTTAATATAAAATAACTTGAAATTACTTTAAGAAGAATAAATAACTTGTTCCCGTATCTAAATAAATATACAGATATTTATTAAGGTTTCGTAATTTACAAGTTACTGACAATGTTAGCGCCATCTGACAACGACACAAAGTTATAAGCTTAGAAGTGCATCTCGCTCGATGCCTTCAAAATATAGTGAGAAAACCTAGGTTCATGCTTCTTCAATGAATTTGTAAGTATTCAGTTAGTTAACAAGAAAAAACTAGAAGGACGATAGAAATTAAACTAGAGGTAGAAAACGTACTTGTTACGATACTTTTCATACGTAACATCCAAACTTACTACTGTAAGTTTTCTCTAATTAATTATTTACATTAGCTAGAAATCATTAAAAGGCATAACTAATTCATATAATTCTACTAAATTCCACCCTGCATGCTCACTAACGGTATTCAAAAAATACAAAATTGTGAAAAATTTCAAGTTATAAAGTCCAGCCCCCTAACCATGAACTCTAAAAACAATCCCAAAGTTGTCAAATCTGTCATTTTTGGTACGTCATTTCATACAAAATTTGACAGAAATGATAATGTTTGACAGATTTGTGATTGTTTTAACAGTTCATGGTTAGGGCCCTGATGTTTTGGCTGCGCTCTGACTGGACAGTTAGTCAGCTTTTTCTTTTAAATAATAAATAAAATAATAGTAAATAGGGATCTAGCATAGAAACGTAGGACATACCTACACGCTCTCCGCCTATGAGTTCATTATTCGAACTCAAACTGTCAAACAATAACTGTAGGGCAACTTATTGGATATGCCGCGCTCATCCGGCCGACTTATATTGGATGCGAAAAATGAGGCGCAACTTTTTAAATTGGTATTTGAATTTTTTCATGGGGTTAGGTGAGGATTGGTGACTGCTTTGCGGCGGAATTAAATTTGTACTTCAGTAAAAATGTTCTTTTATTTCTCGAATTTCTAAGTGGTACTGTATAACAAGTTGGCTAATAAACCTCGATAAGTCCAATGCTGGGCATGTGGTCTAAGCAGTGGCGAGCATTGGTTTTATTTCGAGGTAGGCAGTAGGTACACTTACTAATATGTTTCATTGATTGAAAATCAGTGGTTTTCGTCAATAACACATATTTGTAAGTACCTACTGCCTACCTCATTTCATTTATCAGGTAGGCACTGCCTAATTGCCTATATGTACCGCACGCCCCTGCGTCTAAGATCCGTATAGGACTCGACCTTCACCAGGCTGTTTAATGGATAAAAAGTATTTTATATAAAATTTAATACGCTAATGAATATACAGAAAGTACAAGAGAATAAGACACTCCTTAAAACCACGCTATCAACCACCACGGGAGCAACATCGAAATCGAGATTGTTTTCTCCATATAAACTTAATCGAAAACCTTTATTATAAAGAGATCTAGAGATAATGGATCATCTAAAGAAAAAACACGATTTCGATGTTGCTCTCATAGGAAAAAGCGTTGTAGGTATATCAGCAACTGATCACATGGTTTTAAGGAGTGTCTTATTCTTTTGTACACCCTGTGTGGCAAATAATCACAATTAATGGAGAATTTAAAATTATCTTTTTTTTAAACTTGCAATTGCTTGTTTAATAGACAAATTACATACCAATCGAAAGTATGGAGCCTATAGAACATGCAAACGTTAGGTTGACTATTTTTTTCCCATCATAATTATTGGATATAAACAGGAAAGTCGGTACTAATAATTTAATATATTACTGAACGTATTAGATATAATATACTTTTTATCCATTAAACAGCCGGTGAAGGTCGTGTCCTATTCGGACCCTCTACTAATGGCATATATCTACTTTGGAGCGAGAGCTATATGCCGTTTGCATTCTACATCTTTTAGCAATCTCGACTAGGTCATCGGTCCATTGGGTGGGACGCTTCCCCTTTCGTGGTCGCCACTCGAGAATATTTCTTTCCAAACGGTTATCAGTTCTACGAGCAGCTGTGTTCTTATCACTTACCCCAAGCATAGTTAGTTCTCTGGCGTATTTGGCTTTTACAGCGTGCTGGATGACTTAACTTTGATATAAAATATGATCGAACATTTCCTGGTATATTTTGGGAAATTTTAAAATTATAGTGATTACAATCTTAAAATAAGCAGCTAACTTATCTTAGTGAATGTATAATTTGTCGTTCATCAACGATGGCTGACTGCAAATTTTTTATTTAAAGTACACATCTCTAAGGCTACACAAAACGAGAAAATAAAAAGAGCAAAGGAGCTTTTTATTAAGCAGCGAGAGGGGGGCGAATATAATGAATAAATTCCGCGTAAGGGCCCCTCCTAACGCAATTGAAAACTTTTAACAAGTGCCGAGAAATCGTGTGTTAAGGTGGGTCGCACCTAATTATGGGCAAGCTGAACGGAATACACGATGAGTTGGGAAATTTAAACGACGCCCGCGTCGGCTCTTTATGAAAATCAGCTTGTTAATAAAATCTTCGTGTTGACCGATGACTTGCCAACGCCCAAATTTATTCAGCGAAATCTTCAAATTTGTTTCAGTGTGCTCTTAGAAAAGTTGTACAGCGTTGATTTTATTTTACTCTTTTTTTAAATTAAATTCTCTTTTATTCTATAAATACTTAATCCATTAAGCAAATAAAAAAAAAACTCATTCTGAAATGGAAAATACCTTAAACATTAACTGATCAACTAGCAAGTCTTCCACGTGCCTCTTTATTTAAACAAGGGCGAATTGAGGAAATATCGCGTTCCATTTTAAAGTAAAAAACGTTGATAAACGAGCGACCTCCCCCATTAACTTTCATTTAGTTTACAAGTATTAAAAATTAACAAGATTTCGCGTCGCTCACCGTCTGCCGAAGACGTATTCATTGTTTTGTAACCCTAAAAAACAAGTCATTAGAGGGAGTTAAATCTAGCGTTGTGGTTGGGAGATTTTTTTCGTAGCGTTTCTTTATTCGCGAGCGCTCGCCGCGGGAACCGTTAACGCTAAAATGATATGATTAATTACTGGAACCGGTCGCCCTCATTAGTGAACAAATAGGATCGTTCATTGGTGAAATTGAATCAGGAGCTCCGAACCGCGCTTGATCGGAGTCTAATCTTAATTATTATTCATGCTCCCCAAGAGTTTTCCACGTTATTGTTAAACTACAGCATTTGTTTTTGACAAAACAGGAATTTGCATTCGTTTTACTAGACCGACGAAATTATTGGATTTTGTTAATTCAGGGTTCACATGAAATCGTGAAACTCCTTGGGAATGTGTTACAATTTACACAAATCGAATTTCATTTTCAGCCTTTAAGCCCAGTTTGTGCACTGTTTTATGTACTATTTGTTGTTGTCTACGATTTCGTTCACGTGATCTTCAATTCAATTCAGAAACTTTCCAGGTACAATAACTCGCAAAAAATCATCATTCAGATTTAGGAACGCATAAAGGATAGTAAAAACATTCATTTGTACACACATTAGATTAGAGTCTCGATACAAACCTCAAAAAAGATTGTTCGTGATAAAAACGAAAGCAGCGCACACAACAAATAATTCATGGGCTAATATAATTTGCAAAAAATACTATTGGACGTGTGTATCACCAGAGAATATACAATAATATGGTATCACCTAAGGCTTTCTCTAGGTTTTTACATAAAAAGAGGGCTTCACGTCTCATAATCCACGTACAAAGAAAACATAAACATGAGTGACGTACTTATCTTTTGTAATACCTAATGTCGTAAAGCTGAATGATGGAGGAAATTCGCAGCTTGGAATTTTTGGAGGTCGCGACGAAACCGGGTGAATGTGATAGAGACATTCTACCACAAGGATTTTTTTTACTCATTTGCATGGTTAAGTATCAATAAAAGAAGACGGTTGTGTTGTGTAAAATGGGTACTTTTTTTTTCAAATAATGATATTGAAAAAAAAGTACCCATTTTAAATTTCCACTTAAAGGTCCAATGACAATGTTAGAATAATTTTCACCGTTTGTGAAAGTTTTGAAATGACCAAAGTTTACTTTTATATAGTAGTTTAATTTAATAAAAATAATCTAAGTTTAGACCAGACCGTACAGTGGATAATCTCTAAATTTAACTTATTACAGTTCAAATAAAATACAATAAACTTGTTAAAGTGAATTGAAAAAAAAATACATTTTTTTTTTGTTTTCGATAAATTTTATGTTTTGCCAGTGAAATCCGAATACTTGCTGCCAGAATCAGAGTCCAAATATTCATAAATAAGGGCGAAATAAAAACGGAACAAGCTTCCCTAGATAAAAAAATTAAGACAAAATTGTAACTAGCCTCTCAGATCACGACTTCCCACTTTTCACGTACAAAACTTTTCCGCCAATTCCCCTAAATACCGGCGAATGAGGTCAGATTGCCGTTTACAGCTCAGCGAAACAACAGAGTTATAGTTTTGTTGGCCCGCGATACAGGAGCAACTTATCGGACACTACAGAGCAAACTTTTCGCAGATTATCGCTGATACTCCACCGATTTATTACCGGCCAGTATTGTTAACCGTTCGCTAATATTTCACCGGCTTTGTTCATATTTTTAAGTTTGACCAAACGGTTCCTTCAAGTCGCATCCTCAACTTTGGAGCGCGTCTTTTGATATTGGATTTTCATTTTGTTTATTGGCATTCGGACAGTTTTGTTCCTTTGAATTATTCCTTTGAGAGTATGAAATATTACGTAGCGTAAGGACTCTTCGTGATCTACTATAAAAGTTTTTACATTGGGATTTATTCTTGGAAACTTGACATTTACGTCAGCGGATACTTCCAAAGAAATCTGTGGAATACTTACTATGGTTAGTATTTCTATCTAACATTGCGTTCATTTTGATTCTTTGTAGAAGTTACCAACAGCATTGACGATCTTGTGCTCAATATGCCCAAAATCTAACAGAATTAATAAGACTAAAGTGAAAAGTTGCATTAAAAATATACCAACCTTTAGTTCAACCGCAGTGGTCCACACAGGAATGTCCCCGCGCCCCCTCGCTCCAAATTATTCAGATTACAATACCCTATCTATATCACAAGCTTCCACCTAGCTTAGCACTAAAGCCCTACACTAACACAATTGACACTTCAACAACGATCGGTAACGGTCCACTTAAGTTAACGCTAAATAAAAATCTAACATTAGTTAACATGATAAAATGAACAAAAATCTCGACTACGACGCCAAAGTAACAATAAGAAAACTCAAACAGAAGTCCGTTCACGTCATATTTACAATAGGAAAGAACGTCGTTAGGGACGTGGTACAGGTGATCCTGTAAGTAGGTAACTAGTCCGATTTTTGGGGGGATTGCTTCAGTGGACCCACGAGGGGGTGGCGGAGTAGGGGGTGCGGGGGGCGCCCCCTCCCGAGAGCGTGGTGGGGACAGGCGGCGCGGGCGCAGCGAACTGGCTCTCGGCCTCAGCAGCCATCGCGGTGTGCTGCTGCGGGAAGTTGAAGTCCAGGGTCCCGTCCATGCTGAGCTCGTGCTTTATGACCTAAGTGATGAAATACTGTTTAAGTTATGATACAAATGAACACCTAAAAACAGTACATTCAGTTTACAGAACGACAGTTGTTGTTTTGTGAACTGTATGTACTGTTTTGCAACATACGATCAAGAGGTATGCTGTTGCATTGTAAATTCTAATAGACGTAGAATTTACTGAAAATCAGAACTTCACATCTTAATAAACCTATTATAATACTTACTAATTAGGTATTAACCGAAATTTTGGTGGTGTTTCTTACCTCATCAACATTGCAGTCAAAGCCGTGTTCTAGCGCTTCTATGTTTAAATCCTCCGCCAGGCCCGTGTTGAGGGCGCCCATGATCTGCCCCATCACTGTCGTGGGCCCCATCGCACCAGTCTGCACCATCAGTCCGCCGTTCATGAGCGTCGCGTCCGATGTTGCCACCATTTGCGTCTGACTGTTTTCTGCAGAAAAATGAATATTAGAAGGTTCATTTGGAAGTTGATTTTAAACTCAGCTCTTGGTTTCATGATGAGAAAACTCCATGATGAGAAAAATTAGGCGTATGATTTTGGGGTTTTGCTATAAAATTTGTACATTGAAATTGTTGGACAAAGATGAAACCATTTATGATTTTATCGTTCGTCATTTTTCGAAATGAGTAAGGCCCTGTAAATTTCACCTTATTTGCACGTGTGCTGAGTTACAATATTCACAATTCATTACCTCGCTCATTTTGACCCCACCTTAACAGACTTATCGGCAAAAAGTGTCCCGAGAGTCAAAAAGAGGTGATGACCTCTTTGGGCGTGTGAGATGAGCATGCTATGGACTTCTAGTGATTGTTTCAGACATAAACCATTTACCATAGCATGGTCATTTAGTCAATTTCTTAAATGTCCACCTGTGCACCACCTGATAAGTTTGTTATAAAGTGGCAGCTATGTGAGATCACATTCGAATCGAATTAAATCCCGCACTATAGACTAGCACGGTATTAGATAATACCGTGCTAGTCTATAGTTCGGGATTTAATTAGCTGATCCAGAGAAGCGCAAGTGAACCTTAAAATAACGGTCTTTAAAAAGAGCGCATAGAGACTTACCAGTTTGCATAATGTCTGCTGGGTCAGCAGGAGGCGGTGGTCTCACGAAGTGGTCCAGGGCGTGTTGGTGAGGGTGCGTGGGGTGTGCCGGGTGCGCCGTGTGCGCGTACAACGGGTGTCTTGGGCATGCCCCGTACGCGTACCGGTAGTTGCCACCAGAAGACGATGATGAAGTCGTTGGTACGTACCTGTGTAATGTAAGTCGACATTTGTAATTTTTCTAACTTTACAACTATTTATAATTCGACTCTCTGTAAATTCTGTGTGCCTTTATAACCATTTTGTTAATGCACAAGTAATTAAAAGATAATTTTAGAGAAAAATACTCCTGGGTGCCTAGTGCGAGTTGCACAAAACAACCAAGTCACTTAAATCGATCAAAAAGTAATACAAATTAACATTGACTTTTCGATCAAAGTAAATGACGCGATTATTTCGTGGAACTCGCAATAGTTGTAGATTTCGTCATGATTCCCCAAAAAATGATTACATGGTAAATGAACCCATAACTTGAGATCGGATCATTAACAACATTTAATATTTACAAAGTATAATTTTCATCAGAATTTATTAAATCTTTTTATAACAATGCCCTGTTTTGGTTACATCAAAATCAGCCCTTAACAAGAAGTACCTATCATGGAAATCATGGAATAACAGAACAATAAATTAGTTTTAGGGTCTGAGAATTTTCCAAGAACTCGTCGAGAAAATGCTAATCAGTCCTTAATTTTTGAATTGCTTACTGTTTCCAAGTACTCCTGCTATTGTTCGTTGTTTCTTTATATGAAAAAAAAAGAAATTAATTACTGGATATTGCGTAAGTCCGTATTTCGTAACGAGTGCCAATAGGTACCATTTGACACTGTGCCTGAGTCTATGAGTGCGTAAAGATCTGGCGAATGTACTACGAATAGGTTATACGCTCTTGCTCTTGCTCTCCAAGCCTGCAGTTACTGCAACTGTTTGGTACGTCTTCGTATCGCAAATTATGCAAGGCTTGCAGAATTCGTGAGCTCAGATTTAAATGCACTTTCGCTAAGAAGGTAGGTACTTACATACACAGTACATTTGCCAAATCTGTAAATTTCAGCGTATTTTCGACTCCATTATACTTAACACTTCGTGCATGAACCAGATAAGAGTCGTCTGCTATGTAACAAAAGTAGTAATCAACTGCAATAATATGTCTAAAGAAGCAAAGCATCTAGGACTAGACACTGCACTATACTTCACGAACGAAGCGGTAAGCAGCAACATACTGCCTAATTTAAAATTTTGCAGGTTCCATAGTAAGAAGCGGGCTAATTCCTACTCACGTGTTTAGGAATGGATCGGCTCCTTGCAGCTTCATGGAGTCTGCTAGCGAGCCAGCCAGCTGCTCCTCTTGCACATAGTCGATTTGAGAGAAATCGCTACTCGGTGTGAAGTCTCCTGCTGCTGAGTACTCCGCCGCCCAGTCTGGCTCCGTCGCGATCAACGAGGGAATCGGCGACAGCCGACCACACGAGGACGCATTGGACGGCGCCCTCTGGCGGAAGTCCGGTGACAACTGGAAACTGTTGCTACGCGCAAGCGAACAAGCGTCAAAAAACGTAATCAACGTTAAACATCGACCCTAAATCGAGATCTCGATTTTGTTTTTCTTATGACCATATGATTTAGATGTCGATATTCAAACGGCAAATAATGAAAATTTATAGCAGAAAGAAAACTTAAAGCTAGGTCATCTAATAGGATCTCTCTAGACGATATAACACGGAGTGTAATGGGGAACATGCAAATCTAATGTCTATTTAGAGGCCCGCTAACATATAAAGTATGCTAAATGAAGCGATCACCATAACGGGTTCAATGGTCAGCGCAGAAATATTTTTATTGCTACAAACTATGACAAAAATGCTCTATAAGAAATGTGCTGGTCGGCCTGTTCTTCAAGCGACGAGGACGACTGTCCAAAATAAAAGTTATGCCCGTAATCCCGATAGATATTCGGCAATAAAAATGTTAAATATCGGTGAAATGACGAGATTCAGAGTCCACATAACTCATCATCTAATGGTTTTGAATGATTTAAAACCTTTTATCATAAAGTAGCAGTGATACAATAACTCAATTTTATTAGTCTGGTCAACGCAGCTTTATGTCGATTGTTTTATTATAGCGAGTGTATCACTCGTATACCTCACTTTGTTTCTATCTCTCGTAAAATTTCAATATTCCAAAGAAGCCGTAGGTATTTAAAATGTATCGGGGAATTTCGTAGTTTTGGCAAAACTCACTATTATATTACCCGTATAGGTAAGTTATTATGCCTTTAAAGTCGAATTAGTATCACTATCCACTACATCCGTTCGGGTTGACATTGTTGGCGTGGTGCCACAGTTCTTTTAAATTTTCTTGCATCTGTGGCTTTAATCTGACCGTGGAACTATTCTGGTATGACTCTAATAATCTAAACTTCTATGCTAAGCTTAGTATTCTACGTAAAGAAATTGATAGTTACCTGTGTAAAGGTGATTCTGGGAACATGTCTAGGCTTTCTGAGATCGAACTGCTGGGACTAGGCGTCGCATCAGCTGTCACACCATTCCTTAATGCCTCAGCCTGCAAACAAGGTATTTGGTTAAAAAAAATGACAAGAACTGTAAAAAAAAACTTACTCAGACTTGGGTGCATTCTGAATTCTATCTCACCTAAAGTGACTTCACGAATTCGCAATGCAAATAATTTTAAAATAAATGACATTGCATTACTAAAACTAAAAATAGAAAACAATACAGACCACTTAAACTGATGCGGCTTGCGTCATAGTCTGAGACTTACGCATATGTTGGGGTATGCATTGATGCACGAATTGGTTTTACGAATATGTTTTAGTGCTATTTTGTGTATTTATATATGTAGTAAATATAAACTTTAATGCTTTAAACACGCCGTAAAACCTTTTGATAATAAGTCTGTAATGCGCATTTTATGTAACTACCTACTTAATAATTTGCACTGTAAACAACAGCCATAACATATAAAGGTTCCTTAATTATTCTTGATTATAAGGTATTATAGCAGACTTTTCATTACAAAGGAGTGTTTGATAGTCTTGGATGGAAGCT
Source organism: Anania fuscalis (assembly GCA_950371115.1). Lineage (NCBI taxonomy): Eukaryota > Metazoa > Arthropoda > Insecta > Lepidoptera > Crambidae > Anania > Anania fuscalis. The sequence continues at coordinate 5,758,861 of OX493337.1, forward strand.
ATGAATGTACGGACACTAGGACATCATGGGTTTTATCCCCTCTTGTCAAGATAAAGACGCCATACAACTGCAACTGTAATTAGTGGAACAACCAAATCACAGTTACAGTTGTTCCACTGTGTAAAAAATAATCAAAACTCACTGTTTTTCTACATAGATGTAAATCTAAATTTACAACTGGCAAATTAAAATCAGTCATTTGCCTTCTATCGGGAGATCGTTCTCTTTGGTGCTCTTTGGGTTACGTCAAACAGTGGACTGCAATAGGCTGAATAGATAAAATTACCTTATAGTCGAGATATTGAATAATTAATTATATGGATAATTGCTTTACATTGATCTTGTTATGGTCTCGGAGCAAGGAATTAACAATCACAAGAATGTTAACACAAGTTAAGAGACACCATATAATGTAATTAGCTAAAGGCGTCCCAGTACATCCGGTCCAAGCCAATTTATTTATATTGTTAAAATTGTTTTACACAGGATATTCAATAAAGATAAGATTTCAAATTTGTAAAATATAGTTTTTTGGATTGACCCAAACCCGGAATGTACCAATTCCGGGTTTCCGGGACCCCTTGCATTAAGGGCGAATTGCCACGCCATTACACTTCACCAAACTGGTTGTCAATATTGACTTTTGAATTAGAATTCGAAATATTATAATAATGACAGGTATGCCAGAACCCAAAATATGAACCTTACGTATACCATTTGCGTAATTTGAATTGATTTCTTACCTTCTTCTTAACCCTTCCTCTTCTCTTTTCGAACTTCGACGTCTCCATGGACGCGGCACGTCTCCTCACCGACTTCCCTGGCTTCGCATCTGGGTTGATCATCCACCACGATGACTTCCCCGTTCCCTCGTTCTGCACTCTCATGAACCGGTTGTGCAGTGACAGGTTATGCCGGATCGAGTTCTGAAATAATAACAGCTTGTTAACATCTCGATATCGAACCCTCTAATGACAACTTATAAGACATTTAAAACAGTCATTGCAATAAAAAAAGGGCACTATCCGTCAGATAATTGAGTCTGCTTTTGAAGAGAATTCTTGCTGGTCAAATGGGATATTAATTATATAAGCATCTGTAAGTAGCCCGTTAACGTTAATAAGAAAAATTTCAGCGTTAATAATTTGATACTTATGTTTATCACGATATAGAATATGACTTAGATAAAAGATGTTGATTAAAATGCCCCATTTACATTCAACACGTGCAAGCCACTTGCACGTATAAGCAAGCACTAAGCACTTTTGTTTCATGAAAACTTTTTTACATACAATAATATATTACTAGTAGAAAATTGCTAGATCAAGCTAGGTGTAATTCAAATGAGGCTATATATAAAATATCTTCAATATTTAAACCATAAAAAAACATCGAAATGGACGTCGCAATAAAAAGTTTTTCCTCCTTCTCCTCATACGATACAAAAATAAACAACTAGATGTGTCAAATTGAGAACCTCCTATAGCTTGAAGAAGCGTATTTTAAATTTTGGCAGTAAATATACCATTTTTATTTTCCTAGTCTGCCTGCGCAGTTTTAATAACTCCCAGCGATGAGGATAGTTAATGTTGTAAATCGTTTCACGGTCCTTGCCGCAGCAAATCGCTACTACAAAGTGGTTTTGAGGTAAGTTAAAAATAGTCGGTCATAAAGTGCAGAAGGACGCATCCGGGGCTCCCACTTCTGACCACAAAAAATCTATTTTAATTCCGTCTACTGTGCAAAGTTAGTGCAATAACGTGTCCTATCTCACACCGGCAATAAAATCTCACAACTTTTTCCCGTCGAAGGAATAACAGCGACCGCAGAAACGAATGAAGTTTAGCAATAAAAGAGTCCATAAATAATTTCTGCGTGCCCACTGAGAAACGCCACTTACTCTTCGTATCATTTCATGTAAATATGTGGCTCTTGAATTTTTATATCATCGCTAAATTTCAGTTTACGGGCAATTCAATAAGAATGCTGTCTATCCAAAACTCTTAACTGAAATTATTTTTCTGTAACTTCTAGAGGAATATTACCTTTTACTGCAATATACGACTTATCATCATCAGTTACATTATAAGCAATAATGTATTTGACACTTTTTAGGGATGATTTACAACAAACAAAAAAACGATTTTGCATTTTCTCATTAAAAAATAACTAGTTTTGTCATTTATTGTGCATGTTATTTTGGTAATTAATATTATGATTTTAGAAATACCCAAACCATATTGGCTTTAACTAACACAATGGAAAATCAGTGCCGCTTATTCATCTGCGCAATAAAGTTTATGTATTACACAACAATTGGGCCTGTTCATAAATCGCGTGCATGTGGACAACTCCTCGATTTATCAAGCGTGAAAACACACGCAACAAATGGCCCGTCGACGCATTGATGGATTCGTCGCCAGTAGCCCTTACCACTGGATGAGACCAAACTGACAAATTTAGACGCGTCGGTGGAATAGCTGCCAGTTTTGTAAAGCATGACGACACATTCGTTATAGCCTTCCACATTTTTACAACAGTTGGCCCGTTGAATCTTTAACGGATTTGTCGCCAAAAAAGCTGGTGCCAAATGTGGAAAACCTATTTGGAATTGGAACCATTATTATTAGTAAATTTTAAAAGATTTTCTTGTAGGTATTTTGACTCAGTTATGTTGCTTCTAGATTCGTTGCCAGCATTCCTTTTCCATGCACTAGGTGGAATAATATAAATAATTTCGTAAAAATAAAAGCTATTTTTACGATCACATCGAATATTTATAAACAATTTCGATTAGATCCAAGAGAACATCACAGAAATTATTTAAATAAAGAGCAAGCAAGAAACAAAGGAACAACACACGCGAAAATTGTGCGTAAATCCATGATAGAATCCCGCGAAGAATTTACAATGTTATTATATCACAGTAGGCACTACAGACGAATGACAACTTTTACGATGCAAAGTAATTGGCCCCTATCTATAGCCACCAGGTCCATTCCATGAAGAAATCCGAACTCAATCTAGATTTAGTGTGCTCCTGAATTTATGAGCATGTCATTAATATTTATTCCTGAATTTCGGACTGGGATAATTTCTTGTGTATAATTTATCGTATGAAAAGATAGCGGTATAGTTTGCTGACTAGCAGTTAAGGTTAATCGAATTTTCTGCTCATGTAACATCACGTACGAACTATGTTGAATTCTCGTAAATTACCTGATTTTTGGGACGCTATAATATTATGGTGTGTACGGTCGTATATCTCTGCGCTTCAGTGAAGATTGAGCGGGCACTGAAAGCCGTACTCTGTATAGATACAACGGGACATTTAATCTTGGGGGATGTGCCTCATTTTATTTTTACGCAACCTACTGCAATCGTATCTTATTTTTCGGAACTGATTGTATGTTATTATCATATGAATATCATGAATGATAAAATTTATAATAATTCATATGCGGTTTATGTAAAAACTTACAGAAGCACATAAGTATTTTTATACAGTTAGCAAATATTTTTATTGAGTATAAATTAGTCATCCAGATAATATTGTGGAAATGAATCACACAAAACGAGTCACATTTATTTTAGCTACTTTATTAGAATAATTATTTAGAAAAATCAATTTCGATGACCCAATTGCTGTATTAAGGCGGTAATTCGCTTTATAGGTTAGATTCCAGCCTGTCAATTATCTTAACAAAACCGCGATCCCTTCGACTAATCGACGATTAATAAATAAATGTAAACCATGTTACCAATGTAAAAATAGTGCCTATGTTTGTTCGTATCGCTTAAGTGATATTTATTGAAGCGCGTTTTCTTGCGTCTTTTTGTATAATCGATCCCTGTTCAGATCAATTAACAAATATTTTCTTAATTGACTTGAGTCTGAGTGTGTTGGGGGAGGAACTCGTTGCAAAACATCATAATACAACCTCATGATACAAAGATTTCAATCCTTTACTTCGAGACCATAACTATTTGTGTGTGTTCTCTAGCGCATTTTTAACTGTCAAGCATTATTGCTATTTTATTAATTTACTAGTCATTTACTTCTTGCGGATAAGCTTCGCATGTTAATCTAGTACTTAGTTCAACCAATCTATAATCTCAACCAGAAAGTTTTTCTCTGTCTTATCATATCCAGTAAAGTAACTGAAGGTCCGTGCGTCGACAAGACCCGTTCCCGTACTTAGAATTTTGTCTACGGCAAGATCCGCGGCGCCATCGCGACCCTTATGGGGAGAATTAACCGTCTACCGTCGCACTCCCCTTAATGCTCCACCGACTTAAATTTCGAATTCCCACCGTTGTTATAATCCGTTACGCAATCGAACCAATGGCTTATGATTTTCTTTATGGCTGACGCTTGTTTCTGTAGCCATTAATTTGATCAAGGCTTTTTCGTTTTTGGAAATCAAATTAATGGTGTTAGTTTCGCACCATTGCCTTTTACAGTAATAAGTCTGATCTATTCCGAGTTTGTGTATATTATGATGTAGTTACGCGTATTTGGTAGTTTTTTATTTTACGTATTTACTTTTTTTTATTCCGCAGTTACAGTGATAAGTGAGATCAACGGTCTTAAGCCAAGGCAATAAACACAGTCCAGCTTTTTGAAATTCAAATTGATTCGTAACCTACCTGAGCTATCGGACACATAAAATTTTCTTCATAATACGTAAAACAGACAACGGCAACTGAAGGCTTGTTGCATTATTCAGAACAGCATTATTCTCCTAGTTTGACACACTGAGTGTACAACGATAATCCTTCTGAATGCATTTTAATACTCTACAGAGGGTTGCAGTTTGTTAGTCAATGGACCTAATTCTCGCCGCCAATCTCTATACTGTAACTTAAGAGATTGGCGAGAGTCATCTTTTTCCCTAGTTGATGAAAGAAGCCGTATAAACAATTTAGAACCATCAGACTCAGGATGTGATTTTCCTTTGCCTATTTGATATAATGTTGCGGGACATATGTTAATCGTAATAGTTTAATATGCTTTCCAACATTGTCCATAAATATGCCGTTTCTTTTCTTTCTTTATTATTTCGTTTGCTAAAGACGGCAACGCGGCTTTTCTAGGAAATCGGAGCATTGGCGAAAGTTTCAAGTATTTCTAGGTTTATATAACAGTCGCAGATTAGATTGCCCCCAATGATTTAAATTACGTATAAATTAGGCATATTTATATCTTAAGTTTATTGATATGATATCTTATGTCTAATTCGTTTCGTCATGTACGAACAAAAAAGGTAAAAAGTAAATCAGCCAATTATCAGCTTATTACATTTTTTATCATAATAATATCAATACATTTTAATAGACAAAGAAAAAAACGGCCCTACCTTTTTTTAAATAATCTCATTTGTATTGAATATTTTCAAAAAATAAATTCGAAAGTGGTGACAAAACTACATCCTGTGCTATCAGTGTACCTCCAGAAAATGCGTCACATCATAACGAATGCGCATATCAACACCATGCGGTGTTAGGTGAATGAAATTATCGAATATACCAAACCTTGGATGCTTATGGATTTCGTTAAGCGATTGCGTTTGTAACCTTGTTTCTTTTGTGTTTCAACAGATTCATTTAAATATCGACTGATGATACATAGTTCAAAAATGTTTACTCCTACTTTACGTATTCAAGGTACTATTATAGTAGCCAAATAAAAATTCAGATGTAAAGTCGTAATGACGGCCCAAACCATTTAAAACGTTTGATTCAATTCAAAAAACGTGGCACATTTCAATTCATTTCACAACCGAAATCGAATTACAATAAAAATCGGGAAGTCGCTTTTCGAGACTCTAAGTGGGAAATCAAATAATAAATAATTCAAATTAGAGAATCGCGATTACACAATAAGACGGCGGGTGTCTCAGGACGTGACGGTCTCGAAATTTCAAGAAAATCCAGTGACGTGTCAACCGCCAGTGACAAATTTAATTATTCAACTTACCGAAACGTTAGCAAGATGACTTTTCCACGAGCCGATAACTAAGTAGGAATAAATTCACTTAGAACTGCCGAAGCAAAGTTTAACTTAATAAAACATTGAAATTTTCGTAATTCTATTTAACTGAGGTCGGAATCCGGAGTTGGCCTGATTTGAATACGTCATTACGCACAATTTTCTAGCCCACCTGGTCGGCGAGTTGAATAAGATACCAGTAATAAGCGAAACTGGGGTTTATTATTGGTAACGAGAAAACTAAAATATATAAATTGGTAATCAAATCTTATACACGTCTTTGAGAGAGCAGGATGTGTCAAAACTTAAACATGAATTTGAATACATAATTATTGTACCTAGGTATCTAATTTGTACACAGGAAATGTATCATGGTTTGGTGGTTAAGAATTAACTTTGGAAAAATCAATTGGCAAAAAGTATGTTACGCAAGAATACTTATACTTACCTAAACAATTAGGTTTATTACTTTACAGTCAAGCCGCATAACTTACTAAAGGAAATCCCAATAAATAGAAGGTAATTAACTAAACAATGGTCATATAACACAGAGAAAGGCGAGAGAACCTTTGAAAATTAATTTCCAACAACTTGTAATCCGTTTTACATTTTGAAAACGCCGAATTAATGTATTGTTGCGATGTTCGAAGTCAAATTTGAAATTTACAACTCAAGAGCAAGTTAAGTTGATGTCAACATGAAAATGTAATACAATTTCAAACATACTCACAAACAGTAAAAATAAATTTTAATTTAATATAATACCTACCTAAAAAGGAAGATATCTTTTTTTTATTAAGAGATAAGATATTTTTTTTTTTAGAAATAGTAGTTGTAGGAATTGAAAAAAAATACTAGTACAGTTTTTCTTTCATCGCATTTCACATACTTTAAATCCAGAAGATTAATTTCATGAACATTCATACAAAGGATTAGAATGTTTCTTTAAATGAAGGACAAGGCAATTGTTAGAACTATAAATTGAATTCAAATTACCATAAATATAAGCGAAGTTATCCTGGCGATCGCAAAGGATAATCTGCAAGATTTAGAAACTTCCTCCTTTCCACTCGAGAAAGGAGTCATTAAACAGACAGTAAATATGTAGAAAGTAGAGATAGGGATACCGTAGGCGTGCTTTGCCCCCCATACTCTTGGATTTATATCTGGGAGCCGTATAAATCACTTTAATATCCTCGCCAATGGACCACGGCTAGGTGGAACTATAGACTTTTTAGCCGATACAAATACTTTGACTAGTACATTTTTTTTTTACTACACATTTTGTTGACAAATGTAGTGATGGTAACGAATACGGTGGTGTAGTTATATTGAAGTAATTTAGTGTCTGATAGATAGAACTATAAGGCGTATTTTACGTAAGAATCAGGAATACGAATGGCTTGTTTGACAAGGCATTTTAGAATCTTGATATAAAATGTTATATAACTTATGCATCTAATTCGTGCCGTAAGCTTATCTCTGACCTTTGATTTCATAACTATAAAATAATTAATCAACGTTAATTACACTCTGAATGCGGATACTTGAGATAACCTACATCATAAGACATCGCAGGCTAAATCAAAGGGACGAGTCTATCAAATGTCATTTAATGAATATGACCAATTAATGTCATGGCCTCAATGTGGGAAATTCCCTTTAAAGATAAGTGCAAAATATAGGGTTAATAAGTGATTATTTTTGAAAAGTTTGGCAGACTCCTAACGCTAAAATAAAAAAAAAATAAAAAAAAAGAAAAATACTAATTTGTGTTTTTGAGATTTTGTTGTTGGTTTTAATATAAATTGATGTAGTTACTTTGAACTTGACTTAATTATGGTACCTACGGAATTTGTAGTTCTGGGTATTATTTTGGATCAAAGTTTTTTTTAAAGCGTCAATAAGGTCTAACCCCGATATTTATGTTATTTATTACATAATTAACACATCCGTTATTTCGTTAAAAGGATTAAGCAATTTTGACATTAATTAATTAACCACGCAGACTTAGTGTTAATTCAACAACACGTAGGTATTATCACAGCGTATTTAAATTGAAACGTTAGTTTACAAATTTTATCAAAAGGATTATGGATACTTGAGTCTATTAATGATATGTTTATATACTTAACCTAATTTTAAATAGGACTAGGACTCATAATCTTAGACATAACTGAGCTCACATCCACTAATATCTTCGTCAGTTAAAGTTAAAGATTTAGAAATATATCTATCCCTTTTTCGCCTGTATTGAAAAATAGGTCCACCACGCACTTTATCAGTAACATTGGCCTCGGTGGAGACAAACCACTGATATCAAATTATAATTAGGTCTGATGACGTAATTTCATATTGTATCATTGAACGTGAAATGATCAATACTGTAATAAAGGCATAATAATTCAAGTGCCATTGAAATCGACTCGGACCGTACATCCTGGACTAGACTAACCCGGTTTCGTTTAAACCTAGGAAACCAATCATCGCCTCTATTAATGGGGATTAAACTTTTTACTTCAGTAAGAAGCACAAGCCAGACCCTTCCCCATGTGGTAAACGAATTCCCACTTCGCTGTTTTCCCGATGGAATTTCGAATGACCATATACACACCTGCCGACGCATGGTTTGAAAAAACCTGTATATCTATTTTCGAACTACTCAGACATATGCTGTATTATGTACAGAAAGGTATATTTCAAAAACTGGACATAATTTCTAACCATGTTTCTGCGAACAACGTTGCCTTAAATGCATTTAGTAAATCTTAAACCCCAAGCCGGTGCATGTCAGCATAACGCATCCTGGGGTTAAAAGATGTTTTGTGTAAGTTTTTTTAGGGTTCCGTACCCAAAGGGTAAAACGGGACCCTATTACTAAGGCTCCGCTGTCCGTCTGTCTGTCTGTCTGTCCGTCTGTCTGTCTGTCCGTCTGTCTGTCTGTCTGTCCGTCTGTCACCAGGCTGTATCTCATGAACCGTGATAGCTAGAGAGTTGAAATTTTTACAGATGATGTATTTCTGTTGTCGCTATAACAACAAACACTAAAAAACAGAATACAGCAAATTTTTAAGGGGGCTCACATACAACAAACATGATTTTTTTGCCGATTTTATAGAAAATGGTACAGAACCCTTTTGTAGATCGTATTCTTTTTTCCCGTAACAGGAATGTACTCTTACTACTTTTACAGTTGACCCTACTGTATATAATCCGATTATGCTCATAAACTGTATTGCTCATTAGAAATAATTTGTAGCGCAATTACCCATGCATTTCACTTTAACGACTACATTAAAAATATAATGTATTATTTAGTAAACATTACCTATTATTATAACTAACGGTGACAACGTTTTGTGGTTACGATCGGTATTTTCCTACACAACAAAGAAAAGGAAGAAATTAAAACAATGGGATGTTTCATCCTGACTAGTTACACTATTGCATTCATAATTCAAATTAGTTATCATTTTATGACAATATTCGTTATAACATATTTTTAAGTCTTCGTGCTATTCTTTTAACTTTAGTTTTTAAAATATTTAAACTTTCTTTGGCTAAAAGGTAGAGTGGGTAATTAAATACCTAGTAACTTTCTTCGCTAAAGGTAAGGATTTATTTTTATATACCATTTTACAATGATGAAGGAACTATAACACGCGTTTTATGTTCAATGTGATTATAGAACTCTGACTCACGCACCATTATCTATAATAACGAGCAAAATAATTAGGTCTGTTGTATGGGAACCCCTTAAATATTTATTTTATTTTGGTTTTTAGTATTTTTTGCTATAGCGACAACAGAAATACATTTTATCTGTGAAAATTTCAACTATCTAACTATCACCGTTCATGAGATACAGCCTGGTGACAGACGGACAGACAGACAGCGCGGAGTCTTAGTAAGGGTCCCGTTTTACCCTTTGGGTACGGAACCCTAAAAAGTAAGCTACAGTAAACTTGTCAAAAAAAGTGATAAATGGTCACAAAGCTATTGAGATTGTTAAGAACAAAATTAGGTACTATTTTTTTTGTATAGGAAGTAAGATAAATATTACAACATATTAAGACAAATGTTATTGTCTTCTTTACAATTCTGCGTATTCTACTGTTTTCTTTTAAACAGTTGGCACAAGTATTATTTTTAACGAGTTAAAATTTACAATCACGTACTATTCCTGTTGCTTGGCATTTGACATCTGCCAAATAATCTCACGAGACTGACGCAACAACTTTAATTCATCAGAAACAAAACTAATTGCGATTCAGTAGTAAAATGCTGAGTTAAAAAGCTTAAGATTGAATGGTTCCAAAGGTAACACAAAATTTAGAAGCATTGATCAAACGATGTCAGTAGGTATATAACGTATATATTGCTGCAAATGCTCACATAAATTTCATGAGCGTATTGCCTACTTGAACTTTTTTTAGTTATCTATATAGTTTGACGTAAAAACAACACTGCTTACGGAGTGGCCCTACAGATCTCTGCAACTATAAGAAGGGTATGCAATTACACGGGCCTATTTTGAATTGATACATGAGTGACTGTAAACAAAGTGCCATCAGTTCTTCTTATATACAAATCTCGATTATAATTGTTATAAGCCAAACCAAACTTTTAACGTACTTTTGAAAAGTAGATGGAAACGGCTTTTCTTATTTTTGATTTTACCAAACAACCTATAATTTTGTTTCAAGAATTCTTACACTAAAATAACTCTTGAATCTTGTCTCTTGGGGGTCGATTTTTGATGTTAAGACGCGGAACCCCACAAAATAAATAATTTATGCAACGAGCTCGTGTGAAGAAGGAACTTGGCTCCAACCCAGATCTAAATCCGACGATCATCGCTCTTGACCCCACCTAAGATCTTTTGCAGTGCGTAATTTGAACAGTTTAGCTACTACAAATTCGTTAGCGTTATTAAATGCGGTTTATAAAGTAATGAACATAAATCGTTTTATTTTTCTACTTCTGAAATGTTTTCCCAATTTTCTACATATTCTAACATGACTCAACGGTTTATTTTGTACTGTTTTGTGATTTGAAGTAAAATGCCTTAAGCATCGTAGAACTTTTCATCACTTCAACAATAGAACCAGTTATGTGATCTGAAAGACCTAAGGGTGATTTGAAAGAACACAAAGTGCATCTGAACGCTCAAAAACGCTCCATTGAAATATTTGAAAGAATGACTGTATAATATTCGCTTAGTGAGTTCCATTGTCAGTGAATGACGATGGAAGATTAAAACATTTCCTTCGTATAATAACTATCGAAGCCTAAGTGGTCCCGAAAAGAAATGCGCCCGAAACCGAGGGGAGACCTATTTTCACGCCGCGAACGAAAACACCTATTCAATTCGTCAAAGGGTCCAAGATGAGACGGTGGGAGCGGTGGAACACCAACTAGCGGTGTCAGTTTCTTAATGGTATTGTAAGAGAGCAAAAATATCGTGCTACCGGTACAATGGTGCGCCGAATATTTGCAAAGGAAAAGATTAATCGTCGGTTCGTTCGGCTAGACGCATTCGCGCGCCGAGCGGCTTCCTCCGCCTTAAAAATTAATCATTTTAACGCGTCATTGTCGCTCGGCCGCCTCCCACGCGTGAAAACTTCCTCTGCTAATTAAATTAAAAATTAGGGGCCCGTTTGACGGATTACGTTCGAATTTTTCACTCTAAGATCTCTTGACGAATCTTACAACTGCCAACAGATCTGTATTCTTGATTAATAGACGTGCGAGAAATTCATTCCATCGAAGAAAGAATTACACAAAGCTTTCAGAAAGTGTGATGTAATCTCGGCCGTCGTTTCCATAAACTTAATGGCGAAGTATCACAGAACTTACATATCGCCGGTATAACAACCTAAGTTGGCATATTTGTTACTCCCTCAGTCAGCATATTCGCGTCGAATGACCGCCAATTTATGTGTAAAGTTTTACCGGTTAGAACATGACCTATCTGTGGCAATAAAACTTTTCACTCGTCAAGCTATCGGTGTTTCGAGAAGAATATCATAGGTAAATACGCCTGGTTAAAGTTTTCGCGCGTAACTTTATGGTGGGTAAGAGCAATGTGTCAATTCCGCGATTGAAATATGGTGGCGTTGGTGGCGCGACGTCGCGCTTCCGTGTCTGACGTATTCCGCGCATACAAATTCGTGCACAAAATCGCTCGTATTTCAACATTTCCAACCTGTAAATGCTTTACCCTAGAAATGTCCATAGCGATTTTTATCGGTATCTGCACCAAATCGGGCACCTTGACAGATAACGTCGATGCATGTTGCGATTACATATCGTACGTTTACCTATCACCTTTGGCTATCTTGTCTGAAAAATTACATTAGACCTTTTGTTTATTCTGAATATGTAAAAACTAATGTCGGTACTATGGATATTTTTATATTTATTAATAAAGTTACTTACGAAAGTAAGTAACTTTATTATAACCTGGTGAGAATAATGCTTTGTCGTAGTAGGTATTTTCTGAGACACTTACGTGCATGAACTATGATCACGTACGTTATTGTGTAAGAAATAATATTCTAAACTTTAAAATAACTTTATTTTCCATTTGTTTCTGTTAAATGAGTTCTATTTTATCGTTTAATTTTTATCGTTAAATTTCAAATTGGTTTTAATACCTTTTTGACGCTTTAAAAGTTAAGTTAAAGACTTCAACCTCAGTTAGTCATATCTTTTGACAAACTGAAACGTTTGTTCTGATCGCGCCAATACATCGATGTAGTCTATTATAGGTACGCAATGAATGAGGCGATATGTCACAATATATAACGCGTAGGTGGCCGTGCCCCATTCCGTTCTGAAGGGATAAGTAAACGGGCCACTCAGTGAATTGGTGTACGTGGATTGTGGTAATTATTATAGGCATCTATTGCTGAGAAAAGATCATGAATCATTGAAATTATCGATCAGTTATTACGGTTTGTAGCAAATAGGTATGAATAATGAATATGTTGTAATTTACCAATTTACGTGGAGTACCACCAAATTCTGATTGACTTAAATAGATACTCATAAATATCAAAGTGGTAATATGATATACATGAATTCTATCGCGGTTCGAGAAATAAATAGAAACGTCTTGTTAACTGGGTCAAATTTCAATAGAAACGAATGCAAATGCTTAAAAAAGAAAACCAATAATCCTAGTATAAAGTATAAACAGTTAACATAAAAAATAAAATAAACTTCAAATTTAAAATCTCCTTTTTTATTTCAGTTCATAAAACAAGTAAATTGTTAAATGGCATATTGTAACTAACCTACTAAGTTTGGTTCTTGACAATTAAAATGTAGTATGTTTGTTAAAAGAGTTTATACCGATAAGAGTACTTCAGGATATATCAAGTTTCTTAAATGCAGGGACTATGTCACAATACGTAGGTGGCTGTGCCCCGGTCCACGGGGATAGTAATCGGTCCACTTAGTGAATTGCTATGCGCGGAGTGGGGCAATTATCATAGCGTTTCACCGCTCTGGTTAAGGCTAGGGCAGTCGGGGGTGGGGTTATCAGATTCAAAAATCTCTCTTCCTGGCAAAACCACATCAACTTTTGTGAAAAAATCTGCCAATCTGATTTTTGTGTCATTTTTATATCTATGATTGGTTCCCACAGATGCAAGAAAGTATGTAAAATATATTTTTTCTATTGTTATTTAAATTTTTTACAGTTACATTTTTCTTGCTAGGGGCCCAAATTAAGAATGCCAAAAAAAAATCTTTCTTATCTCTTCTCATCTGGTAATCCAGAACACCAATCAATTGTCATATTGCCTTCACACGCCAGAATAACTTTAGTGTAAACTTAGACTCATATCATTATAATATCAGGTTGGCGGGTTTTTTTTTTCGTACGTACACGCTTAATTTTGTAGACGCTCTCCTTATGCATAGCCTTGTAGCTTTACTAAGAAGTGGAAACAAGTCGCTGCGATAAAGAATGCTATTGAAATTCTAATTTATAGATTTACTTTGATTTTTTTCGGTAGCTGGTTAGATTTGAACAGTAAGGGAACAATTATATCCTTAAATAATTAATAATATAAGACCTACTACGAGTATAAGTACATTACGAATATTAAACGTTATAGGTCTTGTATTATTAATTAATGACTTCTATATATTCTTAATCAATAGTGCCCAGTGAGGGCAGTGGACCTCGTAAAAATCCAATTCTTTACGCATTTCCGTAGCAGCATTTTTTCCATTAAACCAGCATTAAGCGTCGCATTCCAAGGATCCGGCTCTACATATACTACCGATAAATAGACGGAAAATCTTATCCGGAATTATTTCCGAATTCACAGACTATGTGTCCCCCAGATATACGGCACGAACTTCTTTACAACGTTTCTGAATGGATAGATAAGGAAGGATATACAATACCACTTAGTTTTCTTGTGAAAATATGTGAGTCTCTAACCTAGTTTGGTATTTTCAGAACCGTTTTAAGATAATAAGTATATTGGGATTAGTAATAGGGCATAGGTAACTATAGCATTGTAGTTTAATGATGTAAACGTCATGAAAATATATACACGAGTAACAATAATGAATTTGGTTTAAGTTCAAATTCATTGATTCAGTAAATAGGCCCACTTCCGGGTACTTATTGATTAATAAATTATATTGGTGAAGAGAAGAAAGTTAAAGGTCTTATTGAAATGTACTCGCTTTAGGTTTTTTCCATTTATTTTAATTATAGCTGTAGCTTTAGACCATGGAGTACATGCCCTATAGAGTAGAAAAAACATTTATCAACCGACTTCAAAAAAAGAGAAGGTTCTCAATTCGACTGAATGATTTTTAAGACAAAATTTTCCGCTTACTACTACGTATTTGTACTTTTTTAGTTTCATCACAGATATAGTATTACGGTATTATCGAGCTAGAGTTAAGAGGATAGGACAGAAAATGTAAGTGAAAAATCACTTACTAGTCAAAGAAAGTTGGTCCGTTTTTCTGCTCTAAAGGGTACGTGATTGATGCTGTATCATACTTGCATACTTTAAGTTCGGAGAAAATTGATACACATTTTTGCACCAAGGGGTATGTACTTGATGCTGTAGACGCATTATGCAGATTGTCAACACTATGCTATTATCCGTAAAAATCATTTCCACACATCATACACGTTGGAAACGTACGATGGGTGTCGTTAGGTAGGCGTCCGCGCGTCGCGTCGCAGGTATGTCTCTGGCGCCGCATGGGCTTCTGCCAGATTAATGGATCATTGCCCCCCCACCGCCCCCCGCGGATGCGAAACTACTGTTCGACGACGGCGCTTTCCTCCGCGATATATCACAGTAACTCACTTTACACGTTTTTAACCTTCAATTGGAAGAGGTTGCTAGCAGGTAAAAGCGTACGGTTGGACCGGGAGATTTAGAATAGAAGTTAATCAAATTTTGTAGTATCTTTTTCATTTGTTTGATAGACGTTATAATTAAGTAAAATTATGAGATTTCTAGGAATTAGGTCAAATTAATTTTGAAGAATAAATTTTAAATACTAATTTTGAGGTCGATTACACAAAGTAAAAAAATAAAGGTGAAACAACTATAAAAAACAGTAGCGTCAAAGTTTGTTAGCTACTTTTCTAGAGCTTATCACAGCACGATAATTTTACGATCCCGTCTTTTCTACTGTAACAAGCTAGAATATTACTGAAAAAAGTTCGACTAGGGTTTCGGCGAACGGGCAAGAATAATTAAAGGTTCGAGTTGACCCACTGAATCCCGCCTTAACCTTCAATCTCAAGTAGCGAACTTACATTTATGCTCGATAAAACACTTCGGAATGGCTCCTCGTAAATCAAGAAGACATCGAAAGTTACAGCACTTAAAGTTTAATAATAACTGGTGATGAAAAAAGACATGGCCTCGGGGAATAAAAAGTAATGTGGCAGTAGTGGCGTTCAAAGGGCTAAGTTGGTGAGTGGGTAAGTTTTGAGGGATGTCGTAATGAGTCGACAATCGATAAATTTGAATGTTCGTCGGCGCCGCCTAGCGACTTGCAACTTTTTTCGGCAGCGGGGGAGAGGGCGCCAGTGCGACGCCACTACGCTATGGGCGAGTGTGCAGTGGATGCGATGCTTTAGTTTGGTAGCTTCAGAGTTGTTTGACACAGGGACGCGAATTTACATATTAAAAAAATATAAATAGTGAGAGGCAGAACCTTATAAATATCTATTTATTTTGTGACAATTTAAGAACTGGGATGAAATCATTTTATTACTTACATATTTTTATTATACTGTTACAGCTTTTTGTGGACTTAAATTATAATTAAAACAAAAGCAAGGTCATAAAATGTACACTGCCCTTTAGTATAAGAAATCTTTTGATTATAATTCTATGGAACGAAAGAAGTACTTCAAAAGATTTTTTTAACCAATCATTTATCACAAGAACATACATAGATATTACACAAATCGCTTTGGCAAAGCTTGCTGCTTCCTTAGCACCCTAGAGTCTAGCGAGTAACACTTATCGTATAGCAATTTAAGAGCACAAACGAATTTTCGACTGTCCGCGCTACGCACTTGAATTCTCCCTAAGTATCTTCCATAAACGCCTTGAGCCTAGCATGCCTAGCTAGCGCTAGCTTAGCTTATTTATTCCTGCCACTGGACGACGCGTTAACTCAGGGCTGTCTAACACCATTCATGAGATTAGATGGCTGCATCTATAGAGATCGATTTGCCGATACTCTTTATGTAACAGCTTGAATTACATAAATCTTTCTTATTCATTTCGTGAAGGTCATTGAACGTCCAAATTGTGCCCATCTAATATTTATCTAAGGTAAAGTTTTGCATCGGTAGTCTATTGGTACTATTAAGTGATACTTTTATGAATATTGGTAAACTAGTACACATTTAATTAAATAAATTTATTTATTTATTATTATTTATTTTGCTGAACTATTTTATCTCGTAGAAGTGTTACCGGCCTTCTTATTTAGATACCTTCAAGATACGCACGGAAATATATTACAAATGCGTCATAAAACTTATGTTACATCCCTACAAATAAGCAGGTAAAGGCACCAGTAACCAGTAGGCGAGCACGGAAGTGATAATCTTAAAAGTTAGATTGACATAGTTCTGTCGTATAAAACTGTACCGAAGTTACAATGTCAGATACTATGAATATACGTATAGGTACTGATTTATTGGCTCTGGCACTCTTTCAACTAGTAATTGGGCCAAAATACGTAAATCGGGGACGGGGGAAACTTTTTATTGGTACCTTAGGGTAGTGTCTTAAAGTTTTATTAGGTAACATTATTAAAGAGTGAAAAGTTGGTAGACGACGAGTCTGATTTCACGGAGAGTGTATTTGCATCTGTCTTCTTTTGGGGCGTTTTTCTTCTTTTTGTTCGCCACTAATTCTTACTAAGTTGGACCTTTTATGAACCGAGCACATCCCAGTTTAAAAGGTACTTTTCTCATTTTGATGAGTTACTTCTTAGTATTTCAGTTGTTGATTCTGTGTATTTAATTTGGTTAAAACAATTTTTGTACATTTTCTGTGCATCGAAAGGCATGTTAAAATTCTTTCAGAAACCACTTCACCAATCCGCACTGGGCCCGCTTGGTAGATAATGGCCCAAAATACCTTTTATTAATCGAAATGAGGCCTTTGCCCTACATTGGGGCTTTATTTGTAATAAGAAACATTACATTATTATCATAACATTTAGATTTTTATCAGAAAAAAAAAGGTTTGCACGTTGCGTGTTTAGAATTATAGGACTCGCTAGTGAAGAATACCTACTATTTTTATGTATGTTATTTGCAGTTAATTACTTATTCTAGATAAAAATAGATTGCAAGGTTACAAACGTCTTATCAGAGACCTATCTTTAGAAGTTTTCAGTTAGTAGACACTAAAATTATGTGCATTTAAATTTAAATTCTAGGTAAATGTCATTGCAAAAGATATTAATTTCTCGTGAAGAAATACATTATAAATGGCTGTGTACTTATTTTAATGTTGATATCGAAAGCTAAATACGATAATACGGCTGCGAAAACAATACTTAGATGAACATTATTAACAATAATTAATATTACAACGGTGCATGACAATTAGTGTGTACTAAATACGTCTTTGTAAATCGATATCTTTTAATGTTTAGTGATAGCGATGTTATTATCATTATTACTATCGATTATTTCGATTATAGGTTGAAGTACTCACTAAGAGACGAATCTTAATATATAAAACAAAGTCGGGCTTGTTACAACAATTATTAACTCAAGAACGGCTGGACTGATTTTCATAATTTATAAATTGGTGGATTTGTTTCCGCCACAAATAGCAGAATAAATAATAAAAACATTATAAAAAGCTAACGAAATAGAAAATACTGTTAGGCGGTACGACATTCGCCGGGTCAGCTAGTAGGTACTAGATAAAACGCTGTTAAAAAGCCGGGCAAGTGCGAGCTGGACTCGCTCTTCAAAGGTTCTGCTATAGTAAAATATTCAAAAATAAAATTGAATCACCTTATTGAGTAAGTACACTTTTTCAGTACAATGTTTGAATTGCTTTCATTTAAGATTATATTATTTGTATAAACTGATAAGAGTGTAAGAGTCCTTTTTAAACATTTTATTCTGAAACAACAAGTGAGGCTTACTTATATGATTTCAAATATTTAAGTTATGTTTTCTATTATCAGATTAAAATCCTTAGCGCGAATCCCGACTCACATTAGATCGGTTGTAATTTTGTAATTTATCTGTTGTTTTACTCTAGCTTTATAATCACACCATGTTTGAAAATTCTTAATTTATTCTATATTTATTAACGCTTTGATTAAATTGCGCGTTTGGATGAGAGCATTAATAATACATTTTCACAAAGGATAGTTAGGTATATCGATAAAAGTTTGTCAAGTGCCAAAATGGCACTTCTCGCAACACTACGAAATGTAACTGAAGAAAATCGGATGCCAAGCGTGGAATGTGTATCTGAAATTATATAGGAAGGTATTTATGGGTCAATTGTAAGCGGGCAATATGTAACAAAAGAGCTTTTGTCACTGACAGCCTGCCATAAGCAATTGAGGCGCACGGTGAAAACAAAAGAACTGTTATACTTACCTATAGTGTGCAGTATGCAGTGATTTTCTTGTGGTAATATGTGTGTTATTTAACTCTTACTTATATGACATATTCATTCATTTGTAAATACTTTACTTTTTATAGGAAAGCAGATGAACTGTCACTACGCGGGACCAGTAAGAAACGGTAGAAACACAGTTTTAGAGACATTTACGGCTTACTACAAAAATATAGACAAGGTTAAAACACGTGTCTAAAGATTAGTCAACCAATTAAAAATGTTTGATTATAATTTGTCTTGTATGTCTGATGTGTTCATCAGTGTTTACAAATGTTACAAGATTCATCTTACAGATTAAAATCTTATTGAAAATTGAAAAAATATTTTCAACCTGCCTCTTCAAGGGTCTAACCATTAATTCTACAGAACTTTACCCTCGTTTGTTCGTTACATGTATATTAGGCACATATTTAGAGTTAATACTCAGGCCTCCAAAACATTAAAAATAATGTATAATACTTAGAACTATAATCGTACCGAACAAGATCATACATTACTAGAGCAGAGCAGAGTCGATTTAATTTCAGATAGACCGATTACATCAGCGACCAGAGCGTAGGTGAAACGGGGGTAAACTTTTGTATCTAGAGAAGTCATAGCAAACTTGGCACTTACAATAAATTACAAGTTCCCTTCAAACAAGAATGGATTAAAACTAGTTCGTGAAGTGCGGCCCTGGTAGCGAAGAAACTTTCAATTTTTATGACAAATTCAATTAGGACGAGATTTATGCGTCTCTGTCGCACCATAAAACCATTACTAACAGTGCGAGGGAGACAGTAATGGGTCCGCAAGCTAAGCCTTTTATTACTAAGTTTCGGTCGTAATTTGTAAATGCATTTTGTTCAGCAACTAAAGTTACATTAGCGTTAATCTCACTTTTGTAATTTGGATATTAAATGAATTATTAGTTTCGTAATTTATGGTTTGTAATGGAAAAGTAACAGGGTGGAAAGAAAATTAATCATTTTATCAAATTACTGGACACAGAAGAAAATTGGTATATCTGAATGCTAATTTTAATAACATGGTTTTTTTCTCGTCCTAGAAATCAAAAATAAAAACAAATGCAGATCTCGAAATTGCTTAAAACGATGCAATAGAAAATCAAACAATAGTTTTTCAATTTTCAATTGGGTTTTACCGGGTAGTGATCAAGATTAAAATGATGGATCAGGCATCGTCTTTTTATTTCCAAAAAAGTTGCACCGACAATTCGCAAGTTGTCTTACATTTTAAATTCCATTGGAGTTGTCGACCAGCGCTCCCACATCCCATTACCGATAGAGATCTAGCGACATCGGTGGACAATAAAATGGTTCCATCATATCTGAAACTTTGCCCCATAATGAAGCGTATGGGGTGGATGCTTTACGACAGCCGTCGGCGAATCTTTATTGGTAGCAAACCAATTTAGATAAAAGGAAAGAGCTTTCGCCCTAAAACACCAGAGATAGCAGTCTTAACTATCGCCAAGTTAGCGATAGTTAATCCGGGCGGTTCGCAAATAAATCAACAGTGGAAAGCGATAAATTTCCTCTCACGGTAATAGGTGAAAACTATTAGGTCCATGTAATTTAGGTGCTGCGTGGAAAAAAATATGAACATCGGCTCGGCGCCAGATTTGACTACGAAACTTTATGTAGGTCAATTATGGAGAAAGTTTTTTTTTGTAATAAATACCAGTTAATAATTTTGGGCGTTAGATAGATAAGTAACCTACTACATTTGATAAGATACAATACAATATTTTATACTGTTATACTTAGTCGCTTCTTTTTTATTTTAACTCTGTTAGAAAGAAAAATAAACCTTCAATTTCAATTTCAAGAGTGCAAACAATTTGCACTTTTGAAAGCTTTAAAGATTTACTAACACTTTTTCTTACACATATTTCTTACTACACATATTAATAGTAGAGAATGGCATTAAGTCCGCCAATTGTGCATTTATTTTGAACAATGAAGAAAGAATATAAAAATATTTATTTTTTTACTTTAAACGTAACGTGTTACGTAGACTCGTAATTTCAAAATTATAAAAGCAGCACCAAACAAAATCTCTTAAAATTCAACGGTCCACGAAGGAATATCGAGGAATCATGAAAATGAAGATGTCAAAGTAACGGATGGGGAGAATGAAACTATTCTGGGGAGGAAATTTTATTCCCCATGAAAATATTCGTCCCACAGCGTCGAATTACGGAACCAAATACATTAGTCAATGAACCAATGACACAGAAAAGTGTTGCGTTTTTTATTAATGCTGAACACAATCTTTACGATAACCTCTTTAGCTCTTGCCCGGTTTATTACTGGATAATTTAATTTAAAACCGATTATCCGCAGAGCATTCCAAGAGCAGTAAAGATTTAAATACTTCAATAAAACATGGCAGTGATTGTCATTTAATTTATGGTTAACGTTTAGATTTAATATGTTGATTGTGAAATCGATTCATTCTTTGAATACTTAAGTACTAAGTCGTCATTTGGGATCTTAAACCTTTTATCATCAATGACTTCTAAACGACATGATGTCGTACTAACATGTCAAGTCTAAAGGCCCTTGTTAAGAATGTATCCAGTCGGTCGTTTGGCAGATCGGCGCCGGCTCAGTTTGTTCCGAATGCGGTTTTTATCAAATATAGACGATCGGACGTACGTCCGGTAAAGATTCCTTGCATAGTTTTGGTGAAAAATCGTACTTGTCCATGCTCCTTTAAGGGTTGCATGGGTCGCTAGAAACATAAAACGCTTACACCGACCTGCGTTTTCTTGGAAGCTATATACAAGCTTCAAGTTGTAAACAAGTTTTAAAGTGACAACTCAAAATTAACATTATATTTTCTAAATTGCCCGTCAATACGAATATCGTTTGTAGCACTGTACTTATAAACATACTACAACTTCGACTGTAGTTGCCCTTCGAAGTCCATTTTTCCATCAGATATCGGTGTCGTGGAATCAAGATAAAATCCACTTATAATCTTGCGTTACTGCTTCCAATTATACCGTGGCCATCAGGAAGACCTTTGACTAATTCGTTGGTTCTACCTATAAGAGCTCTTGGTAAGATGGCCGGCTTTATCAAAATAGGAGCTGCATGTCGAGTCTCGAGTCGTTCATTCGGCAGGCGTCGACCGCCGTCGGCAGTCGTCTGCGAGTTAGATCTCTCTGTGGAAACTTCGAGAATTTTCGACAAGTTGCTGTCTTTGTCTTAGGAAACGACGATCTTTCGTTTAGAGCATTCTTTAAAATATTGCTTTGTAGGAACCTATAGTATTATTATGCTCCTGACCTGAGTTTGGTGTATGCTTTCACAGAGCGTTATCTAATCTTATGATTTATATGACTACTTTGATCCGTTCTGTTTTGTTACTTAATTTATAAGATAAGAAGAATTCAAATATCTTTTAGTGGCTATATTTTCGTAATAACCTGATGACCTTATTGCTTTTATTGTTCTTACTTAGATAATAATCAGTTCTGGTTTTTTCAATAGAATTTATGTGAATCCGTTTCGATTCGTAATTTAAAAAAAACCGGTTACATGCTTTTTTATAGAGCAAATGTAAAAAAATACTTAAAATTCTGCCAAACATCGTCATTTCCAAACGTTTTCCCGGAAAAAGTAACGTAATCCGGCCATCTCAAAGTGGACTTAGCCAAATCGGCGTCTCCCTTTCTTAGCTTGTTATCTCATATCCTAAAAGTTTAAAACGCAGGAGCCATCGAAACGGGAACTTATTAACTCGATGCGATCGCCCCGGTAGAAACTGCTCTGCGATAAAATGTTACAGGAGGCGAACTTTCGACAAACTGCAAAAAGAAACTCAAGTTTAAAAGGAGAGCCCTAAATGCGTTTCTACTTAGCGACGCGAGGTTACGCTCTAAACGTTCAGAATTTCAGAAATCGTTGAACATTCCCGTCTAATCAGGAAAATACATTTTAGTTTCAGCAGGATTGTAAGACAGAAATGTAAAAACTCTTACAACTTTCCACAGAATTTGCAATCGATCAGTTTAAAGTCCAATGCGTTTGTCTTAAAAATGGTATAGATTTTATATGAAATCGATTCAAGATTTTGCAGCTAACCCAATTTTTGAACGCCAAAATTAAATTAAGTTTTAGAAAAACGCGTTTCGAATGCATCAGGAATTTATGGATTGGAGCAGGATTTATTATATTTGTCTGTGCTTTATTGACGCGTATTGGGAGTGACGTTACAGAGAGCGATTTAAAAGTTTACTGAATTGGTACGTTTTCACGTTCCCTGCTCGTCACAACTTTGGACTTGCGAAATATGGCGTATCTTTTTATTGTAGCTCAGGTATGCGTCGCATTTTATACCCCGAGTTTTACGTCGAATTTCGTGTTCTCATATAACAGTGATATGTCCAAACTTGAATTGGATAAATTATGAGCGATAGTAAAAGGAGAATTAATTTATCTTTTTACAATATATTATTTCGCTCTATTATTACTGTAATGTGAAATTTGAAATGTTTTATGAACGTAATGTGTGCTGAATAAATTATGAACTTCGATGGAAGTTATGGGCTTATTAAAGAGTTAAATAAAGGTACAAAATTATTAGGTTAAAATGAAATTACGTAGTAATTAATATTTAAACGTCCAGACAGTGCTACCTGCTTTTTTATAGAAATCTAAATTGGAGGTACTTAGCGGATTCCGAGGTAGACGATAATTTGCGTACTGCGTAGTGACCATCGGGCAAACCGCCATCGGACATATTGACTTTGAGCTTACACAGACATATAGAATCAAGATACGGTAAAAATAATTTTAATCTTGGTATTTGTTAGCGATTTATCCCGGTATTTTTGTGCTGCTGCCTATCTATTCTTATCATTTCTAGATTAAAAATTGTTTTAAATTTGAAATCTTTTTGGCCTTAATGTGTGCAATAGTCGTAAAGCTAAAAAATTGTTGTGAAGATTACGTTACCAAAATTTACAAATTAGGTATTTTTTTCCACTAAGTGAAGAAACTAATCAAAATGTCACCTGTAGAAAATTTTCAAATATGGAGACAAAATGACAAAATTAATGAAAAACCTTTTTTTAGATAATATGGTTATACAACACATTGGAACAGTATCATGAAAAAACAATAAAAATGCATTTTGCTTGTAATGTAAATAATACGTAAAACCAAATACTGAGTTTAAAGGATACAGTAATAATAGGTCACAATGGTACTTCCATTACCGACCTACATCCTGAGAAGATGGAAATTAGAGATCCTCGTAGCGGGTGCGGCTAGGCTTGCCAACTTTGGTACTAGATTTTCAGGGATTATCGGGACCATACTCTGGGTTCAGCAGATAAAATTGAAGACTTTAGTTTCACGGATTCCTATTTACTACTATGTACTGCATGCAATGCATTGCAAAACGTAAGTTCATGATATACCTACGTATTATCATTAAAAAACATGTATATACAATGGTCTTGTTATTGTTTTGTATTTATTTTGCGTAATATGATGTTTAATGTATCGTAGAATGCGTCTTCATATCCCGAGCGTATGTCCTCCTAGGCAATATTTTAAATAGCCCTTAAATAAATAAAATGAATTATGGTAACGTGCTTGTTCTTGCACACAAAACTGGGAGAATCCTTACAGGAAACTTGTAAAGCATGATTGGCTACAGTCAGATTTTTTAGGTAAATACTTAACCGGTTGATTTTTCAAAAACCATCCGTAACTTCTACCCGGATCCAAAATGTCTGCGGCGAAAATTTTTCCATAACATTTTCCTTAATGACAGATAAATATCGAAGTGGCTTTTTCACAGAACTCGGCCGGTAGACCAAAGCAATTATAGAGTGGTGGCCAAGAGAGGGACGATGGACATGACAGTGAGCAGTCCGTCAGCTTACTGGTCTGAAGATATTGGCGAGCTGTTGGGATAAATCGGGAAAGATTGGCACAAGTTCGTTAGAAGTGGCGTAGTCACAAGGACGCCTCTAGCTAGCTATAGCTATTAGGTAAATATGGGCTGATAAGAATACATCATAATTATCATTTTAGCAGTAGGACGTCCCCAGCTGTACATAGGCCTACCCAATGACTTTCGGATTACGGATGGAAGATATAGTTATAAGATAAGATAGATAGATATATTCCTCTTCACTAAACAGTAGCTTGCTCACCCTACCGAGCCGGTTGCACTGCAAGATGCATGAGCATGCATTACTAACAGCGGTCATGCTAATTGTGGAAATTACCCGCATTCGCCGGCCACTTTATATAAAATCGCTGAAGGCTTCGGCAGGGCGCTGAATATTTAACTTGACAGAAACTACAGCTTGAAAGGCAGAAATAGAAAAATGAACAGTTATTTTTTGTGTTAAGTAAATTTTTGGTCTGTTACATGGAGTAGCCTTAGCTATGACACACACCTATCTATTGTCAGAAACCTTTCTGTAGCAAAAAGGATTGAAAATTTTCCTAAAAAGTTTCTTGGGTTACTACAGAATAGATATTAGGTATCTACTACTGTTAGTATATTCAGTAAAGCAATTTAAGGTTCTTAAAAAAGTAAATTAAATTAAAAAACGTAAGGATGTAGGTATCTTAATAATGTCAAAATCATTAAGTATCACAAAATGTGATGCTTTTCACCTTTGGTCCATTTGATTTTATTATGTTATTTATATCTTTATATGGTGGATATAACCACCTGATTAATGGGATTCAAATGACTGACCGACGACATTACTTATTTCATGTCATTCATCAATAAATGTTTAAGGTTGAAAACTAATGGCCGCGGCAGTTTTTATCGGATAATTTCTCTTGCCGAAATTCCATTTTTTTTTTTAGTTTAATATGATTCTCTAAGCATGCCGAATTCTTTCACTGATAAAGGCAACAAAAATGGCTAAATTATGCTGATAAAGACGGACGGACATACCGAAACAATAAGGGATCCTGTTTTACTACAATATGTACCCTAAAATACCTTCTTCCGACTCAATTTAAGTAAAAGTACTTAATTTAAATACCTTTTAGGCTCAGCTTTTCATAACGTTATTTACCAAAACTACTCCGAACTCCGACCAAATTCTTCAAAGGAGTTCGTTGCTCTACCTTAGGTGGGATTCCTTAAAGAAAAAACGCTTTCTCCAATAATTGCATACATATTGAAATTAATTTGATCCTGTGTACCGTGGTAGCCGCAAGAAGCCAGAAAAGCTACACGAACGACCTTGACTCAATCAAGGCACGTGTATAAAGCGTGCAAACGGCTATGGAAAAGAAAATCAAAACTGAATCTTATGGTAATAGAGCGTGAGTTGCATTTAGAGTTGTTGTTTAGGTTGGTTAACAGTCTCTAGCCACAGCATTCGGCATTCCTGGAGTAATTACAAACTAAACGTGCAGCTTACATTCGGGTATTCAATTCTAAAACGCACACATTTCATTATAATGAGATATTTGCATGGTTAAATCCTGAACGGAAAAAACGAGTGCCTTTGAAGAGGCAAATGTTTAATCACACCAGTAGGAACTTAAAAACTTACTGTCAGTTTTTGGACTCACAATTCTAATGTTTACCTTCAATATTATAATAATCCAGGAGTATAATAATACACAAAGTTTGACGATCGTAATTGCATTATCGTTTTTAAGAAAGATAAATACCAAAAAACGTAAAAACACGTTTAGTTTTAAACTTTTTGTATTTGTTATTTTATGTCAGGTTTGCCCTAACCAACGGGCTAAAAAGATACAGCTTTAAAAACGTCTGGTTGGTACTTTTTGGTTACGGAACCCTAATAATACGGATAAAATTACGTAAAATGCGTACAATCATGCAACGTTTTAAATAAATTCTTTAGATTATATTTCGAACTAAAAATAAACGTTCAGAAAGGTAGCATGTTGACGGGTGACTAAGTACTTAAGTGTGTGTGTGTGTAACAAAAATGTCAAAACAGTCAACTTTTATTTTATTTTTTGCGACCGAGTGTTTCTATATCACCTGAGTGCCTAGTGTAAATTTTATAAATTATTAATGGCATTTTATTATTCATCGATCGAAAAATAAAAACATTAATTTGTATACTTCCCATAACCTAACTAATAATTTTCTGTCGAGTAATTATTTTTAAAACTCGCACCCCGCAATGTGTCCTTGGTAGAGCGGTGTCCCAAACCATACCAATGGGATTCTTCTCTGAATCCTAAAAATACGGGTTTCATGTATGTAATTTACGACGGCTATCTTTTACGGACACTTCAACACGGTCAGACAAATGGAACTACGAATAGACAAAGAGTTTAGTAATAAGGATTATCAGGCACTCTGAATGTCCGTATTAAAAGATAAAAAAGATAGCTGGTTGTATTGTTTAAGACTATGGGTTAGTGTTGTGCACTTCTTAGCACAAATAAAAGACAATTCACAAACGGTTAAAAATTTAGAGAGACGTACGATTTTTTTAAGCGCGCACGTTCTCCCATTAGGTACGGAATCCGCAGGGTGCCAATGATGGTAAAAACCGCTGTCACTTAAACACAACCAACACAACCAGACGCAAGATGACATTTTGGACGATCCATTTTTTTTATAAAGCATCCAATCTATGTATCAAAATGAATATTAAACCCAAGTCCTGCATATTAGTTTTAAGATGCCTCTTTAAGTCAGTGAGCTATTACATATTTCACGGCTTAGTAACTTCATTTTAAATTAAAGGGACCTTTGTAGATTTGGTCAATGAACTGCAGATTAACCTAACGCGGCAAGGTTGAAGGGGTGACATTGCACCAAGCGCTGCGCGGGCGTCAATGCACTGACGTGCGGCTCGGGTATAGTGACGAGGCGAACCATTTATCGATATCGATATTGCAGACCTTAGTCTATTAGATAGCTCTGTATTTGTCTATCTTATCTTAGATAGCGACAAGGTGACACTATTATAATAATCACGTTATGGCGAAAGCGGTGTTATTACTCAAATCAAACCTTGATAACTTTGTAGTTAAGAATGGAGTCAATTTTAATCAATTGTTTTATATAGTGAACTACATGAAGGTTTAGATTAGAATAGAATTATTCGTATTTTTTTATACCGGTAAAACATCTGCTATCCCCTAAAGAAGTCTGTTAATAAAACTGCCCACACTCCGATGTAATTTATTTTCTCATCGTTTAACAGTGCTATACTAAAATACATACGAGTATGTTTATTCCTTCACCTGTAAGCACAATAGCAAAACTACTGTCTGCCGGTTTCTTGCTGGATTAAAGGATTGCGTAATGTGGTGTTATAATTAAGTAAGTATCGATAAAATTTAACGTGCAGTACAACATTACGATCACGCGAGTGTGCGTGCGCGTGCGCTCATCGCCCAACTCAAGTGCATAGAGGCGTAATAAAAACGTAATATCTGCTACAAGGCTCCATACATTTCCACAATCATAACTTCCCAACTGTTTAGTTTTATTGTGCAGGGTCAAGTGCATTTTTCTACTTTAGGCCAATGTCAAGGTCACTTTTAGTCACGTGTAGATGCACGTGACTGCGTTTCGGCTGGAGATACTACGATTTACACGGTACGTTGGGTTCAGGCACACTAACCTAAAGTAGCCAGTCATGATACATCTAATGATGACTCGAAGTATAATACGGTTGTTTTTTAAATAAATCGACATATTGCGTTGTATTTAAAAATCATACTACGATACTATAAATACTACATTAAGTAGTCTGTTTAGATTGTGATTGAAACTCTATACATTATAAAGGTACAATGTATTTGTTGTCGTACTGTACCAATCGACATTTAGGAAGAAATCAATTCTTAGTCATCATCACTCATTATAGTCTACTCAATATTTATTTCATGACACTTTAGGTGTTATAATAATAATCTTTGACTACATCAAAGATTATAAATACGAAATAATACTGGGTGCTCAAAGATTTTTTCAATAAAATGGGTATCTTAGGCAATTAAAACTTCAACGTTTTCATTTATTGCGACCGTCGGAAACATCGTGGCTCATTATAAATAGAAATTCTGCGCAGTTCCACCTCGATACCACTTTTAGTGTCAATGTTCAGGTTTTGGCCGCACTTGGCTTTACCTATCTACTATCAACAACTAATATGATACTTTTTTGATTTTGCTTGGAAGTCCACTTTGCAGACAACGTTATTTCATTTTAGGTTAGAATTGAAAACATTAAGCCACAGACTTCTTATAAAAAAAAGTATGGTAAAACGTTTACAAAAAAACTTTTATTAGGATACTTCGAGAATATGACAATGTGTTGTATGTAGTAATACATACATGTTGTACATTTTGTGAGTACGATAAATGGTGAACTTGGAACAAAAAAAATATCAAAATAATGTTAAAGACATAAAAGAGAACCAGAGCATCAAGAAATCGGTAAACTTGATTGATAGTGCCTATAAAACGTACCCATAATCACATTTTCATTCAAAACGACACAAAAACGAAAGAAAACGTCATTATGTTAATATATATTTTATTGCAGTAAACTTTACGACTTGCCACGGATAAGTTACGCTTCCCGAACGTTAAATGACGGAAGAGGCGTTAAGGGAAAGAGTGAAAAATCAACATAAAATTTAGAGTTCCATAATGCGGAGGTGATAAACCGGGTGGTCGGATCACTGTGCGATTGTAGGAATCGGGACCGGGAGCGCTAAAGGATCTCTTTTATAGCTCAAAGCTGCATAATGTTGGTATGTAATGGAATTTGGCAGATTTAAGAATACAGCTGCGCCTCTTTAGACCAAAGCGGAGATTGATGGTTGAGGTTGAAACTTAAAAGTAGTAGGTAGGTTATGCTATGTTTTTTTTTCATTCGTCTTTCGTTTAATTATAATTTTGATTTTCACGATCTATATATTCAAAGGACATTGTTAAAACTCGCCTAAGAACCAACACTGAATTGACAATTATCAAAATTCCTATTCTTAATTTTGCGATAATTAGCATTCATTAGATAGTAACGGACACTTCTGAATTGTGAAATCGAAATAAAAAGGACTTTTTCGATTTTGAGCTATGTACTTATTTTTTTAATACTAATGTGCTGCGTTTATGGACTCCTGTGATTTGGCCAATCGCACAATACCTTTACACACATATTTAAAAGTTAGTCATAAACTCAAATATATTAAGAAAACGTTAATATTTTAAAATACACCTCATATTAATTTAATCCTCAAGGAACTGGGATACAGAGAAATCATCTGTTTTTATTTAAAATAACAATACTATGGTACTCTCAGTGGCCAAATCAGCATTGTGCCACGCAAAAAAAAACGTCAATAACGTTGACAGATGACAAGACGTTAAAATAGATAGACGTCAGACGTGCGATCGTATTCGAACTTACGTTTGAAAAAATACATTTTGCAAGCAAATGTTTTTTGAATCTGAGTGCACGTAGTTGTTTTGTTTTGCGATACTTAAGTTTTTAAAAATTACGACTTGGCTTGAACAACGGATATCGATACCCCTCTTTAGCGTTCTACCTGGCTTGAATCATGGACTTTTAGCTACGATAACTTTCTTTAACACGGACTAACGATGGAATCCACTTATTGTGTGACTTTATTGTGGTTCAGCAAGTGGCTCTATGGTGCTGAAAGACGAACAGATTTTTTACTGTATACGACAGCTTCACTTTGCGTAAGTTATGATATTGTTTCTTTTAAATAAAAGAGAAAGAAGTAAAGCATATATTTTTTTCTGTTTCATACAATAGGTTCTGGTTATACCTTTATCTAGGTACCTAATATGTTTTTTTAAATTCACTAATAAACATAAAATTCCAGGAGCAATTACAAACTTGAGCTCAGCTGGGAGCTCTTTGTAATATAGTGTTGCCGCTTCACACTCGATCACATCAATTAATCACATTGAGGACTGATATTCAACACCATGTGAACATCAGGAACATCATCTTTGAAAGACTTTTACTATTGCAGGCATGTTTATTTTTATTCAAATACGGAAATCATTTTAAAGATACTCCGATCTATTTAATTTATTTGTATTTTTTTTAATTAAATTTTTATTTGATTTAGGTACGGGCATCACATTACATTTGTCATCCTTGCTGGCAAAGAGCCGAAATAGCTGTAAAAGATTACTCTTTGCCGTCATCATCAAGAAGTACTGCGGCCTCAAGTGTACAGTTGAGATGCATTAACTGTAATATTAATTTGATAAGAATGAGACGACATATTTTAGTAGTGAATCACTCATAATATTTTAAATATTACAGGTTATTTCAGCGGACTATATTTGTGAAGCGTGTCACACATTGATATCTGAGAGAAGTGCAATAGTAGAAGACCTACAAGATTCTACTATCACTGTTGGTCATCAAAACATATGCCTAATATGTGGTTGTTCATTGACAAATGCTTGAAGTCACGAAGTTCAAGCAGAAATCAACCGCCATGTTTTACACATCATTTGGAATTGAGTTCAGCCGCGCCAGGTAAATAATTATATTGATTATGAATTATATTCTGCATTTTATTTCAGTTAAATAGTATACTGTGTATTATAGTATTTTTTTATATTTACAGGTTCAACCATCAGATCTTGTTTGTCATAGATGTTATCAGCCTGCAGAAACCACCCTGAATGAGACAAGAACTGAAGTATCAGTGCCGCAAGCTGACATAATTACACTGCCTAACTACTCAAGAGCTCCTGTCACTCATTCTCGCTGCATATTTCCAACCTGTAAAGATACGTCACAACATATGATTCCACTTATGTTATGCATAAGTCTTTTTAGTGATCCAAATACTATATACCAAGCAATTGTCATATATGTAGCTTCCATTTAGAAAGACAGACATGGCCAGACTTGTTTGAAATGAGAGTGTATAAGTTGTATTTATTTGATATGAATAAAATAAGTAATCACAACCTGAGTTTTATTTATATAGGTACCTTTAAGTGCTAGGCTAAAACAAGAAGCAATACTTACTTATTATTGCTTCTTGCAATCTGTATTCTTTAAATCTCGGGAAAAAATAGAATTGCAGCGCTCTTTAGGTCATTATCTCAAGATGGAAAATTGTATTTTCTAATAATTGACGAGCCTAATCATGATACATGTTTTGCAGTATTACTTATAAACATCTTGCTCGAAGTATACAAATATGTATTTAAATAATATTAAACAAGCAGGTACTTATTATGACTAGCCGTTAAAATGTGCTTGAAGTGCTTACATTAGCAAACATAGTAATGTTTCGTAAAAATAAAACATAACCTCAAAATCTCTATGATAAATGCTAATATCTATGTTTTCAGAAGTGTCCGTCAGAAGTTATTGTTCTTACATACAATTATGTGTAATTTCGGACTTAGGAAGGTATTTTTTTTCACTGTTGGTTCTTAGGCGAACATTGTATGGACGCAGAACAATGTCCTTTGATTGTAATTGTTATGGGTTAAATTTACGAGTAAGTAAAATGTATTTTAATTTATTTGGCTTTTTAGAATGAATGTTATCCAAAAAGTCTATTGATTCCAAAGTTTTCTGAATTCTACAAAAAATAATAATATGAATGTACTTTTATTTAAATAAATAAATAATGATCAAATGTAGGCAGCAGTAAAAGCTTATTTTTTATATTTTAAAGTTGAATAATATGTGTTTACTTATTAATTAATATTTTTAACATCCCAAAGTGATATTATCATAAATCCAAAAAAAAAATATGAAAGTGTGCACTATTTAACACCACATAAATCTGATTTTCAAGAAAAATATGCCTATAAGTTGCTGTCATCGTTATATTTTGTGGAATTATTGAA
Source organism: Anania fuscalis (assembly GCA_950371115.1). Taxonomy (NCBI): domain Eukaryota; kingdom Metazoa; phylum Arthropoda; class Insecta; order Lepidoptera; family Crambidae; genus Anania; species Anania fuscalis. The sequence goes on from OX493337.1 coordinate 5,791,893, forward strand.
ATATTTCTAGCAAACAATAAGAATGTTCTCGCTCCTAAGCTATTCCGCTTTCTTTATATTTAAATTGGTCATTTCAAACGCTACTATTTTTTTTCTCTTTTGGCCCTGCGATAAGACTTGGATACTTATTTTAAATTGAGGTAATTTATATTTTTTGCAATGTCTTTGGTAATAATTGGCTAATTTGTGACGACTTTGGTCGCGTATGCATATGCACAATTTTTTGAGTTACTTCTACTAATTGATGTAATCTTTGGATATTAGTTTTTGGCATATTCAAAGGTATATTACCAGTTTAGATCACTAATCATAAACATTGTATTCTACAGACAGATTAGGACAAAAAATATTTAAACCATCCATTTAATACCAAACTAAAAAATAAACAATGGAACAACGAAACACACTTTATAATACGAGTAGCAGGGTCACGTTTTTGTACATTGACGCCTTCCTAGATTCGAAGGGCTTATAATTTTGCATCAGTTATATAACATTATAGTAATTTATTCTTATGTGCCGGTCCAAAAGCCCTTTATAGAGTGGGCAGCCTTGGCAAGTTAAAATTTACTACCTGGATATATTTCCGCATATACGAGTATATACTATGTTTTTTAGGGATCGCGAAGGTTAATTAAACGAGTTATGATTTTTTTTTTAACTATAAAATCATTATTGAAGTTTTTCTTTGACCTTCTTGATGAATTAACTATTTGACGGTTTACGTGATGTTCCACGAATATTTATATTATACATCATCGTTGAGGCGATTTTAAAGTTGTTTCTACAGTATACGTAAATTAGAATTGAGTTGTATTATGCATTCTTAGAAATACTACAGTTTGTTTCCGGACTTACTATTAAAACTTACCTAACTAAAGGGTAATACTTTCTCAAAGGAGCTATCTAAAAATTCGCCATATTAGAAGATCATTAAGATGAGCGATTTAATCCGATTTCAATAGCGCCCGCCCTATTATTCCGAGCTTCGTAAAATGGATATAATTTTTCGCTGGCCATACTTTTTACCGTACCACGTTGTGGGCAAATTGAATTTTTCCCTATGCCTCGGCGGAGTAATTGGACTAATGCATTTAGTTCGATGCATGCCCCTCGTACGATATTAACCGTCTTTGCAGCCAGTAAATTTCCATCTTAATTTGTTAGGATTCATATTAGTGACATTGTTAAAAAAGGTAGTAAATCATATTACGACTTTTTAACAATTAAACCAATAAAACTTGTATGAGTGTAATAGCGACTAAATAACCGATAAACATATTTGAATACTTTTCATGGTTTAAGTAGGTGCCACCATGTGCTTTTGCTCATCATTAAGAAAATTGCCCCTTGCGGGAATTGATAATGCAACCGCTTGGCTTTGTAGTTCGGCGCGGACAGCTATGGCTGGCTAGACCAGACTGACGGTTAAATTGCCGGTTGAAATAAAGTTATAAATACTTATGTTTATAAAAAAACACCAAGCGAATCACTTTGAATAATAAATAAATTATGATAACGGTAATAGTTGTTTTACATTGTTGTTGTCACATTAATTATTTTATAATACGCGAGACGATGGTTGGAGTCAAAGTAAAATAATCCAGAGAAACACTGACCTAAACTGGAAGGTTGTTTAAGAGAAACAGGGCAAGGTCCGAGGGTGACGCAAGTCAGATTGCGTCCTATCTAGTAATAACCCAGACACCGCACCTTGATCATGGTCACCCTATCCCGACGAAAAGCGGACAAAGGATTTGAAGAAGATACACTCACCTGTATGTCATACATGGTGTGGACACAGAATGAAGCTCTTAAAACATTAGCCTAGTGGAGCCTCCCCCCAGTCTCCTTCGAGCGGCGCGCGGGATCACGCGCTGCGCCGTCAGGGGTCCCCTTAAGCAGACGGCAGACCCCCCCGTGTCAGCCGTCTAGGGCCCATTTGGAAGAGGCAAATGAAGGTGGAAGTTCCTCCTTCGGTGCCCAGTGCGTCGTCGGCGGATAACTGGAGCGTCAGCTAGGGCTTCCCGCTCCCTCTCCGCTGCTTTCTTATGCGAGATAACAGCCTCGCAGAAAGTGAGCATCGCCATCCAAGCCTCCTCGCTGGAGACCATCCTCGCCATAATTGCCGTCAAGGAGAGATCACACCCTATGACTGCGACAAGGTCACTACGCTCCCTCGCCCAGGCCGGGCATGTCTCGAGGGTATGCTGCGCAGTGTCCTCATCGCAGTGGCTGCAGTGGTGGCATTCAGCCGACGGCTCGCGTCCTATCATGGCGAGGTACGCTGCGAAGCAGCCGTGGCCGGACAGTATTTGGGTCAGTCTAAAGGTTAGGCGACCATGCTGGCGTTGCACCCACTCCACGAGCACTGGGCGGATTGCCCCCACGGTGCGACGACCAGCGTGGCTGTCGGCTAGGCGCTCCCTCCAGCGTTCTAAGGCATCTTGCTCCCTGCAAGCACGCTCCGCTTCGATCTCTCTCGGCGCAGGCCTTTGCCCCTGAGATCTTTGGTCTCCCCGCCACTCGTAAACAGCGGCGAGGACCAGGGAGTTGAGGTCCCAGGGCATGCTCCCGGCTAGGGCGAGAGCTGCATTGCCGGATACCGTCCGGTAACCCCGAATGGCCCGGATGGCCAGTTGACGCTGCGCTCTTTTTAATAAAACAGCGATATGACCCGACAGGGCGTCGTACCAGACGGGGGCCCCATAAAGTGCCATGGACCGCACGACGCCCATGTACAGACGGCGACTTGAAGCCGAGGGCCCACCAAGGTTTGGCATTAGCCGACTCAATGCGCCCGCCGTTTTAAGCAATTTTGGCGCCAAGCGATCAAAGTGTGCACGAAAATTCCAGCTTCCGTCGAGGACTAGGCCGAGATATTTTAAGATCCGTCCGACCTCTACACGGGTATCGCAAACATCAAGGTGGAACCCTACTGGGGGGGCTTTTCGAAGCCTATGAAAACAAAGAGCCTCGGACTTGTTAAGCGCCACCTTTAGTCCCAACTTGCGTATCCGGTTCACCACCATCGCAACACCTGCTTTTGCACGCTGTGCCGCCTCGCTAAGGTCCTTGCCGCGGGCCGTGACGAGGGTGTCGTCGGCGTAGCACGTTACGCTGACCCCTGTGGGAAGACGCCCACGTAGGACCCAGCCATATCCGATGTTCCACAGGAGCGGTCCAAGTACTGACCCCTGTGGAACACCGCATGTCACCTCCCGACGAAGAATGCCGTTAGCCGTGGTACACTCCACTGCTCTATTTGTCAGGTAGTTGTCGACAGTCGCCTGGAGGTAAGCAGGAACCCCGTGATGGGTAAGGGCCTGCCTAATGCACGCCCACGGCAGGGTGTTAAAGGCGTTGGCGATATCCAGAGATACTGCCAGTAGTACCCCGCCGCTGCCAACTGCCTCGATAGCAAGATCTTTGACCCGCAAAACAGCATCCACGGTGGACCGCTCCGCCCTAAAGCCGAACTGCCTGTCAGATAGGTTAGGCCCTATTTGATTTAGGCGTTGAGTGAGACGGACGGCAACTATACGTTCAAAAAGTTTTCCAATCTCGTCTAACAGTACTATGGGGCGGTATGCTGAAGGGGAGTCAGGTGGACGACCCTCTTTCTTCAGCAGCACCAATCGACCCTTTTTCCATAACGCCGGAAAACGGCCTTGTTCGAAGCATGCGTCAAAAAGTCGCCTCATTCGCTCGTTCAGGGCGTCTGTTGCTAGCACCCAAACTTTGCCTGGAATGCCGTCCGGGCCCGGAGCCACATTTTTTGCCCGCATGCGAAGTACTGCAGCACCAAGTTCACCCTCCGAGATTGGCTCCGGAACCTCTGCCGAGACAATGGGATGGGGCCGCATTGGCGGGGGGGTATGCTCCGTCCGAGATGGAAAAAGGGCGGAGACTATGTCGGTGAGCAATATGGGTTCTAGGGTCTCCGTTACTGGTGGTGTCCAAGGGCGGAGTTTCCCCCGCACTGTGCGATACGGCCGCCCCCAAGGATCCCTGCTCAATGTAGCAAGAAGCTCCTCTCGCGCCTTTGTCTTGGCCTTTGCAATGGCCACTTGTAGGGCCTTCTTGGCTATCTTATAGGCTTCGTGTAGCGGGCCATAGTCGACGAATACGTGTAACGATAACCCTTACCTAGCTTTACCCATTTATACAGAAAAAACAATCAAAACACGATTAGTGTTTGTTAGAGTTTATTGTAACAAAGAACATGCGTTCTGTTATCCCACTATTCCACTAATATTATATATGCGAAAGTTTGTGAGGATGTTTGTTTGTTTGTGCCTCAATCACGCGTAAACAGCTGAATTTTGCACACATCAGAATATGGTCTGGATTACCATATAGAATACCTACCTACTTTTTATTCCGGTTAAATGTTCCTGTGGGATATTTTGAATAAATTAAAGACCACGGGAACGAAGTCGCGGGCAACAGCTAGTAGAATTAATAATAAAGGATAACCTCACAGCTGGTCAATAACGACTACTGTACATAAAAGATAACCCAGCCTGACGTAGAAATGGGTAAAGTACACTGTTTAAATGACTTCTAGGAATTGTTGTTACTTATTGTTGAAGGAAAATCTAGCCAATAATAGGTAACAGTGCATAAAGATAAACAATTATAATTACTTAAGTTAGTAATATTAAGTTAGCTTTTTTGGCGATTTACATTTTGGACGTTTTTCGTTTTATTTTCAAAGACGATAGCACGATCTAATATACTGATAGCACCATCTATCACCAATAAATGTTAGTTGTGTTAATAAAATGTATTTGTAATTTTAAAAATATTTGTGCATAACGCTACAAAATTATAAACACACCTCTCCGTCAAAAGCGTTCTAGTACAGAGTAGATATAATTTTATAGTCTGTATTTAACTAAGTATTCAATGATTAAAATATTGTACAACATTGTTTAAGATAAAGTAATTATTAGAGTAATTAAGTCATTAGTTAGAAGTCTTTATTATCACGACTAATAATACTGTACTTAATCGTAATGGAAAATTGTTAGCTGTTGATAGCCTTGCAGTACCTTAGCAGTATTTTAGGAGCAGTTCAATAAAACAAAATTTATTTTCTTGGAATATGCGCTCTCGATTTCAGCAGTTGCTATATAGATAGTTTTGGTCGGTTTCCATAACCAGGTTGACTTTTTTATCACCACCCAAACCTTCTGAGAAGACATCCGTGATACAAATCGAACAACTCTTTCTATTGGGCCAACTCTCTAACTGCAAAAAAACAGCTATTCCATACAAATAATCAATATTCATTCCTCCAAATTGTATGGACCAGCTGAATTTTATTTTCGAGTTAGGGAGTTGGTCCAATAGAAAGAGTCTTTCGGTTGTATCACAGGAGTCTTCTGAGAAGGTTTGGACGGTGATAAAAAAGTCAACCTGTTTATCCATTGACCATATACAAGAACTACAAGAAGATAATTGGCAACGACAAATTCTATCTACTAGTACAACAGTAGTAACAAGTCTACCTTTAAGTGATCAGCACTCGGACAAACTCAAGTTTAAATCTGTTACAGAAGCCAAGTCTTCAAGAGAATTTCGTCTTTAACCGCTTTCTACCAAATCGTTTATAGAAAACAAGAAGCGGATTTCTGAAATTATCTGTTTTATAAGTATAATACTTACTCTGTGGTTTATTAATAAATAATACAACATCACATACATTGCTCGAATTTTATTGTAAGTAGCTAACTTGAGTACTTGTGTTATAGAAAAACGACAGTGCTATACTCGACAAAATATAGAAAAGTATGTTTTGTACATTGATCCAATTCCATTCAATTCCAGAATTGAATCTGGGACCTCGGGATGGCGACCCCAAGTCCCAAGTCCGGCGTTCTCACCTCGTGGCTACGAAGGTCGTTAGACAGAATGTTTTTTTTATAGAAAATGCCCTAAATTGTGATTTATTTAACACGGTCTAAAGTTACCAACTTTATGGACGGTTGAATCAGATTGTTTGTCAATCAATCCTTAAAGGAACCGTTTTTTCAAAGCGACACCCTATTGTTAAACCGAACATTAAAAAGTGCCTGACAAGTGTAGAGCTATTATCGCGTGTTCATTCAGTCTAACACAAGTTACAGACAGATATAATCATTGTTAATAACAATGTGGTAATATCGCTGCTATCTACAGTATCAGCTGGACGATTCCATTATGGTGGGAACACCTGTGACGTCCCACGGTGTAAGGGTCTCATTAAAAGCGGTTTTTACTGTCGCAGTGTAAGTGAACGTTTTATTCAATTTCATGTTTACTTCTAAATTTGGCATAAGCATTGAATAATTGTCTCAATATACATTATACAGTAGGTTAAAACGAGGGTAACAGTTGTCACGTTGCTCGGTGAAATAAATATTTTTTTTATTAAAAAACGCGCTTCCATACGTAAAATACTATCGATTAGACCAAAATCATATTTTAATAAAAATCTCAATATTAGTCTTAAAGTTAAAGTAACCTATAGTAGATTTAAATTCATGGGAAAATCAACCTATGAAATTATATCCCTTGTTCTATCTAACGCTAAACAAAGCTCTGTTAATCTAACTAGCCTAACCCGAGTATAGACTCACAAAAAACATCATTTTCAAGTAAAGTTTTGTTAAAAGCTTAAATTATGTCATGTGATTTGGTTTCACTACCTTTGTTTATGCAATCTTGTTAAAGACTGGGAAAGACCAAATGGTCTTTATGGAATTGTCTATGTATTTTATAATGTCAGTTTATATTTGGAAGCCTGCTAAAGTGTTTAGTAACCTTCAAAAAGTGAATAGGTAGTGTTTTTATTCGATTTTCTAATAACAATTATTCATATGTAATCATAGTTATCACGAGACTTATTTATAGTTTTGACAGGTTTTGTCATTTCGTTGTGATAAAGTATTTGATAACCTCATTTGGGTTAAGTATTGGAATATTTTACGAATAGTGTTTGCTGTAAATGAATGATAAAGAAGTTTGTTGTTTCGGTCATTAACGTCAAAGATGTCTAGATTAAAAAGTAACTGATAATGCAATTCATTAATTCGATGCAGAAGGTAGGTAAAAGAAACGCTGTAAGAAATACAAGTCAAACAAATTCTAAATTCAATAATAGACCGTGAATCACCTAAATATAGAGTACTTACACGTATTCGTCGACTGACTTAAAATACATTTCAATTGTTTTAAAAGGCAAAATGGTGGTACCTCACCAAATCAGGAAAGCACTTTGAAGTATTATTCCATGCATCAATTTGATGTGATCGTAATTACCTGAAACAAAGGAGTTATAGATTAGTTAAGTTAAAATAAAATAAGGTTTAAATTTAGAAAATTCAAACAGACTTTATTCCCTGATTGTCCGACCAAAATGGACCTGCCGTATTCTTTGGACATTAGCCAGAAGCGAGTGCAGACGTTTGGCAAAATTTGCATAAAACTTACTCCCAAACGCATTTGATGAATAAAACACCGTCATGGGAAGTTCGAGACCTTTTTTTCTCCCCAAAAATTTATTGGTGCAATGTTATATATAGATCAGGAACCCGTTGAAACCGCGCCAACGTCTGCCAAGTTGGAAAACTATAACGGCTATTCGAAGGAACGAAATGTGGTTGCAGAAACTTTTGTCTTTACGACGATTACTTTCGATTTTGAACAGTCGGTTAAGTTGCAATCGGTCATTTAGAGATTATGTAGGGTTCTGCTAGTTATGAACAATTATACTATTGTAGCAAGATATTGTTTTATTATAAGTCAGTGATTGTAGAGTCAAAATCGGTTAGTTAAAATAAAAATACAGAATTTCGAAAAAAAAGTCAGAATGAATTCTACAATTTCAAACTGAAACTTGATTGCTCTATTTCGAATCGTTCGGTATTTGAGGTCGTAAAAATATAACATCTGTCATAAATTACATTGCTATCAATGCTGGCAGCGAAGGGCCGTATTCATACCGAGCACGACAAACTGGCACAATAATTATCTGCATTATACATGTAGATAGGATTCCACACGGAAGTCATTAGCTTTTGTGGCCTTCGGTCGCGGGGCCGAGGTATCGTAGTGACTTATTTCCCAGATGATGTAATTACTAACCCAATAGTTGGTTTGCCAGAGTTAGTTACTGACCTCTTTGGAATCTGGATACAAAAAATTTGATTAGGTAGCAATTTCATTCTAATGCATCCTTAAGTCAGTTTACACGAAGGTCATTTTTGTTTCCCGACTGTTCTTTTCATTCAAAGGAAGATATCAGTTTTTAATACTGGTCGTCTGATGAATATGGAAGTATAAAGTTATAGTATTAATAATCTACGAAACATGTGATCTGGTTTCATTTAAGACTATTATCGAGGTTTCGCGTATAGTTATCGCATTTGCATTAGATTTGAATAAGTACCTATAATTTTATTCAACTGAATTAAGCATTTATTTATAATCTGAATTGATGTGAATTTAGAGTAATATCTCAACTCAATCAACAAATATTATCTTAACATTACAGGTCATGTTATCACAAAGGTCACTAGTTAATACTTCGTGGAAGCGGTATAGGAACTTGAACCCTAACCTAAACCTTTAAATTGCATCTGGCCGCTATTAAGTGTGCAGCCATAAACTCAGTTCATAAATAAAAAGTAACTCTGCAAGCAGTATCTGTATCCATCCACTTTGTTTGAAAAAAGTATCTAATTATCATCAGCCAGTGACAAGTTATTTTTACATATAGGTACTTGTACATAAAAAAAAAAAAATTGGAAATTTCATTGTTAGCCTTCTTTTAAAAATTAAAAATCCAATGAAAAATTACCAGCCTCAGATGTTTTTTTATTGCTTAGTGCCATACGTGTCAGTATTAGACTAAACGCTGGAAAAAAAAACTGATGTTTTAGGATTATTTTCTTTGAATATCGTAGCAAAATAGCACACTCTAAGCAAAAAACACTTGCTTAGAGAGTGCTATTTAGCTATTTTGATGCCTATTTATTCTATTTATTGTACAGAAAAATAAAAATGTCGTCTATGGTGTACTGAATCAGCTGATATATTAATTTCTTTTAAAACTGGTTATGAGAACGGTCATTGTTGACTCTATCTTTGTATTAGGTATTCATAAAATATTTTTTTTAGCAGTTTTTCATTCATAAATTATCTTTTTGTCGGAGGTCAAGAACAAACATTTCTATGATGCAGGTAAGTCTCAAAATTTTTATTTGGGCTCCATCTCACTCTTTCGATATCGATAAGTGATGCTAATGCCATTTAGTAAATGTTTAATAAATGAATAATTGTTGAACAATGTTAGACAACATTTTAACTGTCATGGTCTCGATATAAGTAATAAACATCCTCGTATACAAGGTTGTTTCTTGTATACGACTGGTAACATCGGTCTCGTCTCTTAGCACTCCCAGACCCGAACTAATCGTTTTCCAAATTGATCAGAAACGGGAATTGTTGATTGTACCAAGGACTCTTTGTGATCAAGACGAATCACCGTGCCAATCGTGACATCTTTGAGTGGTTGGTATATTCATTAATAATAAGTAACTTTACGTAGCTAAGTCTTTTCTACCGTAGAGATGTACCTATTAATAATTAAACGCATAAAAAAAACCCGTTCCGTCATCTATCACCATCGCACAGATAATAATAACAAACGTCTGTTACGCCTCCAGTGTAGTGCGGAACCCTGAAAAAGCGCGAAGCTTCCACGGCAAGGCCGCGTTGTAGCACGTGGCGCGGCGCCTGTTGCTACGGCGCCCCGCCCCCCGCGGCGCGACGTTGCCGCTCTGACTCGCTCGCAAAATGATTTGGCTGTAATGTAACTTTGACTAATCAAAGTGCGTAATTATATTAACGGAACTATACATACCATGATAGACTCTACATACCATGATAGACTCTAGTCTTTATCTGTTTCATTCGTCTTTAGGCACTGAGGTATTTTGGACGAGAAGATGTTGTATAATTTCCTGAACGCTGCCCATCCGACTTGGATTCGTCGATTTAACTCCTCTCAAAATTGGACCTACCCAACTGGATCACTTGTCCCAGGTAAACATATTTGTCAATAATTTAGAGGATTGAGTTTCCAATGCCCATGTTGCGCCCTACCCAGTACCAGACTGGGTAGGGCGCAACATGGGCATTCGACATTACCTTTGTTTTGTCCATGTTCATCCAAAGACCTACTTGTTGGGAAACTCTATTATGGCTATCGAACACTGTGCCGAGGTCTTCTAGCGATTCTGCCATGAATAGTTGAATAGTTCATACGAATTCCCTTTTTTCCAAAAATATATAAAGTAGATGTTTTATTGTGAAACAAATTTAGAATTCGATCGGATAACAAAGGACAGCTTGTTTTTTAACTACTAGAGATATTGTATATTATCTGTTACTGGTGCATTATGGCCAGCCAGAGTAGAATTTTAATTTCAAAAAGGCGTTAGTACAAAATTACATTTCTACAGAGATGTCAGTCAAATGAACTCTGAGGAAAATAACACATTCCGTTAAGGTCAGTCATATTTACAGTTAGAAAACAAAGTTATATTTGTATTTACATTAAATTATGTATAATTTCTTTTAATTTTTATTTAATTTTAAATAAATAAGTACAGTTTAATTTTAAAATATTCCCTGACATTATTTAAGTAAAAAACTATTTTTCTAAAGTAACTTTACCTGAAGAAACCCTGTTTGGTATGGGGAAAAACCGATGTAAATATAGGTAATAATGACGTATATTTTTATAAGTACCGAATAGTATCGATAAAAGTACTTGTAATATGAGGAAAATATTACATCATCGTGTGTAAGATTTAAAAGTCGGTCAAGTACGAATTAAACAGGTGTCACGGATCCCTTCTACTTTAGAAAAGTCTAGAATAACGACGAAATATCCGCTACAATATTTAGATTTTTAAAAATAATATCTTAACAATTCTTGAACTTTAAAGAACACTGTGATCTCAATTGTTATTCAAATAGTGTCTTCAGAATTGGCTTATCATAAAAAATATTATTCACCTTATTTATTTCTCAGAAATAAGAGTCAATTCTAATCTGCGCATTTTATACAAAATACTGCTATAACTGGTAGTCATAGGTTTTAGTCATACATAATATTAAAGAGAAAATAAAAGAATTGAGTATAAGAAATGACCTAATTACTCTAATGGCGGCATTCCATCGCTTGACGTGACGTTTAGAGAGTCGACATGTCAAAGGTTTTCGCTAAAAATAATCGAGTACGTACGCCTTGAGCGAGTGTTTATAAACATGCCGTGACGTAAGCCATTATAAATACCCTTCAAACGCCATTTCTTGTCGCAGCCGTTCGACTGTTAATGATTACGGATGATAAAAAAATTTTTTTCCACGCTTCGAAAGTTAGTAATGATTGGTGAGAGGTTAAAAAACTCGCGGGCAAGTGCACTATGTGCAGGCAGACATTTTTTATATATTTTGTCTAGTGTTATTGCATCTCCTACGCTCTTTCTAAAGTAGAGAATTTTGGCGTTTTCATTAGGATCAAGTCCACTTTTTTAAGCTCTTGTCAAATATTCATCATCATCCAACCTTTACCAGGTTGTCGGTCCACCTTGTGGGTGGATGTCCCACATTGTTCTTGCCTGGTACCTGGCCTCCATTCCAGAACCTTTCTGCCCCATCAACCGTCAGTTCTACGTGCTATGCCCCGCCCGCCCACTGCCATTTTAGCTTGCTAATCCGAATTGTCGAATATTATTTTTTATGAATAGATGATATTTACGTATTGCTATACTCTTCCTAGATAACAATGATACTTACGACTTTGAGAAAACTATTTTATTCTAGAGCGAATGCTACGAATAAACAATGTGATTAATGATTATGTTTTCACAAGACAGCACTTTTAATATTATTTGTATGCTAATGTAGATACTTTAAACTGAACACGCAATGCCATTTAATTTTGTATGGCAGTCTGTTCAACTAGATCCCTGGCCCCGGCTAAAGCAAGTTATTATTTGAATTTTATCGAAGTTTTATTTATTTTCCAAAATAAAATAATGCCATCATTGATAAATGCCATCGTGGATGAAGCAGCTTATGCCCAATCATCACCAGGGTTATTATACAGGGTGTACAAAAGAATGGGACACTCCTTAAAACCACGTGATCAGCAGGTCGTATACAACAAATTTTCCCATAGAAGCAACATCGAAATCGTGATTTTATTTTCAGATGCTCCATACATTATCATCGAGGTATGCGAGTAAGTTTGTATAAGGAAGCTGAAAAAAAATTATCAATTTCAATGTTGATCCCATAGAAAAAGTTGTTGTATATGAACAGCTGATCACGTGATTTTAAGGAGTATCCTCCTGTACAGCCTGTATAAGAAACGTGACAAATTATTATTTTTATCATCATTATATATTTTTTAATTTAATTTATTTTGTATTGAATTTATTATCTATGTTATGTAAATGATGGATAATGTATATCTAAAATAAATGAAATTTAATTAAGAAAAGGAAACTTTTGTAAATTAAGTTCTAATGCTAAAAGTTCGTTTGTTCAACCCTGCACAAGGCGAATAACCGTCTACACGATATTATTATTTAAGGGTTGGTGTTCACTAGAGTCACTAACGCGAGTTGACAGGTGCCAATAGTTTTCATCTGTGGCCCGCCGATGCCCGCCATGGTAAGATGGCAAGTGTGTATATCCCATTTAATTAATAATTGGATAGAAATTAAGTAATTGGATAATTTGACAGTAGTTTGCTGAAGAGTTAATTAGTTAATGAAGACCATAAGCGATAAGATACCGCGACTTCGTTGCATGTACGGAACAAAACAGTTTAATAAATATATTTAGTCTGAACTAATAATGAAATTTTATTGTTTAAAGAAGTTAAAGAAAATAATTTGTTCAGCAGTAGGATCCAGAGCCTAGAATACATGAATAGATACATACTACTGTTTATTGCACACCATACAAAGAAGATAGAGTTAATGTTTATAGAAAGTTATACAATTTTAAAAGCGATCTCTTCCAGACAAAGATCCAACTATTATGGACAAAGGAGAATAGATTAGTAATATGAATAAATACGTAATAGGTAACTTTAAGTTTTATTTTTATATTTATTTTAATAACGTGACGGTTTTTGTCGAATACATTAAACCGTTTACCGTTTTCTTATTAGTAACCCCAATGTATCTAAACAAGTTATGAATTGTATATTGTTAACAACTTATAAACCTTTACTTATTGATTGAGGTTTTAGTCAAAGCCGATATTTTGTTTAGATTACATGCTATGAATTGTATATTGTTAACAACTTATAAGCCTTTACTTATTGATTGAGGTGTTAGTCAAAGCCGATATTTTGTTTTGATTAGTTAGTGGACATTAGCGACTATCACCCGAATGGTTAAAGTACAGATAGGTATCGACAATTTGGTGTCGATCATCGTGGATCACGCGATATCTCCATCACTGACGTAGGTCTCCGATAAATCGGTCAATCACAGAATGGAAACGTGGTAAGTGTTTGAAATGGCAGGTCAAGTAGGTACCTATATGAATATTTATAACATTTTATAAATGATTAATACATTGGACATTTTCTCTATGCACGACTTATGTGGAAAGTTTGGTTTACTTAAGTGGGCACTAAGCTTAGGACTAGGAATGTTTAAAATATCACTTCTTTTTAGGGTTTCGGAACCAATGGCAAAGACCCTCAAAATAATGTCCATTCAGTCTACCTAGTGACAATCGGTCCATTTTTTTTTTGGTTGCTTTTGGCGTAATATTGCAATAGTTGCAGGGTCACAGATTTTTATCCGTCTACTTCTTGTCCTTGCTTAGAAAAGTGATAAAGCAAGAAGTAGAAAAAAAGGCATATATGTACAAATTACTTTCAAAATGTAGTGTAGGTAGCATTTTTTTATTATTATTACAATCTGGAAGTCGAAGAATCTATTTGATAGCAGGTGACCTTATTTCTGAAAGACATAGTACCTATTTCACCATCATCAATTAAAATTACTTGACAATGAAAGTACTATAAGACTGATTATTAACGTCAATCAGTAACATTACTTAGAAAATAGATAATGTCGTTCTGCAATTGGAAGTATTTTATTTTAGTCGGCAAGTTATTTTTTAGGTAACCTCAAGTTACCCGGTAGTACCTAGGCAGAGAGGACGGCTGAAGTTGCGATTGTTGAGTGTTGTCAAAAAAGACATGGAGAGGATGCCCAAGATAGAGCGAAGTGGAGAAGAAAAAGTGGAAAAGAGGACCCTGTCATCATAAGACGGGAAGAACGCTAGGAAGAAGAAGTAACTTTTAACTGGCGTTGGTGAAATAGGCCCTTAGACTTTAATTTACTAATACTATAAACATAACTATTAGAAGGCTACTAATTATTGCTATTTAGTGGTGGTCACCCATCTAAAAACTAGCAACACATTTGCATAACTTCGATTAATTTGGACTGAAACCAATGGCTACGGCTTCTGGATCTTTATATAGATTGCCAATAAAAACAGTTAAGCTACTTTTCAATGCGTATACCGAATAAGTAGAGCGTCGCACGGTCACCCGTCGCCATGGCAACGCAGGCGCGGCGCGGCGCCTGCCGGCAGCCCACGCTGTATTTCCCTATTTGGTAAACTAAAAATGCAAAAAGGTCATAATCACTTAAAATCTTTGATTTATTTTCATATTAGTAATTAAAAACCGGCCAAGTGCGTGTCAGACTCGCGCACGAAGGGTTCCGTACCATTATCTGTAAAAACGGCAAAAAAATCATGTCTGTTGTATGGGCGCCCCCTTAAATATTTACAATACAAATTTGAGCATCACCCTTTGATATGCTGCTTCTACGGGTGACGTGAAAAAATGTGGCGGGTGGTTCCATAAATAATCCTGTATGTTAACACTCTCAATGTTATCACATAAAACGAAAAGCCGTAAGGCGCGCGAAATCCAAATTTCCCGCCACGTTTTGATCCCGCAATCAAAGAATTCCAATCACTCGTCACTCCATCGAAGAAAAGTCAAAAGGAACGCAACCGAGGCGAGATTAGGGTTGTCATTTCAGAGCCAAAATTTCATTTTAGATATTCGACACATTATGATTGTTTGTGGATGGGTAATCATTTTGACCATTTAAGTCTTACCAGATGGAAGGCAGGTCAAAAGTTGGTTCCGATCTGACTAATATATATAGTTCGATATTTGCCGTCTGCAAAGGAAGGCTGGCGGTAGTACGTACAAAACCGCACTACAAAAATGTAAAATACCCTGCATGTGTAACATTATTGTGAGTATAAAAATTTAATTTTATTTTAAAAACAATAAACATATTTTTAAACCAATGAACATTTTTGTATACAGGCTGTAGATTTCAATCTGAGCAGTACTTACACGGGTGATTCTGTACCTTATAGTGATCACGAATCACGAAAAAAAAATTTAAAAAAGCATAATTTTTATTATTAAATTAACGAAATTTAAGAATGCCCCTTATAGATTTGCGAATAGTCAACACTACGCGCAGCTAACGAATGATGCGCTCGCTACAATAGCTATTATAGTATCGTATATATAAAACTCGGTGAAACGGGAATTAAGGCGATCATAATTTAGGTACAAAATGTTACCTCTTTTGCCTGACGTTTAGATCGGGTTACAGCGACTGTGGTCACAGGCTGACTGGAACAGCGATGTCTTCACTGCGTATATTCTTCATCTACCCTCATAATATTATTTTCTCGCCAGGTACCGTCACACACTACACTCACTGTGTCCCTATTCTGCACACTAAGCGCCGCATCCGTATTCAGGTGAGCACTCTATCGCGAAACAAAACGAGATTGTCTATTTTTAATCACTGGATTCCATGTCGCGGATAATTTAAAACCGTCTTCCCGATCGAAACGTCAGGCAAAAGAGGTAACATTTTGTACCTAAATTATGATCGCGTTAATTCCCGTTTCATTGAGTTTTTAATAATGCAACGCGAGTTTACAAGTAATTATCATCGTATATATAGTTCGCTATAATAGTACGAAGACATCGCAATCCTTTTGTGTTTACCATTGATGTAAAAAGTAAAGATACGGCTGACAGAACAAATCGCCTTGCATTTCTCCATACATGACACACTAACCCCATCTGTTAGACTTTGATGTCAACTGTCAAATAGCAACCTTGTAAGAGCGGCTTAAAACGAAAGAGGAACTAAGAAAAGAGTTTTTATTGCACAGATGTTATATTTAAAGTAGTGTCAGAGTAAATATAACTTTTTGCTTTTTCAAATTAAATACGTCAACATAAATTAAAGTAAAATAAAATAATCTTTATATGCTTAAACACGGTATGCATAGGTGTTTTAAAATGAACGTGCCAAGCATGTTTAGCCAAAACGAGGCATGCAAATTAAATATAAAATTGAACTAAAATTAAATATAAAATTGAGTCTAAAATGGCATTAAATTAAATTACATAGATGTCAGTCCTATCATAATTATGTTGAAATTAATATTTATTATTTTAAAAAAACTCCTTTATGGTAGGTGTCTGAGATTAGCCACTTATTCAGTTTTGTTTTAAATTGATTATTATCAATGTTTTGAATTCATTAGTAGGTATATTATTGAAGATTTTTTTTATACTTATTATCATGTAGCTTTTTTTATACTGCATTGTTATTGAAGTTTTTAGTAGTACCAGGATATTTTGATTTCTTGTGTTCCGTGGATAAATGTCAAATGCCCTATTAAAAATATGCATAATTTGCATTACAAATACACATGTTTGAAATATATACAGGGACGTTAATGTTAGTAATTACAATTGTGCAAATAAAGGACGACATGATGTTCGTGGAGGGACACCGCATATTGGTCTTATGCATCTTTTTATGGCAATAAAAGCTCTATTTATATTAGTGCTATTGCCCCACATCAGTAAACTGTAGCGTAATTTAGAACCTACAATGCATGATAGGTAGCAATCGCAGTTTTTGTTACAGATCTAACCTGCTTTAAGGCATAAATAAACTTGATGACTCTGTAAGGATAGGTTCAGATCTGACGAACGCGCCAAGAATGCGCAAGTCGCGCGCGAGCTGCACACGCGTGGCACGCGATCCGTTACTGCAACCGATTGGTGCGTCTCTTTAGCGCAACTCATGCAAGACTTGTACAGTGCGCGCGAGCTGCGCGCGTGCGGTCCTGGTTCACATTCAAGCCAGTTTAAAGGTCGCGTTCGCGCGGCTCGCGCGCAGCTTTTGCCTGCTGTACAAACATTATCTATATGCGTTTTCCAATTCACGTCTTGTTCTATAGTTAAACCTAGGAACTTCGTTTGTTTTACTTCGTTAATTTTCGTGTCTATAGAATGAATATCAATAAATTTAAATGTATTTAAGTATGTTTGTAAATGTATTTAAGAATGTTTATAAATGTATTTAAATATGTTTATTATCTGTATCTAGTCGCAATAGCACAAGATTTGCTTAGTTTGGCTAGATAATTGAGTGTTTGTGGATACAGTTTATTTTTATATACGGAATCATACCTTAAGACTTAAAAAAAAACCATATCAGATAATTTATATTTTTATTTATTACATTTCACTGTCCTTCGAACAAAACTTTTTTTTTAAACTTTTGCCTTTTGTTATTTTTGCATGTTTTAAATTTTTAACTCATAGTGCATCACGTAAACTTAAAATAAGTATTCAATAAATTATCATTAAATAAAATATTTATATTACATCGCATGTACTGGACTGCACTTAGTGCACTGTGAGCACTATTATGGCTATACTATAACCATACAACTAATGCACGCCGCTACAAAGTTGTATCGGTTTTGCACGGTAAATATGGCGTTGCTTCGTAAAATTGACAAAGAAGTTAGAAAATTGTTAAAGTAATGTAAATAAGTTTAGTGTTTATCAAATATGCGGCTTATTGGTGAGAAGTAATAATAGAATTTGTATTAATGACCTTTCTGTCGTAATTTAAGCAACCTTTCAGTGAACATCTAGGCATTTTTATTTTTTCATACAAATGTCAGATCCCGATGACCGCCGACCACTGACTACGTCACATCGGCCTCGGTCGGGTCATTTTTGGGTCTCTTTAGGTCCAACACCCAGACGTGTGGTCCGCCCTGTCCTTACGAAGTAATATATAAGTCAATGGTGTTAACCCTCTTCGCGCCTAACGCCGGATAGAGCGTGTGGTCGTGTGTCAAAAAAAAAAGAATTCATTTTGATAATAACTTTACGTGGTTGCTAAGACAAAGTCCGAACGGGCAAGGCGTCGCAACACTCGCAACAAAACAACGAGCACAAGAGATGCGTATGTGATAGCCCTAGTTGAGATTATCCCTGAGGGCCCGGGTTCGCACATAATTCGGTGTGGGACGAACGGATCGCTTAATTACATACTGTTCACACCTCGTCGCGCAATCGTAATAGTCCAGTAATTGCCATGGGCTAGTAGCTGTGGGATTTTATATAAATAAGAAAAAAGAGTTATTAGATTTACTCTTAAGTGAAAGATTGAAGTTAGCTCACTGCTGAAAAAGAAGTTACTTGCCAATGCTGCGTCATTATTCCCTTGCTTTCAAGTTATCTGGAGTGGTTTTTCTTTTATCTATTAGGATAGATAACTGACTAGGGTCAGTCATCTACTCGCTTCTCAGTTATACCATCTTTTAAACAATCAGTCCATCTCTTCCGCGTTCGCCCTCTACCTCTTCTTCAACAATATATTGATCACTATTCTCGTAACAAGCCTTAAATCCCTTCTCATTACATGTCCATACCAAGACAAACAATTTACTTTTATCTTTATGTTGGTAGACGCCTGGTAAGGTTCTGTTTCTAAGATTTTCTGTAATCTCTTAACGTAGAGATGTTAATTCTTTACTTCGAGAAGATGTTTGTTATTTTCTGTCACTGTTGCCACTTACACACTTAAATACATCATAAGTCATAACACAATTATTACTTGTCTTGTCCATTCTGTCAACACATACACCATGGGCATGAAATTATCTTCTTTCATGACAAAGCATTAATATATCCATAGAATATAAAAGCTTTACTAAAACAATTAGATGAGAAATTTTAGGTCTCAAACATCTGAAACAATGAGACTATTGTCTCAGTTAAATTTATTATCATAAAAACGGTATTACCGTGTTCCATAGATTATGTTTGCAAACCTTCAAGGAAAACCACCAAACAAATTCGCGCGAAACGTGTCTATACCCGTTCTGTAATACAGTTTTCAAGGTTGCCCTACAAAGGGAATGTTTGGTAACAATGAATAACATCCACGTTATTTTTTATATCTACTTAACACGTGCTTAATAAAGATCGTAAGCGAGGATTATTGTCGAATTTGATAAAATAATAATATGCTGATTGCTGATGATAAGAATATTGATTCATCACGATAACGTGAAGTGATGTAATATTCTTTTTAGGTACAATTCGTTATTTTCTGCAGAAACCACATAATATTTGGCTAAAAACGAACTTCATTTTGCATGGGTTAAAAAAATCCATTATTGCACAACACTGGCTTTACATTATCCCTTAAAAAAAAGAACATTCAGAAATTTTTATTTAAATTTTTCGTCTACGAATTCTAAATTTAAATGTGTCTTTTTCTCGCTGCCAGTTCGTAGTGGAAAAGTACTGTAGATGGTGCGGGTTCCGGGGGGTGGTTGCCCAAGACGCATGCGTAGCTGTCACTTGTTGAGTCCACGTGGCACTGCGGGGGGGTCTGCGGGGGTTAAAGAGGGGGTGTGGGAAACCACCGATCACCTGAGCGTGGAAAAACGTGCGGATTGTTGCAATGTGTTTAGGGAATGTTGTGGTCTACGACTCAGGGTTGGCAGATACAATTATGACTTTATTAAGAATGCTATTTTAGTATTTAATGTTTTCAATAATTGCGTATCATTTTTGCGGTAATACCCTTAATATGAATTTATAATATAAACACTACCTCACTTAGCATTTTGATCACGTCCGTTGTCTCATCACATCATAGTCGTCATTAATTTCCAGATAGGTTGTTTCACGGACGAGTGCAGTTCTAAATATAGCACAACCAGCCACAATGACCGTGATATTTTCTCGCTTTTTGTCTGTATTTTATCTTATAAACAGAGTGGCTGATAAAATTGTTGAACACAGAGCACACCACACCTCACTGCATGCAAGGTTTATAAAAACCCTTTCAGAGTGCAATGCTAGTCCGAGACTAAGGTTAACCACTGACGTACAGTGGGTGGGTATAATACAGTAACCCATAAACTAATAAGCATGCATATGCATATGCACTCTGAATAAGACAGTTTGAGTTTTTTTTTGTGTCCTATAAAATATTGGTTATACTTTATACTTCTTTTATTTATTGGCCATATCCTTGGTATCATCTTATACTTCTTTTAGCTTTAAGTTGACTGTTTTTTCTTATTGACAGATGGAAATTGGTTTGTGACTGCGGAAGAACACGAGTAATCAAAACAGATTTTTTGAAAACAGCTAATGCAGTAAAAGTCTAACTCTAGATTAAAATTGCAATATAGAGGAAGCTGAAGATGATGAGAGATTCAGATCCAGAGAGATTTTTGGATATTAAGAAAGGACTTGTTAGCTTAATCCACGCGAATACCACAGGAAATAAATCTTAAAATTTTTAAACTGAACAAAATTGCCCATGATTCCGTATGCGTCTCTATCCGCGGAACAGTGTTGCGCACCGCGCAAGGTTGCAATCGTCACAAGCGCCCGCGCAACTACGGGTCAACGACCTCTTGCCAGTGCGTCAGCTCGCTTTTTATAGAGCAAACCGAACCAAGAAATAAACGACAGATAAACGCATCTGTACTACTCCTTAAAAGTAGACGGCTAACGAAACATGTTAAATAGGTCGTAAAGCGGTCATAGTAATATAAGTGTTACATAAGGGTACCCAGACAAGGCAGGGATAATTGAAGGTTGATGATGACTAATCAATCTTCATTTTAACGTTTTAATTTTCGCCAATAAAGTGCGATAAGGGCGCGGCATCTAAATTGGTGTTGTATAGTTTTATGTTGTATTGTATAAGAAATTATGTTGTAGGTTAGAAAAGACACAATTATGTAGTTGCGTCTTGATGAGGTGTAGTTAATTACTAACAGTTTTTTTTTATATTCCCTGTTCGATGCATAGATACATATCATAACAATGGTTTAACCCATTGTGTCTGATTTTGGACAGAAATCGGTTAAATGATTTAGCCTTAGGTGCCTTTTTAGATTCGATCTTATGTATGATGATTAAAGATGGAAAAGGTTTTAAAAAACCCACATAATTCAATATAATGTCAGTCACATGTGATTCTGCCTTTTGGCCAGTAGTAACAAATTATTTATAATCTACTTATTTATTCGTAATGCTTCAATGGGGGCATGTATTGAAGTAGTAGTCTGAAAGAAAATAGCAATTTTTAAAGTAAGAAATACAAATTTGCCCTATAAAACAAAGACAATTCTCAAAATTGAAACACAATCTAGGAGCCTGAAAGTGCAGTGGCTTTATCGTATTAGGTAGCGGCAATAAAACTAGTATTTTATTAGGTAGTCCTCGGAGCCAGTTGTACAAGGTTGGCCGGCAAATGTCATGCGCGATAGAAGCGCAATGTCAGTAAAATGTCACAGTTTACGATTGAGTGCGCGAGCGCAGGGTTCACGGACGCACTGCGCAGTCTCGCAGCGTTTGAGTCTCTCTCCCCTCCCCCCACACTTAAACGCCTGGGCAGCCGATTTCATGCTGCGACTTTTAAGTTCAACATATCTCTTTTATCCCACACTATAAGGTCCGCTTGCACAACTTTCTTTATTCGTTATCTAGTCGCCATAGTTCATATAGCTCTACTTGGTTCGGGGCTTGGTAATTAGTGTGATTGTAGGAAGAATTTTTTATTGAAGCCTAAATCTGAATTAAAACATTCTGTATTTTTGAACTCTGAATTGACAGAGTACTATTTTTTAAACTAGAAGACTGTGTAGCAAAACTAGCAAATAGATAATGAAAAAATCAGACTTACTTTGAAAACTGACTAGTGCAACTATGGTTTTTTAGCACAATTTTACCTTAGCGCTAGGCCAAATTACCAATTTTGTTCATGTTCTACGCTTGTTATACTTAAAACAAAAAAAATATTTATTATACGTAAAAAACCAAAAAATTTCAGTTATTGATGTTCACAATTAAAATTAAGTTCGAAACTAAACCTAATATACTATTACTAGGATACTAATATGTAACTAAATAATATTTTCATTTTTTAGTTATTAGTATCCTTTAACTTAAAAAAAAACTCACATTTTTATTACTTATTAAATGTTAGGCTACCACCAGGTCTTTAATAAAAAACATTCTGTAAAATGACAATCGGCCACTCCGTACCCTAAGCTTATTCCCTAAAAATTTGCAATCAGCAATAATCGCGCAGTCATCGCCCGATTTTAAATTGTGATTTTAAAGATAAATTATTTATCTTCAATTAAACCTTGCATGGAATTGCTAAAAACAAAAATGTACAATTGTGATTTTAAAGCCAGAATTGGAAAAGTTTCACTATAGCATTGCTTTTGCAAGATACGGGTACGGGTCTATTAAACGGTTTAAAAGCCTTTGTTCAGCCCTAGGTGCGACAACAGTCAGTCTGGGCTCTGTAATTGACACCTTAGGGTACGGAACCCTAAAAACAGGTTATATTCAATTCTAGATTGCCGCAGGTAGACGTTCGCCTTTATTGACAACGCAAGGTCGTAATCTACCACTTTAGATTGATGGCGATGCCCGATGATTACCTATACCGATTTTTATCGATTAACGCATTGACGTTGTCGGTGCGGTTTGAAGGTGGGGCAGATATCGGAACTTAGAAAAACAAGTATTAATCTATTACCCTTTTTGGTATTAATGTGATATTTGTCTTCTGATCTTACTTGTTTCACAGGCTACAAGTCAAGATGTATGCGGATTAGACGATATTTTCTGTTATTATAAAGGCTAGAGGAATATCATAGAGTATCCAAATTGAAAAATAATGTTCTATAAAGCAGACCATACTAAAGTCTAATTGGTACTCAAAAAAAATGTTAACAGCTGATATTATTTATTTACATTACAATTCAAAAGTATTCGTTATAATAAAAATAACTAATTAAAACGTCACCATGTATAAAGACTTAATTAGGCGTATTATTTAAGAAAACGTAAACCCTGTCCTATTTAGAACCAGTAGCTGACGCAAGATTCCAGCTCAGCACTTGGCTTTTGCGGTCGAGTCGAGCCAGTAGAAAACTCATGAACCTTATTATCAAAGACAAAAGGCAGTTTCTTTTATTGACTGCTAAAATAAGGAGACCAGAATTTTCGCTGTGGTCCCTTTTCAATATGTGTTTAAATTAATAAGCAACAATGCACCAGATTTGCTACAGTTACGCTGCCAAGGTTATACAATTACCGATTTATGAAGGTACGGCTGCATATCGGAAAGGCCAACAAGATCGGTAAAAGTATTTACCGTTACACATATCCAAAACGGTGCCAAAGCCATATCGTTCAAAGTTACGGGATCAACAATGCTGCCGAAAATAAACGTTAAAGAAATTTAACTCAAAAGCACATTAAAAGGGTTAATAAAAAAGACTTTAATTACTTAAGAGTAAAAATTTTAAGATCTTTTTATTGTCAAGTTACCTGTAACTTTTTTTATTCCGAATTAAGTAGTCGGAATGAAACGAAACTATAAAGCCTTATCGTACGGTAAAGCAATACTATAAATTTCATTATGAATTAATTATGAAGCTACGACTACAAGGAAATTTCGACATTAGCAAAATGTAGCACGATACCGCGACACCATACATCCCAATATGGAGCAACTTTTTAACTTTATTGTTCTTTTATCTTGAATAATGAATTGCTCCATTACTTGTAGTGAATGTAGGCGGGTAAATGTTGTAAAAAAATGCTTTTTCCAGAGCACTTTGAGAAGAACAATTAAGTTATAACTGGGCAAAAAGAAAGGCATCATAAAACAGCAGGACACAAATTGGAATCAATTAAGAGCTGATTATTTCAATGTCTGCAAACGAATATAAGAGGTACTTTGGAACTACAATTATTTCTCTACTACATAATAAAATACAAAAGAGCATTCTAAATTAGTTTTTGCAGGTATATATCGATAAAAATATATACTAGTTTCAGTAACTGATATAAAAACGAATTTAAGTGGTGCTTTTCCTTAACTTTTAGGTCTTTAATACAATAAATAGTTGCAGTTATGGTTTTTGTATTAGTGTTAATTAACATATTATTTATATAAGTGCTAATAAACACATTTTGAATGGAATTAATTACTAGTCCCTTTTAATTCATGTGGATGGTGTTCGGTAGGATTTCAGTAGCCTAAACATTTCCCGAAACTAATTCGCTTCCCGATGTCAAAACATGAGCTTCCATCCAAGCCTTTTTGTTTTTTGTTCTACATTGTGCATTTATTGATACTCGTAGATGTTAATGTATGGATTTGAAACAATTATTTTTTCGACTATAAGAGAATTTCACTGAATAAGGCTCAGGGTACATTCATTATTATAGTTACATGATTCTATAATCCAAATCCGGGCCCCACAACGTCAATATTAATTTCTATAATTAAACTTAAAAGGGAGGTCCCAAAACTATGTAAAATTTGATTTGGAAACATTTTTTTTTCCCATAAAATCCCATTATTTGCCTGTTTAACCTAATTTGAAGCACTTAGACATTGTTTAATGTGTGACAGTATATTTTAGCCTTTTACGAAATACCTAGATCTTATTTTTTTGTTTGGGCTTCCTGCTAAAGACTACCCGCATGCTAGATAAGTGATAAAGTAGTTTTAAAACTTCCGTCCTTCATTTATTTATAGTTTGTCGTACAAAATACCGACTGTCTTCTGTAAAAGTATTTTTCTTCTCTACGATTTAACGAGTTTTATTTTTTTGGTTAGGGTTAAGAGAGAATAAAGAAAACATTGCAAATAATCCAAGAAATTCAGTAATTTTTCGTAAATGCTAAATTTGTTTGCTTTTAATAAAAAAACAACACAATACAGCGAAGTCAGGTTTATTTAGTTTAAAAATACATTTCCAAAGACGCAAAGCCGTACCTTTCTTTTTAATTTAAAAGTAATCTTAAAAACTACAAGTAATACCTACAGCAAAAAACATTTAAAAATTAAACATTTAAATTAATAATCTTGACCTTAGAGAATGTTTTGTAAAACGCACTTGTATTTGTGAAGCTGAGTTAATATAGGGTAAGTCTAGGTAGTTAGCATAGTACCTACCTACTTACCTAATGAAAAATGCTAATAAAGAGATAATAATATATGAAAAACCTTAGTAAGTAAAATCGATTATCTTTATTACATAGGTAACGAAAATATGCAGTAAAAATATATATATTTCAGAGTTGTAAAATTATTTCGGTCTTCTAAAATTCGGGTAAAATAGATACAGAACAAAGTTCTACAAAATAAAATGGGAAGACGTTATAAAAACGTAATAAATATGATGTTAATTCTGACATAGGTCCGATCTCCGAACCCTCCTTAGAAAAAATATCCAAGACCATAGTTTTATTATTCTGTGACCAAAGCTTAATCCAAAGGAAGATATACATCGTTTTTAATTCTATTGTACTATGTACTGTATGTAATGCACAGAATAGTCCGTATAAATAGTTTAACAGGTATTTCGGATACATGTAAGATCTCAAAAATGACGTCTAAATGTACCATGAGCCAAGAAATGAAATTATAAGATAAATTTCTGTAAGCCGACAAGTTTTCGCCCACTATCTACACGGTGGAATCGCTAGTTAATGTAAATTTCAAACCTAAGTTATTTGGCGCATGGAGAAGAAAATTATATAACTTTTAAAGATAAAATAACCAACAAACGGTTCAGAAAAAACTGATTGTAATGTACTAGAAGAAATTAAGAAGGAAAACGAAATGAGATCATTAGACAACGCAGAGGAAAAAAATTGTATTATTTTCTTACAGGCTAGATTCTGGATAAGAAAAAAGCTACTAGTTTTATCGGTAGAGCAGTATTCTCGAAGATGATAAAACATACAGCTGAGTAAACGAGATGGCATTACGTTTTTGCATAGCAAAGTGATCATGATCTTGCTAGTCA
The DNA here is from genome assembly GCA_950371115.1 of Anania fuscalis. NCBI lineage: Eukaryota > Metazoa > Arthropoda > Insecta > Lepidoptera > Crambidae > Anania > Anania fuscalis. Next base: position 5,818,227 of record OX493337.1, read on the forward strand.
GAGAATGCATGCACGCGCAACGAAGCATGTAATGTAATGTAATTATGCATATTACTGCATAATCATTCAAGTTACACATGCTGGTCCTTTCAGTTGCACGTTTTATAGTATCAATGACGCAGTAACGCTGTTTTGCGTTAAATTTTTTAATTGTAGCGTGACTAATATCGGTTTTACCATAACTTTGATAAATATTAGGTACTTGCTGTCGGGTCTCAGAGTTCAGTCTAAGTAACAAGTAAAAGAGTCTACAGTAACATTTTTTCTATTGATAAAAAAAACTGTAAATGATTAGTACTATCACCTAGGTTTTTCTTAGTGAATAAAATATAAATTTTGAACGATGTTTTTTCATACCCCAAATGTAAAAAAACCAGCAGAAAGTTGCTTCTTTACGACCTCAAGCAGTCTTTATTTATTTGTTGGACATAGATATCATTACATTGGAGAAATTAAACCAAAGTCAAAGAATTTCATGCCTTCCTTGATTCCTTCCTTGGCAATTTTCATATTATTGTTCGATTTAATTTGTCTTTAAGGCCAATTGGCGAGCGGCGGAGGCACTAAAAAGCTTGCTAGTAAAACGCTGAGTGCTGAACTGCTGTCACAGCCAAAACTATGTTCTCTTACACTATCAAAATGAGAATACAGCTAAATGACCCCTTCTCTGCGATTGCCTAGTAATTCTTCCCCACGGTACAGTATTTACGGCTCGCATGGCACATTCCGACAAATTAACGTACACAAACACACAGATCGACTATATTAGCGCCAATTTCACATGTGTACATTCAACAACGCAAAGCTTTTAACACTTTTTAATAGTTTTCCTGTTCAGCGAATGTTCGTGCGTCAATATCTTTTCTTGCTAATTCTTCTGAGAATAAAATTGAATCTTCAAACTGCTGTCGTTGCAGTAAGCAATATACAGTTGTCTAGTGATCGTTTTGAAGATTTTCAAAAAGGCACAATTTCGTTTTGAATTATTTGTTTAATAAACTCATTTAACAGGCAGCAAGAACATAAGAATAATAAGTCAATGCAAATGAGACTTAAGAACTTCTTTAACAATAGATCCGCCGCAGGCAGGGATCGATATTAGCTTGACTAGACGAACCCTATTCATGGGCCTGGGCTGAAATAAAAATATGTTTAATTTAATTAAGACCCTGCCTAAGACGAAAGATTTCTGTAAATAGTATTATTTAAAAAAATATCCCTTTTATCCTCTTTTCAAACGACGAAAAAACGGAGGTTCTCAAGTAAACTCGCTTTTTTAGCGATTGCACTTTCGCACTAATGAATTAGGTAGCAACGGCGACATCAAGGCTTTCACTATTACTTTCGCGACCAATATGATGGCGATTTCACACCAATTATTGTTGCTTAATAAAGAGTTTAGAAGTTTACATTCTTTATCTGTAGTCTACATTCGCTCGAATATCACCCACAATGCCTACAACCGTTACTGCATATACGCAACAAGCGCGACGGCCTTGTGGAGAGTTTAAAACACTTTGTCGGCGATTGTACCAGTCCACACTATGTTACTACTCAATTATGGTCGCGGATGTATAGTGGCGCCGAGTCAGAATATCGCCGTCGTAATGCGAACAGACGTAACTAGCGTTTCACGTATAACCTGTTTGCGACGTAGATTTAAAACAGATAGAACTGCTTAACAGATAATTAACGAAAATATAGTTGCCAAGTTGATTTTTATGGAAACACTTGGCTATGGTTATACGGTTTTATTCGATGACTCTGCTGTTATCATTTGTTTCTCAGAAAACCCTGTAAATGCAAGTAAAAAGAGAAAACGCTCTACCTTCTTAATCGAAGCCAACATTTACACATTTTAGACCTATTTCATAAGGCGATGTGCGGTTATGAGAAGGTATTTATTGCAAATGTTAAATTCGGAAAATGTTTGTGGAAATCAATGGTTTTCTCTGTATATCTGTAATTGGTGTACAATTTCAGAGTATTCAGTAATGAAATGATGGATGGTTAGTCTAATCTTTATGAGCTAGGTCTTAAAAGATAGTGTTTGGTCGGACTCTTAAAGTGAGAAAAGCACAGTACGTCAGCGGCATCAGCCTATCTCGTGGAATGTCGTCAACGTAAGTGGTCATATTCGCATGCGTTAGAAAAACAAGTGAAGCGCACCTGTTGCCGATAAAACTGCATGCAGATTGGTTTAATTGGCGTCTTAATTGTTATATAAAAGGCAGTGTCTGCACCTTGCCTCGTTATGACGGCTCGAAATTGAAACTACTCATGTTCTTAACCTTTAATTAGTCGCGTGTTACAACATTAACCCTAGTGAGCGAGTGCTTGACTAAGCTCGTGAGTTTTATATTATAACTTACCCTTATTTTGAGCCTTTAAATGATGTATAACAAAATGTGGTATAACAAATTATATTTAGAGCTCATCAACAGATTAAGCCGTTACTTAAGTCTATACAACAAATTAAAACAACCGCTGTACCTCCTTTAAATTTATTCAACAAAATGGCGTCCATGTAACACCTCCTGACAGTTGATTCTTTATTTTCAATTATAAGTGCAAGGATCATTTTTTAAATTAAACATTTGGCAAGAATATTGCTAGTCAGTCAGATTACTATTAAAAGTACATTTAAGTCGCGTTTATAAATACAAACAAATATCATGATTAAGGCTTAACTTGTTACTTAGCTAAGTTATGGCAAGTTGATGCGCAGTTTTTTTTTTTATAAATGGTGGACCGGTGCATGACATTATGTATTTTATAAGTTAAAAAAAAACAATATTTACTATAGCCATCCAGCGTATTACTTTTATAATTTGAAGTAAAATTTAAATAAAATATTGGTCTTACGGACCCCACGTGGCTGGCAACTTGTATTAGTATTTTAGAGCGGCTAACTGAAGGTTAATTGTCTCAACGATACGCTCCGTGACGTCATCCACACACGACAATGCTAATACCCTGTGTATTGTTTACTATACGCGTAGTAGGAACATGTGCGTAAAACATTTTTTGCTTTATTTGGGCACTTGAGTACTCAATCGTTTAACTGATAGCGCGTGACCTAGAACACTGTTATAGTCATTTGGATTATCTATTTTAATTATGGTTAACTTTCTCGAAACTTTCTTAACTCATACAAAAATGTAAAACCAATAATTAAACTTAACCGATGTTTAAAAAAACACCTTGGACGATTAATTTAAAATTACCATAACGCCATAATAAATATTCAATAAAAAATTCTGACTAGTTGTTTCAAATATTATAATTCCATCGCAAAAGTAATATTATTTTACGAATTGTGGATTTACAGTTCACAAATTAGGAATTCAAAAAATTTTGCGTTTCGGTTCGAAACGCAAAATTGGTGTAAAAATCTTTGGTGAGAAAAAAAAACTTGATCGCCATCTTTTTAATTGTCATTGAAGCGTTAACCTATAACGCCGAGCGCTCTGTAGAAACGTATAACATTGTCGTATCTTTAAACATTGTCGCATTATGCACAAGGCTATCGAGGCCAGCCGCCTTTCGAGCATGGATTAACATAATATAACAAATTATACACGAACATTCACATACATACACTATTAGGGTTCACAACCATCTAAAACATAGTAAACATAATTGTATATAATTTCATTTTGTGGTATTGTTAAAAAACCAAAAGCTGGTAGATTGTTTTAATTTGTGACACATACTAGGTTATTATCGTTAAATCATTTAATTTTACTTATTAAATCATATTTTGTATAACATTAAGACATTTAAAGACAGTAGTAGATGACAAAAAATCACCTGTTGGTTTTGTCGTTGTTAGCAATATCCGGAATTTTGATTTTGATTTAAAAAAAACATAAGTCTAGACTGTCGTGACAACCCTGCAATGGAACTTGGAATGCGTACGTTTTCCTGCTGTGCTAAGTCGTCATTTGTAACACTATAGTTACTCCGACTACCTCCGACTTCAAGTTTGAGCAATGTGACGTTTTTCTTCAGATCTCGTTTTTGTACAGTCATTTACAGAAATCTGAGAGTAATGTACTAGGTACATTTCGAATAGTTAATCCGTTATTCTATCCCAATGGGGTGCTAAATTTTGTATGTAAAATCGAAGAATATTTAAATAGGTATATTTTTAGGTAAAATAATTTCTTTGATAGCTTTTTTTCATAATTCTAATCGAACAATAGAACACTATTGTTAACTTACCTTATCTTTGATATTTAATTTTCTGTATGTAAATCAATAACTACGTCCACCAGGAATAAGATAACATATAATTTTTTATTTTTCAAATAAAATGCTTGTATATAATATTAAAGTATTAGCAGAATAACATAAAAGATACACGATCTGCGTTCTACAATAACAAATAATTATATATTAACATTTCAGCTTGTACCGGTCACTGCGCAGTTGGAAAACAATATTAATACTCATTGATTTATTTCATATTCTTTAAGTTACAATTTCTGTAGAACATTAGCCAGTATTTGTTCTGAATGAATTATATAAACGTGAAACGAAACATTCTGTAGCAAGTTTACAATTACAGAGGCCAGAAAAAAATACATTTAAAATACATATTAGATATTTGGTGCAAAGTACCTATCATCAGATTTCGGTTAGATAATGCAAAAAGACAAGGAAAGTCATGATCTCATGTAATTTTATACATGTCACACCACAGTAAGATGGTCATTCGAAACGTAAATAAGTAAGCAATTTATTAATATTAATGGATATTAGGTATTGTCATCTAATAATATGATTTTCTTTAATTGCCGAATGTGTCCATACCAAAAACTTTTTATAAGGGGTAAACAACCAACATCAAATCATGTAAAAATTGATTGCTTTTCCATTCATTATTATTGAGCAAGGCAGAACGCGAAACAGTATCTAACTTTCTATGAACTTATAAATACTTTATGAACCTAAACGCCTGCATAAATTTGGCAACGGTTTTAAGGTAGCCCTGTATCTTTTATCGTATCTCCATTAATCATTCATTGGTATAGGATCACCTAACATCTTTAAAAATACGACCATATCACGAATATAACCGACGAGCAATTGGTGACGCAAATAAAATTGTGGAGACTAAAACGGTGTACTGAATACACATACAATGTTAGGACATTGTTATCGGTGAAGGTCAAGCCACTGAAACCATTTCGAGCTATGTTACCTTGAATTACAGACGCTACCGAACCGACAGTGCGCGGCGTAACATGGTTTTCACGTTGAATAATTCTCTGTAATTTATGCAGTACCATGGTTAATCTTCTATTTTTTAGGGTTCCGTAGTCCTGACAAGGAACCCTTATAGTTTCGTCATGACCGTCTGTCTGTCTGTCCGACCGAGGTTCAATAATGACCGAGGTGAATTAATGACAATAATGCTTTTTATGAACTTTAAGGAAAACTATACGATAGATCAGTTAGTTTTAAGAGTCATAGTCGTTCAACCTGTGTTTTAGAAAATTACTTACCTAATAACAATTCCTAAGAAGAAAACATTAAAAGTGAATTAGGTGAAAAATAAATAAATACAATAAAGTCTCCTTCCGAAATATATTGTGGTAACGACGGGTAAATACGGAACCCTACACTGCGCGTGACACGACACGCACTTGGCCGAGTTTTTACAAATAAATAAAACGTGACAAGCCACGATAAGATGTTAATATAAACAGAGTACCGATAATAGAAATGCATCAACTTTATTTAAAGAAATGTTTTAATTAGGTCCTACTCAATATTTTCAATAATTGCGTTATAGGAATATTTTGCATCGTCAATGTCAAATTATTCGCGTTATAACTTATCAAGGGAGATAAAAAACTGTTTATTTCTGTGTTAATTAAGGTTCAAAAGATCACCCGCATGAACTCGGGATTACCTTATGAGAAAAACATATTATTGTTAAATAAAACTCCGTGTTATGCATCTCTAAACATCGTATAAAGAAGTATTTTATCGAATTAAAGAGTGTCTTGTGACTTGATAATATCGAGAAATAACTAAGATACGTAATAAGTCTCGAATTATTCCACTACTAGGTATTGCAAACGTATGTTGTTTCAAATGTAGTGTGTAGTGGAATAGTTATACGTAAAATGCAACCGGGTTCCCGGATTACAAAACTACCGATCTAGAGGATAAATCGGCCAAGTGCGTGTCGTGCCACGCGCAGAATATGGTTCCGTAGTTGCCACAAAATATTCAAAACAGTCTTTATTGTATTTTTTACATCTAAGTCACTTTTTTCAAACAGGAATAATAATAGATATTTTGAGTAAGTTTCCATTTTGGTTAACTAATACTGTGCTGTTCGGTTTACGAAAAAATTAAATGTTGTTTAATTTAAATTTCTCAATAAGTACTTAAGTATGTAATAATTAAGATTGTACGGAATTAACGTCCTAGAGGTACTTACCTACCAGTTATATATATATTTTTAAGATTGCAGACAGGATACCCAGAAGAATAAACTTATCTAAATTCGATTTGAGTGCGTTTTTGTTAAGTCTTTAAAAAAACAACAAAATAAAGTCAAAAAGCGTCGTATTGTTACTCGTATGTTAAAACGATACTTCCTAACAATCTACTAGGAATAATTGTATACAGCTTTTTAAAAAAAACATTAGGTATAATGAACATAGCGCTTACAGCAGTATATGTATAGTAGTATTATAATCACGTACGTCACAAACTCACGCAACCGTAACCTTAAAGCGAAAAATATTTAAGCGGAAAAAATCCGACCATTATGATGAGTGAGTTGTCATACTTAGCGGAAAATAACCGAGAATTGAACCCTATTATTATAATTATGAGACGCAGTACAGCATTTGTATAAGTGCACCTGTGCACACTTGTGGAACCCTTTATTCTATTATATACCTTAGTAAACAGTCAGGGTTTCGTTATATTTAAACAATATTGTTTTATATAGGTATTAATGCAACAAATACAAATTTATATATTAAACCGAAGTCCGAAAATTTATCCTTGACATTAACATAATATGCCATTGAGCTGAAATTCCGAAAAAAACAATCTACAAAAAGAGGATGTTTTGTGTTTACCTACCTATTTAGTTATGGTTACCGTTTTGTTGTGTATAGTAGTGTCAGTTAAAAATGCAAAAAAGAAAATAGTTTCTACCGAAAAGAGGATTAACTCCATTTTTAAACTTTTTAAAGACTGCAAATTTTACTGCCTGCCTAACTTAGCAGGATTGGATCATTGGATGACGGGAGCGGGTGTGGCGTGACGCGACCGTGACGCTTGCACCGTGCCGTAATCATAATGTTTGTAAACAAACCGGCGTAAACACGACCACGCGACGGTTCGCGGAACGCAGTGCGACCTTTTTTAAAGTGTGCTAACGATAACCGACGCGATGCGAAATAGCAAATGCGCAGTTGAAGGGTTGATTGGACTTAAGGTCGTCGTGTCATCTGCAGAGTGCAGTGGTATTAAAAAACCTTTTGACGTCCATACTAACCGCATTGTTTTGGACGTTCAAAGGGTTTACAAGGAAAAGTAGGTAATGAAAATTCATTACGAGTTCGTTATGATTTATGAGTAAAACTCATTATCACATTTGCGCCCAAATACAGGTCGTATATCGTAAATTTTAAGTTATCTTGTTACGATGCCACATGCTTAACTCAATTACAGGCTTGTTTACATACTAGACCCCTATCACTATCCCATATCAAAACTGGCTATCTCAATCTCAATAATGTCTATAAAATTCACTTTTTCATACCCTGTCGGTGGTGCATGCATCACATTTTTAACCGACTTCAAAAAAAAGGAGGAGGTTCTCAATTCGTCTGAATGTTGTTGTTTTTTTTTTTTTTTTTTTTTTTTTTTGTATGTATGTTACGCGATTACGCCGTCAATTATGGACCGATTTCAAAATTTATTTTTTAGTTTGAAAGGGTATACTCCCGAGGTGGTCCCATTTCTACCAAGTCAGATTCTGATGATGGGATCCCTGGGAAATCGAGGGCAACCCTCAATTTTTATAGGCACCCATAATGTTTTGCATATATTTTCTGACTCGAAGCTGATTTTTGGGTCTGGTAATCATCATGTCATGTTGCTGACCTGATGATGGAAGCCACAGAACTCCTTAACGGATAGGAGTTAGAAGATAATACTGCAATTTGTCGACAGAACGTATTTCGCAGTGTGTTGAGCAGACGTGGAGCTTATGTGGTACCAGACCGCCAATTTTTATTTACTGGGGGCGTACCCGCACACCCAGTAACGAAAAAAAATTTGAAAGTTCCTTTCTTAATTTAACCTGTTATTTAACGCGAGACCTTATCCTATGGTTACGACACCAAAATAGCCGCCGTTCTGGTTGGAGTGTAGTGTAGTAAACCCTTTTCTTAAGACTTAAAAATTTTCGTCGAAAAATTGACCCTATATAACACCTTATTTTTATCAGACCATTGGATGGAAGGTCCATAGAGGACCAATATTAGTTAAGGTTACTTTGCTGTAAAGTAATTTTTTGCGAAGTTAGGAGGGAAAAATAGAGGACTTAACACTTAAAATTGTAAAATAAAAAAAGTTTAATAAAAAACTAAAAACCGACTTCAAAATGAAACTAAAAAGCGAAAAATAATATTGACTAAAACATACCTAATCAGTTCTTTTTGGAGTCGGTGCGAATGAACACATTTTAACTCTCGATGGCTGGCACCGACTTCAAAAAGAACTGATTAGGTATGTTTTAGTCAATATTATTTTTCGCTTTTTAGTTTCATTTTGAAGTCGGTTTTTAGTTTTTTATTAAACTTTTTTTATTTAATCATGCCATCTGTCAGCGTAAAAATATCGGCAGTGTAAATGTTTCAATTGCCAAAGGAGACTTGGCGATCAATCTTGAATTATATTTAGAAAAATAGTACTAATTTTAATGTAACATGAGCTGCCAAGAGGATGCGGACGTTTGCTTTATTATATGACATTAGATCACGTCTCGGCAAACGTAGTAGAGAAGTTCGATGGACCGATGAGATTAGGAAAATGGCTGGTACTGGCTGGGAGAAAGAGGGAGAAATTGTGATAATTGGGGGGGGGGGGAGGCTTAAGACTGCAATAGGCCGATATTACAATAAATAAAGTAAAACCTAAACACTTTTAGTATCTACAATAAAAAAATAGCCAAAAACACGCCTCAAATTAGTCTTATTTTTGCGGCTGTCTTAATATAAATTAAATTGTTTATATGGTGGGTTAAAGAAAACAAAAAAAATAACACTAAATAAATTAAACTTACGATTTACTTTTAAGTTTCAAATTGCATAGGTTTATAAATGAATAAATGAAAAATGTATTTTAAAAAAGGCCGTAAAAAATTACGCATTTAAAATGCTTGTTACATATAAACATATTTTCAATACATTTTACGTAAATGGGTTAAGTGATTACGTCTTCATGTACGTAAGTTTATTTAACAACATCGTGATTTATCACTTATCAGTGTGTATCAAATACATTGAAAGCAGACCACTTGTAGCATGTGCAAATAAATTTCACGGCATGTCTTGCTAGATATTGCAGATATTGTATCACAGATAGATAGAAAAAAATATGCATACCTTCATATACTAACCTAAAAATATTTGCACGCTGTTGTCCATTGCTGGATAAGTGAGATTAATACAAAATTGTGATATTCTGTACCTTGTTCAATGACAAATAAATGATTGATTCATAATGAGTCAAAGATTATTTTGGTTATGTAGATGGGATACACCATATAAAATAGAACAAGTGAATAAAGTTATGCTGTTTTTGCTACCACAATGCAAATGATTCATCCGCTATTGATACTCGTATGAAGAGTGATTTCAAGTCATTGCCAAAAATACGTCTTTGTTATTGTGCTTTAGCGATGAATGTGATTTTAGAACAATATTTTTTATAACTTGCCCAATGTTTTTTGTCTATATTATCCGTTAAAATAATTATAAAAAAACATTGTATCAGTGTTTTTGTTTTATTTTCATTTGTTTATATAATGACATTCCTAACATACGATACAACTCGATTGGAATAAATTATTAAATCATAATGTCGAATTGTTTGTGTACTCGGAATCAATAGTAAAACGTAGTAACATTTCATTTGCATTTCAAACAGTATCACTGTAAGCTATGACGCATTGCGAAGAAAAGCGTGATTGTATAGTAATGTATGGAAAATATTGGCTACGGAAAATGCCACTGGGCATCATAAACGTCCGCCTATTTAGCGTCGCCTGAAATACACTGGAGAGCAAGAAATTGGGGCGCGGACTCTATCCAGGAAATCTTATTTTCAGGAAATATAATAAGACGTTATTTATCTCTATGATCATGATTGTGTTTGAGCGAACGCAGTTAATCGTAAAGTACTAGCAAAATTGACTAAATTAGAAGTTCAGTGTGTGTTTTTATTTTTATTTTATTAAACGTTTTAATTTGCATGCCACAGATAGCTAATTCCTTAACAATACAATTATCTTATTAAATATAATAACTAGGTTACAGATAGATATAGATGACTAAAAAAAACTATTTTTAGTTCTATCATCGCACTGAAATTTTCTGGGTGTATTTTCTCAAGTTTAAAACACAATTTTATTCGTGGTTTTATCACTAGTATAAATCAAGTGGCTATTTAAATGCTCTCGAGTGTGCTATATTTATATAATTTTTTGGTTATTGTTTCTGAAATTCTAGATCAGGTTTCTATTAGTTTAGTACCTACTTGAATAACTTTTATGGCACATTCCGTTCGATGCATTGTATGTTTATTATTGCACTGTGCTGTGAGCCAAAAATTTGCTAAATAAAATAGATATAATAATGTTATCGTGAAACATATTAGCATTATATTGTTTACTTATTGTATCTAATTAAAAAAATAGGTCCTGTAGACATAAGTCGCTATAATAAAGGTTTAAATAGAGGTGTTTTAAGTTTAATCTTATTGTCTGTCTGTATTTTTGTAGCATTGTAAGCTTCTTAGCTTTTCAATTGGCTTCGAATGGGAGAACGAGCATATAATTTAGTATAGATAGGTTAGCGGCCCCCTGACGGCTTAAGGCCTTAACACCACCCAAGTGCCTAAAATCTCGAATATGAAAATCAAATTGTGAGAATACCTGTTACTTGAATCCAAAAATTTTAGATACGATATGCTAGAAGAGGATCTAATAAACATCTTAAATTGAATAATTTTGATTTTCCGTTAAGTCTCTTGGATTAAAACATGCACAAAAAAATCTATTTTTTCATAAATTGCAAATGTTCTCTTAAACGACACAAGCTATTTCATTACTGTTTTCACACAAAACAAGATTTTGGAAATAGACATGTTTTGAATTGAGAGTTTTTTAAAAAAATTCTCGTTAAAGGCATTAATTTAATAAAAAAACATGTTTTTCCGATTTTTAGAGGTCATCCGCACGCGCGAAATTGTATGGGCACGACGCGTCAAGGTCATTCGAGCGTGTCTTTAGGATCAAGTACCATTTGGAAGTATATTTATTTTATTTTTAAAAGCCTTCTTAGGTCTATACTCAATAGTATTAAAATAATAAAAGGTGTTTTATAAATAAGGCAATTATAGTAAAATCAGGCGGTCTTATCGCCAAAACGGATGTCTTCCAGACATCTGTAGAGGAAATTGAGTTGTAAGTATTATCCTAACCGTAGACCACTTGTGGTCAAGATTGTAAAATTTAATCCAAAAATATGATAAACGGTTATTTTTTCTGTACAATATGATCAAATCTTATCGACAAAGAAGAGTGCCAATACGAATCCGTGAAACATTAAGGGGATCTCGTGAATTTCCACCTTAATGGCACCAGTATACGACAAACTTAAGAACGCAGTCAGGAGGCTGTAATATCCGGGTAACGAGTAGACAAGTTGATATGAATGTATCGGAGAGCCCCATCGATCAACTTTCACTTCGAAGTATGCCGCAGCCAGATGAATACAGCCAACCCATTTTACCTTAAATCCTTACACATTTTTTTTAATAACAACAGTTTAAAAAATCAATAAACCGTAAAACAAATAACGGCTGCATTTAAGTTATTTAACAAGTCGTATTTCCATTATTGGGTACCTATGTGTGATCTAAGCGATTCGTTATCGCTTGCAATGCGCGCTTAGTTTACGGTGATGTATTATTTCTCGTTGCCTCATTGCCTAAATCAAGTATTAATTAATGAATACGTCAATTTTTATAAGATTTGTAACTTGTCACGTTATTTAACGTACAAAACTTTCGAAATAAATACTTAAGTATCTTAATATCATACATCTACCACCTATATATCTGACACAGGGAAAATATCAGTTAATAAAAAAGGAGCAACTGTATTTTAATTTCACTCTTAATAGATAGGAACTATAAATAATATTATGTTAGGTTACGAAAAAAAGTTACATTTATTAAACTTGTCTTGGACTCACATACAACGAAGTGCAATGCAATCATTTAAATGACTTAGCTGTTCCCTTTTCGCTTAGTCATCGGGGAACTCGCTACCGTAGCTATGCGACCTCGAAACTTTTAGCTCTTGGAGCATTTCAAATAGAAATTGGACGAGTTGATCGTAAATCAACGAAATTGATTATATTAAAATATAATCGCTTCCAGCTCTTGTCAGCGCTGATACGTTCAGTAATTTGAAAATATGCAGATATTTTGAGGCTTGACTTTAAAACACACATAGTCTATGACATAGTCTAAAAACTGAAAAATCCGCATTTTCTTAAATGGTAGGCCATGGCATAACCTGTTTTAAGTATTGGGTAAGGTTGTGATTTAACCCATTAAGCTGCTTGCAAACCATGGTCACATATTCGTAACGAAATATAAAGTATTAAATGAGATAATAATTCGCAATTTTTTTCCTATCTGAATTTTTTCAGTAGAATACAGCTAGTAATTAAAATTCAAACATGTTTAAATATTCTATTATTTCTAGCAGTAGCTAATCATTAAACTAACGTTTAAGTTTTTTCATAATTATCTATGTTAGGTTTTTGACCTTCAAATTATGATATTTTAAAGGGTTTTCAAATACGTTTTATATTTGAACTTATTATATGCATAAAATATGCATGCGGTTAAAAATCATGGCCGCATTCAGTTTGAAGATCAGTCGAGTTTGTCTATGATGTGGAAACAGACCTTGTACGCTCGATAAATTAGTAATTTTACTTACAATATGATCTTTATAAAAGCAAGACGTAATCATTAATTAGCATAATCGCCCGCCACTACCGGTCATGGTAATTAATATAGTACCTACCTACTTCGGTACAGTCACGAGAAAAGTATCAAGTGTTTTACGACGACAAGGCTAAATATGATCGTCAAATACGTGCACTTTGTGTCGCTGACAATCCCGATTATGTCAAAAGGAGACCACGTGACTTACCGACCACTGATCACGTACATCGGCAATACAACACTGAATTTTAAGTTATCGTAGGCAAAGGTGATGGCCAAAACTTTGTATAAAAGACGTGGGTCGTCTGCGGTCCCTTTGAAGATGCTACAGGAAATAGCAAAGTAGAGACAAAAGAACAGAAAAGAGAAAAGATTAAGAAGGAAAAGACAAAACAAATACTACAGCGTGTTAAAAACATAATTTAATCCAATATAGACTGCCGTTTGCTGCTTAAATATTGTTTGCCAATAAGTAAATATTTAATTTTAAATGGATTTAAAATCGCAGTTTTATTTGACGACACAGCTTCTTCTTTCGTGTTATGTTTCTACAAGGTGCCAAACACACTTCAATTTATATTTTCGCGAAATCAGTTTTAATATTCCAGTCTTTTGTTAACCTTGTATTTTTATTTTTAACTATAAACGATTAAGTGTTCGACTGTATGTCCGTAGATCTCTTCATCGGTTTGAGGAAAACGTTGATATATATTTTTGATGGAGACGAAGGAATTTAGAACAGTTAAAATTAGTACATGGAAATCGCGCCTAGAGTTACTACGCTACGTGGATTGAGAAATGGTTTATTTTTATATATTAGCACGGCATGTAAGCAGATGATTTACCTTATGGTAAAGGTGCGTATCGTTCTTACGACCTTTTTTATGTAAATAACTTTAAATTACATTAGTCTTTACCTCAACTTAATGTAATGTACCCATTGTTTGGAAGAGCGGTGCTTCCTAGTACAAGCGAAAACTTTGCCCAAAAGGAAGATATAGCTATCAAATCGTCTAAATAGTAATTTGCAAACCTTTACAAATAATGTTGTAAAAATAATCGACCAATAAAAATATGCTTTGAATGACTCCTAATCATGTATAATATAACCGATCATTGATATCATGTATTGCGATGCAGAAAAAAAAACATGATTGAAGTAATACTATTTTTAGAGTTCATAGTTCATAAGCCTTTGTACATAACAAAGGCAAAGTTCACAAGTGGGCAGACGACGTCGGAAATTCACTATAATCGCATTCATAATTCCATGATTAAACGTTATTATTAAGACGTCTAATTAAGGTCGCGGCCCTTTAATTGCTTAATTGACGTTTCGCTTTACAATGCAGAACTTAAGGTGCCTTTTTAATTTCTGTGACGTCTTTGACACGTGAGGAAATATTTCACTACGATCATTAATAATTTAAACAGTGATAAAAGGATGATTAGAGACCTAACTTAGTTAAAAATCATTATATTATTTTTATATAATGTAAATGAATTGATAAATTAAGTAAAATAGTCAATTTAAAGTTAAAATTAATCGAGAAATTAAAAATGAACGTTATGTTTGCTTATTATCTTTCAGATCAAAATTCTTTCAAGATATTTACTTCTGTGGTGTTTCTGTTATCTCGAATGAGACGACAAAACGGAAATGTTTATTTAGAGTCTTTACAGTAGGTACGTATACGAAACGACTTCAATAATATTCATCTACGGTTAAATAGAAAACCGGTATCTTTAATGCGTCGTTGTGGAATTTTTCGCTGGCACAGTTATGTTAGGGTTGTAATATTAAACCGTTCGATATGTTAATTGTCGAACGTTCGAAATTACAAAATATAATTACCTATACAAAACGGCAGGAATCCGGTTTGTAGTATTTTAACAAAAAAAATATGTTTTTACACTTAATAAATCTATAATTTCTTTTTTATTTATTAATATACCTAATAAAGTCAAGAATAATCTATGCTCTAGAGCAAGATTGGGGTCAAGAGTAAGCCCATCTCAAGTAAAAAAAAAAAGTAATTCTTTTATTATTAACGAACTGATTAAAACATGGGTCAAACACACACAAACACGCATCTCTATTTCAAGAAACCGTATTCGAAAATACCTTCTCGCTCTTGCGACTTTTTTGCTTATTCGTTATTAGAAAGAGTTGATGGCGTTTCGAGTTACTTTGATCTTGCTTGCAGTAATTGAGGTATATCGAGTTTTTATTGCCACCTCACTTACAATCACAAGAATACTTCAGCGATATTATTATAACCTATTATTACTTACTTAGGTAGATATTTTTTTTTGGGGTTGTCATTTCTTTCTATGATTTATCAGGGAACATAATAATATAATATATTCAGTGATACCTATAGAAATATTATATGATATATTTTATCGATAATAGTATCGGTATCATCATTAAACATCCTGTTGAAGAGGTCTACAATAAAAGCATAATAAATCGAATAAGAAAACTTGAACTTAGAATCAAGAAAACAATCTAAGGTAAGAAAATCAGTATTTTGGTGCTTGTTAATTATCGAAGGTACTTTTAAAATTTTTAACTCCTTAACCGCCTGCTCCTCTCAATTTTTATTTCATCTGTCAGCTACCTAAAGAAGGAGATCGCTTCTAGCGATAAGACCGCCTAAATTGTGCTGTTTTAAATGTATTTTTAACTATGATTTATTTCTTATGTGTGGTATACAAAAAAAATGTATTTACTTAATGTAAATTGACAAGTATTTAATTAAATCTTCTATATTACATATGTATTTATCAAGTTATATCGTAAACCGTTTAAATGTATCCGACAATAAGTATTCTACATTTTATATCATTTTATTACCGAAAACCGTATTTGAATGACTCAAATATTTTCCCTTTAACGCTAATTTATGTTATATGGCAACTCCGGGCCATTCGCGTGTCGGCACAACTCCAGTGTGCGATCGGTCCAAATCAGTAATACGGATTTTATATTTCCGCTATAAGCAGTTTGCCGTTTGGGGCCCAACACTAACCGCCTGATAGTGACTCATTTGACTAAATCCAATACATTTTTTATTCATGGAAAGATTGACGTTTGTATGTTAATTCGCCGAAGTCCCGTCCTGAAATATTGAATTATAGACGAAACTCGGGGATACGGAGGAGGTCTGCTCGATATTAATCCTCTGGCTACCAAACCCTGGCAGGAATTCAAATAAATCGGCTCTGTGACAAACAAGACGTATAAATCAATCAGAGCAAGGTGGTGTGCAGTATTGCCAGTATTGCAACCCCTCTATTCCTTTATATCAAAGTGAAACAGAATGTATCGAAGAATTTATAGGCAAGGTTAAGTAAACTCGTTACGAGTTTTGCTTGGCGGTTTATTTAAAAATTTGATTTATATTTTTCAATTTTTATCGCTGAAAAAAGGAACGTTTAGTTGCTGTTAAAAATCTCGTTCCGTTAAAACTAATTGGGCTGACAATCCTTATACCATATTTTGACTCTGAATATTAATTAAACAAGTACTTACCTATCTAGTCTAACAGTGTAATTTTAAACTACACTAGTTTTATAAAAAATATAATTACTTTGTTTTATTATACATCATAATTCTTAAATACATGTCATAGAGTCAACTTTTATCCAAAGTAGGATAAGTAAAAAAAGTCAAATTGCATACCTACGTAATCTGACACACAGTCCTAACCTGAATACAAATGTTACATGCGTCATGGTATAAGCATTCCATTCTTGTTTTATGAAGAAAAACAGGATCATAACTGTCATAACTATATCCACTGACATGTCAATAGGAGAGAATTACAAACACGTGTGAACATAACAACAACGTAGTAAGTTTAAAATCATAGTGTTCTGCGAATAAGCAATCCAAAACAAAGTGTTGGGTTTCGGGTTTAGTAGGGCTGTCTCAAAATTAATACAAAGAAAAAAATATATCAATAAGTCTATATTCTATTTCAGTAGGTATCTTAAAAATAAATGCAGACAGCCATCTTTAATTGTCACATTTTAGTCATGATGTCATAGGACAATACGAGGAAGCATCGTTACTAATTGACAACCCTTGTATTTTTAATGAATGGGCGCCCAGCATTACGTACCGCTTATTCAGACAAAAATAGATTCCTCATACATAATGCGTAGTCACCTTCGCTTACCCTAAGGTTTGAGAGCGTTAACCGACCATAAACGTAGTTTTAGGAGAAAAAAAAACACTTGAAAATTGGCTCAAAATTAAAAACAATTCTACACTACTCCACTAATAATATGACTGATAGCTTTTCTAAGCCTGGGTTCCACCATCTTACTTTAACTTTAACAAACGTCAATAGTCTGTCAAAATCCATACAGAAACATCGGTTATAGTTACAGTTATGGTTAAAGTTAAGATGGTGCAACCCAGCCTAAGCTTTGTTTTAGATTCCTAATAAACTATTATAGAGGTATATAGTAACAGGTAATAATTAATTGTAAATGAATCTGGCGAGCTATTTTCTTGACCAACACAACCAAAATGGCTTTAGGTTCTATCTAATTTAAGGTGTTTGCAGCATTCGCGTTGGTTGGAGAACTTATTCAAAACTCACGAACAAAATATATTCAAATCTAAAGCAAACAGTAATAATAAGTGTGTAGGTACATAGGTACTACATTTTCATATCTTATCAGCCCGCTGCCGACACTTTGCCACTGATTTCTGACGTCGACTGTCCTTTGAGGTTTATCTGTATTGCTGCTTTATCGCATAAATATTCCCTTCGTATCGAATCGAAGTGGCAATGTATTACGTACGGGTCATTACAAACCTTCACTCAAGTCTCGCCGAAGATATGCTACAGCTGATATTTCTGTCCTTGATACCGTTTATAACATAGAAACATATTTTATGTATTTCTGTGATGAAAAAGTTTAACAAAAACCTTCATCAACTGGATTCTTCATCGTGCAGAGATTTGCCTCGCAGTTCGGATCAACACAGATTTTTATTTTTTATTGGCTAGATTTGCTAGGAGATGCCCCTGGCAAAATGAATAACCTCGTACTCGTAATAGACGGATGTCCATACTTCGACATAACAAATAAGTGTCTTGCATCGCATTTCATTTATAATAAAAAAAGGTATGATCATTTCGAAATTTGAATACTTGAAGATTGCGTTCTTTCTTAGCACTTTGAAGTTGAATTTGTTTTGCTTTTAACGATTCAAATGCTATTTATAACTAGAAATCGATCTGGTAAAGAAATGTTGGTTTTTTGACGAAATTTAAATGGGACCAAAATGAAAACAATACGAAAATGTTTTATGGAACAAAAATCATTTTTAGTTGATTTATATTTATGTAACAGAAAATGCCTAAAAGTGGGAAATATACCTTAAAAGAAAAATATTTGTAGGTATTTATAATATGAACTTCAGACCGCGTAAGATAATACATGAATAAATACCTTTTTACTATGCTAATTGCTTATAGTTAAGTAGGTATTTCCAAGGCTGAATCGTGGGACTCTGTAAAATCTTTCATTTGGAGGAGGATTATCGGATTATTTTTTAGTAATTACAAATTAAATAAAAACGAAATTTGCCAGCTGCTGCAGTTTGGTATCACAGATTTAAAAAAAAATGCTTAAATATAGCCAATTTTTCACCAAAGTTATGTGAGCCCGGTTTTTAACCAGACCAGAGTGTTTTTGGTCAGTTTTGGTAAAACCGGGTAGAAACTTTCACGAACCATCTCGTTTTATTACGGCTTATGCACGTTTTAAAATTAAAACGGGTAAGTATAAACCTGCTCGTAAACTTATTAACCTGGTTCAGCACCGAGCCGGACAGAATCCGTCTCGTCAGCAAGCATCGTAAGGGTGCTACTGTAAGATAACTATCTTTTGTAAGTAATTATTGAAATTCAAATAAGATTTCAGAATTCAAAAAAAAAGTCTAGTTTTACGTATTTTTGATTGAAAATTTATTAGACAATATATTGTTGTTTAAAAACTTTCTAAGAAAGTATGTGTTATCCGGATCACAATAATTTGATACCATCGAGCTGAACTGATGATGGAGCTAGGAGGTCGATGGTGGATTTTAATGGCTACTAGTAAATCCTTCGTGTTTAGGCTTAGTTGATTTGTTTTCACGTGTACTGTTATAACGGTCAACTTATGTTAATTGCTAAGTAAAAATATATTTTTCCTTATCTAATACATTCAGGGAGGGATTACTAATTCGTAACAGCTGATAGGGTATGTATTTTGTATGGATAATAGTTGTTGTATTTGAGCAGAAGAACGTGATTTTTTTTTTCTTCAAAACCAACGTAAATTAATGAATATAAACAACAATAACAAAATCCTTTTATGATTACAATATTTTTACAAATACAAACTAACTGATTCGGCTTCTTAAGTATGAATGATTGTCATTATAGTTATGTTATTATCACTCGCACTGAGCAAATATAGCATTCGTTATCACCACAAGATGGCGCACCAGTGAATCAATGTAACCTCAATTACTTATTAAGAAAGGTCTCGGAAATTTCCAACGATTAAGTAAGATTATGATATTACATCTGCGGAAACTGATGTTTGTAAAGCTATTTCTAGTAATTAACGGGATGTTAATAGTTAGGTTGGAGTTGAGTTACGTGTTTTTATGTGTTAGGACGACAATTTTGTCTTTTAAATTAATCCTTAAAATCCCAAGCGGTAACCAGCTACCGTTCAATTATTTAATTCCGCTGGGAGTTGAAGGGTTAAAAATATTTTTTTGCGTTGTTTTCGAAACCATTTTCTTATACTAAAGAATAAATTGTACCCACAAAACTTTTTTTCTACATGATTTCTAGTGGAAAATGCAAGAGCTGATATTGCCTTCATCCAAAATACTAATGAAAGTTTTAATCATTTTAACCCGCTAGCCCGCTGTAGGTTATTATACATATAATCATGAAAATGTAGCAATCGAATATCAGACCGGGAAAAAACATTATTGACAAGTTTTGATTCCAGGGCCCTAACCATAAACTGTTAAAACAATCCCAAATCTGTCAAACATTATTATTTCTGTCAAATTTTGTATGAAATGACGTACCAAAATTGACAGATTTGACAACTTTGTGATTGTTTTCACAGTTCATGGTTAGGGCCCTGACATTTATTAATTATTCCATTAAGATTCCATGTAATGTAATTAAGACCACTGTCATTGTAAATGTTTTGCATGCTATTTTATTAGCGAAACATGAGCACCTGTTATTGTTTAATGTTATCGATTTTGTACCACGTTTTGTGGAAATAAACGATTAATTTATCTATTTATTAAGAACTAGCTGACCCGGCGAACTTCGTACCGCCTAACAGTATTTTTTGTTCTCAGCTTTTCCAATGTTTTTATTATTTATTC
This sequence comes from Anania fuscalis, assembly GCA_950371115.1. Classification (NCBI taxonomy): domain Eukaryota; kingdom Metazoa; phylum Arthropoda; class Insecta; order Lepidoptera; family Crambidae; genus Anania; species Anania fuscalis. The sequence goes on from OX493337.1 coordinate 5,838,949, forward strand.
CGCTATTTGGGCCGAAAACAAATTTAACAAAATATAAACCATGAAAATCGGTTCAGCCGTTCTCGAGTTATAAGTGTTGTAAGAAACCCGGCTTTGTTTTATATATCTAATATACTAGCTGTCCCGGCGAACTTCGTACCGTCCGACAGTAGATTTTTTTTTTCGTCAGCTTTTCTAATGTCTTTTTTTTCTTTATTCTGCTGTTCGGGGCGGAGAGATATTCAAAAAATTATTAACCATGAAAATCGGTCCCGCCGTTTTCGAGTTATAAGTGTTGTTACAAGCCCGACTTTGTTTTATGTATTAAGGTTAAGAAAAGGACATGAAATCGGTTCATGTCCAGTAATATTATTTGAGTAAATTTGAGGCGTCCTAACGGTGTGCGTAACGGTAGCCTTCATTTGTTATTCACGTAGATTTGCCGATATTTGCGTACGCGCAATGCAAGGACAGAATCTTTGATGTATAAAAAAAAAAGATTTTATTCAATACCTATTATACCTATAATTACACGAAAAATGCCATCTTTAGAGACAGCTTGAATTGTTTTTTTTAGATAATCATCTAATAAAATGTTTGCTTTTAATTAAAAATTCCATAGATAATAGATGAATATCACTGTTTCGGTTTTGAATAATATTTTTTCTTCTAGCGTAAACATTAAAATATACTATAAGTTCACTGGAATCCGTCATCAAAATGTCGTCTAAATTCGAAAATATTTTTTCCATCAACTATTTTATTCACTGGAATGCGTGAAACATTTTTGCATACTTTTTTTATCGCTAAAAATAATGGACACGTGTTATTTCCTTGTAACATTTAGGTTACATAATAAGTAATTTCGGTCTAACACATAAAATTGTAATAAAGTACTAAATCTTATATAATATCTTTAGAGCAGATAAGATTAGCGCATTACTGACAAATTAATTTTCGTATCTGCCATCAAAACGATATCAGTATCTAAAAAATTGTGAGTGAGCACATGACTTATTAAATTACAATTCATTCACCTACGAAGTGGCAGCGCATTACTCGTCTTTTTCACACTTAACAACAACATATGTCGCGTAAGAATGCGACGTACTGCTCGCGCTGTTTGCTAATTAACTAAGCTTACAACTGTCTTCACGGCTACTGACATAAACTATACTTTATTCCATTGTAATTAGATCTCTATTTACAAAGCACGCGTGCAGCTATTGAATGGGCATTGTATGCGTAAACATTAATCAATGCCATGGGTACGCAATCGAAGGTAGCCGAGTTCGTGGCAAATCTTTAATAAGTTAGATGTCTACTCCAATTCACTAGGAGACGCAAATACACATGAATATTCGTAATTCAACTATAACTTCAAGGTCACATTCTGGTGGTCAAATTTATAAGCCATTTCAAAAACATTCTTAGAAACCTTAAAAACACATATCTGCCCCCTAACCATGAACTCTAAAAACAATCTCAAAGTTGTCAAATCTGTCAATTTTGGTACGTCATTTGATACAAAATTTGATAGAAATGATAATGTTTGACAGATTTGTGATTGTTTTAACAGTTTATGGTTAGGGCCCTGATGTCAGATTTGAATGTCGTTCTCATAGAAAAAGTTGTACTTTATCAGCAGAATTAGCCTCTTGGAGTATCGAAGACAAAGTTTTCACTCTAAAAATGGCTTACTGGTAATTTATAAATGCCTTTAAAGTTTATGAATGTATACTAAATATAGAAAATAGGTCTGTTCTTTTTGACGAAAGAGTTAATTAATTACTTACATCGCCCGAAAATTATTTAAACTCAAATTTTAATTAATTATTTGGATGGTTTGCATCATGAAAACTAATGGTTTACCGATTACCCGAAAATTTAATAAGATCAATATTATTTTACTTTTATTTTTACTTTTATATTATCATCTACAGTACTACTAGTATATCAGTGGTGTCGCGGAATACAGATAACAGCCGTGCGCAGTTCGATAAAAATGCGTAGTAATTCTTATAAAAAAGCGGCCAAGTGTGAGTCGAACTTGCTTATCACAGGTATTTTCTAAATTTTATTTTGGGGATATAGTCATTATATAACACCCAGTTTGACGTATTACTATTTTACTGTAAATCCCTTCTAAATGCATAAATCGACTATAATATTAGGTATGTCCTGTAGTAAATATGATTTAAGAATAATAGTTTTATCTAATAATCACTAATTATATACATTTTTAAATGATAAACTACAAATTGGCAATTAACTTTTGCTGTGAGACATTGATTCCTGCTAAATTTTATGAGTCCTAAGCTTCTAGAAAGGTACTAAAGGTTATAATAATATATAGTAAGTAAGTAGTAGTAATTATATAGGGTACATTGGCCAAGGATCCATGTTTCTTAGTTTTAGTTTAATACTAAATACCATTTACCAGTCTGATAAAAAGGGGACTTAACGTAAAGACGTTGTCATCTTATGGTTCTATTTTTCCCTTTTGAGGCGCGGAACCCTTATAATGCATAGATATGCCCCGCTCTACGCTTCTTATCAATATTACCGAGTTTCCTGTTATAATCAAATTCTAATTTTATCGTCGCGTCATTCTACTTGTAGTTCGAGACCTCCCGTTAGTAGCCCTACCTACCTCAACAAATACCAAACAGACTAGAATTTATTTGAAGGACAAAAAGGCCTAGAGAGTGAACGATCGACAACCTGCACAGACTTTCTCGGTTGGGACTAATTCTGAAAGATTGGCAAAGTACCATGAAAAGTGGCGCAGTATAAAGGAAAAATCCCAACAGTGATAGAAAGAATGGGCTGAATAAATTAAATGGTAAAATATATACTCCACTGAAAACACTTTTTTTCTTTTCAAAACTAGATAAGTAGACAGTTTTTCATCATAAAGGTCTTTTCTAATGCACGCCACTGACTCAATCATATTACGATCACTTTGGATTGATTTGTCAATTTCACGTGATAATTTTAGTGTACGAAAATACAGTTTGGGAAATGGAAATATACGGTTGATGTTAGTAGGACGGGACCAGATCGACACCGGATTATTACCAACTTTTAAATTACGGGAATTGGGCTTCACGTGCCTTACGCTGCCTTTGCCAAGTCGCGGTCTCCATCGAAAACACGTATCTACCTCTTCCATCTCTCTCATCTCAAACGTCAGATTGTTTAAGCGCACGGATATTTTTACTTTTACACTTTGCGTTCACCTTGTAATTTGTAATAAACGGAGAACATGGAAACTAATTACTGTAATGATGTAATTTGAGGAAATCAGTGTAATGTTAACTAAAATTAAAACCGTTTTCAGCCAGACAATTGCAGTACATTTATAAGGAAAATATATTTGTTTAATCATAATGTGGAGAACAAGACATAACTATAATAGTATTTAAAACAAAGGAGTATTATGGATACTTCTAATATTAAAACAAATCACACAAAATAATACTGCAAAACAATTATAGAATCACTCAAAGCAATATCGGTATACCTACTGATTTCACAACGAATCGTTTTAGGTCCATCTCACTGCAAATGACAGGCCTGTCCATATCTACGGAGTAAATATTAACTATAACTTCCTTACCTACAATTTATTATGGTTTAGTTTACCTTAAGAACCTTTGGATCCTTTACACGCGGACTCAGCACCCCCATCATCCTTATATTATAAATGCGAAAGTTTGTAAGTATGGATGTTTGTTAATCTTGACGCAAAACCCACTAAACAGATTTTAATGAATTTTGAACATAGAACATACAGGATACTTTTTATCCTAGTTAAATGCACCTGTGGGATATATTGAATAAACTAAAGACCACGCGAGCCTTCGCTCTCCAATTTCATGCGGGAAACAGCTATTATTAACAAAATATTACCAAGACTAAAGTAAGCAGATTTGTAACATTTTGAAAAAACAAAACACGACTGAATTTATTTATACTGATGTAATTAAATTCAGCGGATTATAGTAAGACATTGATTAGAGCATTAGTTAGGTATTATGATGTACAAAATTTAAAATTACATATAAGAAAAGGTCCGGTCTTTTAAAATAAAAAGACACTGGCATTCTAAATCAATTCAATAGGAAAAGTGAGTGAGATATTTGTGAAAATGGACGACAGCCAAATGAATCATCTGAGGAATGCCCTTAAAAACATTTTAAAGTTTCAGACTCGTTCTTTCGCGGAAAGTCGACGCATAGACAAACGTAAACATTTTCCAAATACTGAATTAGGTAAATAGCTATTTGGATTCGTAGCGTCTAGGGTTAGTCAAAGTTGCGAATAGATCAAAGTGACCTCCACTCGGGTTTAAAAGTACTAGGCGTAGCTTGTTATGAAAGTGATATTTTAAGCAAATAAATTATCTTTAAATCGGTTGCATATCGTGTATTACTTTTTAGTAAGTATATTATACATCACCGTGTTAAAAATTAAAGACGCAATAACTTCTTCAGGTTTCAAAATCATTTTAAATGGCATTATATTCACGGAAACGTTCTAAATCATCAAAAATATTATTTAAAACAACACAGTAAATGTTAAAAAAAATGCTAAAAAAGAGTCACATACCTTCCATCCAGCTGAAGAGTTGCTGTCTCCCTTATCCTTAAAATATGGCACATTCTGGACCATCCACTCGTAGATCTGTGAGAGAGTGAGGCGGTTTTCTGGTGCTGAAGTGATGGCTTGGGTGATGAGATCGGCGTAGGAAAGGTTTCCCCAAGCATTTCGTCGGGACGAATTTTTTTTGGTTGCCACTGACGACGGTAATGGTGGGGCACCTAGAAAGTGGAAAATGGTATTAGTTATCATAAGGCGAGAAGAGTTGGTGGCAAGTGCAAGTTTTTACAAATATTTTAGCGATATTTTTCTGGCCGAAATGTAATTTATCTATATTATTATGAGCTAAAGTTTGTTTGGATGTAAGAGGTAGACTTCGGAACTACTAATTCGATTTAAATAATTATTTAACCAACATTAAAATGAAACTAGACTACATGGACATAGGTTTGCTTCTGATCATAATTTGGTGCCGGTGGTTGCAATAACGAAATTTAGTAGTCTTGAATTTAATATGTTTTGTCACAGACTTTGAAAAGAATCTAGATCAGTTTGTTAAAATTTGACAAATATATCAATGAATTTAAATATGAAACTATCGCTTAAAAGTCTTGACTACACAGGCACTTGGACAAAGGGAATATTATCTATCCTACTGACTAACTACGTTCCTTTAAGTCTGTCTAGCTAAGATTTTCACGTGGTATCAAAGTAGCATGTTCAGTGGGTACAAAAAGTTTCTATCAAATCACTAGTATCTTGAATTTTAAGTAGATTTTCACAGATGTATCAAGTAAAGATGTATGAGAATCGGAGAATTAGTCTAAGTAGGTGATCAGTCACTGGATAGGAAATTATCAGATTAATTCGATGTTAGAAAATTTTAACATGAAACTCTTGACATTCTTGACTAGACTAGACAGACACTTGAGCAACGGAATGCAATCTTTTACACATTCCTTTACTCAATGGTCCGCCTAGCTAATATTTTCAGCTTGTATCAAATGAACTTATTGAATTCGTTACTTCATAACTGTGCACTTTCTAAAATCCTGTATTGTTAAAAAAACAATTCAAGCGATGTAATGACTGTGGTATTGATTTTATGAAACCAAAAAAAAAGAAGAAAGGAAAAATTCTTTGATCTGCGGATAAAAAGTTATAAGAATTATGTTTTAGTCAATGTTTTTTCATTTCAGAATCAACGTTTCTTTAAATTCAAAATAATTTCTAAAGAAAACTGGGTTTCAGAAAAACTAAGAATGTTTACATGCCCCACCGGCCCCTATTGGGTTTTGAATCTAGCACTTCTGCTAAACATGCAGGTTTAAGATAGAAGATAGAAGAATAGACTATTATATAAATATTAAATAGTTGCTTAGCTAAGTATCTACGTCGGTTACGGTCTAGTTAGTGGATATTTATTTTGTGGTCCCTAATTTAGTTTTACAAAATAATGTTTCTAGACAGCGGGCAAATTGCGAATATTTTTTTAGTCACTAATGTTCGAATTTCAAAGAGAACCTATTAGAGAGAAAAAAACAGATGCATGCTTGCATAATTATATGCATCATATCATAAACAAGAGATAGTATGTTTAGATTTGTATTACACCTCTAGAGCAGAGTTTATCGTTTTTTTAGCTTGAATTCTTGACACAACTAGGAACAATCACAGTGCAAAAGTCGTAAATTACAGTCCTTACCGAGCAGAGTTACGTCATAAATATTATGTCATTACGTCAAATTATAACCGTCGACTGCCGTGACACCTGTTGTGTCTAATTATCACTACTTAATCATTAAGTGACAGGGGTCAATTATGTCGACTGGTTCTATGTTGTGCGTACGTATGTATTATCCTCGGTGACTTAACTATCTGCAAATGAATGGAGATTAGGGTTTGATACTACAAGCTTCTTAAGTGTTTGCTATTCAGCATCACAATTCTAAGCGTAATTAAGTGATAGTTACATATTATAGAGAGAGTTATTGGGATGAAAATGCAACGTCGCGCGTCGGCAGAAATCATTCATAATCTCGTGTCGCGGGAAATTTGCCCCCTAGTGAATACGAGGCATTATTTATGTTGCTAAGGCTTTTTAGGTGCAATGACCACTGTCGAAAATAGAATAAATGATATTTTAAACACTGCCTGAAAGTTTCAGTTATTAAATCTATGTTATTTGAAAATTATACGTAAAAACACTTGGTTTTTAATCTTGATATCCAAGCCAAAAATAATTGGTTGGACTTTGAATGAATATGTTAATCATTTGGTATGTATAAAATAGCGAAAAAAAATGCGTCACCAAAATTTACGTAATCAGCATATATTGCAACTAATTTTGGCGTTATTTTGCTAACAGATAAATCATAATAGTCGATTGACGTTAATGATTTGTTCATTTCTTTATTTTACATACAAGAGCGTAGGTAGAAGATAAATATACTTTGCCTTCTTTGCTGGGGATCTTATGAATATCCAAAAAATAATTGTTTTTAGAATTATTTTCATCAAAGAAATTTTATTGTATTTCATAGTAAGTTTAAATTACTAAAATATATCCGTGATGGTTGAAAAATTATTTCATCGTAAAAATTTTACCCGAGCGATTTCCGCGGGACACCATTGTATTTCATAAACTTTTTTGGTCGATAATCATAACCCATAACAGTTCTCAGAATCATCACTTGTCATAATAATCAAATCTCCGAATTAATCACATTGTCTAATAGTCATTTGTCCGAAAGTTATTTAGTCATAATGTTCATTTCTATAAATATAAAATCTCATTATTTTGTTAGTCATAAATATATTTGTCCTAAATATCTTTCAACATAAGTAGTAATATCCCGAATATACACATATAAAAAAATGAGTTCAGATTATGAATCGGAGCATTTATACATATATATGCATATATACAAATAGATACCTTTTATTCCAAAAAAGATACTTGAAATATATGTTTCCTTTTATTTATGATTCTAGATTATTAGGATTATCTGTGGAAAACCATAAGCGGCCATAAGGTTTGAAACAAAACAAAACCAAGTTGACATACAAAACGATTTGGGAAACCCGACTCGCAGTGGTCCTTTGCCGTGGTACTTGTCTGGCCAAATACTAAAGTGTAATTTAAAAGCCGGAGGCGCGGAGTGAGTGCAGTCCTCGCCCCCTGAAACAAAGTTACTCGCTTCCGCAGCTTCGGCTTGCTGGTGGCCTGCATGCTGCATGCCTGCTTGCATGCTGCTTGCTGCATGCCTGCATGCGTGCTTGCTTGCATGCATTCGTAGCAACGATTGACACATTGCTAAATTTGCTTCATGAGTTTATAAGGATAAATTATAATTATGTGCAATAACATTTATGATTAAAAACTATTAGAGAAATATATTTTATTGATTAAATATTGTGGATTATAATATTTATGAAAATTACCTTATGATGTTTCGGGATTTTAATTTTATTGCTTGTTAAATTCTGGATTTCAATATTATGGTAAGCGATAGTTCGGAAAATCAATAATTATGAGAATTTTTTTCGGGCAAACTAAATTATAGATAAAAAAAATATGAAATTCAATAGAGAACCGATTCCGCTTGCAGCAAAAAAACACTACAGAGCTATTTATGTATTATGCAATAAGTCACAAATGACGAACTTGACTTCTGAACTTTTCAACAATGCGAGCAAAGAACAATCTTAAATATTGTAAACGGATTGCCAAAAAACTTTTCCCAAAGTATCACATCCCAAACTATCTTTCCCAAATTTTTATTTGGCAAAACAACTTTTCGCAACTTCTCTGTTAGCAAACACTATTAATGACAAGTTATTGTTTAGCAAATAATTGCTTGGCAATGATTAATTTTACCAAATATTATTTAGTCAAATGTATGGTTTGGCAAAACTTACACATCCCCAAATTATTGCTAGTCATGCGATTTACATAAGTAAAAAACATTTTAAAAGTCTTTATTGGCAAGTTAAGAGTTTCGAAAATATACCATTGGAAGCAAAAATTCTAATGAAGCGCTCACCGGCCGCTGCCGCGGCACGCTCCCTACGCTCGCTGCGCACGCTCCGTTCGCTCGGCTTCGCTCTTTTTGTGTGGTCATTGTTCTAACCTAACCTAACCTAGACTCTGTTGGGAAGATCTCTGTTTGTTAAGTAATTTTTGGTAAATTAAGTAAGTAATAATATTACCTAATCTATGCATTTAGTCAATAACCATGCAACTTTTTCGGCAGCAGTTCGTTCTGTGTATATATGGCAATTTGACCAATTATTTTTTTGGGATATAATATTTGCCAAAATAAAACATTTGCTATGTTAACATTTGCCTTAATGAAAATTGACAAACTAAAATTTAGCCAAATGATAATTTGACCAAATGAATAAAGTGCGAAAATAAAGTTGTATATGTGCTGAAGATTCATTTGGGAAATGAAACATCGGCCATATGTTTTTTGGGAAGTCAAATTTGGCAAAAAATAATTTGGCCAAATGAAAGGATACCATTGTAAACGAATTGAAAATACTGTTGAAAATTGACTTTTTGACATTGAAATTGACGATTGAAATCTAAAGACTGCTGATATAAACCACAAGAGGCATATTCTCAATTTTCAACATTTGTCTTAGAATAATATTATCTTTTTTAAAATATTAAATTTCAGGTGCTCAACTATAAGGTACGAGATATTCTTACTAATATTGCGAGAAAGTTTGATATATAAATATTACATAGTTACTACACCATGAATTAGGTAGGCACAAATAATTTGATTTAGTCTAACTCATAGGATATTTTTATCACGTCTTTGTGTTCCTCTGGTAAGATTATTTATTCATCTTTGGCTTTATACTTGACAATTTATTGTTCAGACACTTTTTATCGTGATGTTTGCGTACTTAGACAGTTTTTATCATCAACATCATTAACTTTGTAGATTGACCACCACTAAAGCAAATGCTTCCATTTCGTAATGAGTTCTTTCTAACACAGCTTTCGATCCATGGCTTTGGCGGGGCCAAATTATGGTAAATTATTGGATATCCTGCCTTTTTTAACTTTACTGGTGACATGGTTTAAAGTCATTATTTGTACTATTTACATAACCTTTTAAGATCAATTTTATATCGGGTATGTTTCGATTTAAAAATTGGAATTCATTATTTGGTCTACAGGTGTAAATTTAATTTGAAACTCCTCTATAAACATGATTACATCGTGAAATTATTTACAACATTATGTAGTAATATTAACAAAATCATTTTCCGCTTACATTTCGCACAAAGGAAAACATTGAATTTACATATTAGTTATGGTAGATGTAATTTTTTTACTAAATCATTATCATACAATAATATCAAAACTTTCCATATTTTCACTGTTACTCGCCAATACATCCAATGAGTTGTATATAAATAATGTTCATTCATTCATGCAACAATTTCTCGTAGTATAATTCTTTCTCTATGGTATTGCATATATGCAGCGTTTGCAACCATTTTGGTAGTTGCGTTTAATATCATTAATTTATCCATTGACTTAAATATTACTTTGTACATTTATCTAATTACTGTTGCGTCAAAATTAGACTTGCATTTTATAATTTTCTCGAATATGCATTTAACCATAAATGCATGAGCAAAATAAATGCTTATCTCTGTTATATTATTAATGTCGGTAACAGGATATTACGAGTAACTCCTGACTTGATGAATTTGTTAATGAGGTCTCAGTTGCTCTTGACTTGCATAAAGTTATATTATTCTAACAGGCTCATAAGTTTCTGCCAACCGAGACCTGCAAACGTGGATGAATTTATAACAACATCATGTTCGTCATCGTCAACACACTTGTTTTTGTTTTGTTTACTTTTTTTGCAGATTATTGTTATCGTTCGCGACTTATAATGTTGGTAGTGCGACTTCTACTATCTACCCTAATTTTAATTGTAAACACAGAATTTGAGGAAGTCTCAGCTAGGCTATTTACGCGCCCAAATTTTTTATCGTTCCCTGGGAAATATCGTGACTTCTTCAATGTTACTTTGTTATTGGAGTCGTACACGAACGGGCGTCGGGTACGTGGGCGACCTAAATAGCCGCGGGTATCGCGACCGCGACCCCACTATCGCGTTGGACAAGTGATATTTACCCGCCAGATTTTGATTGGAGTTTTTCTTGGAGCCTGTCTCGTCACACGGCTCCACGTAGTTGTCGGGCCTGGGCAGCGGCCACGTGTTGGAACGCGCGCGCGTCTGCGGCTCGAAGCCAACCTCCGTCAGTTCTCCCAAAGGTTCCAATTCCCCCATCGCTCCGTCCAACTCCGCAAGCCCCGTCTGCGAAGACCACGGACTCTGAAAGCCACCGCTCCCCTGTATAGACATAGCGCCGCCGCGGTTTCGATCAGTGGAATTTTTTGGAAGGTGTGTCGGTCCGAGCGCTCACCGGCGCGTGCCGGCACTGGCCATTAGCATCTCAACGCGCTCTCCTTTCTGATTTTTCAACAGATTTCTTTCTATTTCCAGAACGTCGCCGGACCCGTGTCGCGATCCGTAGAGGTTATCTATCTTCTCCTTATCGGCTCTGTTATTCGAAGCCAATAACATGTGGCGTCTCGCTATTCATAAACAGCGATGTGCGCAGAGCTTCGGCCGTCGGGCTGCTCCAGAGAGGCGATTTTCGCTAAATATAAGCGCGGGCGAGCGGGGGCGGGGCGCGACCACGTGAGCCACTACGCGCCGATTTTCCAATTCATCACTGGCGGACTAGAGGCGCGATAACCTTGTAACGTGGCTCGACGAATAGTTAAAAAACACGAAAAACTGTTTCGACGTGATAGTCACATAGATCGTGAGTCCCGAAATGTTGTCACTGCGCAAAATCGGCGTCCTTCCTAGTTCGACTAACACTTTACAACTTTTCCACACTGATAAGAGTTATCACTGGTCGCGTTTAGAGGTTGCACACAAATTTAGCGTGGTCGGTTAGTTCGTTGTAGGTGTTTGTTGCACTGTGCGATTGTTTGGGTAAGTCCACGCGGTTGTGGTTTGTGGCAACTGCGTAATAAACTGAGTGGCGCGCGTAGTGCGGCGTATCGTCTTAGGCCGCGAGCGGTCGCACGTACACTGAACTACGTCGCGAGGCCGGCGTTTGGTGCGAATTCCGCTCGGCGCCGCGCTGGCCGTGGGAGGCGGAGGCGCGGAGGCGGGAGGGAGACGGCCGCTGATAGAGAAGTGGCGTCGTGTGACCGCGCTCGGTCGACATTTCGGCCGCGCTCGGCTCAGCTCGCTTATAGTCCGAAATTTTTTTTGCTGTTTATCAGAGCGTGTGTAGGCAGCATTGCGCGCCCTTGATCCTCGCATGCAGGTTGCATCTGCACGTGTTGTTTTGTTTTGTTGATGATTCTAGAATTGTGTTGTATTCAAATCTTTTAAAGAGTTGTATAACACTTTAAACTTGTAAGTCGTCACAAAACTTCTTTGAACTTAATTGAAAAGTTTTTTGAATAAAGGTGGAAAACGCCTGCTACATTTTTGATGTTTTCTTGTACAGTGAATTGAGCAGAAGTAAACAGATTATCATTCTATAACAAAAATCGAATGTCAACAAAGAAGACGCCATGTTCAAACTACGTGCGCATGGGCCGATGTTATCGCAAGCTACTTGCCGTCTTGCTTGCCACTTGCCTCGGGTCGCGCGAGTCGTAGTCACAACTACGAGGTTCCGTAGCAAGGCGGAAAGATCAAAACGCGTTACGCTACGTCACTTTTTATTTGTTTTTGACACAAATGCCTCTTTATTTATTCATTATATAAATTCAAGTAAATACTATTTTTTTGGCTGCGTTTTCTAGCTAGTGGCCGCTCTCGAGAACCTTTCTTTTTCATCCGTTGTAATTACAGTAAGCGATGTGGCCTGCCCATGCCAATATACACTTAAACTTCAAACGTTTAACTCGCACTTTGATCGATTTCTTATTTTTTTACAGGTTTTTTTATTTTTTTTGTGTTATTGTTGTTGTCATGATCTCATGAAAGAAAGGACATAATTTTTTGAAACTAAAATAAAAATTAAACGAACTAATACCATTTATATTAAAAACATTACTTCAAAGGCTTAATGCTATAATTAGACACAGTTTTTAGATTTTTAAAGAACTCTCAATTAATAGAAAAATAATGTTTATAAATACGTTTTAAGCGCTTCCGAACGAAAGCTATTGTTGTCTGACAGTGACAAACGTCAGATTTCTTTTAATATCTACGGCCATGCTGCCAGTTCATTAGTTATTTAAAATAACATTTTTTGATTTGTTAAAAATCAGGAAAAAATGGCAGATACTGCCGCTTACGAAACGTAAAACAAACTTCCTCCTTTTTCACATCAAAAAGTATCGCGGGACCTTATAATTTTGCTATTTAGAAGCCAAAATATTTTTTGTTTTTTATTAATAAATCAAAAACTGGGGTCTTAAATTATTAAATCAGCGATCAATGCATTCATAATCATTTATTATTCCAACTTTTACATATCAGTGTCATGTTTGAAGAGTTTTGATTTTAGTAGGTACCAAACCCCATTGTTAAAAAAACATGTCCTTTGTAACTTTAAAAAAATGCTTTTTAACCTCATACCACCGTCAATGTAAGCCGAATGTAAAAAAATCATCAATTTTGGACGCCCACTCTTCCTCAGTTTCTCTAACGGTAGAGGATCCAAATAGGAGATCACATTCACCAAGTTGTTTAATGGGCAAAAAGTCTTTCAAATCAAATGTAATAGTTAATTCAATTAATAGTTCATTAGAAAAAAAAACAATCTAACGTTTTCAAATTTTATAGGCTTCATACTTTCGATTAATATGTAATTAATTTGTTTATATTATTATGGTATGTAATTAATTTGTTTATATTAATAAAATAAATTAATTAAAAAAATAAAAAGACCCAACTGCGTAAAAAGTGAACTTAAAAGATGAAAACGAGATTAAAAGAATCAATTTGCAGTCGGAGGCATCAAATCCATTAACAGCATAATGATGATTGACTTGGTATGCACTGCGTTAGTACCTCATTAAGTAATTTAAATCCGTGTAGAAAAATTCGAAACAAGTAACATGGATTTGATGCCCCAGACTGCAAATTAATTCTTTAAATCTTGTTTTCATCTTTTAAGTTCACTTTTTACGCAGTCGGGTCTTTTAATTTTATTTTTGACTTTTTAGTTTGTAGTGTTCTACTCCTACTTTTCAATGAACTATAAACTTATTTGTAACTCTTCATTGAAAAAAAAAGGTTTTAACTGGAGTAAGTAGGTATCTAAAATCGGTTTTTCCCGTTTAATTCATGTACCAAGAGGAATTCCGGGTAATAACATAGCCTATGTCACTTTCACAACTGAGACGAATCTAATGACATATCATATGTTGAAATCCATTAAATGGTTTTTTCATCCCATTTTTTCAGTATATTTTTTGCCTGTTCTCGTAGGAATTTTGGAAAATAGAGTATTGAATACTTTTAGCACTGAAAATATTTTTACCCTTGTTACCCTTAGTTATTAAAAGAAAGTTTTATAATCGGTTTATCAGTAATGCAGATCCGTTTTTCCCGCGTGAGTTCTGTTCCCGCGGGAATTTCGGGAAATAGCATACCCCTTGTCACTCCCGCAATTGAGACGAATCTTTTGATATATTATAATTTTTATCCGTTAAGCGGTTTAGGCTGTAGGGCATGCCAAAGATATAGACATACTTACATACATAAGCTCGAAAAACATAACCCTCGTTTGGCAGTCAGGTAAAAAGGCAATAAATTGCATTTTTTTTGAAGATCATTTTTTAATTTTTACGTCGTGGGACAGACGACCTGGTAAAGGTTGCAGGAAGACCTTGGAAGCAGGTCGCTCCTAACCGGCCGATCCTGAAGTGACTGGGGGAGGCCTATGTTCAGTAGTGGACGTCCTGTGGCTTAAATTTTCAGCCTACCTGCCTATCGCCGTTTACTTAACCTATTAATTCGATTATAAAATGCTTTTTATCCATTAAACAGCCCGGTGAACGTCGCGTCCTATTCGGATCTTAGACCATAAGTTGTGTGAGAATATGTAAGTACACATCCTTATTGCAATTTTTATTACACATCACATATACCTAGTTTGCAAATATTTAGATATCAACCTATTACCTAGATAGTGTTTGTTTATTTTATTGCAAAATAAGATAGTGGCATTCACACGTGTCGGTTATTCTATGCGTTTTTAAACTATAACGATGCAAAACAAATAATTTGACTGACATTTTAAAACAAAAGGATATGCATTCTGTCAAAAAAGTTTCGTGAATTGATGATTTGTTTATGGTTCCAAATTGAAAATTATATTTTTTTATTGTTATTTATTTTTTTGTTGTTGTTAGATTGGCACAACTGTTTTCAATTTTGGCACGGAGTTTGAGTTACATGTGATAATCAGATATAATACAGTATTGTTTTTAGTTATACCATATCTAGTGTGTATTGCGAATTTCATAATGGACAAAAACATCGAACAAAGAGATTGTCTTAAATTTTGCATCGCCAATGGGATTTCGTGTTCGGAGTCTCTGAAAATGTTACAGAAGGCTTACGGTGAATCGAATTTATCAAAAACACGTGTTTATGAGTGGTACAAAGCGTTTAAAAGCGGTCGAGATGTGATGGAAGATTTGCCTCGCTCTGGTAAGCCATCGACGTCTACTACTAAAGACAACATCGCAAAAGTGAAGGAAATAGTGACTGAAAATCCTCATTCAAGTTTGAGAGAGCTAGCCGTCGAATTTTCTGTGTCACACGAGTCGATTCGTACCATTTTAAATAATCAATTGGGTATGAAACATCTTGCCGCTCGGCTAGTCCCAAAAGACCAGAATTTTCTCCAAAAACTCAATCGCCAAAGAGTCGCTGAGGACATGCTAGAACGAGTACATTCCGACCCAACATTCATGAAACGCATTGTTACTGGTGACGACTGTGACGTGACGTGGGTTTACAAGTTTGACATGCAAACTAGTCAAGAAGAAGAAACCGCGCTAAACTCGATCGAAAGTCAAAGTCATGTTGACTGTTTTGTTTGACTGTCGCGGTATTGTGCACTCAGAATTCTTGCCAGAAGGTCAGACGATAAAAAAAGAGTATTATTTAAGCGTTATGCGGCGTTTAAGAGAGCAAATTAGACGAAAAAGTTCAGATTTGTGGAATGAAAATTCTTGGATTTTGCACATTATTTGATCAGTGTTTTGCACCACGATAATGCGCCTTCGCACAATGCCATCATTGTGAACGAATTTTTGACCAAAAACTCAACAAATACTATCGAGCAGCCACCTTATTCACCAGATATGGCTCCAGCTGTCTTCTTTCTTTTTCTTAAACTCAAATTACCACTTCGTGGCACCCGGTTTCATACGGTAGAAGACAAAAGGAGAATTCGCGGCAAGAACTGAACTCAATTCCGGAAAAAGCGTTTAAAAATGTTTTGATGATTGGATTATTCGTTGGCGTAAGTGTGTATCTGAAGGAGCATACTTCGAAGGTGATAAAATAAATTTGGATGAATAACTAACATTTTGTGTATTATTAATCTTTTCCCGGTACTTTCTTGACAGAGTAGTATATTATGTTACTCACTTTATGCTCACACTTAACTTATTATGCGACGAAGATGTAATGGTGTCACTTAATCACATATCGCTATTCGGTGTTTGTTTTTAGGGTTCCGTAGTCCTGACAAGGAACCTTATAGTTCCGTCATGTCCGTCTGTCTTTGTCCGTCTGTTCGAGGTTTTGCTTGGAGACTGTTTACTCTAGAGACTCGAATTGATAAAATATATTGTGGTGACGACTGGCAACTACGGAACCCTACACTGCGCGTGGCACGAGTTACGACACGCACTTGGCCGTTTTTTTTTTGCTTTGTTTGCTATATTCGTGTTAAAGCCCGATTAAAAGAAAATACAGTGTACTACAACATGTACGCAATCTTATTTTATTTGTCACATTCAATTTAATTACATTTTTTATTTGAGATGCCTGTGTCCAGCAGTGGACTGTTATAGTAATGTTCTAAATAAAATTAATAATTGAATTTTTAAATATTAATTTTATTTAGAACTTGATTATACAAACATTACCTTCAATGTTCAAGGGTTCCGTACCCAAAGGGTAAAACGAGACCCTATTACTAAGGCTCCGCAGTCCGTCTGTCTGTCTGTCTGTCTGTCTGTCTGTCTGTCTGTCTGTCTGTCTGTCTGTCTGTCTGTCTGTCTGTCTGTCTGTCTGTCTGTCTGTCTGTCTGTCTGTCTGTCTGTCTGTCTGTCTGTCTGTCTGTCTGTCTGTCTGTCTGTCTGTCTGTCTGTCTGTCTGTCTGTCTGTCTGTCTGTCTGTCTGTCTGTCTGTCTGTCTGTCTGTCTGTCTGTCTGTCTGTCTGTCTGTCTGTCTGTCTGTCTGTCTGTCTGTCTGTCTGTCTGTCTGTCTGTCTGTCTGTCTGTCTGTCTGTCTGTCTGTCTGTCTGTCTGTCTGTCTGTCTGTCTGTCTGTCTGTCTGTCTGTCTGTCTGTCTGTCTGTCTGTCTGTCTGTCTGTCTGTCTGTCTGTCTGTCTGTCTGTCTGTCTGTCTGTCTGTCTGTCTGTCTGTCTGTCTGTCTGTCTGTCTGTCTGTCTGTCTGTCTGTCTGTCTGTCTGTCTGTCTGTCTGTCTGTCTGTCTGTCTGTCTGTCTGTCTGTCTGTCTGTCTGTCTGTCTGTCTGTCTGTCTGTCTGTCTGTCTGTCTGTCTGTCTGTCTGTCTGTCTGTCTGTCTGTCTGTCTGTCTGTCTGTCTGTCTGTCTGTCTGTCTGTCTGTCTGTCTGTCTGTCTGTCTGTCTGTCTGTCTGTCTGTCTGTCTGTCTGTCTGTCTGTCTGTCTGTCTGTCTGTCTGTCTGTCTGTCTGTCTGTCTGTCTGTCTGTCTGTCTGTCTGTCTGTCTGTCTGTCTGTCTGTCTGTCTGTCTGTCTGTCTGTCTGTCTGTCTGTCTGTCTGTCTGTCTGTCTGTCTGTCTGTCTGTCTGTCTGTCTGTCTGTCTGTCTGTCTGTCTGTCTGTCTGTCTGTCTGTCTGTCTGTCTGTCTGTCTGTCTGTCTGTCTGTCTGTCTGTCTGTCTGTCTGTCTGTCTGTCTGTCTGTCTGTCTGTCTGTCTGTCTGTCTGTCTGTCTGTCTGTCTGTCTGTCTGTCTGTCTGTCTGTCTGTCTGTCTGTCTGTCTGTCTGTCTGTCTGTCTGTCTGTCTGTCTGTCTGTCTGTCTGTCTGTCTGTCTGTCTGTCTGTCTGTCTGTCTGTCTGTCTGTCTGTCTGTCTGTCTGTCTGTCTGTCTGTCTGTCTGTCTGTCTGTCTGTCTGTCTGTCTGTCTGTCTGTCTGTCTGTCTGTCTGTCTGTCTGTCTGTCTGTCTGTCTGTCTGTCTGTCTGTCTGTCTGTCTGTCTGTCTGTCTGTCTGTCTGTCTGTCTGTCTGTCTGTCTGTCTGTCTGTCTGTCTGTCTGTCTGTCTGTCTGTCTGTCTGTCTGTCTGTCTGTCTGTCTGTCTGTCTGTCTGTCTGTCTGTCTGTCTGTCTGTCTGTCTGTCTGTCTGTCTGTCTGTCTGTCTGTCTGTCTGTCTGTCTGTCTGTCTGTCTGTCTGTCTGTCTGTCTGTCTGTCTGTCTGTCTGTCTGTCTGTCTGTCTGTCTGTCTGTCTGTCTGTCTGTCTGTCTGTCTGTCTGTCTGTCTGTCTGTCTGTCTGTCTGTCTGTCTGTCTGTCTGTCTGTCTGTCTGTCTGTCTGTCTGTCTGTCTGTCTGTCTGTCTGTCTGTCTGTCTGTCTGTCTGTCTGTCTGTCTGTCTGTCTGTCTGTCTGTCTGTCTGTCTGTCTGTCTGTCTGTCTGTCTGTCTGTCTGTCTGTCTGTCTGTCTGTCTGTCTGTCTGTCTGTCTGTCTGTCTGTCTGTCTGTCTGTCTGTCTGTCTGTCTGTCTGTCTGTCTGTCTGTCTGTCTGTCTGTCTGTCTGTCTGTCTGTCTGTCTGTCTGTCTGTCTGTCTGTCTGTCTGTCTGTCTGTCTGTCTGTCTGTCTGTCTGTCTGTCTGTCTGTCTGTCTGTCTGTCTGTCTGTCTGTCTGTCTGTCTGTCTGTCTGTCTGTCTGTCTGTCTGTCTGTCTGTCTGTCTGTCTGTCTGTCTGTCTGTCTGTCTGTCTGTCTGTCTGTCTGTCTGTCTGTCTGTCTGTCTGTCTGTCTGTCTGTCTGTCTGTCTGTCTGTCTGTCTGTCTGTCTGTCTGTCTGTCTGTCTGTCTGTCTGTCTGTCTGTCTGTCTGTCTGTCTGTCTGTCTGTCTGTCTGTCTGTCTGTCTGTCTGTCTGTCTGTCTGTCTGTCTGTCTGTCTGTCTGTCTGTCTGTCTGTCTGTCTGTCTGTCTGTCTGTCTGTCTGTCTGTCTGTCTGTCTGTCTGTCTGTCTGTCTGTCTGTCTGTCTGTCTGTCTGTCTGTCTGTCTGTCTGTCTGTCTGTCTGTCTGTCTGTCTGTCTGTCTGTCTGTCTGTCTGTCTGTCTGTCTGTCTGTCTGTCTGTCTGTCTGTCTGTCTGTCTGTCTGTCTGTCTGTCTGTCTGTCTGTCTGTCTGTCTGTCTGTCTGTCTGTCTGTCTGTCTGTCTGTCTGTCTGTCTGTCTGTCTGTCTGTCTGTCTGTCTGTCTGTCTGTCTGTCTGTCTGTCTGTCTGTCTGTCTGTCTGTCTGTCTGTCTGTCTGTCTGTCTGTCTGTCTGTCTGTCTGTCTGTCTGTCTGTCTGTCTGTCTGTCTGTCTGTCTGTCTGTCTGTCTGTCTGTCTGTCTGTCTGTCTGTCTGTCTGTCTGTCTGTCTGTCTGTCTGTCTGTCTGTCTGTCTGTCTGTCTGTCTGTCTGTCTGTCTGTCTGTCTGTCTGTCTGTCTGTCTGTCTGTCTGTCTGTCTGTCTGTCTGTCTGTCTGTCTGTCTGTCTGTCTGTCTGTCTGTCTGTCTGTCTGTCTGTCTGTCTGTCTGTCTGTCTGTCTGTCTGTCTGTCTGTCTGTCTGTCTGTCTGTCTGTCTGTCTGTCTGTCTGTCTGTCTGTCTGTCTGTCTGTCTGTCTGTCTGTCTGTCTGTCTGTCTGTCTGTCTGTCTGTCTGTCTGTCTGTCTGTCTGTCTGTCTGTCTGTCTGTCTGTCTGTCTGTCTGTCTGTCTGTCTGTCTGTCTGTCTGTCTGTCTGTCTGTCTGTCTGTCTGTCTGTCTGTCTGTCTGTCTGTCTGTCTGTCTGTCTGTCTGTCTGTCTGTCTGTCTGTCTGTCTGTCTGTCTGTCTGTCTGTCTGTCTGTCTGTCTGTCTGTCTGTCTGTCTGTCTGTCTGTCTGTCTGTCTGTCTGTCTGTCTGTCTGTCTGTCTGTCTGTCTGTCTGTCTGTCTGTCTGTCTGTCTGTCTGTCTGTCTGTCTGTCTGTCTGTCTGTCTGTCTGTCTGTCTGTCTGTCTGTCTGTCTGTCTGTCTGTCTGTCTGTCTGTCTGTCTGTCTGTCTGTCTGTCTGTCTGTCTGTCTGTCTGTCTGTCTGTCTGTCTGTCTGTCTGTCTGTCTGTCTGTCTGTCTGTCTGTCTGTCTGTCTGTCTGTCTGTCTGTCTGTCTGTCTGTCTGTCTGTCTGTCTGTCTGTCTGTCTGTCTGTCTGTCTGTCTGTCTGTCTGTCTGTCTGTCTGTCTGTCTGTCTGTCTGTCTGTCTGTCTGTCTGTCTGTCTGTCTGTCTGTCTGTCTGTCTGTCTGTCTGTCTGTCTGTCTGTCTGTCTGTCTGTCTGTCTGTCTGTCTGTCTGTCTGTCTGTCTGTCTGTCTGTCTGTCTGTCTGTCTGTCTGTCTGTCTGTCTGTCTGTCTGTCTGTCTGTCTGTCTGTCTGTCTGTCTGTCTGTCTGTCTGTCTGTCTGTCTGTCTGTCTGTCTGTCTGTCTGTCTGTCTGTCTGTCTGTCTGTCTGTCTGTCTGTCTGTCTGTCTGTCTGTCTGTCTGTCTGTCTGTCTGTCTGTCTGTCTGTCTGTCTGTCTGTCTGTCTGTCTGTCTGTCTGTCTGTCTGTCTGTCTGTCTGTCTGTCTGTCTGTCTGTCTGTCTGTCTGTCTGTCTGTCTGTCTGTCTGTCTGTCTGTCTGTCTGTCTGTCTGTCTGTCTGTCTGTCTGTCTGTCTGTCTGTCTGTCTGTCTGTCTGTCTGTCTGTCTGTCTGTCTGTCTGTCTGTCTGTCTGTCTGTCTGTCTGTCTGTCTGTCTGTCTGTCTGTCTGTCTGTCTGTCTGTCTGTCTGTCTGTCTGTCTGTCTGTCTGTCTGTCTGTCTGTCTGTCTGTCTGTCTGTCTGTCTGTCTGTCTGTCTGTCTGTCTGTCTGTCTGTCTGTCTGTCTGTCTGTCTGTCTGTCTGTCTGTCTGTCTGTCTGTCTGTCTGTCTGTCTGTCTGTCTGTCTGTCTGTCTGTCTGTCTGTCTGTCTGTCTGTCTGTCTGTCTGTCTGTCTGTCTGTCTGTCTGTCTGTCTGTCTGTCTGTCTGTCTGTCTGTCTGTCTGTCTGTCTGTCTGTCTGTCTGTCTGTCTGTCTGTCTGTCTGTCTGTCTGTCTGTCTGTCTGTCTGTCTGTCTGTCTGTCTGTCTGTCTGTCTGTCTGTCTGTCTGTCTGTCTGTCTGTCTGTCTGTCTGTCTGTCTGTCTGTCTGTCTGTCTGTCTGTCTGTCTGTCTGTCTGTCTGTCTGTCTGTCTGTCTGTCTGTCTGTCTGTCTGTCTGTCTGTCTGTCTGTCTGTCTGTCTGTCTGTCTGTCTGTCTGTCTGTCTGTCTGTCTGTCTGTCTGTCTGTCTGTCTGTCTGTCTGTCTGTCTGTCTGTCTGTCTGTCTGTCTGTCTGTCTGTCTGTCTGTCTGTCTGTCTGTCTGTCTGTCTGTCTGTCTGTCTGTCTGTCTGTCTGTCTGTCTGTCTGTCTGTCTGTCTGTCTGTCTGTCTGTCTGTCTGTCTGTCTGTCTGTCTGTCTGTCTGTCTGTCTGTCTGTCTGTCTGTCTGTCTGTCTGTCTGTCTGTCTGTCTGTCTGTCTGTCTGTCTGTCTGTCTGTCTGTCTGTCTGTCTGTCTGTCTGTCTGTCTGTCTGTCTGTCTGTCTGTCTGTCTGTCTGTCTGTCTGTCTGTCTGTCTGTCTGTCTGTCTGTCTGTCTGTCTGTCTGTCTGTCTGTCTGTCTGTCTGTCTGTCTGTCTGTCTGTCTGTCTGTCTGTCTGTCTGTCTGTCTGTCTGTCTGTCTGTCTGTCTGTCTGTCTGTCTGTCTGTCTGTCTGTCTGTCTGTCTGTCTGTCTGTCTGTCTGTCTGTCTGTCTGTCTGTCTGTCTGTCTGTCTGTCTGTCTGTCTGTCTGTCTGTCTGTCTGTCTGTCTGTCTGTCTGTCTGTCTGTCTGTCTGTCTGTCTGTCTGTCTGTCTGTCTGTCTGTCTGTCTGTCTGTCTGTCTGTCTGTCTGTCTGTCTGTCTGTCTGTCTGTCTGTCTGTCTGTCTGTCTGTCTGTCTGTCTGTCTGTCTGTCTGTCTGTCTGTCTGTCTGTCTGTCTGTCTGTCTGTCTGTCTGTCTGTCTGTCTGTCTGTCTGTCTGTCTGTCTGTCTGTCTGTCTGTCTGTCTGTCTGTCTGTCTGTCTGTCTGTCTGTCTGTCTGTCTGTCTGTCTGTCTGTCTGTCTGTCTGTCTGTCTGTCTGTCTGTCTGTCTGTCTGTCTGTCTGTCTGTCTGTCTGTCTGTCTGTCTGTCTGTCTGTCTGTCTGTCTGTCTGTCTGTCTGTCTGTCTGTCTGTCTGTCTGTCTGTCTGTCTGTCTGTCTGTCTGTCTGTCTGTCTGTCTGTCTGTCTGTCTGTCTGTCTGTCTGTCTGTCTGTCTGTCTGTCTGTCTGTCTGTCTGTCTGTCTGTCTGTCTGTCTGTCTGTCTGTCTGAAGGAGAATTCGCGGCAAGAACTGAACTCAATTCCGGAAAAAGCGTTTAAAAATGTTTTGATGATTGGATTATTCGTTGGCGTAAGTGTGTATCTGAAGGAGCATACTTCGAAGGTGATAAAATAAATTTGGATGAATAACTAACATTTTGTGTATTATTAATCTTTTCCCGGTACTTTCTTGACAGAGTAGTATATTATGTTACTCACTTTATGCTCACACTTAACTTATTATGCGACGAAGATGTAATGGTGTCACTTAATCACATATCGCTATTCGGTGTTTGTTTTTAGGGTTCCGTAGTCCTGACAAGGAACCTTATAGTTCCGTCATGTCCGTCTGTCTTTGTCCGTCTGTTCGAGGTTTTGCTTGGAGACTGTTTACTCTAGAGACTCGAATTGATAAAATATATTGTGGTGACGACTGGCAACTACGGAACCCTACACTGCGCGTGGCACGAGTTACGACACGCACTTGGCCGTTTTTTTTTTGCTTTGTTTGCTATATTCGTGTTAAAGCCCGATTAAAAGAAAATACAGTGTACTACAACATGTACGCAATCTTATTTTATTTGTCACATTCAATTTAATTACATTTTTTATTTGAGATGCCTGTGTCCAGCAGTGGACTGTTATAGTAATGTTCTAAATAAAATTAATAATTGAATTTTTAAATATTAATTTTATTTAGAACTTGATTATACAAACATTACCTTCAATGTTCAAGGGTTCCGTACCCAAAGGGTAAAACGAGACCCTATTACTAAGGCTCCGCAGTCCGTCTGTCTGTCTGTCTGTCTGTCTGTCTGTCTGTCTGTCTGTCTGTCTGTCTGTCTGTCTGTCTGTCTGTCTGTCTGTCTGTCTGTCTGTCTGTCTGTCTGTCTGTCTGTCTGTCTGTCTGTCTGTCTGTCTGTCTGTCTGTCTGTCTGTCTGTCTGTCTGTCTGTCTGTCTGTCTGTCTGTCTGTCTGTCTGTCTGTCTGTCTGTCTGTCTGTCTGTCTGTCTGTCTGTCTGTCTGTCTGTCTGTCTGTCTGTCTGTCTGTCTGTCTGTCTGTCTGTCTGTCTGTCTGTCTGTCTGTCTGTCTGTCTGTCTGTCTGTCTGTCTGTCTGTCTGTCTGTCTGTCTGTCTGTCTGTCTGTCTGTCTGTCTGTCTGTCTGTCTGTCTGTCTGTCTGTCTGTCTGTCTGTCTGTCTGTCTGTCTGTCTGTCTGTCTGTCTGTCTGTCTGTCTGTCTGTCTGTCTGTCTGTCTGTCTGTCTGTCTGTCTGTCTGTCTGTCTGTCTGTCTGTCTGTCTGTCTGTCTGTCTGTCTGTCTGTCTGTCTGTCTGTCTGTCTGTCTGTCTGTCTGTCTGTCTGTCTGTCTGTCTGTCTGTCTGTCTGTCTGTCTGTCTGTCTGTCTGTCTGTCTGTCTGTCTGTCTGTCTGTCTGTCTGTCTGTCTGTCTGTCTGTCTGTCTGTCTGTCTGTCTGTCTGTCTGTCTGTCTGTCTGTCTGTCTGTCTGTCTGTCTGTCTGTCTGTCTGTCTGTCTGTCTGTCTGTCTGTCTGTCTGTCTGTCTGTCTGTCTGTCTGTCTGTCTGTCTGTCTGTCTGTCTGTCTGTCTGTCTGTCTGTCTGTCTGTCTGTCTGTCTGTCTGTCTGTCTGTCTGTCTGTCTGTCTGTCTGTCTGTCTGTCTGTCTGTCTGTCTGTCTGTCTGTCTGTCTGTCTGTCTGTCTGTCTGTCTGTCTGTCTGTCTGTCTGTCTGTCTGTCTGTCTGTCTGTCTGTCTGTCTGTCTGTCTGTCTGTCTGTCTGTCTGTCTGTCTGTCTGTCTGTCTGTCTGTCTGTCTGTCTGTCTGTCTGTCTGTCTGTCTGTCTGTCTGTCTGTCTGTCTGTCTGTCTGTCTGTCTGTCTGTCTGTCTGTCTGTCTGTCTGTCTGTCTGTCTGTCTGTCTGTCTGTCTGTCTGTCTGTCTGTCTGTCTGTCTGTCTGTCTGTCTGTCTGTCTGTCTGTCTGTCTGTCTGTCTGTCTGTCTGTCTGTCTGTCTGTCTGTCTGTCTGTCTGTCTGTCTGTCTGTCTGTCTGTCTGTCTGTCTGTCTGTCTGTCTGTCTGTCTGTCTGTCTGTCTGTCTGTCTGTCTGTCTGTCTGTCTGTCTGTCTGTCTGTCTGTCTGTCTGTCTGTCTGTCTGTCTGTCTGTCTGTCTGTCTGTCTGTCTGTCTGTCTGTCTGTCTGTCTGTCTGTCTGTCTGTCTGTCTGTCTGTCTGTCTGTCTGTCTGTCTGTCTGTCTGTCTGTCTGTCTGTCTGTCTGTCTGTCTGTCTGTCTGTCTGTCTGTCTGTCTGTCTGTCTGTCTGTCTGTCTGTCTGTCTGTCTGTCTGTCTGTCTGTCTGTCTGTCTGTCTGTCTGTCTGTCTGTCTGTCTGTCTGTCTGTCTGTCTGTCTGTCTGTCTGTCTGTCTGTCTGTCTGTCTGTCTGAAGGAGAATTCGCGGCAAGAACTGAACTCAATTCCGGAAAAAGCGTTTAAAAATGTTTTGATGATTGGATTATTCGTTGGCGTAAGTGTGTATCTGAAGGAGCATACTTCGAAGGTGATAAAATAAATTTGGATGAATAACTAACATTTTGTGTATTATTAATCTTTTCCCGGTACTTTCTTGACAGAGTAGTATATTATGTTACTCACTTTATGCTCACACTTAACTTATTATGCGACGAAGATGTAATGGTGTCACTTAATCACATATCGCTATTCGGTGTTTGTTTTTAGGGTTCCGTAGTCCTGACAAGGAACCTTATAGTTCCGTCATGTCCGTCTGTCTTTGTCCGTCTGTTCGAGGTTTTGCTTGGAGACTGTTTACTCTAGAGACTCGAATTGATAAAATATATTGTGGTGACGACTGGCAACTACGGAACCCTACACTGCGCGTGGCACGAGTTACGACACGCACTTGGCCGTTTTTTTTTTGCTTTGTTTGCTATATTCGTGTTAAAGCCCGATTAAAAGAAAATACAGTGTACTACAACATGTACGCAATCTTATTTTATTTGTCACATTCAATTTAATTACATTTTTTATTTGAGATGCCTGTGTCCAGCAGTGGACTGTTATAGTAATGTTCTAAATAAAATTAATAATTGAATTTTTAAATATTAATTTTATTTAGAACTTGATTATACAAACATTACCTTCAATGTTCAAGGGTTCCGTACCCAAAGGGTAAAACGAGACCCTATTACTAAGGCTCCGCAGTCCGTCTGTCTGTCTGTCTGTCTGTCTGTCTGTCTGTCTGTCTGTCTGTCTGTCTGTCTGTCTGTCTGTCTGTCTGTCTGTCTGTCTGTCTGTCTGTCTGTCTGTCTGTCTGTCTGTCTGTCTGTCTGTCTGTCTGTCTGTCTGTCTGTCTGTCTGTCTGTCTGTCTGTCTGTCTGTCTGTCTGTCTGTCTGTCTGTCTGTCTGTCTGTCTGTCTGTCTGTCTGTCTGTCTGTCTGTCTGTCTGTCTGTCTGTCTGTCTGTCTGTCTGTCTGTCTGTCTGTCTGTCTGTCTGTCTGTCTGTCTGTCTGTCTGTCTGTCTGTCTGTCTGTCTGTCTGTCTGTCTGTCTGTCTGTCTGTCTGTCTGTCTGTCTGTCTGTCTGTCTGTCTGTCTGTCTGTCTGTCTGTCTGTCTGTCTGTCTGTCTGTCTGTCTGTCTGTCTGTCTGTCTGTCTGTCTGTCTGTCTGTCTGTCTGTCTGTCTGTCTGTCTGTCTGTCTGTCTGTCTGTCTGTCTGTCTGTCTGTCTGTCTGTCTGTCTGTCTGTCTGTCTGTCTGTCTGTCTGTCTGTCTGTCTGTCTGTCTGTCTGTCTGTCTGTCTGTCTGTCTGTCTGTCTGTCTGTCTGTCTGTCTGTCTGTCTGTCTGTCTGTCTGTCTGTCTGTCTGTCTGTCTGTCTGTCTGTCTGTCTGTCTGTCTGTCTGTCTGTCTGTCTGTCTGTCTGTCTGTCTGTCTGTCTGTCTGTCTGTCTGTCTGTCTGTCTGTCTGTCTGTCTGTCTGTCTGTCTGTCTGTCTGTCTGTCTGTCTGTCTGTCTGTCTGTCTGTCTGTCTGTCTGTCTGTCTGTCTGTCTGTCTGTCTGTCTGTCTGTCTGTCTGTCTGTCTGTCTGTCTGTCTGTCTGTCTGTCTGTCTGTCTGTCTGTCTGTCTGTCTGTCTGTCTGTCTGTCTGTCTGTCTGTCTGTCTGTCTGTCTGTCTGTCTGTCTGTCTGTCTGTCTGTCTGTCTGTCTGTCTGTCTGTCTGTCTGTCTGTCTGTCTGTCTGTCTGTCTGTCTGTCTGTCTGTCTGTCTGTCTGTCTGTCTGTCTGTCTGTCTGTCTGTCTGTCTGTCTGTCTGTCTGTCTGTCTGTCTGTCTGTCTGTCTGTCTGTCTGTCTGTCTGTCTGTCTGTCTGTCTGTCTGTCTGTCTGTCTGTCTGTCTGTCTGTCTGTCTGTCTGTCTGTCTGTCTGTCTGTCTGTCTGTCTGTCTGTCTGTCTGTCTGTCTGTCTGTCTGTCTGTCTGTCTGTCTGTCTGTCTGTCTGTCTGTCTGTCTGTCTGTCTGTCTGTCTGTCTGTCTGTCTGTCTGTCTGTCTGTCTGTCTGTCTGTCTGTCTGTCTGTCTGTCTGTCTGTCTGTCTGTCTGTCTGTCTGTCTGTCTGTCTGTCTGTCTGTCTGTCTGTCTGTCTGTCTGTCTGTCTGTCTGTCTGTCTGTCTGTCTGTCTGTCTGTCTGTCTGTCTGTCTGTCTGTCTGTCTGTCTGTCTGTCTGTCTGTCTGTCTGTCTGTCTGTCTGTCTGTCTGTCTGTCTGTCTGTCTGTCTGTCTGTCTGTCTGTCTGTCTGTCTGTCTGTCTGTCTGTCTGTCTGTCTGTCTGTCTGTCTGTCTGTCTGTCTGTCTGTCTGTCTGTCTGTCTGTCTGTCTGTCTGTCTGTCTGTCTGTCTGTCTGTCTGTCTGTCTGTCTGTCTGTCTGTCTGTCTGTCTGTCTGTCTGTCTGTCTGTCTGTCTGTCTGTCTGTCTGTCTGTCTGTCTGTCTGTCTGTCTGTCTGTCTGTCTGTCTGTCTGTCTGTCTGTCTGTCTGTCTGTCTGTCTGTCTGTCTGTCTGTCTGTCTGTCTGTCTGTCTGTCTGTCTGTCTGTCTGTCTGTCTGTCTGTCTGTCTGTCTGTCTGTCTGTCTGTCTGTCTGTCTGTCTGTCTGTCTGTCTGTCTGTCTGTCTGTCTGTCTGTCTGTCTGTCTGTCTGTCTGTCTGTCTGTCTGTCTGTCTGTCTGTCTGTCTGTCTGTCTGTCTGTCTGTCTGTCTGTCTGTCTGTCTGTCTGTCTGTCTGTCTGTCTGTCTGTCTGTCTGTCTGTCTGTCTGTCTGTCTGTCTGTCTGTCTGTCTGTCTGTCTGTCTGTCTGTCTGTCTGTCTGTCTGTCTGTCTGTCTGTCTGTCTGTCTGTCTGTCTGTCTGTCTGTCTGTCTGTCTGTCTGTCTGTCTGTCTGTCTGTCTGTCTGTCTGTCTGTCTGTCTGTCTGTCTGTCTGTCTGAAGGAGAATTCGCGGCAAGAACTGAACTCAATTCCGGAAAAAGCGTTTAAAAATGTTTTGATGATTGGATTATTCGTTGGCGTAAGTGTGTATCTGAAGGAGCATACTTCGAAGGTGATAAAATAAATTTGGATGAATAACTAACATTTTGTGTATTATTAATCTTTTCCCGGTACTTTCTTGACAGAGTAGTATATTATGTTACTCACTTTATGCTCACACTTAACTTATTATGCGACGAAGATGTAATGGTGTCACTTAATCACATATCGCTATTCGGTGTTTGTTTTTAGGGTTCCGTAGTCCTGACAAGGAACCTTATAGTTCCGTCATGTCCGTCTGTCTTTGTCCGTCTGTTCGAGGTTTTGCTTGGAGACTGTTTACTCTAGAGACTCGAATTGATAAAATATATTGTGGTGACGACTGGCAACTACGGAACCCTACACTGCGCGTGGCACGAGTTACGACACGCACTTGGCCGTTTTTTTTTTGCTTTGTTTGCTATATTCGTGTTAAAGCCCGATTAAAAGAAAATACAGTGTACTACAACATGTACGCAATCTTATTTTATTTGTCACATTCAATTTAATTACATTTTTTATTTGAGATGCCTGTGTCCAGCAGTGGACTGTTATAGTAATGTTCTAAATAAAATTAATAATTGAATTTTTAAATATTAATTTTATTTAGAACTTGATTATACAAACATTACCTTCAATGTTCAAGGGTTCCGTACCCAAAGGGTAAAACGAGACCCTATTACTAAGGCTCCGCAGTCCGTCTGTCTGTCTGTCTGTCTGTCTGTCTGTCTGTCTGTCTGTCTGTCTGTCTGTCTGTCTGTCTGTCTGTCTGTCTGTCTGTCTGTCTGTCTGTCTGTCTGTCTGTCTGTCTGTCTGTCTGTCTGTCTGTCTGTCTGTCTGTCTGTCTGTCTGTCTGTCTGTCTGTCTGTCTGTCTGTCTGTCTGTCTGTCTGTCTGTCTGTCTGTCTGTCTGTCTGTCTGTCTGTCTGTCTGTCTGTCTGTCTGTCTGTCTGTCTGTCTGTCTGTCTGTCTGTCTGTCTGTCTGTCTGTCTGTCTGTCTGTCTGTCTGTCTGTCTGTCTGTCTGTCTGTCTGTCTGTCTGTCTGTCTGTCTGTCTGTCTGTCTGTCTGTCTGTCTGTCTGTCTGTCTGTCTGTCTGTCTGTCTGTCTGTCTGTCTGTCTGTCTGTCTGTCTGTCTGTCTGTCTGTCTGTCTGTCTGTCTGTCTGTCTGTCTGTCTGTCTGTCTGTCTGTCTGTCTGTCTGTCTGTCTGTCTGTCTGTCTGTCTGTCTGTCTGTCTGTCTGTCTGTCTGTCTGTCTGTCTGTCTGTCTGTCTGTCTGTCTGTCTGTCTGTCTGTCTGTCTGTCTGTCTGTCTGTCTGTCTGTCTGTCTGTCTGTCTGTCTGTCTGTCTGTCTGTCTGTCTGTCTGTCTGTCTGTCTGTCTGTCTGTCTGTCTGTCTGTCTGTCTGTCTGTCTGTCTGTCTGTCTGTCTGTCTGTCTGTCTGTCTGTCTGTCTGTCTGTCTGTCTGTCTGTCTGTCTGTCTGTCTGTCTGTCTGTCTGTCTGTCTGTCTGTCTGTCTGTCTGTCTGTCTGTCTGTCTGTCTGTCTGTCTGTCTGTCTGTCTGTCTGTCTGTCTGTCTGTCTGTCTGTCTGTCTGTCTGTCTGTCTGTCTGTCTGTCTGTCTGTCTGTCTGTCTGTCTGTCTGTCTGTCTGTCTGTCTGTCTGTCTGTCTGTCTGTCTGTCTGTCTGTCTGTCTGTCTGTCTGTCTGTCTGTCTGTCTGTCTGTCTGTCTGTCTGTCTGTCTGTCTGTCTGTCTGTCTGTCTGTCTGTCTGTCTGTCTGTCTGTCTGTCTGTCTGTCTGTCTGTCTGTCTGTCTGTCTGTCTGTCTGTCTGTCTGTCTGTCTGTCTGTCTGTCTGTCTGTCTGTCTGTCTGTCTGTCTGTCTGTCTGTCTGTCTGTCTGTCTGTCTGTCTGTCTGTCTGTCTGTCTGTCTGTCTGTCTGTCTGTCTGTCTGTCTGTCTGTCTGTCTGTCTGTCTGTCTGTCTGTCTGTCTGTCTGTCTGTCTGTCTGTCTGTCTGTCTGTCTGTCTGTCTGTCTGTCTGTCTGTCTGTCTGTCTGTCTGTCTGTCTGTCTGTCTGTCTGTCTGTCTGTCTGTCTGTCTGTCTGTCTGTCTGTCTGTCTGTCTGTCTGTCTGTCTGTCTGTCTGTCTGTCTGTCTGTCTGTCTGTCTGTCTGTCTGTCTGTCTGTCTGTCTGTCTGTCTGTCTGTCTGTCTGTCTGTCTGTCTGTCTGTCTGTCTGTCTGTCTGTCTGTCTGTCTGTCTGTCTGTCTGTCTGTCTGTCTGTCTGTCTGTCTGTCTGTCTGTCTGTCTGTCTGTCTGTCTGTCTGTCTGTCTGTCTGTCTGTCTGTCTGTCTGTCTGTCTGTCTGTCTGTCTGTCTGTCTGTCTGTCTGTCTGTCTGTCTGTCTGTCTGTCTGTCTGTCTGTCTGTCTGTCTGTCTGTCTGTCTGTCTGTCTGTCTGTCTGTCTGTCTGTCTGTCTGTCTGTCTGTCTGTCTGTCTGTCTGTCTGTCTGTCTGTCTGTCTGTCTGTCTGTCTGTCTGTCTGTCTGTCTGTCTGTCTGTCTGTCTGTCTGTCTGTCTGTCTGTCTGTCTGTCTGTCTGTCTGTCTGTCTGTCTGTCTGTCTGTCTGTCTGTCTGTCTGTCTGTCTGTCTGTCTGTCTGTCTGTCTGTCTGTCTGTCTGTCTGTCTGTCTGTCTGTCTGTCTGTCTGTCTGTCTGTCTGTCTGTCTGTCTGTCTGTCTGTCTGTCTGTCTGTCTGTCTGTCTGTCTGTCTGTCTGTCTGTCTGTCTGTCTGTCTGTCTGTCTGTCTGTCTGTCTGTCTGTCTGTCTGTCTGTCTGTCTGTCTGTCTGTCTGTCTGTCTGTCTGTCTGTCTGTCTGTCTGTCTGTCTGTCTGTCTGTCTGTCTGTCTGTCTGTCTGTCTGTCTGTCTGTCTGTCTGTCTGTCTGTCTGTCTGTCTGTCTGTCTGTCTGTCTGTCTGTCTGTCTGTCTGTCTGTCTGTCTGTCTGTCTGTCTGTCTGTCTGTCTGTCTGTCTGTCTGTCTGTCTGTCTGTCTGTCTGTCTGTCTGTCTGTCTGTCTGTCTGTCTGTCTGTCTGTCTGTCTGTCTGTCTGTCTGTCTGTCTGTCTGTCTGTCTGTCTGTCTGTCTGTCTGTCTGTCTGTCTGTCTGTCTGTCTGTCTGTCTGTCTGTCTGTCTGTCTGTCTGTCTGTCTGTCTGTCTGTCTGTCTGTCTGTCTGTCTGTCTGTCTGTCTGTCTGTCTGTCTGTCTGTCTGTCTGTCTGTCTGTCTGTCTGTCTGTCTGTCTGTCTGTCTGTCTGTCTGTCTGTCTGTCTGTCTGTCTGTCTGTCTGTCTGTCTGTCTGTCTGTCTGTCTGTCTGTCTGTCTGTCTGTCTGTCTGTCTGTCTGTCTGTCTGTCTGTCTGTCTGTCTGTCTGTCTGTCTGTCTGTCTGTCTGTCTGTCTGTCTGTCTGTCTGTCTGTCTGTCTGTCTGTCTGTCTGTCTGTCTGTCTGTCTGTCTGTCTGTCTGTCTGTCTGTCTGTCTGTCTGTCTGTCTGTCTGTCTGTCTGTCTGTCTGTCTGTCTGTCTGTCTGTCTGTCTGTCTGTCTGTCTGTCTGTCTGTCTGTCTGTCTGTCTGTCTGTCTGTCTGTCTGTCTGTCTGTCTGTCTGTCTGTCTGTCTGTCTGTCTGTCTGTCTGTCTGTCTGTCTGTCTGTCTGTCTGTCTGTCTGTCTGTCTGTCTGTCTGTCTGTCTGTCTGTCTGTCTGTCTGTCTGTCTGTCTGTCTGTCTGTCTGTCTGTCTGTCTGTCTGTCTGTCTGTCTGTCTGTCTGTCTGTCTGTCTGTCTGTCTGTCTGTCTGTCTGTCTGTCTGTCTGTCTGTCTGTCTGTCTGTCTGTCTGTCTGTCTGTCTGTCTGTCTGTCTGTCTGTCTGTCTGTCTGTCTGTCTGTCTGTCTGTCTGTCTGTCTGTCTGTCTGTCTGTCTGTCTGTCTGTCTGTCTGTCTGTCTGTCTGTCTGTCTGTCTGTCTGTCTGTCTGTCTGTCTGTCTGTCTGTCTGTCTGTCTGTCTGTCTGTCTGTCTGTCTGTCTGTCTGTCTGTCTGTCTGTCTGTCTGTCTGTCTGTCTGTCTGTCTGTCTGTCTGTCTGTCTGTCTGTCTGTCTGTCTGTCTGTCTGTCTGTCTGTCTGTCTGTCTGTCTGTCTGTCTGTCTGTCTGTCTGTCTGTCTGTCTGTCTGTCTGTCTGTCTGTCTGTCTGTCTGTCTGTCTGTCTGTCTGTCTGTCTGTCTGTCTGTCTGTCTGTCTGTCTGTCTGTCTGTCTGTCTGTCTGTCTGTCTGTCTGTCTGTCTGTCTGTCTGTCTGTCTGTCTGTCTGTCTGTCTGTCTGTCTGTCTGTCTGTCTGTCTGTCTGTCTGTCTGTCTGTCTGTCTGTCTGTCTGTCTGTCTGTCTGTCTGTCTGTCTGTCTGTCTGTCTGTCTGTCTGTCTGTCTGTCTGTCTGTCTGTCTGTCTGTCTGTCTGTCTGTCTGTCTGTCTGTCTGTCTGTCTGTCTGTCTGTCTGTCTGTCTGTCTGTCTGTCTGTCTGTCTGTCTGTCTGTCTGTCTGTCTGTCTGTCTGTCTGTCTGTCTGTCTGTCTGTCTGTCTGTCTGTCTGTCTGTCTGTCTGTCTGTCTGTCTGTCTGTCTGTCTGTCTGTCTGTCTGTCTGTCTGTCTGTCTGTCTGTCTGTCTGTCTGTCTGTCTGTCTGTCTGTCTGTCTGTCTGTCTGTCTGTCTGTCTGTCTGTCTGTCTGTCTGTCTGTCTGTCTGTCTGTCTGTCTGTCTGTCTGTCTGTCTGTCTGTCTGTCTGTCTGTCTGTCTGTCTGTCTGTCTGTCTGTCTGTCTGTCTGTCTGTCTGTCTGTCTGTCTGTCTGTCTGTCTGTCTGTCTGTCTGTCTGTCTGTCTGTCTGTCTGTCTGTCTGTCTGTCTGTCTGTCTGTCTGTCTGTCTGTCTGTCTGTCTGTCTGTCTGTCTGTCTGTCTGTCTGTCTGTCTGTCTGTCTGTCTGTCTGTCTGTCTGTCTGTCTGTCTGTCTGTCTGTCTGTCTGTCTGTCTGTCTGTCTGTCTGTCTGTCTGTCTGTCTGTCTGTCTGTCTGTCTGTCTGTCTGTCTGTCTGTCTGTCTGTCTGTCTGTCTGTCTGTCTGTCTGTCTGTCTGTCTGTCTGTCTGTCTGTCTGTCTGTCTGTCTGTCTGTCTGTCTGTCTGTCTGTCTGTCTGTCTGTCTGTCTGTCTGTCTGTCTGTCTGTCTGTCTGTCTGTCTGTCTGTCTGTCTGTCTGTCTGTCTGTCTGTCTGTCTGTCTGTCTGTCTGTCTGTCTGTCTGTCTGTCTGTCTGTCTGTCTGTCTGTCTGTCTGTCTGTCTGTCTGTCTGTCTGTCTGTCTGTCTGTCTGTCTGTCTGTCTGTCTGTCTGTCTGTCTGTCTGTCTGTCTGTCTGTCTGTCTGTCTGTCTGTCTGTCTGTCTGTCTGTCTGTCTGTCTGTCTGTCTGTCTGTCTGTCTGTCTGTCTGTCTGTCTGTCTGTCTGTCTGTCTGTCTGTCTGTCTGTCTGTCTGTCTGTCTGTCTGTCTGTCTGTCTGTCTGTCTGTCTGTCTGTCTGTCTGTCTGTCTGTCTGTCTGTCTGTCTGTCTGTCTGTCTGTCTGTCTGTCTGTCTGTCTGTCTGTCTGTCTGTCTGTCTGTCTGTCTGTCTGTCTGTCTGTCTGTCTGTCTGTCTGTCT
Organism: Anania fuscalis; assembly: GCA_950371115.1. Classification (NCBI taxonomy): domain Eukaryota; kingdom Metazoa; phylum Arthropoda; class Insecta; order Lepidoptera; family Crambidae; genus Anania; species Anania fuscalis. Next base: position 5,872,743 of record OX493337.1, read on the forward strand.
GTCTGTCTGTCTGTCTGTCTGTCTGTCTGTCTGTCTGTCTGTCTGTCTGTCTGTCTGTCTGTCTGTCTGTCTGTCTGTCTGTCTGTCTGTCTGTCTGTCTGTCTGTCTGTCTGTCTGTCTGTCTGTCTGTCTGTCTGTCTGTCTGTCTGTCTGTCTGTCTGTCTGTCTGTCTGTCTGTCTGTCTGTCTGTCTGTCTGTCTGTCTGTCTGTCTGTCTGTCTGTCTGTCTGTCTGTCTGTCTGTCTGTCTGTCTGTCTGTCTGTCTGTCTGTCTGTCTGTCTGTCTGTCTGTCTGTCTGTCTGTCTGTCTGTCTGTCTGTCTGTCACAGATGATGTATTTCTGTTGCCGCTATAACAACAAATACTAAAAAACATAATAAAATAAATATTTAAGAGGGCTACAATAAACGTGAGTTTTTTTTTTTGCTCGTTTTTATAGATAACGCGATAAGCGGTACCCTTCGTGCGCGAGTCCGACTCACACTTGGCCGGTTTTTTATATGTACGCAGAGGTAATTCTTTCAAAATTATTTAACAGCATACCTATTTCTATTATTAAATTTTATGAAAGTAATAGTGTTGAGTCAGCCGAACACATGTGAAATTCAATAAATTGTGTAGTCTAATCATAACGGTAAAATTCCACAGTTCATTAGCTACCTATTTACGGATACCTAATTTATAAATTTACAGATACAGAAACCAGCTCCTCCGTCTTGGGGCATAACACGCACTCGCTTGAGGACTGGATGTCACAATCCACATGGCAGCTTATAGCCGACCGAAGATCGCTACACCTACATCTGCTTCAGACCACCGACGAACAACTTCAAGCCACTCTCAGACAGCAACCCCGTCAGATCCGTAAGAAAATCTACCGCAGCACGCGAAAGGACAAGCGAATTTGGGCTGACGGGATAGCTGATAATGCCCAACTCGCTGCTAATTCTGGCAATCTGAGAGAGCTCTATAAAGCAACGAAAACCCTGGCAGGAAACAGCAGACCTAAGAAAAAGCCTCTAAAGTCTAGTGGCGGACAGCTTATTGTGACATCTGAGGGGCAACTGCTACGCTGGCGTGAACACTTTGAGGAAGTCTGCCGCTCCACAACAACGACCGCGCCGGATGTACCGCAGCACCCCCCCGCTCCACCTAGGCATCTCGACATCAATATAGATCCACCTACTCACGACGAAGTGGCTAAGGCTATCCTGTCCTTTAAATCTGGTAAGGCACCAGGGCTCGATCTTATTACTTCGGAAATGCTTCAAGCTGACCTTCGCTCCGCCGTCGAAGTCCTGACACCCCTTATTACGAAGATCTGGACGGAAGAAGTACTCCCAGATGACTGGAACAAAGGGCTCTTAATAACCGTACCCAAAAAGGGGGACCTTAGCCAGTGCAGCAACTGGAGAGGTATAACTTTGCTCTCGATGCCGTCGAAGGTTTTCAGCAAGATTATCTTAGACAGGCTATCGGGGGCCGTTGAACCCCTCCTTCGCAGAGAACAGGCTGGCTTTTGCCCAAACCGCTCGTGCACCGATCAAATTAACACTCTGCGCATCATACTAGAGCAGGCATCAGAATGGCAAAGGGAGGTTTATCTAACCTTTGTCGATTTCGAAAAAGCCTTCGATACGTTGAAGTAGACAAGCATATGGTCCCGTCTAACTAATGTTGGTGTCCCGCCAAAGATCATCGACCTACTGAAGGCCATCTACAAGAAATATTCTTGTAGAGTCACTCACGACGGCCCCATCTCCGAAGACATCGAGGTGCATGCGGGTGTCCGTCAAGGCTGCTTGCTCTCGCCTCTCCTCTTTTTGGTTGTCCTCGACGGAATTATGCATCGCTCATACGAAACCAAGCGAATTGGAATAGAGTGGGGCATAACCGATGTCTTAGAGGACTTAGATTATGCCGATGATATCTGCCTGCTGAGCCACATGCACCGCGACATGCAGTCCAAGATCGACGACTTACATCGAGAGAAGGGCGTTACAGGGCTCAAAATCAACTGCCGGAAGACCCAAGAGATGCGATCTGGAGTGGAGAAGCGCACACCGTTACGGATTGGTGCAGATGATGTGGTACAAGTCCGAAATTTCACTTACCTCGGGAGCGTCGTGTCAGAAACTGGTGGCACAGAAGAGGACATCACTGCTGGAGCTGCCTTCGCGCAACTTCGGCCCGTATGGCGGTCACGGAAACTGACACGAAGGATTAAGATCAAGATTTTCGGGTCCAACGTCAAATCCGTATTGTTATACGGGTGCGAAACATGGAAGGTCACCAAGTCCATCTCCCACAAACTCCAGGTCTTCATCAACCGCTGTTTTCGCCAAATCCTCGGTGTGTACTGGCCCGAGAAAATTTCCAACGAACACCTGTTGGAACGCTGCCACGAAACCCCGATCGACCAGCAGATCAAGCGCCGCAAGTGGAATTGGATTGGCCACACTCTCCGGAGGGATCCCGATCATATTCCCAAACAGGCTCTGGATTGGAATCCCCAAGGAAAACGCAAACGTGGTCGCCCCAAGCAGACTTGGCGTCGCACTGTAGCAGATGAGGCGAAAAAGATCGGCAAGACTTGGAGTGAAATCAAACGCGAAGCTCAAGACCGAACGCGATGGAGGACTACTGTGGACGCCCTCTGCCCCATCTAGGGGACCTAGTACATTAAGTCAAGTAAGTCAATTTATAAATTTAATTATTTTAACAACTAAAATGTTCAGATTGTGCAAAGCTATTCAATTACTGATGCTATTTCCCCAATATAGGTAATTAGCACCTTTTTGTATTTATTCTTCAAGGATTTTATTCTATTTTTCTCCTGAAATTTTAAATGATTGGGAAATTGTAAGCATATTTTGTAAATAACTTTCTGACAATTTGGGCTTAAGTTGTAATCTTTAAAACAACATGCTAGTAACATTTGGCTGACTCCCCTTTAAAAAGCAAAAACGGCTAGTTGAATACCATCATAAAATCCGGGCATGTTTTATTAAAAATGCTCAGATTGGATTTTGCTCCGCGCAGGCCTCTTCACTGGATGCATTGCATATGCATTGGCATATACTTAGAATTCGATCGATACTATATCTATGGGACAGAGACTATATAATGTGACATCAGAACTCGGCAAAGTGCGAGTCGGACTCGCGCACGAAGGGTTCCGTACCATTATCTATCAAAATGGCAAAAAAAACACTTTTGTTGTATGGGAGCCCCCTTAAATGTTTATTGTATTCTGATTTTTAAATACATAATCTGTGAAAATTTCAACTCTCTAACTATCACAGTTCATGAGATACAGTCTGGTGACAGACGGACAGACAGAAAGACAAACAGACAGACAGACAGACGGACAGCGGAGCCTTAGTAATAGGGTCCCGTTTTACCCTTTGGGTATGGATTACGGAACCCTAAAAAGGGATACCTACTTGAAAATAAATCAATGTAAGTAACAATCATTGCACATCTGTTAAAAACGATGCATCTGTGTGTAGATGTACCTAAGTACGTAGTATTATTAATTATTTTCAGCTTTAGTAATTAGCATGGTAATTAGTAAATCCCTATAACGAGCACCGAAAAATTTTTGACATTGGTATTTGGTTGACAATATGTTGACAAGACCAAATTATACGCTGGGATGTCAACATGCACCGACTGCTTTACCTGTGCTTTGTTATAGATTTTGTACAAGGATACATTTGTATCGTCATTTTTATGTGGCCTGAACTAATACAAATAATGAATAAACGTTTATTTTTCAATGCATTTTAAACTGACATGATACAATATAATTACAAATCACTACTTACAAAAAACAAATATTGAAAATGGACAATGATGTGTAGGTTATAAATATTTTATTTTATTTTAAAATTTCGATGGTTGTTAAATTATTAAATGAAATTACTTATAATATTCGAAAACCAAAATCATGATTTATCCTCAAAAGAGGTAAACCTTCTCGGACCATAGTACGAGAGCGTTTCGCTACTTCCGTGCACCCGTCCAGCTATAGTGCGGGACTCAGGACGGGACTAAGTCCCGCACTCAAGCGGCAGTTAGACAGGTGTAGATGGTGCTATTTATTTTTTAAATAAAAAAAATTGTTGATGTCCGTGGCACAAAATAGAAAAAATACAGAAGGTCCACTCCCGCCTTTCTCGAAAACAACTGCCCAAATTGGGCTGACTGCCTAGGGTTGCTATACTGATTTTTGAAATAAATAAGTGTGCCTTATTACACCGATACAACGGTTAGTTTATTCATTCATCTTATCATACGTCCAGGCCTAAATGGGAAGACAGACCAATAATTACTCTCCCCAACTTGGCTTCTTCAATTACTGTCGTTTTTAACAGCGGCGGCAGCTGCGCGTTGTTAGAAATTATATGTACTAACTACATTACTTAGGTACTGTTGACATATACTGACATTTCTAGGTGGCGTATTTATCCTAGCAACGACAATGTAAAAAAAATCAATGAATAATTTACTATGCTTATAATCTTTTATTCAACGCTTACCTTAAACACTGGTGTTAAACCAATGACGATTTAAGTAAAATTTAAAAGCTCATGCCTGCCGAATGTGTTATGTAATGAAATGAATGATTGATCGCTATAAAAACTTATCTTTACCTTTACTACTTACTTACTTTACTTTACTTACAAGAGAAAACCTAGACCTAGTTTTATATACCTTTTAATATTATTTTGGAAATTTAAAGAACGTGTAATCACAATTTTGTGTTGTATTCAAACATCCAAACACACTGCAGCAGTACCTAATAAAAACGCTTATATCCATTTTTCGCACGTAACAATGATCAATGCGTAGTAAACTGTCGTGAGTGACAGTCCGCTGTAGTACTGCCCCGGATCGTCCGAGATTGCATATAAACGCAATTGTCAATTTGTGAGTAACGATTTTGACGCTTAGTTCCGAGTGGCCTATCTGTCTAGCGCGCCGTCGCTATACGTAATTTGTGGTAGTAGTATATTTTTAAATCTGTGCAATAATGATTAATAAATAATTCGTAAACAAAAATAGCGTATAACAACTTAGTAAGAAACTATCACGGCAATTAACCATTCGTGCGGACTGGCCACAATAATTTCACATGAGATTACCATCAGGTGTAAATGACTGGGCGGCCAATAGATCCCTCGGAGGAACCGTAGGGCCCCAATTAAAGGTTTCGATAGACATTACGAGTGATTAACTGACTGCACATGCTCAGTTTCACAAGAAAAAGGTGTAGGCGATTTTTATGTTTCGTAGTAGGTATCTATGGTAAATTATTGCTGCATCGCCTATATTTTTCTGTTAGGCATCTGTTTTACTGTTAACTAATAATATATATATTTTTTAAACTAATGCTTCTTGGCATCAAATCCGCTATTTGTGTCATAATTTTTATCTCACAGAGTCAGAAAGCCAAAGCTTCCGGTCTAACCTTGACTAGATCGTCACTCCACCGAATATTTTTGAATAAGCGATAAAGTATTATTAAATGAATAAACCCTATAGCTTGACCCTTAAGTACCTTGAGCAAGTTATGAATTTATGTGAATTATTGTTATCAATGTGTAACTAGAATCGGGAAAAAGGATCATCATCATCATCATCATCATCACCTATATCAGTCCACTGCTGGACACAGGCCTCTCCAAAAGGAGGATTTTGCCATAATCGCCACGCTTGGCAGGCGGGTTGGCGATCGCAGTTTGGCCAATGGTAGAGAGGAGACGCTGCTGCCCGTCTTCTTGTGGCGGTTCTCCTGTAGTCGCCTCTTACGACACCCTTAGGAAGAGAAGGAGTGGTGCTATTCTTTTAACGTGCCGGCACCACACAACACGGGAAAAAGGATGCCTTTGCCTAAATTTCAAGAAAAAGTCCAAACGATGGTTATATATTTTACAGATCTCACTCAATCTAGCTGTAACCATAAAAAACAATGGGGCAAAGATATCCTAAAGTTTAATATTGAGGTGTGTACATATGTACAATTAAACAAAATTAAAAAAAATATACTACCTATGCAAATATTGTTTTTGGCATATAATAGATAAATATAGTCTATAACTAAAAAAAAAGAATCAAGTGTCAACTATACGGAAAATTGAGATTATTATTGTAGGTATTTAAGCAAATTAACCTCCATGACTAGCATGGACCCTCTTCAAAATATAAAAGAGCCTAAGAACCTTTTCACGCCATGATTATGAATAAATAACGTGACTGTTAATTAGACTCGGCATGTTAATATACCCAAGCGTCCGCTACATGGGTAAAGAAATCCTGTTCTACGGTCCAGGGTTCCGTTTACACGATGTGTGATTTATCATGTAGTGTCCTCTTTCAGAAAATGCTACAAACGACATCCATGTAAGGCTGCTTGCTTTACGCGGTTTACTACGTTTCAGTTCTGATAACGCAATCAAAGTTCTGGAAAATGCACAGAGGTGGCGCTAAATTAAACTTTGTCTTCTTGTGAGCTATTTCTAGCTGTACAAGACAGATGGCGCTAGTACCGATTAAGTTAAGGCTTTCATACCATGGGTGTCCTTCGCGCCTTGCTCACAGCTTTCATAGAAAATGTGAAATCGGGAAAAGCCTTCCCGGATATGCTTCAGTCGGTTCGGGACACTCAGTGCGCGAACTTCAGTTTTTCGCCTAAATTTCCGCCTTGCGATTACCTTGCAAGGGGTTTATTTTTTAATTTAATCTACACCGCCTTAATTAATGTTTTTGTGGACTATGTTATTTTAAATTTGATTAACGTGTTGCTTTAATAGTTTTTATTTTTAAATTAGTGAAAGTAACTTTTTAAACTATTATATAAGGGGTGAGGATTTCCAAAGTCCGTCGAGGGATAGAATGATCGGTAAGTGCGAGTAAAAGTGAGTTTTACTTTCTTTAAAAGAATGGAAAGGTTCAGTTGAGAGGTTAATTCAAAATGATTTGTTTCTTATTTCACTTTATATCAGTTTTAATGATGTGACTTAACTTATTACTATTAAAAATATAATTAACTACTATGAAGAATTAATGTAAGTTTCGAGGAACTGAAATCGTTCCACTTTTGCGTATACTTTGAAAATCGTTTCATAAATGTGTAAAATAAATTATTCTCATATTTGAGGTAGGTAGGTATGTGGCAAAAAGGGAATATGAAATTTTGTCCCTTGATATTTTATCCTTAGCATTTATAAAATATTTACCCTTGAGATAGCTACTTATTCCAGACGTTTCGGGTTGAGTAGGGTAGATAAGAAATTTTCAGTGCGTAGGTCCGGCCTGATTAAAGTTTATGTTTTAGAACCATATTTATTTACTGGATTATTTGTAGAACACTAGTTGCTGCCCGCGACTTTGTTCGCGTGACTAAATTCAGAAAATCTCTCGGGCATACTTAAACGCCCAACACAAACTGATCAATGGTTAAGAGATGCATAGAGGAAAAACATAGTTACATTGATTTTTAATTAAAACTATAGTAATGTTTTTCATCCTACTGCTTTGTCCCCATTTCTAGACGGGGTACGAATGTACGATAACTATGATCCTAGATGCGGCAAGTTGGGAGCGATTGCTATCAGATAAGCAGAGCTCAGACCTCCCTTACCCTTTTCTAGGTAATTCAGATTAAAATGGATCATAGTTACCAATATTGTGTTATCTTAATGACGGATCAACCAAATGATGGCTCATTTATGATAAAAATTTGCGAGTTCGAATTATTTATATGCTGATTTTAAATTGTTTTTAAAGTTCTGTTATGGTTAAACATCGCTTGAAATATTTTCATAAGATTAATGATTACCGTTGAACGAATTGCATTCCTTATTTAGAAATCACGAATATAGGTAATCTGTAAATGTCGTGAGTAATACAATATTCCACTTTAATGTAGTTTTTCCGTTACATAAAAATGATTTTTCGCTAACCGGGCGACTACTCTTTTTTTTCGAGTAATGGGTTTTGTAATAACTATCGTGCAATTTAATAGCCTAGATTGGTAAATATGTTTATTTTCGTAAATAAACAACATTTTCTAGTCATTCCGTGGCTTCATTTAACATTTTGCATTTTAAAAACAATAAAGAAAAATCATTAGCACACAGTCTGCTGGGAGCGGTCCCGACTCAACGACAATAATATTATAACTGAAGAACGGAACAAAAATATCCAACGAGAAAGAACTTCCCGGCACCGTCACGTACAAATATTCATTTTTGACTCGTTTTTATAGAGCAATAAAACGTGCTTTTATGAAATTTTGTAAAAGATTAGAATTGCGGAAAGAAGTAGAGTTTTCTAAACGCCATTATACTACCTAAAAGGACTATAGAACGTGAAGCCTTTGTTATTTAACCTGTCATCAAGTCTTAATTAAAATATGACCATAAATATTTTGGTTTAAATTTAAAATATTCTAGTACCTATATCCCATTATCGGTATGTCTCGATGAAACGCAGAGTAACAGACTCTTAAAAGTTTGGGTAACTAAGTATACGTTTCAGTGATCAATCAATCGGACCCGAAACCTCAGAGATGATGACGTCCAGCGTGCTGGACTCTCGGCCCCGGGGGTCTTTAACAATTGGCGAAGATATCGGTTAACATACAAAAAAATACCGTCGAACATAGAAGCTTCTCCATTTTGGAATCGGTTAAAAAAGGAAAGAAGGACCTTTGAATTTGAATAGGGATGTTGACCCCGTTCATAAATAATTTTAAGGCATCATTTATTAAATCAGACACTTTATTTTAGGCTTAATAACTCAGTACAATTTCATTTAAGAGACTAACTGATTTTTGATTACTTTAAAATCGTAAAAAAGTAAGGCAGTTGAGTTTATCGGATAGTGACGTCATAATCCGATATCGCCATACAAATTATAAGGAAGATATCCGTTTTGACAGCACATAAAAAGTATGTCAGTTGATTGATGGTGTCAACTAGCCTATTGTGAAGATTTAATTATTACTTACTACATCTTTACATAAGTTCCAAATATGTTTTCACTAGTTTTCCCATTGCCGGTCGAAACACTTGATATCTAAGACAACAGGTGGTGAAGAAATATCCCGACAGCATATGGCCTTTGTCCTGCCGGCCGAGACAGCTCCGGAATTTTCGCAGAAACCCGGAATTTGAGAGAATAACTCCGGATGGGGAATAAGCGTCGCGGAATAAGATCAATAGGGCGGGAGATTAAGGGAATCGTTCACTTTCTTTCTATCAAAGTAGAAACATGTGTAGATCTTGATGTTGGTAATCTGAAACGCAGAGGAGCGTGGTGTTGCCAACTTTTTGTTAGTGATAAGATTCTAACCTTCAAAATTTTTAAAAATTGACTCAAAAAAGGAAAAAATTACATGCAAGGTATATTCAAGATAAATAAAATCAGGTAAAACCATGCAATGCAATAGTAATAAACAATACTCGTGTTTGTGTTTTTTCTTTTTTTCTAGTGCTTTATCCCGTTCGATTTTTTTATCGTTTTTTTAATTGTTTTTCTTTTTAAATATTAATTTGTGACTGTAAATAAAAGTATTTGGTGGGGTTCCGTACCCAAAGGGTAAAACGGGACCCGCTATGCACCTGTTCCATTTGATCCATACTGCCAGGGACACCCTGCAATTATCCATTTTAAACCTACTATTAAACCTCTCCTTGGATATTCAGTACCTACTTTGCAAACAGCACAAGGAGTCACCCCTTGTCGGCATACTCTGCTAATAATTATAATTGATTTATTAGAAGGCCGAAATTGATGGCCTGAATGAATTAAACCGGCTTCGTTGTTTCTTGTTAAAGTGTATGAGGTGTATCATTGACGTTTTGGAATACAAGGTCAGTACAGTAGTCTGTAAAGTAACTATTGTTAAGAATATGTAATTTTTATTGTTAGTTGGGTACGATGGGTACGTATTATCTGTATTGTATTTATTTATTTTGCATTTGCTTCGTTGGGAAAGAAAATTATGTTAGGGTACTTATGTAGTGGTTTGTCCAAAAATGTCCTCTTTCTTTTCATCATCAAAATATAAATGGTTACGCGCTAGATCAGAGAATTTTGGTAATAAATACTGGTTAGTCCATTGCTGCGATAAAAGCGTTTCTTTTCACTACTTTAGTAATTAATTATATTACTTTCACACTCCACTAGGCTTGGGACAAATAGCACTAAGTATCTAGGTACGCCTATAAATTATAAACAGAAACCTTTCTCGTGAATCGGATTATAAAATCTTTTAGGTAAGAAAAAAAATCCACATAGATTTACCTACAATTTGTTTTATACGGTTTTCTTATCTGAAGGCCGAGAATAAAAAAAGAAGAAATAGGATTTTCCGAGATTAGCCACAACAGAGTACATGACAGCATCATTTTTCAATTTTTTTAGGGTTTCGTACCTTAAAAGGGGAACCCGTATCGAACTTTTATTTGTCTGTCCGTCCGTCAAGACCCTTTTAATCAGCAACGTGTGGGTATAAAGTTGAAATTAATATCAAATACGAAGGTCTTCAATTCTTTGGAGCTTTGAAAAAATCAAACTTCTAAGTCTACACAATCAAAATATACTTTTACGGCCTGTCATTCCGCATATTTCGACACTCTTACAAGGGTATGAAAATCTGTGGGGTACTTCCCGTTAATATCGACTCATTAAATTTAGTATGTAGTCACAACAAGTAAAGGAAAAATCCTGAAAACTGATACATTTTTATTTACTTACATCATTTACAAAAACACATTTCCAGACAAATCCTGAGTCCGACTCTCACTAGGCCGGTTTTTATCAGTGTCGGTGTTGAATTTACCAAGACCGCTGATTTTGCAAGGAGTCGGATTCAGTAGTTTATTATTATTTTGTTTGGGCTTAAGGTAATTTGATTACTAAATCATACGAGTATTAAGCGAAATACGCAAGTGCCAAGCCCCAAACGCTCCCGAAAGTTTCTGGAATTCTTTCGCAGTACTTGGAATTAATTCCAGACTGCTTTGCATTGATAAGCCGAAGTTTACCGTTATCTACAGGCGGGTGGGACGGGAGTCAGGATATTTACTTCGTATCTTGTATCTTCATGCCGCAGTTACTGATGTATATTTAGATACAACAAATTCAGGTTTCTGTATTTAACATTAATTTTAGCGACGAACAACGGTTTTAGCGATTTGGCCGTCTGAATTGTACATTTTTCTTCCTAATTAATGTATGGGTTGGTGTGCAATCAATATTGCATTTAAGTATTATAAAAAACGATATAATCAAAAAATAAAAACCATCGTGTAATATAAATAAGTAGTAATTAGGTACACCAAGTATTTTAGGTAAGCCGGGCATTGGTGCTTTAGTTTTTAACACATTTTGCATAAGACAAGTCAGGAATGTTACTTACCTATCCTAGATCAGGCCCATTGTATAAATGCAACTCCCTAGAAATAGATGTGTATAGACCGACACTAAGAATTTGTGCAGCCTAGCCGCACGGCTAAAGTTGGATAAGTGAGACTAATATAAAATTGTGCTCTTCATATATGTACCTTATAAATGTTTCTGATTCTGAGTTTTGTAACACCAGTACACCACTAAGAGATCACATTAATTAGCTATTTTGCTCCACATGCCCTGACTTCTGCATGCAGAAGGACTTATAAGTACCACAGACAATTCGCGTTCGCATTCCATTCGCGTGGCAAATCAGCGAGATAACATCAAATTAATAAGTGTTACTTGAAGTGTACGTGGAATATGACAGTAAAGCTGGCCTACCAACTTCACGTCACTCAGCGAGCTATGGAAAGGTCGATGCTTGGGATTTCATTAAGGGATAAAATCCGAAACGAGATCATCAGGCAGAAGACCAAAGTAACGGACATAGTTGAAAAATGGTAGTGGGCTGGCCACATCTGTCGCAGAGCCGAAGTTGAAGTAAACGTGTTCTCGAGTGGAGACCATTCCTTGGCAAATGTAGTGTAGGACGCCACCCAGCCCGATGGACCGTCAACCTTACAACCTTAGGGAGATGGCTGGCAATGGCTGGATCAAAAAGGCGGGAGATGGTGCTCTTTGGTGCTCTTTGGGGGAGTGGACTGCAATAGGCTGAATAAATAGATAGATAGAACAAGTGTTACTGAGATTACACACAAACTTTGACTGGCTTTAGTTTTGATACCACATGGGTGAGTGGGTTGTAACTTGGATTGGGTTATTCCCCTTGAAGTTATTCCTTTCAGTAAGAGGAATCTCTTTCGGTATACATTTTTTTCTTATCAATTTTCTGGGTTTAGTTTTTCTTTGGACATTGTACCTTATCTTTTTATACATTTATATTATCATACCCTATCCCATCTATTTATACCCACTTAACGGAAATAGGTCGAATTACCAGTTACTTTATTGGATATAATTTATTTGTTAGCTATCTTCTGGGGGTGATGATTGAGCAGTCAAATACTATAAAATTACGATGGTTTAGTGTATTAGAGGAAGTGAATTTATTTGCTTTTTTTGTGTTAATCCCATAAAAAATTAAATCTGTATTAGAGCAGATTTAAAACGTGAAATAAGCAATTAAGAACTTAATTTACCAGTTCACGTCTGTCTAAAGTTAAGGAAGCAAAAGTCAACTAAACACGGGTCCTTATCATGACTTCATCAGTAATTTTTACCAAGCATGACCCAATCAACTCGGTTAAGAAAAGTGTCCACGTTTTCAATTCCGACCGGAAATCGATCCCTCGACTTTTCTCGCCCTCAGCAATCCTTTCTTAGTCGTCGCGTCAAATTGTAATTACAGAAAGCTGACAAAACGAGAATCTTATGACTAGATAGGATAAAAGGATGAAGGTTCAGTTCCATGAAGAATTTGCAACAGATCGATCCGATCCGATCCGGGTTCAATCCCCGGTCGGTTTAATGTAGAAAACGAACTTCTTTATACATATTGTCTCGGGTCTGAGTGTTGTGGTACCATCGTTGTTTCTGCTTTCTTTAACTCAAATCTTTTAGCTACTTCGTAGTTTAGTACCATAATATGTGCTGTTATTCGGTTTGAAATCCATAGCGCGCTTACTTACAATCACAATAGATAATGTAATTAGGTACTCATCCTTGTTCAATTTTAACATTTGCACACACATCATGTTTGACGCATGTACTTTTACTATACATAGATGAACAGTAACAATATTCTGAATCTGCCAAGAATGAGTTATGATTAAAAATATGCCATGAAAGTATCATTTTTTGCTGCTTAATTTTTGTAGGTTTATAACTCTTTGTCTTTCGTGTTTATGATAAGTTTACGGACATAAGCTTTTTTGACTTTTTAATAAAGAACCATACAAACATTTTAAACAAATCATTTCATTGTTTATTTATTTTACCTCCAAAATTTAATTTCTGTGACCAAACTAGGACTCGACAAACAAAAACAGCAACTGTAAATGTTTAGGAACAATAATTGTCTAACTAGTTACAACTTTGCCGCAAACCAATTCGTATTTCGTCGTTTCGTTTCACTCGTAACAAGTCAGAACATAGTGGCATTTGAACAAATGAGTTGGACGAGTGACCTCTGGACTAAATATCTCATTATTATATGAAGTACTTATTTATTAGCTAACTTTCTTCTAGGAGGAGATTCTACTGTTCATTTACCTCTACAAACACTTTAAGTATCTGACAAAAATTGAAAATTTGAAATCCTTTAAAAAAATACGAAGCTGACAACGGTTCTCTGACACCGAAAAAAAACAGTTTCCATACAAATGGAAAACTTTTTTTTTGTTCCTAAAAGTTTTAATATTTAATACCCTATACTGTAGTAGGTATATAAGTGTAGACCTTAGATAGTATTTTAACTCAGACTGACTAAAATATAATAATAAACCTAAAAAAACTAATGCAAGTTAAATCAGGTAATAAAATATAGGTATATTGTTTTCTCTTCTCGTCAAAACAAATATATGAGCTCAAACTAGAAGGTTCTATAAGCCATTGAAGATTTCTAATAAGAAATCATCCTGGCTTCGCCTAGTATCCATTTATTGTACTCGTATTATTATTCGAATGACATGATTTTATTATTTTTATGAGGACTACAAGCTTCTTAGAATTAGCTTGGAGTAAATTTCGTGCCTACTGCCTCGCACAGGTCGCAATTTCAATTCACTCCAAGCGAAATTTTAGTTCAGTGGCGTGAAATACCACATCCTAACATCCTACGTGTTCCTGTCTTGATTAAATTCGAACAAAGTGAACCTGTATTTCCCACGGGAGCGAACTGTGTTGCACCAGGACCAGAGTCTTGGTTGCGGCGTAATTTCAGACTATACGAGCTAAGGAAGTCTTGATCTGGGCCTGTAATGATAATAAAGAGATTCGCGAATTGACCATGATTCGATCGATGTAAATGAACTAAAATTTTGATATTTTTCGTTTTTATCTATTTTACTAATATTATGTTCCCAAAATTTTTGTGATTCACGTAACGCGAAATAAATTGTACCCACTTCTTTAAAAACGGGGTGGACAAGCCGCTGTAAAAGAGCTTTGTCTGTAAACATCCTAGAACTTATATTATATTATATTAGTATTTGATATTTACAGAAAGATATACAATTTAGGCGGTCTTATCGCTAAAAGCGATCTCTTTCAGACAACCTTCAGGCAGAAGACAACTATAACTATAAAGAAAGTGTATTGTAAAATAGATAACAATTGAATAAAAATGGACGTGCGGTAACCGCTTGGGAGTTGTATGGTTAAAGGTAAGTTATAAGATAAGATTTTTTTTCTGCATAAAATAATTAGCTAGGTACATAAAACATAAGTTATTATTGTTCATAAGCTTCTTATTTATTAGTTTTTCCTTTTCTTTTGCTCCTATGCCACCACTTTGAGTATGGCATTAACACTGAAATTTAAAAAACAGGTTCATTGTTTGTAATTTTTTTTAAATTTGTGCAATAAAGTTTAAAAAAAATGTTTACTTTATAAACATACAACAGATGATCGGTAGTAAGGAGATGTAATTACTTTTTGCGATTTTAGTACAGGCCGATTGTATACGTTGATGTCCACCGGGCTATGTAAATCAACGTATACAATCATCCTCTAAAAGAAAGAAAACTACAATAGATTTAGGCAATGAAGATTTGTATTTATTTATGAATATCGTTGTTTGAGGTTTTATTATTATAGTTAAAACAAGAATAATTTATTAGAATCCTTGAAGCACTGTCTTCAATTTCCTTTTTTATCGATAGCTAAAAACGCCCTTCTCAAACTACTTCGTCATGTCGCAAATTAAAGGCTTTATGAAACTCGCACGTCATGAACGATGAATTAAGTTGCCAGTGTTTCAGAATATTACATTTTGGTGGCTTGCAAAAGTGCGATGATCTACGATAAACAACAATGAGTCAGGTAACACACCGATAGTGAACTGCTACCATTAACATCCTAGTGTTAAGAGGTATTAAGCAATTACATCAAAACTCTTAAAGATTCGATAACATAAACTAGTTCTGATCCTTAGGTAATTAAATTAGCTAATAAAGCACTTTAGGCAATTAGACAGTGCCTATACCTTGTAAATGAAATGAGGTAGGCCGTAGGTACTTACAAATGTGTGTTATTGATGAAAATCGATGGTTTTTAACATTGTAAGTATCTATTGCCTACCTCGAAATAAAACCAATGCGCCCATCACTGGTTCTTTGGTTCAATTTAATTGGGTTTTACTAAGAGCCACTCTTTAATTCCTCTATAAGTTTCTTTTGAATTCTAGAGGTTAAAAACATAATATTGCATAAAATTAACATCGACTCAGTTTGGGAAGAATTTATGAATTTCAACCCTACATACAAACTATGCACGGTTCGCGATATTAAATGCCCTCCTCAGACGTCACTCCGCTCCGCTTGACGGTTGCGAAATATATTAAAAGTTTTCGAACCGTCAATCCGTAGCGATGTTTTCACAAAACAAACGAATTTAAATCTAAAAACTTTCTATAAATTACTGAAAGACTCAAAGACAGCTTAAACAAATTTTAGAAACAAGAGTATTATACGTAACGACATCTCTATTTGGTTTGTCGACCAACTTCAAACTTTACCAATCTTTGTTATTCTAATTAAGCATTAAATAATTATTTACAAAGGATTTGTTTACCGTTGTTGTTGGTCGTTACCACACGCTAAATACAAATAAATATATAACGATATTAAACAAATGAACACAATATCCTTTGTTAGTGATTTTACTAGATAAAATCGAGTCTCCGACTAATGTGTTTTATTTATTGACGACTTATAAGTAACGTGCTTACGTGCTAAGTGGCACACGGTGATTTTCAGTTCGGGTCCGTTCAGTTTTATTTTCTTATTTGCTCGGGTCTGGGTGTTCTGGGGGCCAAATTCAATTTAGAAAAAGGCGCTCTATATTATTTGTCTGGTGCCTCCTAACACAAGAATTTCAATTCTTTCAGTTTATTTGTTAACAGAGTATATTAATATATTTAGTTTAATAATTAAAATATACTCAATTATTTAATTTTAGCGCAGATTGTTAAGATTAAAAGTCACCCAAATTGCATTCACTGGAGATTACCGTTAACGGTATTCGTTATCGTTGTTTGCATGTAGCTAATTATGTGGGTAAATTAGCTTGTTACGGCTCGTTCTATCGTGAACGCTGGACACGAGCCAAGTCCCACAATGTCCCGATGCGTTGCAATTTGTTGGTGGTGTTACGCTTAGGACATCAGCAGATCAACAGTAATTAAAGTTTGTGACCGCGTATAGAGCAATAAATACTAGAGAAGCCATGTGAGTGCACATAAGGTGTTAGGTAAATGGTACATCAAGCCAACACTAGCCTATGTTCACATATGCATTAAAATAGTATGATGAAGTCAGAAATTTGACATCAATATTTTTATTTTGAAAATGTTCATACTTAACACAATTTTTTTATTCAGGTTAGTATGTTTTTTTTTTAATTATCTTAGATATTCTATTTCTGATTTCACCATTATTTATATGCAAAAAAAAACCTAACACCCTACAGTTTTGTGGCGTCTTTTGTACATTTGTAGTGTCATTGGTATGTCAGAGAATGCCCAATGAGAAAATCTATGTTTATAAACTAGTGTTTATTATTTAACCTATCAAGCTTCAATTGCCCCACCGGTTGGAGCGCATAATAGATTTTTTATTGTGTCTGTTGACCTTGGCCTGACAGGTTAATGAAGAAACATACTTAGGGGGACCCGTCGTCGTAGTCTTTGAAATTAATCTAAAGAGGAGTAAAATAATCCTCATGTAAAGCTAGACCAATTCTCTATATTCGGCAAAATTTCAGGTAAATCCGTTCAGCTGTTAAGCGTGATTGAACAAACATCTTTAAACTTTCAATTTTACGGCGGTTACTTTACTTCCTACAACAAACCACGGTTTGACGCCATGAGCGTCGGAAAAACCATGATGTATCTTTATTTAGCGGGAACACCAGTTTTTTGTAAAAGGTCTTTCTGTGAAATTCTTCTAATATATTAAAATTCTCGTGTCACAGTGTTTGTAACAAAACTCCGAAACGGCTTGACCGATTCTTATGAAATTTTGTGTTTATATTCAGTAGTATGAGAATAGGTCGAACGAAAACTATATTTCGTACCGCTAGCTAGGGGATTAGGAATTTGGGACCGTTCTCCTACAGTCATTTGTCCGTTGAACTATTAACCAACAACAATATAACAAATTTGCTCCTTTATAAATTCAGAGATCGTTATAAAAACGTTTCATTTAAGCCTGTTCTGTAAGGAGTCAGTTTGAGTATCGTAAACAAATATATCCGGTTAAAGTTCAATTTTAAGAAAACTCTTTGCTTGATGTAAGCTAATCAAGGCCGCAATTACAATTATAATCAGTGAAAATGAGTTTTAACAAAGCCATCGAATTTAAACAAACACTATACACACTACACGACGACCGTCTGGTGTAGTGGTTAGCACTCCGGACAACAATGCCTGGCGGTTGCGGGTTCGAATCCCGCAATGGGCAAATGTTAGTGTGATGAGCACGAGCTTATGAACCTAAGTCATAGATGTTTATAAACGTATTTAAGTATGTTTATCCGTTATCTAGTCGCCATATTACAAGCTTTGCTTAGTTTGGGGCTAGCTAATTGGATTATTATTACTATATCTCACTGCTGAATGTAAGCTATCAACCGACACCAAGTTTAAAAGGTTACAAATTATATATTAAATGTTCATTCCCCTGTGACATATGTTACAAAAAAATTAGGATTTTCCTAAAATCCCTAGGAAAGCGACGAAAGATGTCGAGTTTTTTAATTTGTAACCCCTGCTTATTGAAGAAAATGAAATGACAACATTAAAAATTGTTTTCAGCGATACATTTGGTACCCA
Organism: Anania fuscalis; assembly: GCA_950371115.1. Taxonomy (NCBI): domain Eukaryota; kingdom Metazoa; phylum Arthropoda; class Insecta; order Lepidoptera; family Crambidae; genus Anania; species Anania fuscalis. The sequence goes on from OX493337.1 coordinate 5,891,219, forward strand.
ACAAACTAGATGGTCACTGGACTATCTAGTTTGTTGCTTTTGGATACACTATGATGTAGTTAGTACTGATTTTTTTAGGAACAAATAATTTTAGTAGAAACAATAGGTATAGGTAAAAGTTGAAAATTGAAGATTTCAGTTTAACAACACTTTATTACTAACTTAATGAAGCAGAATATAATTAAATCTGACTTTGAGTTTAGGTCACTAATTTCCGAGGAGTGGTCCCTAAAGTTTCATAGCTTAACGACGTTACATAATTTCTGCCTTTCGCTTTAGGTACTACAAAATAATGCCTGCTCTTTGCTCTTTGGCGCTCTTTGGAGGAGGCCTACATCCAGCAGTGGACTGCAATAGGCTGAGATGATGATGATGATGATGATAACTACAAAATAATAACACCTTAGCAATTTGACATTGACGTTTTTATTAAAGGCATCAACTATTGGCTTGGCTTCACCAAAAAAGCATTCCAAGGAATATTAATTTAGGTATAATTAAAGTTCCTTTTTTAACTGCGATACTTGAGTGTGCTGCGATCTCACTGAAGATGTACAGCATAGAGTAAACCAAAAGAGAAAGACAAAATCTAATGAGACTCATGACGTCACGCACGGTATCACAAAAAATCGATCTAAAACTAGAAGACAATAATAATTATCAAAATCACACGTCACTAAAACGTCAAGCATAGTGATAATAGTGATACATTCATACCTACAAACTTATTAAATCTTAATTTTTAAAGTGGGTTGAAAATCAGCCGTATCAAGACTAAACTTATATAAATCTATAAAACTTAATTAAATCAAACTTTATCTAATACCTGTTTTGTAGCAGACACAGGTACAAGCCGATAAAATCTTACTAAAGTGAACATGCATTAACCCAAGTAGGTACAATCTCTATTACCGAACACGATATCTATTATCCACCCGGAATGGAAGGAACATTACCCAGAAAACACGCCCACATTAAGCTATACAATTCCATTATATGCTGACCTTTGATTGTACTAGCGGTGCCTTAAGTCAAAGTTCAGTTTATGATGGAAAGGCATAGCCTGACTTGGTAGTCGTGCGTATATACGCAGGTCTTATTTGGATTGAAGGCACTCCAAGTTCCTGTTTCTGGCTCTTTCCTAATTGTTGGGGATAGGCTTCCGAAGAGCTTTCGGAAGTGCCAGACACTGTTTGCGAATGCTATTTTCCTTTCATGTTATAGGTAATTAGTTTCGGGTTTCTGGGTCATACTTCTGTATCCATTAAGACATACTCAAGAAAAATATGTACGGTAACGATTACTATGAGAATGTGTCCCTCATTGCAAAATCGAAGAAAATAAGGATCATTTATCAACCAACGAGTTCTTTGTGAATTGAAATAAAAACTTATGTGCGTGAACCGTTTATAACATCATAGTTAATAGCAATAATGATAGATAGATACTTTTTATTGCACACTAAACACAGTAAATTACAGGAAAGGAATTAACATACCGGGAATAAAAGCGAAGCTGGACATTTACTACGAATATAAACATCAAAATGCATGATATCCATACTCACCACGAGCGCAGAGTTAATGTCATTTCCCAGGTAACAACAATAATAGGTACAGTGAACATTAATAGTAGTTCAAAAGAACCACTTTGCAGAACATAATCACAATAGACTGTTAATATCAATACGCTAAAGTGTCATAAAGAAATCAGGATAATAAAATATTTAAAAGAGTCCGTATTTTCAAAAGGTAAGTAATTTTGATCAGTTACTTTTGACGCTGCGCGCTGGTTGTAACCATAAATTTTATGATGATTTTTATTGACATAATATGACGAGTTTATGCGACTTATTTCAAATAATTTTATTCATCGAATGTCGTTATCAGTCCACAAACAGCCGGTCAAATATTTCAACTTGATTTTACTTTTCTAGTAAAATATTTCTCATCAAACAGATTTAAACTGCCAAATTTGGAGTAAGTTGCCTTATATGGAATCGATCATTAAGTTTTCATCCTTAATTAGTGACACTTTTGACAGAGAATTTAAACACGTATCTTATAATATTGGAGTTATGTTATACTTTCTGTAGCTAATAGTAATCTTTTGGACGCCACTAGCTTATTATTAAAATTTGTGTGAATATTTTTAACTACTGTTAAACAGAAGCTCCAATGATCAAAATGGTTTTTGTTAGCACATAATCTTTTTAGTATTAATGCATCTACAAACAATTCCAACTGTCCTTGGAAATAATATGTACCCAATCCAACTTTTAATAAAAATGATTTATTATTCAGATGCAAATTAAAATAAAAATCATCAAATAAATATGGGAAGTCTTATAATATTGGAGGATCTAATCAGCTTACGACTCTACCAAGAGTACTAATAGCTCCACGAAATTAAATTTGCTCACTCTCCCGGCACCTCTTAGGTCGCGTAAAATATTTATTCGCTATTTAGGAGGCGTTGTGTGAAATTAGGTTTGTTATTTTAGCAAATTAGGTTGGAGTTAACATTGAACAATTGTGTAGTATACGCAAAATTCAATGTCAAGCCCAGTTTAAGAATACGAAATACAAATAACAGTCGTACCTATAATAACTTTTTGGAACTTAAGATGTCAAAAATATTTTGGTTTAGTCTCATGTTTGTCTGGCAAAGAATGCCATTTGGCACTACCTCTTTGTGTATCCGCATTCTTTGTCTTTGCCTAAATTAAAGTCTGGTTAATTATTTTCTAATTGAACTACAAATGAGCTCCTCCTAACCATTACCGGTGGATCCATCAGTTTGCCTGATGCCTAAAAAAAAAATACAAGCAAAATTAGTTTATACTTTTAGGCACTTATTAAGAGAATTACCAATTTTTATTATGTGCCAAATAAGTTAAGAACATTAGACATTAATAGTTTAGAACTTTATACATTAATAACCACAGACACAAACATTCACATTCGTTAAATTAAAGGGACAAACGACTAGGTAAGCCAACATCGCACGACCTATCTGGCCATATGGCATGTCCATAAATCCGAGCGTCTGACGGAGCGCCCTGAGGCTCCAATGTGTGACGTGAGAAATTTAGGGACCTACCGTCATTAGTCCCGCAGCCTCGCTTACATAGACGTGACATCAGAGGATGCATCAAGATTGTAATTTTAAGCTCAATTTTGGCACTTATAGCTCATGACATAAGTTAAGAGTTCCGATGTAGATTTTGGCTGAGGTACAATTTTCGTTGTATGTAACAAATTGATTTTGAATTAGACCTTATAGAACCAGACCAAGCTATGCAATATTTTAAGTTCTTCTTAAATTCCTTGCTTCCTTTATAAAATTAGCAATAAGAAGGATAGGTAGGTTTATTTATTAATGAAAATCTAATGCGAGGAAGAAGTGTAAAGAGTGTGATAACTTATAGCGCTTTGTCAAGTACACCTATTGCAAAACAAAAATAATATGAAGCCCGAAATTTTACGAAATAATACAAGAATCATTTTTTTTTTATGATATAGAAGGCCGTGAAGGTCCACGAACGCGAAGTTTGGAGCCGATTCGCATATTCTTCGCGGCTTCGCGCAATGTTCGCGTATTGTTCCCCGATTTTTGTCGGTTTTTTGTCCCGCGTCAAAGGAGCCGCGAAGCCGGCGCGAACGTGTATTGACTTTGTATGTATAGATAGATAAATGGCAAACTGCATTAATTTATTTCCAAACCTTGTAACCTTGTAAGTAAGTAACCTTGTAACCTCGTACTTTGCACGATTTAACACAATATTTTAACAAAGAGACAACTCTAGAAAAAGTTTAGCTTGAAAGTTATCTTGGCCATTGATTCAGATTGAAAAGACTCATCTGCTCCAGATAGATTTATCTCGAATATTTCACAACTGGACGAGTCAATATTGGCTATATTTTCCATTTCTTCTTTATAAAGGCTATACCAAGTTCCCAATATTTTGATTCTCAGACTATTTATCTACACACCACCCTTCCACACACAGTATGATTAGATTATAGACACAAACCTCAAGAGCTGTGTTGTTTAAACATTTTTTTTTATAACTCAGAATCCAAGTATCTGTTGTATTTTAATTTTTCAAGATAATTTATAAGATTTAGGGTTCGATCGCCGTTTGGGTCAATGTAGAAAACGAACTTTTCTATATTGTATCGGGTATAGTGGTACCGTCGTTATTTATGATTTCTTAACATAACACAATATGTCTTAACATAATATAATATAACACAAGTGCTTTAGTTACTTACCTTAGAATCAAAGCAATATAAGATGTTGTCGAATATTTATTTATTTTATTTATTAGTATTATATTGTTAGACGTGTAGCTGATACTATACGTCTAACAATATACACCGTTAACAGAGATATTGTACAAATATAATGCACATAACGCGCTACGTTTGCGCTCGACCTCTTTGCAGAGGTCGTGTCTAATTGCCCACTGGGGGCGTCACCATGTTGGGAACCAGTGTATATTAAAACCGCCACAGTCATAGATATACAGATCGCAGACACAGCTGCCTAGCGGCCGGTGTTGGCAACAATAACAAATGTTCCGCTCCAGAGATAAACCGCTCGTTTGTTCGTAAAGTTATATTTGCTATGCATTTGTTTTTTAACTCCCATCAAGGGAAAGGCTGGTGGGTGTTAACTGACGCCATTTATATGGCGTGTTGAATTTAGATAACAGTTCCATGGCGCCTTCCTCAGTTTTGATCAATCGAAGCCTAGGCTTTTTAAAATGTGATCAGATAACGAACCCCATAAGATATGCGGTAATGATGTGAACTACCTGTTTTATGTTTATACATAAATATGTCTTATATTAGTTAAGTGTTCTCTTAAGCAATAATGATGCTACGCATAACGAGCTGTGTAATTTAATTTTAAAAGTTTTAATTACTCTTAGTCACAAATTAAGTCTTAAAATAAATACATTCGAAGGCAAATATTATACACATTAGAAAGTCGCAAACAACGCAACACCAAGAGCACGAAGGAACCAAATATATACAAATTCTAAAGAGCCGTTTATTAATACGAGCCGAATAAATAAATTTACACTAATTTTGTTCATGACTGTCGTTAACAACAGAATTCGAAGCTTAGTACATAGGGATAAGGCTTAGTATTGTATTGAGGGCTTCATTCATCTGTAGTGAGAACGGATTGCCTCAGCCGGAGGGTAACGAGGGTTGGTCCTATCAGGCAAAAATTATGTCAGGTCCCAGAGATAGTGGTTGTGCTATGTGCGGTAGTAACGTGTGAACTCATGATATATTCTTTAAGTACTGCCATTTCCGATGTTTGAACTTATAGCTTGAATCTTGAGGATACTTTGTGACATAGTTGTGTTGCTTAAGTCTATTTTTGTCTTGAGTGTAAAAAAAATGGATTCCCCAAAGTATTAAAGTTAGTATTAAAGTAAAACAAGAAAAAAGTACCTATGGCAAGTTGAAATGACAATGGGATGATCGCACATGCCGCAAAACACAATAACTGATGGTCTGACAAGGTAAAAGTCTATTCAAACCGCAAAGTTATCCGCCACTGTCGCGTCGTAGGTAGCGGTAAAGCCCAAGCAAGCGATATCCCACGCGGTATTCAGGATAGGAATCCCGCAGCAGCCGCGAAAGCGGAATCGCATATCAGAGCGGTACTCGGTACGGTATCGCGTGTTCGGCGAAACTTTGTACTCCCTCGAGTCGAGCGTCCACTACCGCTTCTGGTAGCAGATACCGCTCTGGTTTGAATAGCGTGTTTTTCGCATACCCATCGGAATAACGGAATAACTCTGCGGTTTGAATAGGCCTTAAAGCGATTAACTCTTACGCAATGCTGTTGGCAACGGATGGAAAAGAATAGACGAGGAAAAGAATAATCGAGCCCAGTTGTATGCATTGGGCTCTCCCAATTGGGCTTTCTCTCTCTTAGACCTCTGTCTATGTCCATCATTGGACTTACAAGGGCTGAATGTGACTACTGAAAATAATTCATGATGACATAAAACACTGAACTATTGATTCGAAATCCAACTTGAAATAAGATTTGTTGCGGATTGAAGAAGTGTAGTATAAGAAGATAACCAAGATATAAAATTATCACGAATTATTTATGTATATATTTAGCCGACTTCATTGCTAAGCTCTTGCATATATAAATAAAAGTAAACAAGTAAACCAGAAAGGTATTACGATGACGTATATTATGCAAGAATATATGTTGCATGTTGAATTATGGGTGAAATAGATTTTACTTTTCATCGAATGAGAGAAAAGCATTTTCATGTTTTGTATCTATTCGTTTTTGCTCATATCTGTTGAATGATAATTGTTATTTACGACCTATAGCAGTGACATAAAAGCTATTTTCATTATGCTTTGTTAGTTTGATAAAATATATGTTAGTCAGTCCATGTTTTAATAGTTTGATATAAATGTGATCAAATAAAACGTAAGTATGTGTCAAATTATAATCGAGTGTACAGCAATTTTAATATGCTTTCTTTTTCTTTTATGATCAACTTACCTTATCTCGTTTGAAATATTTGAGTAAAATTATTGTTAAGTGATTTTTTTCTAATACTTGCGAATAAAAAAGGTAAAAGTTTTTTTGGGACTTTTAAATAGATGATAAAATACATTGATAGGTTAATAGTGTGTGGTATTGTGAGGCAAACAATCCCAGACAGTTTACTATTTGCCACCTTTCAAAATTTACAAGCCCGTACTGATTTTAATACGAATCATGATCATTGCTTCAAACTTAGCTCTGCGCGATCAGCTCAAATATAGATGTAGATAACTATCAGCGTACGTACAAACAACACAAAAATAGAAATCGAAATGTGTTATCGTAGACACTTATTTTGTCAACGGTACTGTGAATCTTGGTGTAACCCTATAGGTACAAAATATACGATCAGAAGCAGGCGATAAGATGAAGGTTGATCGATGTTCCGCACTTAGCTCCGCTCGCTCAGCTCACAAATAATGATGCTAAGAACTATTGGCTGGAGTCGGGCATGATACTTCAGTTAATTTAACTTTATACTCACATTTAATGTGCCATTGGAAGGATACTTTACGTCAACAGTTTTGAATTACGTAATTTAAAACAACTCATTTTACATAAACTCAGTCGATATGGAACACGTGGCTTGTACTTTGCTGTAAGAGCTGCAAAACTTAAACAAAATATTAGATGTCATATAACACATTATTTTCAATAAAACCTTATTTTACACTAACAACTTTCTCTCACTCAACTCTTTTACACTTAGCAACTTTTTCTCACTTAGCGCTTTTCTTATAATTATGAAAAATTATGATAACTGAAGATACATAAATTAAAGACGCCAAATACTTTGATGTTGTTTTAGCGTTCAGAAATATTAGTAGGTAAATATAGTAAACCGTCACGATAAAATAATAGACTATTTACACCCACTGTAAACGATTGGAAAAATGGAACGATTTCCTCATTTCCTCTTAAGTTACATGATCAATTGATCACACATGATATTTACTACTATCTTAGTTACGACACTCATGAAACATAAAACATAAGTATTTTCTTAACAGTACACCAAATGCCTATATTGCTAAGCATAATTAAGAACCGTCACGCTCCGTTTTCTGAAATTCTAATAATAGGCCTTGAAGCCCTTGAAAATTGTATTTTGTTTTCTACGGTCTTGTTAAAAAGCGGGTGGTGGCTGCATCATCATCATTCAAGACCCTCTTCAAGATAAGGAAACCAGCACAATGTTTCCTAAGGTAAATGAGTGCCTTGTTATTTTTATAAAGTCATAGAAAATAAAATCACTGCTTTGTTATCAAGCAAAATTCCGTTGCTACTTTTTCAGTTTTGAAAAGAGTGAACATTCTTATCTTTTAGTTAAAAAAAAGAATATGCTCTTCCATCTGGGGCTGCTATTAAAGAAGGTCGTTGTTGTTGTTTTTCATTTTTGTAATGACCTTATTAGCTCGGTAACATTTGATAGGAATTTCGGTCAGTTAACTAAACATATTTCTACCATTTTTTTCTGGATTCGCAATTTGGAGAACGGCCTTAAACATTAATTAATGGTAGAGGAAATGTTAAAATCCTGTGGTAAAGGTGATGACTGTGCTCTACAGCGGGATGTATAGTATTAAGTAGCATGTCGTTTATCCTAATAAAATAAATAAGGTTCATTTGTCAAGGTAGAAGAGAATCGGATCTGCTGTAGCACACTTTTACACATCTGTATACAATGCCCTGATAATAGCCAGAAGTATGTTCTCATGAATGATAGTTATAATCAAATAGTTAAATACCAAATAGTTATCCCATATAAACTGCATGCTAACTTTACTTAATGTTTCATCTTTTGATCTGTGGATACAATAGCAAAACTACTGTGTCTGCCCGGTACTTGTCATTGTTACCTAAGGTAACTTAATCATCTTTAGATTAACTTGCAAGTTCTTATACTAATTCTAGATTGCCATAATCGTCTGTTTCATCGGTCTGTTCTGTTCGGGTGCTTTCAGCAACCCGGTTCTGAATGGACTAGGGGCGTATGGTGGCGTTTACAGTGGCTATGGCGGCCATGGCGGTTACGGTGAATATGGCGGCTACGGGGCTGGTCACAGTGGCTTGACCTCTGAAGGCGTAGCCGTTGAACAAGTATGACGGCCCTCATGTGCCATACAGTGGAGGATATCCTGGCGCTTACGATGGGGCGTATCTGGCGGTTACAACAGTTTAGCTGGTCCATACAACCGCGCTGGATTGGCTGATTCGACTTTCCCAGGAGCTGATCTCCCATATGCTGCTGCTAATGGCCTGTATAATGGCCTCCGAGGAGTTAACGGCTTAGGGGCGTATGGCCCTGCCGGTCTTCCTTACGGTAACGCGTTAGGATACGGCGGCAACGAAAACGGCATAACCCAGGTAATGAAGTTCCATGAAGAAATTGCGTTATAAAACACTTTTGAAATAATGCTATATTTTACTTAAATCTTACCTACAATTATACGAGTAGAACATAATATGTTCCGTTTATCTGGATGTTTTTCTGTTCTTGAACTTAATAAATCACTTAATAAAATAACCTAAAATATCGGACATTTTGGCTTAAAATTATGGAAATAATTTCCATTTGGGACAGTTTCTGTATTCCATTGGGATGATTATTCATCGCAGAAGCCTGAAGCTAGTAAGTATTTTTTTAAATAAATATGCCCCCAGACTGCACCTAAGTACTTCCCAAGTAACGATTTTACATTCCGTGTTGTGTTACATTACAATTATTTAAACTAGCTATTACCCGCGACTTCGTTCGCGTGTACTTTAGTTTCTTCAAAATATATCCCACAGGAAATTTTTACCGGGATAAAAAGTATCTAATATGTTAATACAGATCATATTTTATATGTATGCAAAATTTCATACAAATCCGTTCAGTAGTTTTTGCGTGGAAGAGTAAAAACCGTAAAAACATCCATTCATACTTACAAACTTTCGCATTTATAATATTAGTAGGACTACTGTTGCTCGCGACTTCGGTCGCGTGGAATTCAGTTTATTAATAATAAAAAATATAGCCCATGTTACTCAAAGATAATGTAGCATTCTAATAGTGGAAGAATTTTAAAATAATTTTTGAGTTTATTCGTGTCAAACATCAAAAAAAAAAACCTTTCCTCTTTATAATATAGTATGGATGTATTTTTAGCAGAGGCATCTCACAGCAAATGCAAAATCGAGCCAATTAAGAAAAGATAGTTTTAATGAATTGTCCTGAACCGGGCATTGAACCCTTTTCGTTTAATACGAATCGAGTAGAGTTCCAAAATAAATAGAAGGCCAATATACTCATCTACTAACTCATATTAGAGTAGTACACCCGAAAAAAGAACGAAAGTCTTACGTCTCTTTGCTTTTACAAGAAGTATAGAGGTTACACCTTCTTGCTAAAATAGATGTCGTCTTGTCATAGATGTTATGTACTATATCTACATATCATACATACATTATATACATGTGTACAATCGCCCGTAGCAGTCTCCGATCCTGTATAAATGATGAGGCTGTTCTCAGAGCAACGGAAAATCCATATCCTGAGAATACTGAGCTGTTAACCAGTGTTGAAGGGATGGTCATCTCGTTTAACCGTTGACCTAATTCCTACTGCATTTCAGCCTGTTGAATTCGATTCATTATTTATAAGATCCTTGGTGGTTTTACTGTTTAAACAATTATCACTATGAGACAAACAGAAATGTGCCCTAACCCATGAAACTAAGGATAAGCTATATTTTATTGGGAAAGTGTTTTTCTTTTTGCTTTATTTCCCATAGAGAAAGCTGTTGAATTTAAGCAGGCGATCGCTTTAGAATATTGCCTATTAATGATATTTACTTTATGCAATTTACCCTTAATTATTTTTATTTTTATTATATTAATTATTGGGTGATTAGTCAGTAGTAGTATATTATTTTAAATTTTGATTAAATTGTATCTGAATTAAATTTTACTTTGTTACTTGGCAAACTTAGAATCTATTTAAATTGTCTTCAACAGAAATAACAGTGTCTGGTATGAAGGTTTTGTTTCAAAACAAATAGTAATAAAACTTTATGTTGTCAAGTTAGGATTTAACTTAAGACTCACCTGTCCTGTATCTCTCTTTTTATTTCATAACAACTTATCTGCTGCCAGTACGTAGCTAATAATTACGTCGCTCGATCTTACTTGTGATATATTGCGAACTACCGAGAGCCAGCCCTAGGCGACTCGATACCTAGGTGTAGGGATAAATAGGATTAAACGACGAAACAAGGTTTACACAGGGTACTCGTCAGCTAACTTTTATGTTTACATACTGGGGTACAAACAGGATATTACGATGTATGTCTACCACGGCATAAAAATATTATACCATACGAACTTGCTCTATAGTTTTTCTGTGTTAGGGTTACGAAGGTTAGGTGGCAATCGGTGCAAATGTAATAACTAGACTAACGGCATTTCGGGTAATAGTTAAGCAAACCCCGAATATTGAAAGGTCGATGCTTGGGATTTCGTTAAGGGATATAATCAGAAACGAGTTCGTCAGGCAGAAGACCAAAGGCCATACTTTGGTTTTGGAAAAATATACCAAGATTAAGTGGGCTGGCCATGTGGCCTGTCGCAGAACCAATGAAAGGTGGAGTAAACGGGTTCTTGAGTGGAGGCCACGGCTTGGCAAACGTAGTGTAGGAGCCTGCGGGGGACCCGCTCCAGCCCCATGGATGCACGATCTTAGAAAGATGGTTGGCAGTGGCTGGATGAAAAAAGCGGGACATCGTGCTTTTTAGCGCTCTTTGGTGAAGGCTTACGTCTAGCGGTGGACTGCAATAGGCTAAATAGATTGATAGATAGTACTCCGACTACAAACGGGACATAACGATGATATAATTGAAAATTATACACTATTAATATGAAATTACTAAAAAAAAATTATTCTAGACATAAAAAAAGCGTGGTAGCACGTACCTAAGTTTATAGAGTAGAACGTTAGAGTAAAACGATGATATACGACCCCGCAGATCCCATTTCCGAAACGCTGTCTCATTTTCTTCATACTAGACATACTTCGAAGCATATCCACTCTAAAAGATAAGCAATTTTGTTTGTTTGTCATCGTATTTCTTTCACTCATCCACACATTGCCCAACAGGCTCAGCGGGGAATCGATCCGCGTCGCTCACACGTCAGCACGAATCCACCGTGGGTTCTAAATTGCTTTGATCGTTTTTCCGGATCGTTAATGAATTATCCACCCCAGTAAACCCCTCGGCTGAACGGGCGGGACTCTGTGTAACTAATATTATGTATGTCCTCAATTAAAATCGTCGTGTATGTCTTGGGATTTGAATAGCTTATTGGAAATTAGACATTCAATTCGACAGAGTAAGACTAAGATCGATTGACATTTGAGTACTAATGTGGCTTTAAAAGTTGAAGTACCGTTAATCTGCTGGCACTACGAATTTGTAATGCAGAGTCAAAAGTAAAACGAGGGTAAGGTGTAGGTGCGTACAAATGCACGGTTTGAGCAATGCGCGAAAGGTAGACGTAATTAATGTACATGTCGTACAATAAACGGATTCTACTGTATATGTCGCCGCCTGGTTGAAATAGCCGTTCAACTGCACGGCTAGCCCTTTCATTGAACCACCTAACAACATTGGCCTATTTGTAAAAATAAATAATTTATTTATATTTTGATTATAGCAAGTGGGTCACTGAACGCTTCTTATTTAGATCGACAAGAGGTCAATTAATATTCGTAACTTCACGGTCACTGCACCAAAACATGAGAGTTAATCAAGTGTCTAATTAATCGCTCAGGTATCAAACTACGACAGTCATAGTTCATTACGATCAATTATCCTGCTTCGATACCTTCTCCCACTAGGCGGGATACTATGTAACCAATATTAAGTCCTCAATTAAATCCTCCACATGTAAGAGAGGTATTTGGAACCTCTCCAAGCCCGTGGATTTGGTTGGCTTTGCTATTTTTAGGTCTGCAAAAGCTTTGGATATCCACTGATACATTGGCGGTTATCTAATCGAATTTGGGGATATTACACGCTCAGCTGATAGTTATTGCAGCTACACGTTGCTGGAATGTTTTTTTCGAGAAAGATACTTATCTTTATTTAAGGTTTAGAAAAATAAAATAAATTATTTTTTAACTTAGGTTGGTAGGTTTTATCCACGGAATGTGCTTATGTCTTAAGGAAGCTCTACTCCAAGTATGATACATATAACTACGAGCTCTTAAAACAGTAGGTACTTGAACCTTATTTTGTTTATTCTGTATAGATTTTTTAGAGTTCATAGTCAGGCCCGTATCTAGATATATTTCAATACTATCAAACTGAGCTGCCTAACATATCAAGTCATCGACAAGTATGTTTAATCAAATCGCGGCACATCCTTGTTCAACTCAAAACTAAGTATTGACTGCCTCTCCCGGGTCTTCCTAGTTCGCAACTTAATCCAGACATTTGATATCTTTGCCGAAGTTTAGAGTTTCGTGGAGCAATCAGGTGGCAAAAGCGCTTTTAATAGATACTTACCAGACTTGGCAGATACTTAGTAGAATAGTGAAGCCATATATTCTATAACATATCATTGGCCTGCCATACTTTAAAAAATATATATTTTTAGGGTCCCGGAGCGAAAAGGTGCTTTAAGTGCGGTGTGGAATCTGAACGAATGAATGATAAGACTAGGCTACAAAATAAGAAGTCAAGCCTATTACCATACTAACTAGGGTAAAACCGTGATAGACGCCCCAGTGGTATAGATGCCCCGATTGTAATTACTCTAGTTTCGAAAATACATAGCGTGTTCTTTTATTTATCTATCGAGAGACTTCCAACTACCACCAAATGGATCGTGTCTCATGTCTCTGTGCGATTGCATGGGACGGCTAGGTGCGATCAGTTTTTTTGGGATAGAGCGGGTCGTCTATCCTTAATGTTATTTATATGCACTTGGTACCTATCCCCTATATGGGATAGATGTCCCAAAATTTAGAGGTCCGCAATAATCGGTAATACTCTGGAAATGTCAAAGGTAATATTTCTTCCTTTTATAAATCCATATATAAAAGACTAAAGTACTTGCCAGTTTTACAATTAAAATAATGAAATAATTGTACAGGGAGATATAACATATTTTCAAAAAGTGTGGCATCTATCCTAGTTTTACCCTATACTATTTCCTAAATACCTACTCAGGCAAATAAGCCCAATGCCGCTACTATTTAATGTATGCAGCGAGCATACTTTTTTACGTCTTGTGCCAAAATCCGTGTCAATCCAGATAGTTGCTCGTTTGTTTTCTCTTACTGACTGCACGAATACTATCTTTACAACATTTTTCCACTGCATTTTTCATTACCCGGAATGACGGTCAGTACACCATCAGGTTTCGGTTATTTTTCTTGTTATCTTTTTACTTGTTTCTTTTAATATCGCTATAATTTCTTTTTCTCTGGGATTATTCAGTTTAAATCAAAATGTTTTTAGCAATTACCATGCTAGGTTTATCTAAGATGTTTAATACGCTGGCTTTGACAGCGAGAACCACTTTAAAGATTTCGCCGAGTCGGCTAACGTCTCGGTAGCTTAGTTGGAAAAGAACTCACCCGGTATGCGATGGACATGGGTTCGGATCCCACCTGAGGCGGACGATTTTTTTAATTTAAATCTCTTTCAACTCGCTATATTATGAATTCTGTTCATAAATTAAACTCTAAAACACGTCCAATACACTTACCTAACTCTCCAATTACTTTACTTTATATATTTATGCTACTAGCAAATAAAATAAACCTCTTCTGCCCCAGGTATTTGGCACAACCACGAGAATACGGTCGCACTGTGCGCCAGCGCAGGCGGCGCGGCCCGGGGCCGATAGTACCAAGGAGCGGCGCGCCGCCCACCCCGCCCCGCGCACCGCCCCGCCACGATGGTGCGCGACAAAAAACTGCCGGCCAAGCAGGACTCGCAGAAGTGTAAGTATGCTTTTATCAGAATTTAAACTATAGAGGAGAAATGTCATTTATTATCATTTTCCGCCATTTTTCACCTGTATCCGTACTGTCATTCGATTCAAGAGCTTTACTCCCGGTTTTATGCTCCTAAATAGGATGATCCGTACTGTTTTAATAAGGGCAAAAGTTGACAAGACCATTTCATACCAAATGTAAGTGATAAAACTACTTACTAATTTCGGAGAAAGATGACTCGTATTGCTGCTCTATAGGGATTAGAGTATTTGCTCTATAGCTTTTATGCTCCTGTTATTATTCATAAAATAAACAAATGACTGAAAATACACTCCTACACTCACAATTCCAAATCTTAAAAGAAGTCAAACTTTATCGCTCGCTTGTGATATTACATTTTAAAACTAAAAGGACATCAGACGCTAATTTCAGATGGAACATCAATTCTTGATGCTATATAATGTACAATGCTAAAGTACTTTTCCTGATCGAAATAAACACGAAAACTTATTTTGATAGTAACTATTCTACTTCATCGCATAATTTAATATCATAATAAGATTACTAATAATATATAAAATAAAATTGCTCTATATCAAAATAAATGTCATGTCACGCACGCTATCACTTTAGTAATTTATTAAATTGATTTGATTGTTATCATTTTGATATTATTATCATTGGTATTTAGTATTCGGCAACATTATGTATACGCCACAATTTGAGTCATAAGAGGTTTCTAGAAAATAACCTACTTTGTGACTTTACTTATTTTTGTAATATAAACTTTCAGCCTTTTTAAATAAAAATAAAATATTGTCAAAATTTTAACACTGACTACAGGCAACTAATCTAAATGAATGATATCATTATAGAGAAATTTCATGACCTTATGGTGGACCATGACAATATTTATCTTAAACCTCGATGTATCAGTATTCTATAGGTACACTAAATATACACATTACAAACCACGAAAATAAGTTCCCTCTACTAAACCAAAAGGCCACATTTAAAAAAGACGAGATGAAAAATTTTAATGACTTAAGAGTAGGTTGTCTAGCAATTAAAAATGTGTTTAAGCATTATTTATTTGTGATCCAATAAATTTAAAATAAATTAGTCTAAAATATAGAGCATCCTCGCTGAATTCTGTGATATATTTATTTCACATGATAGGTAGTTATATTGACATTAAAACCTACCAGTGATCGATGATTTTAGGGAATCACGAATTAAAATACTCACCTTAAATACCTACCACTCTAATTATATTCCTTCCTTATTTCCTTAATTTTGCTTATAACGCTTACTACCAAATCTCAAAGTGAATATCACAAAAAAGTGAATTATTTAATAATCGATTAAGGCGCCATAAATGAATAGATGAAAAAAATATAAATATGTATTTGTTTTACATACACACACCGGCATATTTAGCGGAACACAAAAAAAAGTCCAAAATTAAAAAAAAATGGTTTTATTTTAAAATCTACTCACTACACTTCTTTTGTTATTTATAGTTTCATTTGTTTTAATTAAAATGAGAACACATTAAGAACACATTTTGCGAGTAAAGGCTTTTTGTGAAAAATGGTACATTTTTGAACTTTTTATGTAACCGGGAAAAGTGAAAATTGATATTTAAATAACAATTAATTAAATAAAAAAAATTGTGATTAATATCGCGTATTTCCTCCACGTGCTCTTATTAAAGTTTCTACCCGTCTAGGCATACTAAGAATGATGTTATCGATGGTCTCCTGGGATAGTCTCCGCCATTCGTCAACTACGGCGATTCGCAGTTCACCCACGTTGGCAGGAGCTGGAATTCTGGACTTAACTTTTCTTTTCAGCAAGTCCCAAACGTGCTCTATTGGGTTAATATCCGGTGATCTCACCGGCCACTCCATAACAGTGATATTCATATCATTAAGATATGCTTGAGTTACCCGAGCGGTATGCGGCCGAGCATTATCCTGCATAAAAACAAAATCATCACCGATATATGGGGAAAACGGTACGACATTTTCTTCTAAAACTTCTCTGATATAGCGGTCTGCAGTCAGACTCCCTCTGTCAATCACTACCAAGTCTGTGCGAGCTCCCGAACAAATGCCCGCCCAAACCATTATTGATCCACCACCGTATGCAACTGTAGTTTCAATGTCGGGCTTGGACGGCCGTCAAACGGGGGTTCCTACGTACACGAAGCCGAATGAAACGATCGTCCCTACTCGAAGTGCGTCTTTTTCTGCCTTGTCCTGCTCTTTTCACATAAGTACCGGTCTCCCTGAACCGTTGGATACTGCGATGGATCGTTGAAACTGGTCGACGAAGATCTCTGGATATCACTCTGTAGGTTTGACCATTTCTTCGCATTTCGAGTGCCCTGGCAATCTCCGTTGGGGCTAAGTCAGGCATAATTCAGTCCTCAACTCCAAAAAGATGCGTTATTAAAAAAAACTAACAAAAAACAGTATTTCAATGAAATTTTAAATCAAACTCAGAAGGAAGAAATACTCGAAGTTCGCTCCAGATAAGGTGTATTTGAATAAAATTAAAACAATTGCATAAAATGTGATGTTCAGTTGTTTTCTTAATTTGAAATTATTGCTTTTTAAATTAAATGACGTATAAACCAGCCAGCAACCTTATATGATATTGATATCAAGCCTTTTATTATGTTCCGCTAAATATGGCCGGTGTGTGTAGAATGTTTCCAACTTTTTCCTTGTTTAAAAAAATCATCATCATCACCAGCCTATATCAGTCCACTGCTGGACGCAGGCCTCTCCAAAAGAAGGATTTTGCCATAATCGCCACGCTAAAAAATAAACAATAAATTCAAAATTGATATGTCGTGTTCGAATAATAACTAAGAAATTTCATTTATTTCTCTGTCGTCTCATCAGCCAAGCTCACCGTATGACATAGGTTTTTCAATAAAATATTCCTGCATTCTCTTTCCGATATTCATCCATTTGGTATTCAATCGCGACTTCGGATAGGCTGTGACTCGTATTACATAAACGATCTTGCAATCTCAGCCTAATCTGCCTGCTTTCATCCTTCTACTGTATAAAATGTATTTTTTCAAAGAATTGTTGGGAAGCAAATGTTCTTGTAAAGGATTCTCATTTTCAAATTTCTTATAAATAAATTAATATTAGACAACATCACTACATTGCTGGGATCCTAAGGTAAGTAGCTTAAACACTTGTGTTATAGAAATCAAAAACAACGACGGTACCACAAACTTCCAGACCCGAGACAATATAGAAAAGTCCGTTTTCTACATTGACTCGACCGGGGATCGAACCCAGAACCTCAGAGATGGTGACGCCATAAATATAGTCTGGCGTGCTCGCCTCTCGGCTATGGAGGTCGTCAATCTTACCTTATATTCTTATCTTTTACCGTCTGAAGAATTACGTGGATGATGTTTTGATTTATAATAGTCTGCAAAAAAAAGTTGACACATTTCTATTCTAGTCTATTGTAGATTTCTTTTCCTTACATCGTAGTGTTAATTCTATTATGATGGTATAATAATATGTAACTACCTTCTTGATAATTTATTTATATTCAATTGCACACTCCACTAACAGCTTGCCTATTAGCCAAAGCGTGGAGTGGGCCAGTAACAGTTTTATACCTATTTCAAGAACTATTACTACTTACAACTTACATACTCTAACTATTACCTAAGAAACATACACAAATATTATATTATAAAAATAATAGGTTCTACTGAACCTATTATTGCGGAGTGGTCTAAATTAAATAGTAGTACCTAATATCAAATAAGTACAAAGTAAAACTAGTTAAAACTGTTTTAAATTCTGGGAATCTGTTTGTCCACACATGCAGCTGCGAAAGCTCTGTTCAGACGGAAACAGTTCAATCTCGCAAGCAAATACTGGGCCCGAGAGTTCTTTCCGAAGTATTTCCCGTTTGGAGTTCTAGACTTGCTCGATGGACTCATTATTGCTGCAATACTTCCTCTATACGTGCCGATTTTTCTAGCTTTTAGATACCAAACCGAATCGACGAACGGTTGTAGAGTAGATATTTATTTTAACGGGCCACTACTTAACAGAACCGGGTCTCATGATCTAATATAAGAATTATAAAACATAGTTAATAATAATATGTATGAGGCGTGGTGAAAATTTTGGAATTTCATCTCTTTTCAATCACAAAAAACCTTAAATTTTGTAAATCGGAAGAAACTGGGATCTCTAACCACAAATGTGAGTTAATTCAGATTTCTATCAGCTTTATATTAAAAAAAATATCATTATTCTCATTACGTAACGAAGTTGAAAAATAGACATGTTTTTTCTGGTCTTCTTTAATATTCACAATTTTAAAGTTTATATCCAATCTAATTAAAGCTAGCTCAATTATTGTGAGGCTTTTCTTAATTCTTTATTATAAATTTATAAAATGTTAACGCCATTATATTAAACATAGCTAAGGTAAATGTACGTACAAACACTTTACAAATTGGTTAGTTAGTGATAATTAATTAAAACACTTTTATTATTTAAAAACATATTAAAGCATTGCATAAATGCAAAATACTTTTGCAGTTCAATCTATCTTATGAATCCGATATCCGAATAATCACGCGAACACTGCCCAAAGTATTTTTCGTTCGATAAATGGCTTCATTACGACTGCGATAGTGTTGCTACGGATTGTTTTTATTTCGTTTGTCCTATTTAACGGATTGTGTTTGTTAGTCGGATATATTGTGAGTGCTTTATTTACGTACACGTGGTCTGAAAGCGTTGAGTCAATTTGCAAAAAATGTTATGCCAGAAACGTTTAGTTAAGAAAGGTGTTTGTGAAATATAAGTAAATAAAAGGTGTTGTAAAAAATCATAAACATAAAAATTTGATTATAGATTTCTTACAAAAATTAAGATTATATATAGTGTTTGCAGTTTAATTTCGGAATCTGATATGGTGCTCCTGGGATGTTGAGCTACTCTCGGAAGAATAGGTAACACTTTCTTACTTTTGCTTAGTTTTTCGTTTAAGTTTAGGAAAAGTTATACTCTCAAGTGTCTTGCGCTTGCGCTCAATGCAATTAATCAGCTCATAAACTATTATTAGTTAATAAACAAATACTAAATTATTAGTAAGGGGTTACCACAATGTTGTTGTCTGTTATCTTAAAACTATTACATATAATTTATTTATAAGCTAGGTGTTCTAGTTGTCTTGTCCAAACACAATTTGATATCAATAGTAAATTGTACCACAAGGGCATAAAACGCACCATTTTTTTTTCTTTATTAAGGAAACAAACAGCTATCAATATTACATTTAGCATATGAATAGTTTAGTACTAGAGCATTACAAGTTTCCACCAGTAGTTTTTACAGTAAACAAGTTGACGAGATAAAAAGTGCGTTTAAACTTATTATACATACAGTGGCCCTTTTAACAATAAACGAAAGCGCATCAATTTTTCGTGAAATATGTCGATGTGATTGTAAGGCTATTTTACCCGAGACGTATAGACGTACGAGTTATACATACACTTTGCATTTAACTTTGACTGTGTGGAAATTAAACAGCAATATTTGAAACAAAGTCATTAATTCAACGAAGTTTAATTGCGTTTGTGGCTGTTTCCCTGACGACCTTTGTCTTAGAGTCTGAGATTTAGACGAAGATTTTACTTTATGCTAGAGCATGAAAAGCGATTTTATGCAGCCTATACACAACATAAAGATGGACTTTACTTACGAGCATGAGAAGTAATAATGACATTTGTTGCATTAGTAGCATAATTCCCATAGAGTAATAATACATTTTAAATATTTTATGGCAAACTTTTCCAATGTTTTTTTATTACAATTTGAAGTTTATTTTGTCTTGCCAATTACGAACACAACAAAATACAGTCAAATTGGTCGAGCCAATTGTAAGATTTTTGTGATACTTACGCACTACTATTGATAAACAGGAATATGAATAACCTTATAAATTACATGTTATACTTGTTGTCATCAACAAATACTCAATTCATCAGGGCCTTAACCATGAACTCTTAAAACAATCTCAAAGTTGTCAAATCTGTCAATTTTGGTACGTCATTTCATACAAAATTTGACAGAAATGATAATGTTTGACAGATTTGTGATTGTTTTAACAGTTCATGGTTAGGGCCCAGTACTGATAATCCATGGTCCGTACTGAATTTAATCATGATCCATACGAGGATATGTGTTTATATCATACATATATGAAATGTCAATCCAAGCGTTTCTCGCCAAACTATTTCCCCTTTCGAATTTCGGAATCACGCTCGATAAATGGCTTCATTTGCCTCAATAGTCGCTCTAGTTTTAGCTAACTTCATATCAACACAACTTATAACGATTAATTAGACCACGGCGTTTTAATTGTAAAGTTTTAATTGTAAACTGGCATCAGATTAGGCGTACAACTAAACCTAAAGTTTTTGGAAAGTTTCCTTTTAGTTATAGTTTTGTTTTCCGTGGTCTCGACTACGACTTCTGGAACATACTTTTAACTTTTACGTTTTACACATTTTGGTAAGTACTGCAGTAAAAATCAAGTCTTAGTTTAAAATTCTACTATATATAATTCTGTTTGTAATTCTGCAAAGAATTGATTCTGCATTAATGAAGTTATTAATATAGGTTGATAAAATTCATGTTTTTTCTGCCGCTTGATATATTATTTATTATTATTTTATCATATTTACACGTAAACGTAAGCAAATATAAAGAGAAACGTGAATTTCTAGATGTACCTTCCGTATAAATTACATCAAAATTAAAGCAGATTTGCCTAGCTTAAAAGACAGAAAAACTACCACTAGCAAGGATATTTTTCAGTACTAGGTAAATCAATTAACTACTTCAAAAATGAAAAATGTTTACTCAATATTTGAATACAACAAGCATTTTCAATTGCAATAACAATTTGTTCTATCACTGACCAACTGGTCCCTAGGGTTGTCCCGCTTGTGAATGTGAATGATGCAATATTTAACCAATGGTTGTAGCAGTGTATAACAAAGAGTTTCGATTTAATCTGCTATTATAAATTGCCAGCTGATATTTCAACGACATTGGGTATCATTTTATTTAAACAGCAGTTAATATCCAATTTATTTTTATATTTTTTTTGTTCTTATCTATCTCGCCTATATTATATGTTAAATTATTTAGTTCATTTATTATTGTATAATTCGATATTGTTTTATTTTATTGTACATACCATAATACTAGATTTCACACATTTAAACATTAAGCAGGGTACTCACCTAGCCGTGTAGTATGTAAAGTATCTGATACTGTATCCCAGCGGGTCCATGCGAGTTTAATGCAGCTCGCGCCAGCGACTCACAGCCAGAAGGCTCGTACTCACTTGATACAGTATCAGATACGTTACATGCTATACGGCTAGGTGAGTACACTGGTTTTTAATTGCATGTTGTTACGTTTTGTTTCGCCTTTAACACACCCTATTAAAAACATTCTAACTAGCCAATGGCTGAGTGGGGTATTTTCAAATAAATTTAGGAAAATAACGTTTAATTCGCGCTCATTTGGTTCCTTTTGTTGAGATATGTAATCCACACTACACATCACTAGTATTAAGTCTATGGCAGGATGAGCCTACATCACTATGTTAAAACTCTGCTTGCTCTATGGAACTGTCATGGCTGTCTGTGGTGTGTGAACTCTGTTGTTATAATTTCCTACAATAAATGCTGAAAGTTAAGTGCGTTTATTACTTAATAACCACAACCTGATCGCCATTTCTCAACATGGTAGCAGAGCGTAGTTGTGGTTATTGAAGAAAATTGGGTTGCGATCCAAGGTAAGAAGCAAAAGTGAATTCTACAAGCAAAATGGCTGCAAGTACCGCGTTGTCTATATTGCCGTGCTTACAAGAAAACTCAAACTTCAGCTCGTGGAAGTTTCGCATAAAACTCATTCTGGAGGAGAAACAAGTTGCCTATGTACTTACATTAAAAGAAGAAGGCGAAAAATTTACAAAAGATGACGCAAAAGCGAGGGCGTTAATAGCGCAATGTGTTTCAGATAAGTACATAGAAATCATAAAAAATGGCGCCACAGCGAAAGAAATGATGACCCTACTTGAAGGCGTTTTTGAGAGAAAAAGTGTGTACAACAAATTTCATTTAAAAAGAAAATTAATTTCACTAAAATGCAATGAGCCTATTCAGTCTTATCTCATAAAATTTTCATCAATAATCAGTGATCTAAATGCCATTGATGTAAAGGTTCCGGAGGATGACAAAATTTGCTATCTTTTATCATCATTACCGAAAGAATATGACCACGTCATAACCTCCATCGAAACTATGGCTACAGAAAAAGGTTTGAGCTTTGATTTCGTGAAGGCCAGGTTGTTGGATGCGGAAACAAAAATAAACACTGAAGGCGATGGTCAAGAGAAGGCATTTTCGTGTTACACCTGTGGATTGGCTGGTCATAAATCATATGAGTGTGAAATGAAGAAAAATTCAAATGAAAAAAGACGAGGAAGTGGACGAGGTCGCAGAGGAAGAAGATTTCGTGGACAGAGGCGTGGAGCATCATCATTAATGAGTGAATCGGACATAGGATTTATAGCTTCTGAAAATGTTCTCAGTGCAGCTGACAATAACTTTGATATTACTTTAATAGTGGACTCTGGGTGTACACAACACATAGTTGGTGAGCAATTTGAAAAATACATGACAGATGTAAAAACATTAGATCAAAGTGTAAAAATATTTGTGGCAAACGGTCAATACATTTCAACGAATAAAAAAGGTAATATAAAAATAAAGTATAAAAATTTAAATATAAATTTAGAAGCATTGATTGTTAAAAATATAACTTACAACTTACTGTCAGTCAAAAAGATAACTGAAGCAGGGTTTCATGTTCAGTTTAATAAATACAAAGTTGTGATAAAAAATAAACAAACATATTTAGTTGGTTTTTCTGAAGGAAGATTATATAAATTAAATGCCTATTTGTATAATGAAAACTGTAACATTAGTAAAGCTAATAATCAATGTGTTGATGGTCTTTCTAATCTATGGCACAAACGGTTAGGTCACTTAAATAGAAAATGTTTAGGTATTTTGCAACTGCCAATAAGTAATAAGATTTGCAGCCCCTGCATGGAAGGAAAAGCTACAAGAGCACCATTTAAGCAAACACCAAAACCGAAGTCAAAGGCAGTAGGAGAGATGTTGCATACTGATATTGCAGGACCAGTCAAGAATTGCGGACTCAATGGTGAGAAATACTTTATGACTATAATTGATGACTATTCCCATTTCTGTGTAGTATACCCCCTAATTAATAAGTCAGAGGCAACAGAGAAGCTAATTAATTACATTGCAAAATTAGAAAACGAAACTGGAAATAGAGTACAGCGAATAAGATGTGATAACGGTGCAGAGTACACAGCTAATAAATTAAAATATTTCTGTCAGAATAAAGGTATCAGCTTAGAATATACTCTACCTTATACCCCGCAACAAAACGGTGTTGCCGAACGGTTAAATAGAACGTTGTGTGATAAAACAAGAACTTTATTTGCAGAAACTAATTTGCCAAAGTATTTATGGTGTGAAGCAATACAATGTGCCGCCTACCAATTAAACAGGTCACCTTCGTGGGCAATTAACTTCAAGACACCATGCTTCATGAAATATGGAAAAACTGATTTATCACGGCTGAGAGTTTTTGGATCTAAAGCATGGGCCACTATTATACCAAGACAAGACAAATTGAGTAAAAGAGCGCAAGAAACTCGAATGGTTGGCTACAGTACTGTTGGCTATAGATTATGGAATCCAGAATATAATTCAATCATTGTATCAAGAGATGTAAGATTTGATGAAAGTGATATTCATTATAAAGAAAACAAAAAAAGTAAGGAGGAAAGATACAATTTGGAAGAAGAAAAGACTACAGAAACTAATGAAACAGAAAATGAGACTACTATTCATGAAAAACCTACTGAAAATATAGAGCAAGAAAAAACTACTAGATATGGAAGAATAACAAAACCACCAACATATTTAGAAAATTATGAAACTAATGTAGTTATTTGCCTAAATGTTGTACCAAACTCGTTTGAAGAAGCCATGGAAAATGCAGAATGGAAACAAGCTGTAAATAAAGAAATACAAGCATTGGAAAATTTAGAAACATGGAAAGAAATACAATTACCAGCTAACAAGAAGACAATCGATACTAAATGGATATTCAAAGTAAAAGATGATGGAACAAAGAAGGCACGACTAGTAGCACGTGGATTTCAACTAAAGGAAAAGCTATATGAAACTATGTACTCACCAGTAGCTCGAGCCCCAACAGTAAGAATGTTAATATCCAAAGCTGTAAATGAAGACCTACCTATAAAACAATTAGACATACCTACAGCATTCCTCAACGGTAAAGTAAAATCTGAAATATACATAAAACCACCAAAAGGTTACAGAACAAAAGAAAAAAATTCAGTACTAAAATTAGAACGGGCACTGTATGGTTTAAAAGAATCACCTAAGTGCTGGAATGAACGAATAAATAATTTCATGGAAGAGAATAACTACAAAAGATCAGGATATGATACTTGTCTATACTACAAACAAGATTGTTGGATAATACTATATGTTGACGATATAATAATAATTGGAAATGGTGAAGAAATAATAAAGAAATTAAAAGAAGAATTTAAAGCGAAAGAAATTGGAGAAATAAAAACGTTTTTAGGAGTTGAATTTACTAGAAAGGAAGATACAATAGAAATAAAACAAACAAAACTAATTGAGAAGTTGTTAGATAAATTTAATATGTCAGAATGTAAAGATATGAAAACTCCAATGGAAACAAATTTCAAGATATCAGAAGAAGAAAATAAAGAAGATATTAATGAAAGATATAGAGAACTAATTGGAAGTCTACTTTACCTAACTACTGCAACAAGACCTGATATAACATACTCGGTAAGCTATTTAAGCAGATATTTAGACAAAGCAAATGAAAGCACATGGAAAGCGGCTAAAAGAATACTCAGATATCTAAAAGCTACTAAGGAAAAAGGATTAATATTCAGGAAGAGTATGAACTATGATATATATGCCTACTCTGATGCGGACTGGGCAGGAGATAACAAGGACAGGAAAAGTGTGAGCGGAGGAATAATACTACATGGAAGTAATCCAATTGCATGGTTTTCAAAGAAACAAGGATGCGTGGCACTCTCAACGGCTGAGGCAGAGTATGTAGCGGCTGCTACTACTACACAAGAAGTTCTTAATATTGTGGGAGTTGCAAATGACCTTAACTGTTTATCTAATGTAAAACTTTTTGTTGATAACCAAAGTGCCATCTTGATCTCTAAAAGCTTTGAGAATTCTAAAAGAGCAAAACACATTGATATTAAATATCATTTTATAAAGGATATTATAAGTAAAGATATTATTTCTATTCAATATGTAAACTCTGATAATAATTTAGCTGATTTAATGACCAAGAGTCTGTGTAAAGAAAAGTTTGTGAACTTTGTAAACCAGTTTATGTTCTAATAGCTTCATGAATAATGTAGCATGTATTACTGTTTTGTTTTGCAAATTTAAATTAAGTAACATTGTTAAATTTGAGGAAGAGTGTTGAGATATGTAATCCACACTACACATCACTAGTATTAAGTCTATGGCAGGATGAGCCTACATCACTATGTTAAAACTCTGCTTGCTCTATGGAACTGTCATGGCTGTCTGTGGTGTGTGAACTCTGTTGTTATAATTTCCTACAATAAATGCTGAAAGTTAAGTGCGTTTATTACTTAATAACCACAACCTGATCGCCATTTCTCAACACCTTTAAAAAAAATCGATTGCGATTTCTAACTTTGAACACATCTGAAATATTTATTGTAAATTTTATTCTGTTTAGGTTCTTTGTTTTTCAAACGGACGATAATTTACTCGACAACAATTCATACAAATAAATGATTGACATTTTAAAGAATAAATCCTTGCATGTAAACAGAAAAAGCCACCAAGTATTTTGATCAAAAATCTTTTTATGTTTCAACAAAACCAATTGAACTTGTTCCTTTTTGTAGCTCAATACATTCACCAGTGCAGTCGCAGTCGGGAGCAATAGGGCCGTCAATCGGCACTGCTGGATGCAATTTGTCGGATCGACGCTCGTTGCAAATGCAATATTTTAACCAAGCTAGCCTCTGTACGTTACTAAAGGTGCACCTTGAATTAAACCTTGAAGTAGGTTTTCGTATGCACAATTCAGTTGTTTTACCAGCTAAACGTATTTAATTACAAAATTTACTTCTTTTGCAATTATTAAACAAGGGCGCATCGAATGTACAAACTCGAAAAAAATCATTAGAAATCTTTGAGACTATATTCCCGGTATGGACGGACTATTTACATAGTTACCTACAAGTTTGTACGGAACCCCACTTTGCCGTTTTTTTTCTTTTCTAATTTAGTTCAGCTATCAAAGTGGGTTTAACAATCATTCAAACTTTCATATTTACTTATAATATTAGTAAGACAGAAAGATTTCACGGATCTTTAAAAAGTAAGAAAATGGAAACATCTATTTAACTTTCAACTAACATACGGAAGAAATAACATAACATTTTCTGGGGTATCAATACCTACGCGAATACAGTAAATGTGTTTCGCGTTTGTTTACGGAGATACTATGTCAATATGGGATCTTGGGCTTAGCTTACCTACCTTGGGGAATAGTTAAAACTTCGACTATAAATATTTTTGCTTGCAACTACAACACGAGGACAATGGAAGTTCCATCTGTAATAAATTGCAAAGGCCATAATAAATTTCCCTCCTTAAAACAAAATCATAAGTATCTTTGTGTGTTTTATCTTCACTATCACTTCACCCAAAAACAAACAACGAAAACATTGGTTTTGCATTTTTGATACTCTGTGCATGGCCATTTACACTTTTTAAGGCATTGAATATAAAAGGGGCCAGTCCGGTGTAGGACACCCACAACGTGAACAGACAACTTGGTACAAGTTGCAGGAAGCCCTAGCCGGCCAATCTGAAAGTCATTGAGAGAGACCTATGTTCAGCTGTGTAATTAATATGATGTTTTGTCTAACCAAGTGCCGAGCTTATGATACTATGTAGATACTTTATGTTATAACCCTTTAAAAACGATCAACATCCTACATACTCTAAAAATTTCATAAATATTCACGAATAATAAACGATGCTTTATTAAGCTGCTAATCTTCTACTTCCTAAGTCTGTTAGTAAACTAATTTAAGAGTTGTTGGGAATTAGTCTATGATGGCTTGAATTTATTAATGTAGCTACGGCTAATTCACAAATTAAATAAGTAATCTTGGCTAAATTATTTAGGTGTTTTACATAAGATTATGAAATATTATATCCTACAATGCAGAGCGATGTTGATTGTTCGAAATGTTTATTTCGAACTATAAAAACGAAGTGCTCAAAGAACTCGTCGCTATTGCTTCTTTGTTTCCAAACTGCTACTGCGCAGTATCAAAAATGAATTGGCTCTTGTTTTAAACAAAACGAGCTCTTAACAGTTGGTGTTTGTTAAAGTTTAATAAAGACACGGAAGCTAGCTAATTAGCCAGCGAAAAACTCTTTGTAAGCTCTTTTCAGGGTTTCAGGTGGCCGTTATTAAGCGAGCTGGCAAGGCTATCTTTGCCTATCAAGCTTCAATTACCCACCGGCGGCCGCGTAATAATATTTTTTTTATTGTGTCTCTTGACCTTGACCTGACAGTTAAAAGTAATACTACGTAAAAGTATTACATTTCTAACAAGAATATAATTAATAAGACTCACACCTGTAATGTTATTCAATATGCAAATACCATAAATAAACATTTGTTTAGTAAACGTCACAGGCTATAAATAAACTGCTTAATTAGGTTTAAAAAAAAATGGCACATACTTAAATATTACTGCATAAAATGGCGCCCAACGTGTTGTTGTTCATATAATAGTAGTCAGAAAAATGAATATAAAATATTCAGAACACGGCGCCCGTTAAACTCCAAATACAAAATACATTTTAGAAGGTAAGCCGGCACTAAAAATAAAGTGCCTAGCCACGTTACGGGCAGCCGCGAGGTTAACAAAATGTATGTAAATAATATATAAATATATATGGACAACATCACATACATTGCTCTGATCCTATGGTTAGTAGCTAAAGCACTTGTGTTTAGAAATCAGAAACAACGACGGTACTACAACACCCAGACCTGAGACAATATAGAAAAGTTCGTTTTCTACATTGACCCGACCGGGGATCGAACCCGGAACCTCAGAGATGGCGACGCCATATAGTCCGGCGTGCTCGCCTCTCGGCTACGGACGTCGTCATATTTAAAACTTATCTAATAAATTCTAATAAAATAGGAATTAACGCGATCATTCCCGATCGCGTTAATTCCCGTTTCATTGAGTTTAAAATTATGCAACGCGAAAGTTTAAAAGTTCTAATAAAATATTTCTACCATCACACCAATTATCTGCCCCAAAATAAGCAGAGCTTGTACTGAATAAAATCATACTTAAATACGTTAATAAACACCCATGACTTAGGTACAAATCTACTTATCTTTATACGGGCAGCCGCGTCACAGTGAAGTCTGTTTTCTATATAAATAATATGGTCGTACGAGCAGTACCTACGTGTTTCCTTTGACTTTATTGGTCAAAGTGATTTAACCATTAGAATGAGGTCAGTATTTACACCAAGTAATTTTAAAGTGTTAAAAATGGATTTCCAATAATTATGTCTTCAAGCAAAAATGCAATCACCCTAAAATTAATTACTAAACAAGCGAGTTTCCTCGTTCTATAAATCATCGACAATTTATTAAGACCGTCCGAGTAGCTCGAAACGCCATTTTAATCAACTTTCGCGGAGCGCGCTAACTTTGTGGGAACTTCACAAAAACCGTTTTGCACTTCAAACGATCACTTATACTGAATATTTTGGGAAATCAAGAATTTTGCTTTAGTTTTTCATTTGTCTCACATCTAAGTAAATGTAAGGTGCCTGAAACCGACAGTAGGAAGAGATACACATTTATTCGATGTTGGTCAAATTAAATATAACCTAGTTCATTTTGTATCACATTGCATACAGGCTTATTTTGTGTCATAAAAATATTTTATTATGTAGAAGCAGTGTCAATTGTCGGAAGCTTGCGTTGTGTCCTACGCATGGAGCCATGTCTTGGGTTTGAATTTTAAGACCGACTGCGTCTACATTATTCCTGTAAATATAGATTTAGGTATGCCTAGCTTAACGAAGAACGTAGAAAGTAAAGCGCAAAGATGTCGTTAGTAAAAATTTAAATCTTTTCAACAGGCAACTCTATTACATACACACACCGCCCATCCTAAGCAGAGTTGTACTATTGCGACTAAACCACATTATGGTTAAAGTAGGCTCGTACTCCGACTTAAAATAGATTTTCACTTTTCTTTTCCTACACTGTCAAAAACGTAAACATTAAAAAAAAATTATCACTTTGTCATCTCAATAGTGTTGTCGTCGCAAATGATAATTGTACTTTTCCAAAATAGAATTATGAGTTGAATGAACTCAAAGGTCTCCCTCGAAGTGTAAAAAATACCTAATCAGTGTTGTTTATCGTCTAACTCTGTACAGTAAAACAAAACATAGTTGAAGTAGTACTGTTTGAAAAGCTAAAGCTCATAGTTATGCCCAGCTGGAAATGAACCTGTCCAACCTCAAAATGAATCGCGGAATATAATCAAGGACAAATCAGACGCGCGGCTTAATTCATTAGACCACTTGCACAGTCGCAAAGTGCGCTGAATACATTACAGCAAAGCTAGATTCACAATAGCGAGAGATAGACAGTAGGCGAGAGCGTAGAAGGCCCTTTATTAGAATCGTTTACAATCAGGCCCTCTAGCATGACCAACAAAACACGATATGATATAGCGATTTATCGACACCCATCTGTCCGACAAAATATGATATACCTACATAGCAACATATCATATAATATTGTGTTTTGGTGGTCATGCTAGGGGGGCAGGTCACACGTTTTATTACAGCCAATGCATAAAGTTCGTGTGAGGCAGGTTTTAAATTCTGCAACTTTATTTGCAAGAATGGTCAAATAGATACCATATCGATTAGTTTTAATGTATACGGTTGGAACAGTAATACGACATTAACTAAATAAATTTAAAAAACCGTCCAAGTGCGAGTCGGACTCGCGCACGAATGGTTCTGTATCATTTTCTATAAAAA
Source organism: Anania fuscalis (assembly GCA_950371115.1). NCBI lineage: Eukaryota > Metazoa > Arthropoda > Insecta > Lepidoptera > Crambidae > Anania > Anania fuscalis. The sequence continues at coordinate 5,922,172 of OX493337.1, forward strand.
CGGCAAAAAATCACGTTTGTTGTATGGGAGCCCCCTTAAATAATTATTATATTCTATTTTTTAGTATTTGTTGTTATAGCGGAAACAAAAATACATCATCTGTGAAAATTTCAGCTGTCTAACTATCACGTTTCATGAGATACAGCCTGGTGACAGACGGACATACAGAAAGACATTTGTAAGTCTATGTTCCATTTACTACGAAAAGATGGCGCCCGCGATCGCGCGCGTGATGCGATTCGCATAGATATAAGAACATTTAGATGTAAAATTAAGATAGATAGATAGATACTCTTTATTGCACACCACACAAAACAAACAGTACAAAAAAAAGAAAATACATTTAGAATGGTACAATTTAGGCGGTCTTATCGCTAGAAGCGATCTCTTCCAGACAACCTTCAGGTAGAGGACAGTTTACAAAGTCGAGAGGGGAAGGCGGTGAAGAGTTAAAGAAAGAAAAATTAAATAACAATAACTAACGTAAATTAACAAAATAAATAATAAACATACATATATTATCCTAAATAAAGCATACATACATAATAACTTATACATAAATACAATAAATGCAAACCCAATTAACATTAAAGAAGCATGACGAAAAGACACAAAAACAAAAAAGCTAAAGGAAAAGGAGATAGGTTTTAAGTTTAAAAGTGATCCGGACTGCCGAATAGTCATCGGTAAGGAATTCCATAAGCGGATGGATTGCACAGTGAAGGACTGTGAATATGTGTGAGAAGAATGTAAAGGAAAAGTGAGGTGGAGATTATTAGAAGACCGCATTTCGTGACCCAAGGCAGACTGCCTAAATTTAAAACGCTCCTTTAGATATGGTGGTGAATTTGGATTAAATAATATAGAAAATAAGAAGGAAAGAATGTGATACTCGCGCCGACGTCGTATCGGTAGCCATTTTAGCAGAGCTCGGTGTTCTGAGACATGGTCGTACTTACGTAGACCATAGATGATACGAATGCAGAAATTCTGAAGGCGCTCGAGCTTGCTTAAGAAACATTCGTTGAGATCTAAGTAGCAACAGTCAGCATAATCAAGAATGGGGAAAAGGATGGCCTGTACAAGTGCAATTTTAGTGGGAATTGGTAGAAAGTTTCGTAATCTACTAATTGATGCTGCCGTTGCAAACATTTTCCTGCTAACCTGCGTCGTCCAGGTAAGCGCGCTGTCAATGTAAATACCTAAGTTTTTGACGACTTTGCTGTATGGGATTTTGACACCGTCGAATGTAATGGGTGGCAAGGTACTCCAGTCAATCCTTCAAATTTGCCGAAAGCCGCCCAGAACTATTACCTGCGTCTTAGAAGGGTTAACCCTGAGTCCGCAAGACTTGCTCCAGCAAAGGATGCGCTCTAAGTCATGGTTAATAGACTCCACCACTCCAGATAGGTCATCAAGGCTCCCTTTGGCATACATTTGGAGATCGTCTGCATATAAGTGCAAGGAGGAGGATAGATCGGAAGTAATAGTATTAATGAAAATTGCAAATAGAAGAGGAGACAGAACACCACCTTGAGGAACACCGGCGCTGATGTCGCACCACGCAGAGAAAGAATCCTCAGCACGAATGCGTTGCCGGCGTCCATGTAAGTAACTATGAAACCAGTCAAGCACCGTTGGAGATATGTTAAGCGAACGCAATATTCCTAGCAATAGGTCGAAATCGACAGTGTTGAAAGCGTTACTGAAGTCTAGCAAGGTTAGAACAGTAAGATGTTTATTGTCGATTCCAAGTCTGACATCGTCCGTGATTTTAACTAACGCAGTAACTGTACTATGTCCGGGCCGAAAACCAGATTGAAAAGGATTCAGAAGTTGATTTTCGGACAAGAATTTACTAAGTTGCTGATGGACAACACGCTCCATAACTTTAGAGATGAACGGTAGTATTGATATGGGGCGATAGTCTGTGTATAATGCGGGAGTTCTCTTTTTTGGTAGAGGTGTTACTTGGGTATCTTTCCAAATCATTGGAAAGACACTTGTGGAGAGCGAGTAGTTTAGTATGTGTGTGATGACAGGAGTAATATAATCTAGTATTGGAATTATCATATGACGACTTATACTATCGCTACCCACAGCGTTAGAGGCGATAGAGAGTATGTTCTTCTTAACATCACAATCGGATACTTGACTAAAATGAAAAGCTGGATAGTCGGGAGTTGGAAGTGATGACAGTTGACTGAGAGTATTGTTTTTTGTTAAACCATCGAGGGCAACGGATGTAGAGAAATGCTTATTAAAAAGGTAAATGTTAATATCTTTAGCAACAGGATCGTTACGTGATTTTCCAACTCCAATAGATTTTAAAAATTTCTAGACTTTAGCTGGATCTCCGTTTTGAACAGATTTGTGAATATGGCGTCTTTGAGCGTCTCTACACAAAATATTGCAGCGATTCCGAAGAAGTTTATACCTTTCGCGGTTTTTATCGGACGGGTTCATTTTAAACTTGGTCTTGGCAGCATTTTTTTTTCCCGCAGAGATTTTAGTTCATCTGTCAACCAGGGCGCAGGAACATGTTTGATTCTGACAGGCCTAACAGGAGCATGCTTATCAAACAACGCATTTAGAAGTGAGTTGAATATTCTAACTTTTTCGTCTACATCTTCAATACCCTCAATCACGGACCAATCAGTACTAGTGGTGTCACGTTTGAGGGCATCAATGTTCATGCCACTAAAATTGCGCTGCAGGAGAAATTTCGTCTTAGATTTAGGGGGACGGACTTTGTATGAGAGGTAAATGAGATCATGAAAGGAAAACGCATCGGCATGGCACTGACCGAACTTAGCAACGAGATTAGAGGAGGCGACAATCATTAGGTCAAGAAGTGATGGAGCGCAATTTGGAAAAAAGTGAGTGGCATTAAGTGGGAGAATATTTAAATTGCATGAACTTATTAAAGATCTAAGCGAACGAGAACGGGAATCATCTTTAATAAGGCATGTGTTGAAATCTCCCATCAGTATGACTGACTGTATAAGGGAGTCAGGTATTCTTGGGTTTTCTCCAGTGTAGAAAAATAATCCACTCTTAAGGAGGGACTATAGAAGACGCCGATTAGAATTTTGGTGTGGGATAAAGTGACATCGATAAAGAGGTGCTGTGCTACATCAGAGGATGAGGAGGGCAAGGAAACGTTAACTACATAAGTTAATATTTATTTTTGTATAAAAGGAAAATGTGTCATTTTATCAAAAGTCATAGAACAAATGTTGTTGTTTATGATTTTAGCTATCTAGTCGTGAGAGGTTGTTGTTTTTTTTTGAAAAAACCCTGTATACCTAACCTATATATTCAGTCTTCTGCAAAAATAGGTTAATAGTTTAAGTAAGTAAATGAGGATTTATACAGCAGGTTTTAGTCACGCATGTGATTTTTGGCCGCACGACTTAACTTGATTGTTTCTTTTACTTGCTACGTCAGTCGAATCGTGTAAATCTGGACTTAATAATACTCGTAATATTTTATTGCGTGATTGGAGGAAAAGCTAGAATACGTTATATAATGAGCCTACGGGATCTAGCTTGACTAATCCGTACAGATGGCTCTGGCGGTACGAGGGAAAGATAAGATTACATTTTAGTTGCCAATTTAATCTGCAATTTTTTAATGACTAAAACAAAATTAAGCGGTGTTTAACAGAGGGGACGGTTTAACGAACTATTAAACTTTCCATAGTTAAATGGTCGAACAGTAGTTTAAGTAAATTAATAGTATAATAAGAATATATCATTCTTAACGAGGTGCTTGTAGCTCAGTTTGGTATCGATTGCTAAAGTTAAGCAACCAACGCCGCGATGGTAAGTGGTTCCGTCCACTTGTAGTGATATTTATTACGAGCAATCTCCGTGCTTTGATAGACACGTTATAAGATGGTACCGGCTAATATCGCTTGATATTAGTCGTAAAACTCGTATAGCCTAGTCAAAGGCCTTATGGCAGCTTGATTACATCTGACAGTAAGGTTTAGTCACTGGCCTTACAACACCCGTCCACCAATACGCACTGGGCCCGTGTGGTGGAGTATGGCCCAAATCACCTCATAGTTGAGGTGAGGCCTGTGCCCTGCAGTGGGACGTATATAGGCATACCTGAATGATTCTTAACACAAGGACTATTATGTTACATTTAATTTAACAAAGATTACACATAATCACATATGTGCTCTCGATGTAACTACACCAATTAGTTGACTGCACTTGACTATTATAGTAATATCATAATATGTAAAGGTATAATAACTTTACATTCTGCAAGTCTGGCTGTAACATTACCGAAAACCATCGGATCTCCGTAACCAAGGTAACCAGATCTTTTAAGGACTGCACATCAAACAGTTTTCTAAACGTGTATTTGCATCTTCTTATACAATTATTATACTTATATGAGAAACACTTACGTTTGTCGTTTACAAATGCCTATTGGATTAACAGCAAAATATCAAGCATGCACACCGGTTCGTATACATTGACAGTATGTAGGATAGAAGTTAAAATTGAATCATACCTCCAACCAGTATTGACATTTGCACAATTCCACAACACTCTTGGCCACCGAACTGGATAATTTGACTGCGAACTGAAGGTATGGGATACACCTAACCCAGTTATTCTAAATTAGACCTTATAGCCTTCGGTATAACGGTGGAATTGAGAACAACTTTGATCTAAAATATAGGGTATGCCCCTGTGGAATATTTGATTATTTTGGAGTCCCAATATGCACAAGATATTGCACTTTCTACAATCGTTTAATCAGGGATATGACGATATAGCTTACGCAATGTGAGTGAAAATTGTTTGGTCAACATTTTTTTAATTTTTTTAAGAGTGTCCATCCAGCTGTGTGATGTTTGAAAAGGAATATTAAATGAGCCAATTCCGCTTAGTGTTCGATAAAACCGGAGCTTTGCTTTGTTATGCATAAAGGTTCGATCTTTTATTTAGATTGTTAATTTTTCAGTTGACCGTTCATCCCGCTTAATCCTTGGTAATCGCTTGCAAAATTTATTCGGTTAGCTTAGGATATGGCTTTTGTACTTTTTATTTTGGTTAAACCTACAATATAAGCAGAATTAGGCCAATTATATACATTCTGAGAAAATCTGTACATTTAGATGACACTAGACCTATGATAGAAAAGTGTTATGGTAAAGAGGTTATGGTATCGCTCCAAAATAAAAAACGAGACTTGCTGATCATTGCCAGCAGAAAAATTAGAAATGTTACAAAGCACTAAGAGAAAGAATACTTTAGATGAATAATGTTATAGACTGGGCCAAAAGAAAATTACGAGCTGCCAAAGGAAGCTTAGTATTTTTACTAAATCTGTCGTGTAGTGTTGTGTAATTTACCTATATCAATGAAAATCCGCAATCAAAATATAAAACCCCACAATAACGTATCATCCATTGTTGAAAAATGTATAAACTGCATTGTCATGGTTAATTATTCTTATACAGAATTTTCCCACAATCCAGGTGTCTGATACAAGTGATTTTGATTTTCCAGTATAACAATTTTAAGCCTTAGCTTATTCCGGAGAAAAGCGCAGTGAAACAGAGCGTCTCTTATCTTGACAGGCGGTTGATCAAATCTGGGCTTATCTTCATAAATTCACAGTCGACGTGCGGAATACAAGGGGCTACAATGTCTCCTGCACTATACACTTCGTATCACACTGCGTCTTCTACAATATCTCCTGTACTATGGGTACACCCCACAGAAGTATTTACTTACACTTTAACATAGTCATTGTTTTGTTATCCGTAGAATAACGAAGTTCGCCAATATCCTCTGGAATATGATAAATTACTTTTTACGAGTGATTCTATCGCCCAAATGCAAACTAAAAACGCGATAACAAATTAATCGCTTTTGAATTTACTACGACGGAACTTAAAAACCTTATAGAGAGGTATAGTTTTGTAGAAGTAGGTATAGTAATGCGATGTGAGGTATAAAGTGCACAGTTCACGGAGAATCTCTAGCTCTTATTCTATTGGTGGCTTGAAAGCTAAGCATTCGTGCTCGCATTCACGCGTGACCCATAAATACGATGCAATCCTCGTATTTTCATTTACGAACGAAACAGATTGTATTAAGTGGGATCCAAACTTTTTCGTTTTTTTACTGGCCTGACATCTTGGAACAACATTTTTTTTACAATGTTTGTTTTCGTTAGCCATTTGAAAAATCTCTAAACAGACATTAATACAGTTGTGTTTGTAAACGTCTCGCACCGTTAGCTTAAAAAAAATATTTGTAATTAATTAAAAAAAAACTACTCAGGGTGAACATTTATAAAGTAGCCATCAAATTTAATTTAGCTGCTTAGCAGTGAGTACTTACGTGATCGAATTGTTATTTTATTATGTTTGATAGGATGTAGATAAAATATCTGACCAAATGTTGTAAATGTGCAAATGTTTTATCAAACTTGCCAATAAAAGTCTATCTATTGCCTTGATTCCACATTCGCATATAATTAATTATGGATTAGCTGTATCAATTGATGAGCATGTATAATTTGCAATTCTATTCTTGATTGATTTATTATGTATGTCATGGTTGCCGTACCATCGGTACACATAAGTTCTCACGACCTAGATGATTGACCTCCTGTTTTTACCCGACTGCCAAACGAGGGTTATGTTTTTCGAGCGTATGTATGTATGTATGTATGTAAGTATGTCTATTTCTTTGGCACGCCCTACAGCCTAAAGCGTTTAACGGATATAAAAGTATAATATATCAATAGATTCGTCTCAATTGTGGGAGTGATAAGGGGTATGTTATTTCCCGAAATTCCCGTGGGAATAGAACTCACGCGGGAAAAACGGATCTGCAATACTGATAACCTGATTTTGAAACTTTCTTTTATTAACTTAGGGGTCACATATTTTTAGTGCTAATAGCATTCAATACTTTCTTTTCCAAAATTCCTACGGAAACAGGCAAAAAAATACACTGAAAAAATAGGAAGAAAAAACCACTTAATGGATTTAAACATATGATATGTCATTCGTCTCAGTTGTGGGAGTGAGATAGGCTATTTTATTACCCGGAATTCCTGTTGGTACATGAATTAAACGGGAAAAACCGATTTCAGATACATACTTATTCGACTTAAAACTTTTTTTTTCATTGAAGAGTCACAAATAAGGCTTTATAGTTCATTGAAAAGTAGGAGTAGAACACTACAAACTAAAAAGTCAAAAATAAAATTAATTAATAAAAAAAATCAAAAACCCGACTGCGTAAAAAGTGAACTTAAAAAATGAAAATAAGATTTAAAGAATCAATTTGCAGTCGGAGGCATCAAATTCATTAACAGCATTATGATGATTGACTTGGTATGCACTGCGTTAGAATTAAGTAATTTAAATCCGTGTAGAAAAAGTCGAATCAAGTAACATGGATTTGATGCCTCAGACTGCAAATCGATTCTTTAAATCTTATTTTTATCTTTTACGTTCACTTTTTACGCAGTCGGGTTTTTTGTTTTTTTTTTTAATTCATTAATTTTATTAAAATAAGTAAGTCACAAACACCGAAAATTAAAAAAGTAAGTTAAAATAATGGTTAAGGTATGGCTAAAAATAATACTCAATACATATAAAGTTATCATAGCGGTTTCAAAACTAGTACTATTTCTTTGTACTAAAAAACTACAGCTATGGTATAACACCAACCTTATTCTTCAGCTGACTAGAAATTTCTCAGCAAATCACGCCGCTCCGCCACAAAATCAAATTGCCCATAAATATTGCCGAAGAAAAATGGTTGAGCCTGAGCCATAGCAAATCCAATAAAGTGCCTCGCTTTTACCCTGATACCCTACGGTGGCACCTATAGCAGATGCCTGAGATCGTGACTTGTGTTTCCTAATCCAACAGATTCACATCAATGCTCTTTAAAATACGAAATAAGAGGTTACTCTACTCAAAAACTTACACCCGTATTTATGAAGAAGTAATTACTTACTTGTGCTAAGTAACAACCATAGGTAACAACCTAGTGACGACATTACTTTATTAAAGTATAAATCGATTGCAACATTATTTTGATAGCCTAAAGCCTGGCGAGCACGAAGTCGCATAACCCAGAATTCAGAGGTGACATTTATGCTGGCATCATGAAGAAAGCATTACATTATCTTGGTTTATATTAGTAATAAGTTATTATAGAGCATTAAAAACGTGATTTCGATATTGCAGAAGTCCCATAGTTTAGTACCCACTACCCATAATAAAAATCTGATTACTTACGTAGTTTTAAGGAGTGCCCTATTCTCTTGTACATCCTTTAAACAGGATGTCCTTAAATTTTTATTTTTGTATATATAACATCATTATAGTAGCCCTAGGCAAACGTAGTGTAGGACGACCCGCAGCTCGATGGACCGACGACCTTAGGAAGATGGCTGGCAGTGGATGGATGAAAAAAGCGGGAGATCGTGCTCTTTGGCGCTCTTTGGGGGAGGCCTACGTCCAGCAGTGGACTGCAATAGGCTGAGATGATGATAGTAGCCCTAGTATACGACCACTGCTGAACATTGGCATTCTACTCGTACAAGACATAAGATTGCCTTGATCAGTGACATAGGACTTCTAGTTTAGTCGTCTTATGCTTTCGGCCCTATCGACCATTACTCGACTTCAATCACAGATGTTTTTTAAATCTTTTAATTAACGAACTGCTTTAGTAATAATAGACTTAGCCCAAAATATAATAAAAGTACTTATTAATTTAGTATCTTGTACCAAATCAGCACACCCATGTCAAAATCTCGTAATGTCGTTTATATCACACCTTCGGAGCACAGACTTGGTCTCATTAATGCGCCGACACCCGCGCCCCCTGGTGTTTATGTAGCGGAATTTTAAGCAACACTTGCATGAACCGTGACAGAGTTAACTTATTTTTAGTACAACCTTTGAGTTTAGGTGTTCATCGTGTTTGAAAGAGAATTTGGAATTAGCTTTAGCTTTGACTAGTAAAAAAAGGAGCTGTATTTTTTTACACTGTTTGATTTGTAATATGACTATATATACCACAGAGCACAGAATCGCCGCGCGCCCGCTACGGTGATTCTGTGCTCTGTGACTTATACTAACCAGCTACTGCCAGCCATCTCCCTAATGTCGTCGGTCCATCGAGTTGAAGGGCGTTGTACGCAACATTTGCCGAGATGTGGTCTCCAGTCTAATCCAGAACGCGTTTACTCCGCTTCTAAAAATAATATTGTAACGAATTACTCGACTAATAAATCATCAACATAAAATCAAAACTAATCAATACAGTGATCATAAAATTTACATAAACCTAATTAAGTAATGTTCAATATAAAAGGTTTGGCCTGAGGTGTAAATGTGTTACGTCAAGAACGATAACCGGGAATTCTAGTCCACTCTAGTAATATTAATAATATGAAATTTATTTCAGGCAACAAGTATTACATATGACTTATAATAAAAGGCCCATAAAATAAATACCTTAGAAACTAACATACATACAATAATAAAAAGTACATTTTAATATTTATTTATTGTGAGGGCTTCGTTCTTGGAGCCGTTCTGGTGGTGTCAGTCGGTAATCTTCCACGGAAGCGACGGTAAACCACACCCTTCGGCCAAAATTCCTCCCTAAGGAATACGTCTAGCTTGCTTGTTGGTACTAAAACAACGAAAGCTTTAAAACTCGCATTATGTCTTGACTCCAAAAGAGAAACTCTTAACTCGAGATTAGTGTAATATTGTGTTCTGTAACGTTACATCACCCTGGGGTAAAATTCGCTCGATGGGATGTTCAACCCATCGGACTGTTGGATGGGCAGAAACACGTTGTGGTGGCTATGAGAGTGCGATTTAGGCAATTAAACTTAGAAGAGCAGCTATACACAATTTGAAGTTAAAGCAAATTATGTGAGTTCCAGTGTACAGGGTGTTGGGTAAATGGTATTATGTATATGCATAGTATAATGGTATATGCATTATAAATACTATGGTTAAATCAGAAATTTGATATCATTATAAATATAGGTATTATATATAAATATATTTTCATACAAATCGCATTCAAAAATTTCTGGGTTGTAAATAAATACATAAAAAACCTTTATTTTCAAAATGAATTCAAATGTTTGTATGAAAATTTAAAAAAAATATATGATGATAACAAATTTCAAACTTCACCATACTAATTTATATGTATAATTATGTTAACATAGGCTAGTTACGGCTTGATATACCATTTACCGAACACCCTCTTTAATAAGTAGAGTCTAATGCCTTGCGGCTTAGAATTAGAGAGAGATGTAAAGACAATTTCGGTGTCGGTTTTTAATGTAATAAAATTGTGAAATACTAACCTTCTTATAAAAAGGTAAACCAAATACAATTAAGATAAAACGGTTTGTCTTTTTCATAAACTATCGAAAATTACAAAATCTTATTAGCTTTATTTATTTTATATTGTATTTTAAGTGTTGACTTGACAAAGTAATCGGAACTACATTCAATGAATATCTGATATGATAGTATTTTAAGTACGAACCAAAAATTAAAATAAATTTCGTTGAAAAATTGATCATTAAATAGCAGCCTATTTTTATTATACCATTGGGTGGGTGGTCCACAGAAGACCAACATTTGTCTAGGTCACTTTGCTGTAAAGTCATTTTTGGCGGAGTAAGGAGGGGAAAAATAGAGGACTTAACACTTAAAATTGTGAAATAAAATAAGTTTAATAAAAAACTAAAAACCGACTTCAAAATGAAAATAAAAAGCGAAAAATAATATTGACTAAAACATACCTAATCAGTTATTTTTGGAGTCGGTGCGAATGAACATATTTTAACTCTCGATGGCTGGCACCGACTCCAAAGAGAACTGATTAGGTATGTTTTAGTCAATATTATTTTTCGCTTTTTAGTTCCATTTTGAAGTCAGTTTTAAGTTTTTATTAAACTTATTTTTATTGTTACTATTTCAACTTTTATACGTAAAAGCTATACAAAATACACGAAATAGTAATGAAAAACGTTACTTTAATTACGTGAACATTAGCTTCAGGTAAATAGGGGTACGATAATTGCGTATTCCTCTCTGGGTGCTCATAACGATAATGAGTATTATGTACTTACGTTATCCGTACATTTACCGTGTGACTTGCGTAATGAAACTGTTATTCCAAAATGAGACATTGACTTGGATATTAGGTATTGTTTTTCTTGTGTAGATTAATAATAAATAATTTATTTTAACATGATCACTTTATTTACGTACTACAATAAAAATTAATTCGCCGGGCACCATTTCATATAACAAATCTGGGACTAATATCTTTTTAGGGCACAAAAAGTAAAAGGACCCTTTCCCGTAAGAACGCGTGAAGGTATCAAGTTGAAATTAATATCAAATGCTTAGATCTTTATCCCTAGGAGCTGTAAAATCTAACTTCTATTTCAACGCAACAAAAAGAAACCCGTATCTTTTATGCCGCATATTTTGACACCCCGAAAGGAATCAAAACCTATAAGTTAATTCCTGTTGACCTAGCTAGCTAGAGTAATGAATTTTGACAAATACCACTTAATCGTAAAATGAAAGAAGAAAAAAAAAATATTTAAAAAAAACATATACCCTCGGAACCCTAGGTGCGCGAGTTCGACTTGCACTTGGCCGGCTTTTTTTTTACTTAAAAAATTATTGAAATGATTATTGGACAACAACAAAGGTGCCAATGACAATGTTTGATTACAGTTATTTACTTTTTGTGCCTAATTTTTTAATACTTTAGTAGGTTTCTGTAGTCCGTAGGGTTTTATATTAAATTTAAAATATCCATAACAAATTAATTTAATAAATAAACTAATTTAAAGCGCAGAATAAAATTTTAAAAATTTGCTCCGCCGAGACAGTTTGCACTGCCGTGACCAGGATTCGAACCTGGGTTACTACGGCCACAACGTAGGGTCCTTACCACTAGACGATCACGGCTATCGGAGCTATAGATAGCACTGCGAAATACCCAAGTGCTTACTTTTAAATTAGACTACTTTCACTTCAGTGATTGGGCAATTAAAAGATTGAGTCCAACAATTTGTTGCGCCGAGGCGCACTCGTTTTTTTCTTACGTATTTTTTGCTAATCGCTTGCCAGACACTTATTATAACAATCTAGAGTTATCATCGACGTAATGTACGTAAACGTACATGTTAATTAGTACAAATATTGCAGTGACATTAATTATTAAAAAGATTAGCATTACTTTCCATTTAATAAACGTTAATATTGATAGAAGTAATCAGTATTTCAGAAGAAATTACCGAATTTGAGAGGAAATACATTTTGTCATTATATTCTTTTAATTTTACCATTGATCCCATATTAAAAGTTGTTTTATTCATGATTGAACACCATTTATTAAAATTTGTGTACACAAAAAAAACATGATGTATAACGCCACAATAAGCGGCTCTTAGCAGTTCGCATACAGTAGCTGTCCGTAACACGAAACCATTTCTGTTTAGTATTATTTAAAATTTATGTTAAGTACTTAAGTACTGTTACTTAAGTATCAGTAGTTAACTACCTTACTGTACGCTGACACTCCTGTCCTGGAGGTGGGTGATAAAAACTGCGACAAAGTCTTTTGAATAATGCAGTTTTTATCGTTCCCTAATAAAACTGAATTTACAGGCCGAAAACCTATCGCCTCTTGGGTGGTAATAACCGGCATTTGCACAGTTCGCCGGGATCAGGGCGAAAGATAAAGAAATCGGCGGACGATGCGTGCGGTATCAAGCACCACCGCCTTCTGCATCTTTGCTGGAAGCGAGCCGCCGACGGTTGCCAGCTTTTTTAGGTGTAGGTATACCTAACTGGTCTGGGATTAACCCGTTTGCCGATATAACAATTAGTATATGATTTCAGTGGATGTCACTTCCCACATTTTGGTAACCTCGTGTACTTGGTCCAAGTACTTGCGATTAGGTTCAAGTACTTGCGTTATTATTTATTATTGATCAGGTCTTCAGTCCACCTTTCCTTCCCAGCGGTTGTGAGTTCTACGAGCGATAAAGATTAGGTATATACTAAAATAAGGTAACAGCTCTATAAACAAACAACAGCAAGTCATGTTATCCAAAAATGTCAAATTTCTTTAATCGATTTTGAACTTCATTCTTAAACAATAGGGTTTATTATGCATTGGGCATATTTGACAGTTTGCTTGATGTGCTGTTGACTGCAAAATACTGTGTTGAAAAAATAAATAACACACAATGAAATCTCCTTGGTAGTTGGCAGATATTTTTTCGGTTAAATACGCATTTTATATGCGATTTTTGTGCAAATAGTGTTTTATAGATATAAATTTTATTGATTATTTAGGTAAAATTTACGCGCTAAATATACTATAGTCTATTCCCCTATATTTTTAAAAATCTTTTAGTTTCAATACTAATGGACAAAAAGCACTTAATATGCTTAAGACAATATTGGTGATCCAAATTGAAGAAGAATACATCTTGTCTTTAAAATACATAGGACAGGCATGAGTCTGAGTATGAGTATGAACTCTCATACTCATACTCAAAATCATGCCTCGGAAAAGGGAGTCCACTCGGACTACCTTTTCCGCGATTAGGCTAAAGGACAGGCATGCTTTTTACACAGAAAATTAAAAACTGACGTAACGGAAAATATGTATGCTGAAACAACGAAAAATCGTGATGTCACTACATTTAACGGTGACGAGCTATTTGTGAACCGTCAGGGCAACGATATTTATTGGCGGAAGCCATCGATCAATCAAAATGAACAAATACGCTTTTGTTACGCTTATAATATCGGCCAGTTTTATGGCCAGTTTCTTTTCTATTTTATGAAAATTGGGAAGTTTGCTCTCTCGGTCTACCGAGATCCATTTTTAAAGTACCTACATGCGATATCAATAATCAACAATCGATTTATAGACTTGTGAATGATCCCGTATTTTTTTTTTCACTTTGCCTTTTTTTTATTATGAAATCGGGCCACAGACTTAACAATGATTGCTTACTATAAATTTCTGTGAGCCCCAGTCGCTCTAAACCCATGTAACTAGTTCGTTTTTTAACCTAGTCATATTAATGAATACTGAGTACAAATAAAACCGAGAAATATTACATTAACATTTTCTGTTTTCGAGTTATTCCTCGACGCGGTATAAACTAATGAACAAAGAGTATGTACACACACTGAATCATAAACTAAGATAAACTGTGAATTAAATCTAGTAGCTTGATGTATGTACAACTCGCTAATTTCACAAAGGAAACTGTTGATTGTTGAAACAATAACCGTGTTGACGGTGTTCGTATGTAGTTTACACTTTAGCTACAAATTAATATAGTGTACTAACTTTACTTATTAAAATTAAAGTTTGTTTCCATCCAAAAACCTATTATTGTTAAGGTGTTGGTGATGATCTCCGTAGCCGAGGCGAGAGGCGAGAACGCCGGAACTGCCTGATCTATTACCTAAAGCATCGACATTCCTGAGGTTCCGGGTTCGATTCCCGATCGGACTAACAATGTAGAAAACGAAATTTTCTATATTGTATAGGGTCTGGGTGTAGTGGTACCGTCGTTGATAATTTCTATAATAAAGGATTTAGCTACTTACCTTAGGACTTACATGAAGTAATAATCGAAAAGACTCCTGAAATATATTGTGGTAAAAACGGGCAACTACGGAACTCTTAACCCTAAACCTTTCTTCGTGAGCTTTATTTCAGCAATAGTAATAGGGTCCTGTTTTACCCTTTGGGTACGAAACCCTAAAAAAGACACGTGATAAGTAGAATTATAGGTCACGTGTGGTGTACAGCAAAGCAATTAATAAAAAATAAATATTACCAGATTTTTAACCCTCATAATTTTATCGCTAACAAATAACTAGGGGCTGAAAAAAGAAAAGCGTCAGGAAAAACCGCCGCGCCAGTGAAACTGAGGCCACAATACAGATTGGTAGTTATAGTAGGCTCACTCCGTAGAAACCCTTGTAGGGTAGGGTACCTGCCTATGTAGAGTATACATAAACAGCTCGTTATGTTGGTTCCTAAAATGAGAATACGAATATCGTAGATGCACTGTACGTATTGTATAATACTTTCTCTGTGGTATTAGGAATCATTATGACATCTATCATTACTGAGCGACTTCAGCGCTCGGCAAAACTACTTCGCGTAGTTGAAGAGACTCAAGACAATCAGCGATAGTTCAGTGCAAAAAAATATCATTAATTATATATATTATATCGGGTGTAAAAAAGGCTTAACGAAGCCGAATACCACATATTCTACGTATTATTACGATCATTTTTTTCTTTTACACTATACCTGGGAAATGACGGGTTACCGAGTTATTGACAGTCTAAGTTACAATTTTTTTTCAAAGATTTTTACATAATTAACTTCTGTTTGATAGTACTAAACTTTTTTACAAAGAAACATGATAAAAATGTTCAGTACTTCTTTCATAAAAGAACCTTAAAGGGCACCGCCGGCAATGAATCGCGCGCACGCACACAACTACGCTGTCTTTCAAACCGGGCGCAGTGCCCGCTCGCCCGCCGACCACTTACGCACACAGGCATATACTGTGGCGTGCGCGCTATACATTGCAGGTTAGAAATAAGTATTTTTTTGATACCCAAAATAAAAGTTATTTCCCAGCAATTATTTTTTTTGCATTTTAATTGGTTTTATGTATAGAATTTGTGGTTTAAGACTGTATATAATAATATCAAGTATTTTTTAAAGAAAAAAGTTGTTCTATATTTTATTTTATGGTAACTGTCACGAGCAAGGAACAGGCACAGTACACTTAGTAAAGTGCCAAATAGATACGTAACAGATAAAAATATATAAAGGATAAAAGTGCTAAAATTAATGTGTCATAATATAGCGCTAATTGACGGTCGTAAAACGCAAAAGTAGTGTTTATCCTAAAGATAAGTAACAAATAGCCTATACAGAACTTATGCAGACCGTACATTGTGAAACAGGCCCATAAAGACAAGAAACCAATTTTACTTAGTTTGTTCATTACCACAACATTATAATCAGCGTCATTAACCCGGCAAGCATGACCCAGGGTATCTCGCACCCTGTTACATTTTTAAAGTCGTGTAATTTTTAAGTTTTTCGTGCGGCATCACCTGCGCGCTCAGTAGCTGGAAGTAGGGACGCGCGGGGCGGTATAGTGGCGTGATCGCAGTGTGGCGCAGCACGCCGGCCGGGATAATCTTGCGCAAACGCGTTGAGGGTATGTCAGACCCTGCCTCATTTTTGACGTATTTTTTTTTTCTTAAATATATAATTATACATTATTAATTTTTTTTACTGATTTTATATTGTTTTTTCAGTTCTATGGTGTGATCTGTGTTTGCAAATCCGTTTTTTATTCATTAATTTGAGCTTTTTTATTGTTTTTCGTCAAAATGGATAACGAAAGGCAAGAGGAATGGATCTGTATTATGTTAGAGGCTGATTCTTCGAGTGATGAATCCAGTTCAGAGCAGGAAACTGACCATTGTATTGAACACGAAGTGGGTTCTAGGACGGACCAAGAAGCTGAGGATTAAGATGATATTTCATCCAACTCTGGACAGGAAAGACCTGTGGTAAATGAAGCAGGTGACGACCCTGAAGACCTGCGAATGAACCCGGACGATATGTCAGATGTCAGGTTTGTCCTTACAAGAAGGACAGAAAAACCAAATACTCCTGCAAAGCTTGTAACAAGCCCATATGTCTGGAGCATGCAAAATTCAAGTGCGAAAATTGTGCTGATTTTGACACTAGTGATTAGTATATATTTTAGCAAAAAAAAAAATAACTCATATTTTTTTAAAGAAGAAGATCTCATTATTTTTTAATTTTAAGTTGATTACATTCCAAAGAATAAAGATTTTTTGTTAAATTCATATAATTTGTAACTTCATAAAGATTTGTTGCTGTGATTTCATCATTATGTGAAACTAGAATAAATAATAATTTATGTATAACTCTGAACTTGTTTTATTTCATTTTACACTACAAAAACATAATTTTACACAATATAATCAACAAAGTATAGAAAATATTAATAAATACTAAATTATGCTACATTATCTTAAGGGTATGTCATACCCTGCCTCATCCTTGATGAAACTTTATTACACCTCATGCTCGCCGGGTTAAGTAAACGCATGGCCACAAGTATCGAATCATATCCAAATTTGGCTCAACTCAACAATTATTGTAACATTTAAGACCCCGCCTATTTATATGAAGTTTAGCTTACAACGGACTTGAGTGAGATTAACTGCTTACCATGTGTACGTTAGACCAAGTTTGTGTGCTTTGTAAGGAATGACCTTACTGATTATAGCTTAACTGTAGCTCCGGCCTCGAACAATAATAATTGCGGACGACACGAGCTCGGCGCGAAACGTGACAGGTTAGACTTTTTCTTTTTTAGTTTAGCTATGCTATTCTCTAAGGGATAAATTGCAGAAGGCACCGGCAGTATATTTTCTTCACACAACGAATAACTTTGCAATTTTATTGGCGCATTTTCATTCACGACCCGATTAGTTAGCGGTGCGGTGGTTTGACTAGAACGAGGAAGTCTTAGGTTCTATTCCTGGATCAAGTCAATTCAGGAAACGAACTTTTTTAAGTTGGCTAGGTACTGGGTGTTCTTGGTTTTATTGTCTTCCACGTTTGATATAGGAACTGGTCAACTAACCAGTGCGCACGTTTCCTTTATTTTGTCACAGATTACCTTTAAGAAAACTGTTGGTATGCATTTTAATACAAACTTTGTGATACATTTAAACCGGATATCTAACTCTCGTCTTCATCGCTGAGCAATGGAAATTTTCCATGCTATTGCGGGATTCAAACCTATAGGAAATGAAACCGCCTGCATAAATATTCTATGCTTCTAGTTTGATGCTTCCAGAAACTAAAATAGCTTTGTAAATAGTTGAAAAGCTTCACTACATTGACGAACCCGGCTCGAAACGTGACAGCGACAGGTTTAGACTCACTCGACAGAAGAGATAGGGTTCCTGAGCCAAATTGAAAAACGTTAGTCCGTCGACTCTGTCTATAAATCTGTTTCACACAGCCTTTTTACCAGGGATTAAAGTAAATACATCGGATACAGTACGCGGCATCACGGCACTTTGCGCATCTTACGAGACGATCATCGTAACAGAGACGTGTGTGCGCGGAGCTAACAACCAATCACGGCCGGTGGTGCAGGCGCGGCGCGCGACTAGCCAATCGCGTAAGGGTCATCCATAAATCACGTGAGGCAAGAAAGGGGGGGAGTGGTTTTGAA
The DNA here is from genome assembly GCA_950371115.1 of Anania fuscalis. Taxonomy (NCBI): domain Eukaryota; kingdom Metazoa; phylum Arthropoda; class Insecta; order Lepidoptera; family Crambidae; genus Anania; species Anania fuscalis. Next base: position 5,940,580 of record OX493337.1, read on the forward strand.
AAAAACCACAAAATATCACTAGATGGGAGACAACTGGACTCGTCATTGCTTGTACCAAAAAAATACACGTTATTGGGTAGGGGGGAGGGAGGGGTAGTCTAAAACCTCACCACGTATCACCATGGGGGAAGGAGAAAAGTTGCTAAAGAACATCACGTGATTAATGGACGACCCCTAATCGTAATGATCTTCTGCGCACCTTTCGCCCAGTGCTCAACTTTCTTGCATTGTATAATGTGATTGTCTCACTGAAAATACCCTACTCTCTAAGGTGGTTATTATCTGCGCGTAATTATTAACGTGTCGTGTGGTGCCGGCACGTTAAAAGAACAGCACCACCCCTTCTCTTCCTATGGGTATCGTAAGAGGCGACTACAGGAGAACCACCACAAGAAGACGGGCAGCAGCGTCTCCTCTCCACCATTGGCCAAACTGCGATCGCCAACCCGCCTGCCAAGCGTGGCGATTATGGCAAAATCCTCCTTTTGGAGAGGCCTTTGTCCAGCAGTGGACTGTTATAGGCTGGTATGATGATGATGATAAATTAATAACATGTTACAAGGCAAGCACTCGTGAAGTCAGTACGGAGAAACAAGCGAGCAACGAACACGGATTTTAGACTGCAAAACTTAATATGCTCGCTGGAAATGTTACGTTACACCCTGTAACGCCAGTCACAACTCACTTTAGGATTTACGTACTTGTCTAAAGACGAATCTAAATGTGGGGATAAGAAAGTGACTAGTGGTGACTTTAGTCTACCTAACGGAACCCGATACTCAACATGTTTCAACACGCATTTCTACGGTATTTTTCCCATTCGGTTCGATTCGTGCAGTAAACTACGAGTTCGTTTCTGTTTTTTCCCGTTGCTCAATTTTCACAGTAATTGTGTATCCCTTTGACAGACGAGTCAGAAGTAACAAATGGAAAGGCAATGTCTAATACTAAAGTGAATTTAATGCCAGGCTTGAATTTTAAAATTTATGGGTGAAAAAATTGTTGGAATAATTCACTGATAATATATTTGTGTGAGTGGATAAGTTAGATAGTCTTTCATATTTTCGTAACGTGCTGCGTTTCTTTTTATGATGACGTGATGCCATTTCGTTCACGACCAATGACTTATCCTGTCCCTAGTATTTATTGCTTCGTAAGTGAGATAATGAGTGTGGAAAATTATGAAAACCGACACTTCCGATTGGACTGGCGCAGCCCGTTCCTCGATTTGCGTATTGATCCAAAAACAGTAAATTTTATTACATGAAAATGAGTAAGTTCCGCTTACAATTTTAAATCAGCTACTTTATGCTTCTATAATTTTACCATATCTATGGACAGTATCCTCAGCACAATAGTGGTTTTATTGTTACTGCATCGCCCGTCAAAGCGTTAAAGTGCAAATAGTAAAGTGTGCGAAAAACAATTTGCTTAAACCCGTATTCTCGGAAATAAAGATAACAATTGAATAACAATGGACCCGCGCACACATGTGTGCGCGATCAAAGCAATAGGCTATCGAACGCATTAGGTATCTACATTTATTTTGCGGAACAAAAACAAACAAACCTATTATTAACTTAATGCCTAATTCAATCTGGTTGTGCACTGGCTCGAAATATTCCTTATTGTTGCTGGAGTGACACAAAGTCGATACAAGTTTAATTGGAAACCTTCGAAGCCGCTCAATTACTTAAAAAGAGTAAAGGTGCGTCTAGCGACCTGAGAACGAGCCGAGTACAAATCGTTTTTGTGCAGTGTGGACCGACTTAAGGTGAGTACTGACCAGCGTTATTGTGCGTAATGTAACATGTTACAAGCGATCATTCGTGCGGTCAGTATAGGGAAACAAGCGAGCAATGATCTGCTCGTTCGTCGCTCTGAATGCTCGACCCGTTAACGATTTCTTGGCGAATTCCTTTGACGCGCTAGGTTAGTCTAGCTAGCGTAGCCACCCTTACTTTTTTTTATAGGACTACTTTTGGGATTTGTTTACCTTTTCAATGCCAAGTCCAGAAATATTTCGAGACCATTATTGCATTATAAGTTATTAGAAATACTTGCAAAAAACGGAGAAGATAAGGTCAACATTTTGATCAAACATTTTATGATTAAAGGAAAATTCCGAACATTTGGGTCAGACTGTCAGTCAGACTTAATTGAGCTTTTGCTTTGTGATCGAATTCTTAATTAGGTGCTTTAAGGACCTTTAAAAATTTAAAATAAATATGAAGGTAGACAAATAAAAAACAACAATACACAAATTTCCTTGGTCTCAAAGTACATTCCTGTGTTACGAGGTTCCTGACAATGTAGACGACCTCCGTAGCTGAGTGGCAAGCACGCCGGACTTGGCGTTGCCATCTCTGAGGTTTCGGTTTCAATTCCCGGTCGGGTCAATGTAGGTCACGAACTTTTCTATATTGTATCGGGTCTGAGTGTTGTGGTACTGTAACGAACCAGGAGGCGTAGCGATGGGGCTCAGACGGACCGCTACAATTCTAATTAAAATATCCAACTGGCTTCGACTATTTATTTCTATAAATCAACTATTCTAAATACATTTATGCAAAACTTAACTTTAGGTAGATGACGCTGCTCTGAATATCATAATTATTTCGTATCTTGTACGACTATGCCTAACTGTGTTGACGATTGTGACAAAGATCCAAATGTTTTGTCCCACGTCAATCAAATCCTTCGATATTCAGACATACCATGGTAGACCTAGAGACTACTCTGTAGGTCATGAACTTCTACAGTTCCGTCGTTGTTTCTGATTTCTGTAACACAAGTGCTTTGGCTACTTGTCATACGATCAGAGCAATGTAGTGATGATGTCAGTAATGTAATAATAGGATTTTGCAAAGGCGTCTTCAGACTTAAGTCAATTTAGGAAATATCGTTTTATTAAATGACCCGAACTGGGAATTAATCTCGAGACCCTTTGCGTTCATGGCTTATACTGAGAATCGAATCTTCAATCTGTTGTCTTCAATACAGGCATGCTTTAGGTCAAAGGTCATTATAATTAAATCTAGTAAAAGGAAAAATGATAAAAAATATGAACTTTAACTTCAACAATTGAAGTAAGTAAGTGACATCTTCTTGACCCTTTCACCTCAGGTTTGTCACTCATGACTCATGATATCCATGAACGATGAGAAAATAAACAAATTTTATTACGAATTCGTAATTAAATACCTAAACTTATTAATAATTTAATGAGCGATTAACCAATATTTTCCTCGTAAGTCTAAAGACTCACGTTTATTTCCGCCAATAAAATATTAAATGGGTGATAAACAATCACAGATAAACTAGCAAAATAGATTGCTGCACTATGAGTATAAGCTTTGAGCATCTCGATGATAATAGTACCTCAGTAAAACTGTTATTGCCTGACAGTAATGACAAAAATAATTTTGAAATCCCACATTAAGACTTTGTTCATTTACATGAAGTTTCATCGACATGAAGAAAATTGTTGATTACACAAAACACTTATAGACAATAAGACAATTTGAGACAAAAGTGATCTATTATGTCGTCAAGCAAGTAAGAATGTCTACGCTAACTACAAGTAGAGCGTTTAACTGAAACAAGAAAAGGTAATCTACAGTTCTACACAACAAAGTACAGACAATGAGCCCTTAGAAGGTTTTTTAACGTGATTGTACTTTAAGCGTTTATCAGGTTCTCTCCTTAAAACCACGTAATAGGCAGCTGCAACAGCAACATCGAAATTGTATATTATATAGATGCTCCATTCCAACTAACACACTACCTTGATGATAACAAAGTATAAGTCACCTAAAAAACATAACTTTTCGATGTTGCTCCTATAATAAATGTGGTCATATCTGAAAGCGATCACATGGTTTAAAGGATTGTCCTAATATTTTTAACATCCTGTACAATATTATAACTGGATTTTATAGGTAAATGTAGATAAATATGTGTCAATACGGCCGAGCCTCTTGAGTCAATTCTTCTTCTGCGCACACGGCTCTTCGTCCTTCTATGTGGCGTCTAAGGAATGGTTGGTCTGTGTAAACAGAGCATATTTTATACTGTAGTAAACTGGCCCCAGGTGCCACTTGCTGTTGCCTTTATGGCCTATTTGAAGAACACTGATAAGAAATTGGGAGTGATAATATATTTAGGAAAAATAAAAATGTGCGCACGTATTGTGTGCCTGTTTTATGGCACGATATTGTACAGTACTTATAGTTGTTTTTATTTTTACACATACAATTAAAAGGCTCCACGTATTAAAATGTATAAATTACCTGCATGGTCTCAGGGTTGACTGGTAGAGAATGCTGTATAGTATTAGGTCCGCCAATTGTAATACCCTATGCAATAAAGTTTTAATATTAATAATAAAATTATACATTTAACAGTTGTAGAAAACCGCTGGATGCTGGCCGCTTGTAACCGGAAGTCATTAGGGTAGGTCTTTGTTTAGGCTAATGCATGGACTATGGACGTCCTATAGCTGAAATGATGATGACTATAATTGATCTAGTATTCTGTATCCAAGTTCATCCATATTAAAATAAACGGTTTCCTTTCATCTGTTTTATCACATCTGCCAATTTTAATCATCCACTAAATATTCATTTTTTGTTTTGTCCATCCTCGTCTAGCCTGGTGTGGAATACACATCCACCAAAACATTAACATCTCCTTTGCATGCAATCGTCATTATCTATCTATCTACTTTATCAACGATCAAGTTCAACAAACTATTTCTTGCCGATGATATTTTTAATCTAAAATCAAACATTTTAAAATGTTTGTGAAATTGTGACGAATGAAAACTGGAGCCCCGTCAAGGCTCCCACCGTCGTAAAGCTTGGTAACCGTTCCCTCAGGAACTTAGGGCTATAAAACGATCGTTCAAAATATCCCTTTACGGGAGAACCGAGATAATTTTATTCTACCGTTGATATCGTTGCTTATTTATTACTTTTGTTACAAAAGAAACGTCGCAGTTGTTCTAAAGAGTATCATAATAACTGTCAAGTATTTTAAACAACAGTAAAAATAAAATTCACGAAGAACATTTTGTATTTTATTGATAGAGGTACGTAATGTTTCACTTGTTGCCTTAAGCGACATCGGCGGACTGGCTTCATGCCAACAGAATTTATTCCTTTTTAACTCCAACCAAATTCAGTTGTACTGTTGCCGTTTTTGTTGGCATTTGCTTTCAACCAACCTCAAAATAGGTGGTGGTGCTCATTAAATAGTTTAGCTCTTTGTTGACGTACTCGTATATAATATTTTTTATATAATAGACCTACCATAATTTTACGAGAAAATCTAATAGAAATCTTGCATCGATAGCACAGTCACACATCGCTTTGGCTCTATAGTATAAGTATCGTTTGTAAAAGAAAACGATACTCAACTTGGAAGAGTATGAATTTGCTGGAGCCGGTTTAAAATGTAAATCTGACGTAAGTAATTTCCAGAAGTTTGTTTCATTGCGTTGTTTGTGAGCAGATGCCAACAATGTAGTTTGCTACACTTTGTATTCCCGCAGGTAGAGTTGTTTAACAATCATGGTAAATCTTTACACTAAACGAGTGACAGTGGGACTGTGTGGAATGTATTTAATTAACTAACATCATGTCATACACTAAAAAATACGGCAGTAAGATCTTATATCATACAGCACCAATTAACACTGTTGTTATTATTAGTTAATATATGCATTTGTCTCTCAAGTTGGGACTTGGGACACATTGTAAAAGATTGTGACAGGACTGTGAGACGTGGTAAGATAATTCAAGAGTAGAGTAAGTATAATAATACCCAGCAGCAAAAAGAAATATTTTTATGACTTGAAATTATTTATGTATTTTTTATAAAACCTTTTTTTTTTAATTTTGTTCGATCACGGTCGGTCAAAAAAGGAAACGTACAAATATTTAAGACCCAACGACTTTTACAAAGGGGTTTACATCAAAATCTTCAAAAATAAGTTTAAAATTCTCCTTAAATCTAGATGATCAGCTTATTAGTATGGTAAAGTAAAAACAAAATGCGATACAACTTTATGATACAGCTTAGTGGCCTCCTTTTTTGTCTGTTATAATTGTTAATCGAAACTTCATTAACAAGTGACGTATCAATATATTCTTTTAAACTTTCATGGTCACTAACATTAGAATAGTTTGTTGAATTAGAATGAAGGAACACATAAAAGCGGTCAAAAACAACGACAAACAGAAATCGGCAATCGCGGAACATTTGTTGGAATCAGGTCTCAATCACTGGATTGAGTTTCACAACCCTCAGATCATTTCGACAGAACGCCACTACATACCAAGAATGGTCAGGGAAGCGATTGAAATTACAAAGTACAAAAATTTCAATCGTGAGGATGGGTTTAAATTGTCAAGTGTCTGGAATCCAGTGATTCGTATGTGCAAAAACCGGAAAAAACAACAAACTGCTGTGTCGCGGTCAGATACTGTTAGTGTTGTGTGTCGAGAACAGGTGTGAGAAAATAGTGAGTTTGTAGACAATGGTACCGACGCGTGCAATAAAAGACTGCGAAAGAAGGTAGACCGATATGTTTGCCCGTAACAACTTACCCGCAAGATCTTCAGTTACTCCGTGATCATGGCGCTTGCAACAGTGCCGAAATATCGGGAACTCAAAAATAAGGTACATGGTAGCAATCCCGTAACAAACTATTCTAATGTTAGTGACCATGAAAGTTTAAAAGAATATATTGTTAACCGGTACGGGCCGGAAACAGCAAAAACAATAAAACACCTAGAACGCGCGCGGAAAAAGTGTGAATGTTTGAAGGAGTCCCTGTCATTCCTAGTGAAGTGTCGGGATACGGACATTATCCCAGTGTGTGTTCGGATAAAACCTCGACCTGACATTCACGGCTCCGCAAGTATTCTGCGATATGCGAGTGTAAAATTATTGCGAAAATTAATACGCAATTGTAGGTACCAACTTGACCAGTTTCAGTGTGAGTTATACAAAATACATCAAAAGTGCAGTGAGTTGCTTTCTAAAAGTGATTTTGATACTTGTGATCGTGTTGCCTACCTACAAGCTCAGCGCTCTAGAGAACTTAGTGCTATGAAACAGGATCGTAAGTTCGAATCATTACGACGAAAACAAAAGCCAGCGGCCTACCACGAGAACTCGATCGCAACTCGAACGGTAGTCAACATGTCGAGTGTCGAGTTGTCTGCTGCTGCACAATCAGTTCTTGAAAAAGGGATGAATTTTGCCATTACACCTAAACGTATTCCCTATGAGGAGGTGATTGGGTCGGTTGAAGAATGTATCGTGCGTAATAAAATACCATCTGTAGACGCGGATACATTAAGACAGGATATTGCCGTGATATTACGCCACGTAGCACCACCAAAACCGAATATCACTTCTTCTGAATCAACTGCGCTGAATGAACTCCGAAAAGATGAAACAATACTGGTTCTGAAAGCTGATAAAGGGAACGCGACTGTTATAATGGATGTCGTTGAGTACGATAGAAAGATCCAAAATCTACTCAGTGATGTCAATACATACAAGAAGGTAAATTACAACCCGACGGCGAGAACGGATCGAAGCACTCGCTCACTCATTAGACAGTGCGAGGACGTTTTCGACGACGAGACTTTTAAATACTTACTGCGGCCTAGAAATGTCCAGCCCCCGAAACTATATGGCTTGCCTAAAGTACACAAGCAGAACGTGCCACTACGACCGATTGTGAGTCAGATAGACTCACCTACGTATGACCTGGCCAAGCACGTAGCTAAAGTCTTGCAACCATTAGTGGGCCGTACGTCTTCGTTTGTCAAAGATTCTCGTCACTTCATTGAAATCCTGCACCAAAACAAGGTTGATGTGGATGAGTTGATGGTCAGTTTTGACGTAGAATCACTCTTCACAAATGTCCCAGTAGCAGATTGTCTTGAAGTGGTTAAGGTAAAGTTGGAAGATAATGACATCCCGATGGAATATGGCACACTTCTACATCATTGTTTGTCGAAGAATTTCTTTGTATACCAGGGTCAATACTATCTCCAAAATAGACGGAGTCGCGATGGGCAGCCCCGTAGCTCCAGTTATAGCTAATATTTGGATGGAGTTTTTCGAAGAAAAATCCCTGGCCACCGCCCGCACCGAAATCAAACTATGGAAGAGGTATGTAGACGACGTATTCTGTGTATTGAGAGGAAACAACCAAGATGTAGAAACTCACCTGTCATATTTAAATGGTATCCATCCAAAAATAAATTTTACCTGCGAGATAGAAGAAAACAGAAGCCTAGCATTTTTGGATGTGAAGATTGAAGTGCGGAGTGACGGTTCACTGAGTCACTCTGTCTATAGAAAATCCACTCACACTGACCGCTATCTCAACGCAACCTCGCATCACCACCCTCGACATCTTAATTCTGTAGTAACTGCACTGACAAATCGAGCCTATGACTTGTGTGACCTTGAACACTTAAACCAAGAGTTGGAACATGTTCAGAAAGTCTTACAGAATAATGGATATAGAGGGCAGCTACCATCTAGACACAAATCAAGACACTTTAAAGACACAGTAGACAGGCAACCTGTGTTCTTGCCATACATAAGAGGAGTGACAGACAAGATCTCAAACGTACTTCATAAATACTCACTTAATACTGTCTTCACTCCATTAAGAAAAGTAACACAATGTCTACGATCTCCAAAAGATAGTTTCCCAATGGAGAAACCAGGTGTCTATAAGATTGACTGCAGCTGTGGCAGTTCATATATCGGCCAAACAAAACGTACCATAGCGTGCCGAATGAAGGAACACATAAAAGCGGTCAAAAACAACGACAAACAGAAATCGGCAATCGCGGAACATTTGTTGGAATCAGGTCTCAATCACTGGATTGAGTTTCACAACCCTCAGATCATTTCGACAGAACGCCACTACATACCAAGAATGGTCAGGGAAGCGATTGAAATTACAAAGTACAAAAATTTCAATCGTGAGGATGGGTTTAAATTGTCAAGTGTCTGGAATCCAGTGATTCGTATGTGCAAAAACCGGAAAAAACAACAAACTGCTGTGTCGCGGTCAGATACTGTTAGTGTTGTGTGTCGAGAACAGGTGCGAGAAAATAGTGAGTTTGTAGACAATGGTACCGACGCGTGCAATAAAAGACTGCGAAAGAAGGTAGACCGATATGTTTGCCCGTAACAACTTACCCGCAAGATCTTCAGTTACTCCGTGATCATGGCGCTTGCAACAGTGCCGAAATATCGGGAACTCAAAAATAAGGTACATGGTAGCAATCCCGTAACAAACTATTCTAAAGTGACGTATCAATTTGGATGCAAATAAATAAATACAATTAATTATACCCTTACAAAATAATTTTACAATTTGCAGTCTCAATTGTTGTAGGATACACTAAATTAACCTTAAAACTAATTACCTATTCGACGTCTCTCTCTCTCTCTGTGTCAAATGTCAATTGTTGTAGGATACACTAAATTAACCTTAAAACTAATTACCTATTCGACGTCTCTCTCTCTCTCTCTGTCAAATGTCGCAGGATAGTTTATTAAAAGCACTTCGATGTCTATTTTCGACTCGTTCATAAACAATATGCATCAGTTAATAGTATTTATATTGAATTGTTCATAGAAAGTTCTCGCTGCGTTCAAAGCGTCTATCACATATTTTTCACTGCATGGGTTTACATCAAAGAAGAAGGCTCCACAGTTTAACGATTCGGAACAACTTTCGTTCATGACGGAGTTTTTGCAGCAGCCTAATATGGCGCGTGCGCAAGGTGTCAAAGTCTTCGGTGGTGTCACACTATCTCCCCGTCTCACTCCCACTATGAACTTGAGTTCTTCGAAAGATAGGTTAACTGGACTTCGGATTGTGCTGGGGTTGTCGATTTTCCTCTTGACTTGAGGTGCGCAGATCGATTGAGCGATCAATGCTGCTATTAAGACGATCGATGTGTGACTCGGCATTTTACTTATCTGTAAATAACAAAATACTAGTTAAGTGGGAGATACAACTCTTGTGCGTCATTTTTAACGTTTTTAAACACAGCAAAATAAAGGGAAATTTATGGATTTATTGAGGTTTATTCTAAGCTCAGGTAAGCATTATTTTCTATGTTTAAATATAACAATTTAATCGAGATTTAGGTCAAATCCCGATTATGAAAAGTTCTTAACTGGGAATTGGTATTTAAAATTAATTAGTTTTATACGGAACTTTATCATAGTAATTCAAATTGGAAAAACACTCGAGACGCAAGTAACTTAAAAAGTCAATAACTACAATTAAAATCCCTAAAAAATAATCACACACATTGTAATTTTGATTGCTTGAAGATTTAGCATTTCAAAAGGTGCAAAATCTTTGCCATCATAAAATTTACAACATGCTACGGGCCTACGGACCTTTAGTATTATTTTATTTAAATGCTATTCGTATTGCATAGGTATTTCATGCATAAATGCATCCATGCAATCCTTCATTTATAATTTCTTGGTATGAAGAACAATGTCACCTACATTAACAACAGACAAAGTTTAACTTTTAATTTAAAAAAAAAATCTTATGCATAAAAAATTATGTTTTCAACTATTTATTTGTTTTGATTTACTTAGTATTTATCATATAACAGACATAACCACGGGTGAAATAAACTACGTAGAGCCATAACATTAATTATTTTGATGTTTGTTACGTTGCCATTACATGCTTTAAAGAATTTTATGCATAGGTATTTTGACGTCTGCCTGTTTTTAGAATTATGCTAAAAGGCAACATTATTAAAATCACAACCCGTTCTGCGAGCGCACGTGACGTCTAACGTGATAAGAAGCGCGTAATGTCATCGCAGTTGGTTTTCCCCGATATGCCTTTGCTGATTATACAAGAGATTATAGAATTATGTCAAGGGCATTTTTGTCAACTGCATTAGTACGAGATTATAATGCCAAAAGTCATTAAACGATACGGTGTTAATTGTTAAAACGACTCTTTGCATATCCTAGCTAGTGAATAAAACACAACAATATAACCAAGTGTAAAGTACCTTAAAAAATATTAAATATTTGTTTTGATTTTATATTCGTTTATGGGATTTTGGAAGACAGAGCTTAGGTCGATAATGTAACCTGTTTTACTTTTGATTGATTTCCGTAGGTTTTGTTATGTACCTTTTATTGTCAAAAAACTGCGCGTAGGTAAAATAATTGGTTCTACGTTGTATATAGTATGTAAACTCAAATCTTATAGTGTAATTTCACGGCCAATAAAACAAAAAAATGTTTTAAACATATTCTTGATAATATCAAGCGGTATAATTGTGACCATAAATTACCACAATCCGATGCGGAAGCAGTGACATTAAATATGTAATTTTTACTCAGTAATTTAAAACTGAAAAATCCATTTTAAACACTTGGCGACACATATTTATATATGAAATGTCACTTACTTGTTTCTCTCTATGTTTTGTTCTTGAAGTTCCACTGTCCACTGCCCACTGTCCACCGTTAGTATATGGGGATTGCACTTAGGTACGGAAAATACTCCACTCCGGACAATACGTCCGACAGTCAGCTGTTACTCGCACGGTCTGCACTCAAGCCGACACTCAATATTTACCATCAACCGCAAAAGCGTTGCGAAACCGGGAAAAAGTTAATCCTTTTTTATTTCGCACCGCCCGATGCGTCTGGTGATTCTAGTCATTATTTTATTGTGGGGTTTCCCACCGCTTTGGAGATGAGTTTTTTACTTTTTGAACGTAATCTGCGTAAAGCTTAAATCAGAACGAGTCGAAGCGTAGTAGAAACAAATGTCGAACGGGCGCTGGTGCATTAAGTTTGACTTTTATTTATTTTGTTTCATTCACAATTTCTTTTTGGAAAGAAAATTGATTGATTTTTGTTAAGGCTAACTTGTGCAAACTTGTTAGTTAGCCATAACAAAAATCAATCAATTTTCTTACAACTTTCAGTCCATTTTAGATGTGATTGTGACACTTTGATATTACTTTAGTGTTAGGTTATTATAAATGTGTCACGCTTAAAAGCTTTATGTGGATATATGGAGCTAATATATCAGATGAATTTTGATGCCACCTAGAAATGTTCAATGTTCTTACATACTATTTTGATATCAGTAGTAGGAAGGTAAAATATCATGTTAATTAAACCCCCTAAAGTACAATGCCACCTCGCTATATTATTAAGAAAATCTTAGATCGTAAGAAAGTCGAGATTAACGTTACAATAGCGGTCGCAAAACCAATAGTCGCTAAGCAAACGGTTTCTTGTATGGGAACTGCGACTACACGAGCGAATTGGGTTAACCTGTGCTAGATAGTGAGATTATATGCTTAAAAGGGTAAAACATAATGGTGTTTGTAAGAGATTTCGAATACAATAGTGTTAGGTATAAAGAAAAGCGACGCCTTTCTCGCTATCGTCACATTACATTTATTTGGCCATCAAAGTTTCGTCTGATTTTAGAATTTGAATATCTATTTAATGCATTTGAAATAGAATTTAAATAGTTTTAGTATTTAGTTTCAAGGTCCTAGTTTATTAGTTGGCTTCCATTTATGGGGTGATTGTAACATTTAAAATCTCAATTCAAAACAAAATATTTTTATTTACCCCCTTAATTTGACCCCCTCGAGCAGGATTCCCTAGCGGAAAGATGTCACAGTGATTAATAGGTCCTAGAGATATAGAAGTTAATTTGATCAACTAGCAAACACACACACACACACCTACATTCATAGAGTCAAAAAGTTCGGAAATCACCTCCGCTATGTTCCTGTTCGATTTGATCCATACTTCCAAGGACACCCTGGATATAAAAAGTGTGACAGAATCGGGACTACAACTTTTTTGACACTGTTTTATTAGCGTCATTTGTAATTAACTACAGATGGAAAGTAGCAGTAGGTAATCAAATCTTGAAAGTTGATTTTAATCTACTTCTAACTGAGGTATTGATTTAAAAGTATCTGACATTCTGAGACAATATAATCATTTGACACCAGCATGATAAAACAAAAAATGTAGTAAGCTTAAGTGGCAGTGGGCTAGCCACCAATAAAAGGTGGAGTAAACGGGTTCTCGAGTGGAGACCACGCCTAGGCAAACATAGTGTAGGACGCCCCCCAGCTCGATGGACCGACGACCTTAGGAAGATGGCTGGAAGTGGATGGATGAAAAAAGCGGGAGATCTCGCTCTTTGGGAGAGGCCTACGTCCAGCAGTAGACTGCAATAGGCTGAGATAATGATGATGAAACCAGGGACACATTCTTAATTGCGCTAAAAGCACTGACCAAATATAATAGGGACAACTATTACACAAAATAGGGTTTTTTACCTACCTACTGCATTTATATTGATTCATGATATAGTGTAATTTCATGCCATACTAATAAAACCTTCGTGTTTAAGCTCATTTCATTCACTTTGACGATTCAGATACACTTATAAGTGTAATGTTTTATAGTTTTTTAAACTATGTTATCAGTTATTGTTTTATATCATTTGCGTACTCGCAATTGGCTGGATTTCATCAATTTACCTCACTTTACCAACAGGTCAAGTTTGCTGGCCAGTCTCCACAATAAGAACCTACTCAGAAACAACATCCTTTATTAAATATTCACGTAGAATTGCTCTCAGGTGTGAACTACGCATGACTAGCTAATAAACTTAAGTGATAAAATCCTTATTTGATATCATTAAATAAAGATTTCTGTATCCTGAATCCAGTAGGATGATCTTATAATCATTTTTTTATACTTATATTATAATATACACATGTACTTTACATACAAAGTTTTTCTTTTTAACATTACATGATTACCATCAAGAACACGATGTTTTGCTCTTTATTAAAAAATGCAAATATGTTCGACGAAATCAGCTTACAGATGTTAAGTTGTCGTTTCACAATATTTAAATACTCACCATTTTTGCAAAAATAAAATTTAAGGTGAAAAACTTGTTTACTATTTCGTATTACATTATTGTCTGATTTTATACAGTGTGTCTGGGTTTTGACCGGCGATAATTTAAGGGCTTTTTATTCAACAAATTTTATCGACAAAATACCCCCCATGTACGGGCCTAACACTCCCCCTCTTGAAATGACAGCCATTTAAAACTTTTATGGTAGAGCATGCAAAGAATACTATTCATATGGGTCTGAAGTGCCTAAACATTATGAAAAAACATTCATTTGAAAGGCAATGAAATTGCCTATCATATAAAAAAAGAACAATTCAAAATTATTAACTATCTTGAAGGAAAAAATGAAATTACAAGAAACATGCTGAAAAATTGACGAAATTCACCAGTTTTTTAAACGTATTACAAAAACTGGCCGCATAAATGTACTTTATTTTTGTATTATTTGATACATTTTGAGATTATCTACAAATTGATATTAAATCACTACTTTGGGTGCAATACTTCAGGAGTTGCTGTACTTTGAATATGACATTGCACATGCACTATTTGAATATTTTTTAGAAAATCACGCCTAAAATCCACGTTTAGAACAGTATTCTGAATTGGCATAATATTGGTTTAACCTTGTTGGTGATATAAAACAATAAAATAAAAATCAATAAATAGAGTTTTGCGCTCCCGCAATGTTAAATTCAATCTACCGTAGCTCCTGAAGTATGGCATCCAAAATAATAATTTTGGTATGGTTTTGTAGATAATCTCATAATGTATCTCACTTTACAAAAATAAAGTACATTTATGTGGGCAGTTTTTGTTCTGCGTTAAAAAAAAAGTTAAATTTATACAATTTTAACAAGTTTCTTATAATTTTTTTTTTCTCCATGATAGTTATAATTTTTTGAACTGGTCTTTGTTTTATATGATAGGCAATTTCATTGTCTTTCAAATAAATCTTTATCCATAATGTTTAAGCACTCCAGATCCATATAAATAATAGTTTTTTGCATGCTATACCATAAAAGTTTTAAAATATTTAAATGGCTGCCATTTCAAGGGGTGTAGAGTTAGACCCCAACTTGAGGGGTGTTTTGTCGATAAAATTTGATGAATTAATAGAACTTAAATTATCGCCGGTCGAAACCTAGACACACTGTATTAAAGCAATTCTTAAATCGAATATTGCCCTAAATACAGTTATCTGACACAATGCAACATTTCAGGTATCCAAAAAAATTACTAATTATTTTTAAAATATGCTTAGGTATTTCCATTACTTGGGTTATAATACATAATAAGGGTTTCAAACAAATAAAAAACTTATAAAAAGGTAAATCGACAACAGTGCATTGCAGATAGTTACACCGCAAAATAAAGTCTCATAATATTTCAAAAACTTTTTCGTAACTTATTTGTGAATAAAACTCGTGTGATATAAAGTAAGTACTATTTATTCGTAAAATGAGTTTATGATGTGAATTGTGAAAGCCATAAATATTAAATTTACATTAGTATATTCTATTATTTAAATGGTTTATAAGTGAATTTAATACAAATATTTGTTTTGTACTTTGTAACTTGACTAATAATATTCAAATGATTTAATACGTCTGAATACATTGTATGTAAGTATTTTTATTATTGAAGGAAACGTATCATGTCACATTATAAACATTCTTAAGGAACTAATGTTTATTTATAGGAACTTAATTTACTATGTATAGTCGCGGCAATCGATTCCTGGGCCATAACCATGAACTCTTAAAATAATCTCAAAGTTGTCAAATCTGTCAATTTTGGTACGTCATTTCATACAAAATTTGACAGAAATGATAATGTTTGACAGATTTGTGATTGTTTTAACAGTTCATGGTTAGGGCCCTGATCCACTTTTTCATAATATGTACTCGTAAAGTTACAAGAAGATGATGAGACCTAAATATTTACTAGGTCTAGGTTTAGCTCTATAAAATATCTATCATTTTTTTTGTTATCATGATGAATTAAAAAGAGCGGACATAAATAGCCGAAGATCGGGTTCAGTTTCGTGTATTGGGAGAGGCCTAGTCTAACAGTGGATTAAATTTAAGTAGACTGATGATGATGATATCATAATATCATATATACCCCATAGATAGGGCAAAGGCATGCACCAGTAATTCACGTACTTCCATTGTGATGTGAGCTTCATGTTCGATTTCAATCCATATCTTTCTAAGCTCTTCTGTTCTTTTTAGGACGGCTTCATTTTTGATCATCTTGGAGATTCCATGCGGCTCTTTACTATATTTAGAAAGCGCACCCTCAGTTTCTTCGGGCACATTATGCGGTCTTCAAAACATTCTCTGGATAAGCAATCCATCTTGAGCCAAATGGAAGACAGACGTGCGCGGGGTGGGTGGTCGCGATAACGTTCTCATATCAGTGAGGAACCGAGGAAGGAGAGGAAATTTCCAATGTAGAGCCTGTTTTATGATGTTAGTCATGTCAGCTTACATCCTTGGTAGCTTTTTTTTCGTTTTTCGTTGGAAAAACACGGTGGGTGCGGGTCCCACCAGTGGCGGTCGTTTTTTTGTCAAGTACCCAAGTATTATATTATTATCCTGTTTGATGATGATCGGTCTATCTTCCGAGAATGTGGCAAATCTATTTCAACTTACCGCATTTGATAGGCTAGTATGGACCAGCCGGTCACGAAATAACTATGGAGATATTCCGTGACAGCGATTTAGTAGATGGACCTTGGATTATATCTTAGGACAGTACAGTACAGTATTTCGATGTTTCGATGTTAATGACCTTTCACGTTTATCAACTATTTACAAACTTTTACTTTAGGCTTATCTTGATCTTACTTTAAAGATTTTGTCTTCTGTTCACCAAGTCTCTGACAATACAAAACACTTTCGGCAAGAGAGTGTAATATTTCAGAAAATGCAGTAGGGATTTTGATGATTACAGCGAATTTGTAGTCTAATAGGTAGACTGATTAACAGGTAGTTTGGTAAATGTATAATTTAGGTATATCTGTTAGTAAATACTTTGTTCTACTTCGTTTTAATTAAAATATCAGGAATCAATTTATGCAACTACACTTAAACGATACACATACATAACTGCTTATCTATACAACATTATAATATTTATAGTTTTTGCATTTGGAAAATATGAATAAATATAAGATATCATTGGACAAAATCACATACATTGCTCTGATCCTAAGGTAAGTAGCTAAAGCACTTGTGTTATAGAAATCAGAAACAACGACGGTACCACAACATCCAGACCCGAGACAATATATAACAGTTCTTTTTCTACATTGACCCGACCGGGAATCGAACCCGGAACCTCAGAGATGGCGACGCCAATTCCGGCGTGCTCGCCTCTCGGCTACGGAGGTCGTCATCATTTGCAGGTTTTGTTTTCGCCAATTAAAGCGAACTGGAAGTTAAAAAAAAAAAAATTTACTTAAACAGATTTAAGATCCACGATTATTCATACACACTAGTATTAGTATTCATAAATATTTCAAATACTTGTAAATACATTAATTAAAATTCATGTAAAATGTATTCACTATAATTTACACATAGTTTTAGAGAAATCACAGATAAACACCTTTCGAATGCACAAGTATACGAAAAATTTATAAATCAGCCATTTCTCTGACCATAAAAACGTTGGAACCTTTCTATTACTCTGAAAATTACTCCAGAGTCGCACGGGTTCCCATAGGAAGACGGGTCGGGGCAGCCCTGGAGGGCGAAGCAGTCGTATGTCACTTGCGGTTGATGACAGCAGCTGAGTACAGCGCCATCACAAGCAGAAGGAGGGGCGAGTCCAGGAGGGCCTGGGCGGCTCGGCGCCTGCGCCGGTCTATTCGGCGCTTGCGCTGGTCTACCCGTAGTAGTCGTAGTAGTATCAGTGTTAACGTCTCCTTGACTGCTGCCATGTTCAACAGGCGGTGGAGGTCTAACCGTTGGTCTATTCGATGGTAAAGGATCAAATGAAATCGGCCTGCTACCGTCACCGTCATCTACCGGTTCTGTAGAATCCGTTCCGTTCATGACGATCCCCCAGTTCTGGCGCTCATCTTCCATCTCCGGCCACCTGTTGAAGACGTCGGGATTATCAGTCGTGTTCTGATTGCCTTGAGGGGGTAATGGCCTGCTAGTAGGGTTCTGTGGAGTATCATCTGGTGTGCAAGAGCAACCCACTTGTGGGATGTAGATGATCGGGACAAATGCTGGGAACTGTGGCAGTGATGGTGGAAACTGCTGTAACGGTGGTTGTCTAACAATGTTGTTTATTTCTTGCAACCGTCTGTGAATGTGTACTAGTGGGTCTTGCGCTCCGAAAACGCTGGAGCTCAATGTATCGTCCCTGCTAAACCCGGTCGGACTGAATGGAGGAAACCCGTAATAGTTGTACCACCTCTTTTGTCGTTGGCCCTGCGATGTCTCGTCGTTGGAATTTGCTTCCAGTAAAGTGTTTGGTGTGCCGTCAGCATTGTCTTCCGCTTGTTTGACTTCAGCAATGTCTTCGAGTTTTATGTCACTGGGCGCCGCATTGACCCATTGCAATATTAGGACAGCAAGTAAAAGTTTCTGCATCGCCTTCCCCATCTGAAATGAGAAAACAATAAAAATTATCTTTTTACAAAATGAAGATGCAACGAATATTTAGTATTTGTGCAGTAGAGTCACTTCTTTTTGGTTCGAACAGAGTTTTGTGACACACTTTACAAAATGAATGTGACTGTAAATATTTATAGGTATATCTTTAAAAAAAACCTGAGTAGCCGTAGCAGTAGGACATATTTGCCGAACGATTCATTGGACTGACTGTGTAAACTTATTCTAAAACCTGGATTAGAACATGTTTTTTTTCTCTGTTCACTCGAAACAAAGTGACAAAAAACGATTGACATTTTAAACCAGGCAGAGATTAAATCTTAAAAGGTTGTGCAACTGGACCTAAAATGTTAAGGTGACCTTAAACACATCAGCAAAAACTTCAACAAATCAAACGCGTTGAATACAATATTAACCACTAAGGGAACAAGTTTTGTTTAACGATTTTTTTATCGAATATAATGACAATAAAACTTAATACTTTTGGTACTGCTAGGTCAGTTGTAATAAATCTTTAATGTACTACAGTGAAAATGCAAAAGCAAAGAGAAAATTGTTTAAAACAATTCTAATCTTAACTAATGGTTAGTACCACAATAATGTGCCTTTCACTTCTTTCGCAGCGCATAAAGTGTTGTGTCTTTTAAATGAAAAACCGTTGACCTCTGGCCGAGACTTGGTGCACACATTTTCTCTCCGATTGCTTTCGCGCTGAGTAGAATCTTCCAGGCGACCGCGCGGGGTAGTGGATTGTATGCTTCATACGCACATTTATTGAGAGAAGGTAGAATTTAACAGTTCATAAAAAAAACTAAAAACTAACTAAGATGGCGCTGTGACCCAAATGTGTCTTGGCCTTAGACAATAAGAATAAAACAGTATGTAATATGGTACAAATCTTATTAACTGCCTATTAAAAAAGGTAGGTAGCACAGCTATAGCAATAATAGCATAAAAAAGGTGTTTTAATTTGAATTGATTCAGAATTTAATAAAAAAGTTTTAGTGACTACAGATTCTTTATTCTCAGGGCGCTTTATCCCGTTTTGTTTCTAACTACCTATGCTTGACAGTAATTCTTATCCTTAAACACGTCTTCTTAAGTTGGTTGATAAACAATATACATAAATAAGTATGTAAGATCAGTATGAGTATAAGTCATTTGTATTTATTTTCTAAAAAATTACAAAATATATGCTAAAGAAATAAACAAATATCTGTGTTTTTCGCACTAAGCATACACCTAAGTGGGTGTTAGAATGTACATTCTGTCAAAAAAGTTTCGGGAATTGATGATTTGCTTATGGTTCCAAATTCAAAATTATATTATTTTTGTTGTTGTTAAATTGGCACAACTATTTTCCATTTTGGCGCGGAGTTTGAGTTACATCTGATAATTAGATTAAATACAGTATTGTTTTTAGTTATACCATATCTAGTGTGTATTGCAAATTTCATAATTGACAAAAACATCTAACAAAGAGTTTCTCTTAAATTTTGCATCGCCAATGGGATTTCGTGTTCAGAGTATCTGAAAATGTTACAGAAGGCTTACGGTGAATCGACATTATCAAAAACACGTGTTTATGAGTGGTACAAAGCGTTCAAAAGCGGTCGAGATGTGATGGAAGATTTGCCTCGCTCTGGTAGGCCATCAACGTCTGCTACTGAAGATAACATCGCAAAAGTGAAGGAAATAGTGACTGAAAATCCTCATTTAAGTTCGAGAGAGCTAGCCGTCGAACTTTCTGTGTCACACGAGTCGATTCGTACCATTTTAAATAATCAATTGGGTATGAAACATGTTGACTAGTAAAGACCTGAATTTTCTTCAAAAACTCAATCGCAAAAGAGTCGCTCAGGACTTGCGAGTGCATAGCACGAGTCAATTCCGACCCAACATTCATGAAACGCATTGTTACTGGTGACGAGACGTGGGTTTACAAGTTTGACATGCAAACTAGTCAACAAGCTTCGGAGTGGCGCCTTCCAACTGAACCGAAACCGAAGAAACCGCGCCAAACTCGATCGAAAGTCAAAGTTATGTTGACTGGTTTCTTTGACTGTCGCGGTGTTGTGCACTCAGAATTCTTGCCAGAAGGTCAAACGATAAAAAAGCACATTATTATTTAAGCGTTATGCAGAGTTTAAGAGAGCAAATTAGACGAAAAAGGCCAGATTTGTTGAATGAAAATTCTTGGATTTTGCACCACGACAATGCGCCTTTCCACAAGGCCATCATTGTGAACGAATTTTTGACCAAAAACTTAACAAATACCATCGAGCAGCCACCTTATTCACCAGATATGGCTCCAGCCGACTTCTTTCTTTTTCCTAAACTCAAATTACCACTTCATGGCACCTGGTATATTCGGTAGAAGACATAAAGGAGAATTCGCGGCGAGAACTGAACTCGATTCCGGAAAAAGCGTTTAAAAAATGTTTTGATGATTGGATTATTCGTTGGTCTAAGTGTATCGCTTCTGAAGGAGCATACTTTGAAGGTGATAAAATAAATTTGGATGAATAACTAACATTTTGTGTATTATTAATCTTTTCCCGGTACTTTCTTGACAGAGTAGGTAGTATCATCTTTATTTGCATTGCAAGAGACAGTTCTGAAGTTTATTTTTTCCTAATTTACATTTTCATTCATCCAGCGCAAGTCTCAAACTGATTCAAATACGCAAAAAATACCAAGTAACTTTTGGCCAACTTACCAAAATTTTTGGCCAACTTATCAATTAGTTATTAGAGAAAAGAGCGCACTCTTTTTCGTTAAACGTGCTTTCTACGTAGTCGCCTCAAGTCAAAGTTTTCTCGAAGCCATCGGCCATTGTATGCCACACAATCGCCGCTCTCATTACTACGAACGGCATCGGAATAGATACAGCCTCGCTGGTGGTGACACTGTTAAGATTCATTCATAAAAAACGAGTAGTTCATTGAGCTCAAGTTGACGTTTTAGTAGTGATATGTTAGAGTATTTTTTTAGATGAAATATAAACTTTATAAAAATTTAAACCCTAAGGCTATTTTAGTGTATTTTAGAACTATGTCTTCAGATTTTTGGCACAGGAATATTGCTTATTTCATAGATATTAATTTGAGTTTTGAACCAGATTATTTAAATGAACTTTCAAAAATTGTTTTTTACGTAACACCTCTAATTTCGGTGCTCAAATGAACAAACTTTGATGAGCTAAACATCAAAATATATGTTTTTTTAATTTCTCCATACTAAAATGACCAATGACCAGTAAATGTGCTCACTAAACACTATTTAAACCAAGTTTGACGTTAACAAGGTTGAATTTGACTTTGAACAATTTCTATTTGTACTAGCTTGATACAACTTTTGATAAATGCAGTAGTAGTAAATAATATGTTCATTCCTATGTGAAGTGAGTTCATAATTCATGATCAAACCAATCACACTCGTATACACATTCAGACGTCGACCGATATCGCCATTGCTCGCAAAGAAACCAAGACATGAACTTATACGAACAATCTTAAAGATTGATGACGATGGAATCTGCCCATACAATGTTCACTGTGGAGAAAATTACATTTTGCATTGCAATACACATGATCATACATCATTTTATGCAGTATTGTATTTATGAGAGAAATAAATTGCAATAATGCAAGAGGCACACTAAACGTTTAAAGGGATGTACGAAACAGAATATCTAGCTGACATACCTTTGCTTAACTTAGTGCTCGCTTCAAGTTTTTCATTGTGAAATGTGGAATGAAGTAGAATGATTGTGACATTTCTTGTGGCATGGACTTATCTACTTCTCTTCTTTATCTACTTATCACAGAGTGCTAAATTAAAGCACTAAACCTGCGCGTGGTAGTGTGACTTTAGCCCCTAATTCATTGCGAGTTCGAGGAATAGAAATGGCAATGGTTTTAGCTAGGGTCCGTACTTTCACTATTTAAAAGAAAGAACATAAAGTTTTACCGTAAAGTTTAACCGTAAAATATATTATATTGCTCTACAACTTTTCTTATGGGACAAACATCGCAATTTTAATAAACAATTTCTTACTCATACAAATCGTTACAGCTAATGTTGTATTGATTTTGTTTTTCGATAACTTAAACAGTATCTACATTGCATGAATATGAATATAACTTTTACTATGGAACCAAACACGAAACCAATAGTGAAATCGATGAACTTTCAGTTACAAGTTTCAAAAACCAATTTAGCTAACCTGTATTTTATATTTTAAAACGCTTAATATCATTTTCCATATTTGAATACCTTCTATTTGTGTTTCATATACTCAATATAGTGTTGTAATGACGATCATTTTTGTGTATCTTATACTTCGTATCTATGGAGATATAGAAACCATTGTTTAGTTTTTGCGAACAGCCGACGCGACACATACAAATGGGAGGCATGCCTTAATAAAGCAATGCGTAGGTTTGGAATCATAGTCATCTATTTGGCATGCGAAGTAATTATACCATATTTAAACGATAACAACGCTATAAAAACTTTAAGCTAAATAGCTTGGCCAAATGGCCTGTTCGCAATTTATTAACTTCACTTTTAGACAAATATGTCCTGTCTAATCAACAGTTAACAGTTTTTTTAATACGCTTAGATTATGGTTAACACACCTTTCAGGTGCACTTTTTATATTTTTGTATGAATTAGCTGCATTGCTAATAGAAATTAGTAAGAAAATATTCTTATGTGCGTGCGGCGCGTACTAGTGTGCATTCACCTTTAACTTGACTTATCAAATTTTAGAAGTCGATTTTAAATTACTTCTACAGTTGTTGTAATATAAAGGTATTGACGATAGGTTTTAGTTAATTTATTCTATCGATAGTATTACCAAATTTTAAGGACCGCCTTAGTTTAGTCGTTTAGATCCTCCCTGGAGCAAGTAATTGTGTAATGAGCACAAGCATTGTCTGTACCTTGTTATAAGTGCATGTAATAAAATATATCATAAATATCAATTTAAATATATTATAGGTCTGTCATATTACGCCTGCACGGTTACTACTACACAACTATTGTATCCTATTTTTTATGAAATAAAGAGAAAGAAAAAACAATGTATTAATTTGAGGATTCGGAACTGCGAGGGTAAATCCTAATTACAATGCATTATAATTAAATTTTCCCAATGTGTAAATAGTTTTTTTTTTTATTACAGCCGTAATTAGCATCTAGGCGTTATTTGACAGACCTACTAAACCCGTTATTAAGTCGCAATAGAACAAGCTCTACATAGTTTAGGGCCAGTTAAAAATAGTTATTGTTAGATGAATTAAGAATTAGGTACATATTAAATTGCGTGGTATCGATCCCCCATCGTAAAATATTCGCATCACTCTACCAAAGCGTACAATACGCTCATCGCCCACTCTTGTCTAGCCTATACAATATTGAATAACTATATACAGCTATTTAAGTATTAAGTCCAAATTATAGTGTTTATCAGTGAGTAATTTTCATCGGTTTTCAGCCGACAGTTATTACACGAAGTGACAGGCAGAGTTATTACCACTCAAAGATTAGTTACGCTACACGCCTGAATTATGTTTTCAATGGAATTGTGACCTGCCATTCAATTCCTATATGAGGGAATATTATTATACTTAGTAATCCTATTGCTTCGATGTGAAGCGTATGTACAAATAACGCATTATCGCGTAATTACCAACTAAAAGGGTACCTACCTATACCAAGATACCTTTTAGTTGAGAGTTTTTCAGGATACAACCAAGTGCTATCAAACATAATCAGCCCATGTCAGTTCACTGTTGGGCATAAACCTTTCAGAATGCATGTCACTGAGCCGGACTCCAATAGTTTTTTTTTATTCAAACAGCTTTGGAGGAGGGGGAGACAAATTCAAAACAGGTCCGTCCAAAACGGGTGAACGTTTTAAATTTCGTCCCTTTCATATTGCTATGCACAATTACAATAATGTTTAATGTGCATGGCAATCGTACATAAATAGAGGATGTTAAAAGAATGTGTAATCGAGCTATAAGACGATGCAAATGCTTTCCATTTCGAGCAACTCAATCGGAACCGATATAGCATTATACCTTCACGCTCTCTGTCAGTGGAAATCGGTGTAATCTATCGCAGCAGAATTATTTTAGGGTTTACCTATATGCATGACATTAACAAATATGGTTTTGTTCTATAATTACACCAGATTTGACCCAGATTTAGGTTAAATCTAGCTTTTTATAAATATGTGCAAGTACATCCAGTATTACCACATGCTACATAAAAACACAAAGATTTAATACACTAAATAGTTTTGTCAAAACTAGATTTATCCTAAATTTGGATTAAAATATAATTTCAAACAACGTTTTGGAACTCGGTTCAGTTCAAGCAAGTGCGCATAGGCGTATGTTCTCACTCCCACAATAAATTGCTCATTACAATCGCCAGGCGTTTTCGTCGACATCCTTGAATGCTAGATTTATTATATTATGTTATTGTAATGTTCTCTATTTCTGAAATAATAATTACTTAGCTCATTGTTTCTCAGGCTTAACAATAATGTTGCTAACTATTCATAAGTATTTGCAATACTTACCTTTGTTTATTTAATGACATAATATCTCATTTGACTGAGAAAAAATCGTTACCTTACCTACTACCTCTCATCTTATGAAATCTAAAGTCTCTCGCCATGGGAAGTCAACCTCAGCTGACCAAACTAAGCTCAGAGTCGGTAAATCATACATGTTGGCCAATTCAGCATAGTTTTACCAAGTTTATTAATGTAATGGCATTACATGTAATGATGGATAATCATGTATTTAGAAAAAAACCTAACAATTTACCTGCAAGATCATTTATCCATTAACCAATTTAGCTATCCGTGACTGTTTGACTGACAGCGATCGTTTCCTATTTGTCTATAATCCGGGTTGAGTTTGCGGTTCAATGTGTTAAATCTAAGTTCCCTATATTTTGTTCTTGACAATAGGTAAGTAATTATAAAGTTCAATGAATCGCAGAATGCTAGAGGTGCACAACAGACCATAATTTGCGAAAAAACAATGCACTGATGATGCAGAACCATTGTCGTTTGTTTTGTACAAAGTATAATACCTATATGTTTATTTTTTGTATCGATAGTATTTGTGAAAGATATTAGTAGTATTACTACTACGAGTAATATTAGGTTTCTGGGGAAGCTTCTGTCCTCGTAAAAAGACCATTTAATTTCGACTTTGAGATACCGAATACTCAGTCCATTTGATTTACATTGTAACAAAGAGAGGACCGAGCTCAATTTTACTATATCGGGTGTAAAAAAAGGCTTAACCAAGACGAATACCACATATTCTACGTATTATTACGATCATTTTTTTCTTTTACACTATACCTGGGAAATGGCGGGTTACCGAGTTATTGACAGTCAAAGTTAATTTTTTTTTTTAAAGATTTTTACAAAATTAACTTCTGTTTGATAATACTAAACTTTTTAACAAAGAAACATGATAGAAATTTTCAGTGCTTCTTTCATAAAAGGCCTTTAAAGGGCACAGCCGGCAATGAATCGTGCGCAGTGCTCTCGCGCCATGGCGCGCCACCCGCTCGCCCGCCGACCGCTTACACACACAGGCATAGTCTGTGGCGTGCGCGCTATACATTGCGGGTTAGAAATAAGTTTATTTTTTTGATACCCAAAAATAAAAGTCATTTCCCAGCAATTATTTTTATTGCATTCTACTTGGTTTTATGTATAGAATTCGTGGTTTAAGGCTTCGTTAAGCCTTTTTTTACACCCTGTATATCAATGTTATATTAATGTCAAGACTAATAAGCTTCCCGTCATGTGTAAGCCGCTAAGGTTGTTAATAACGAACTTCAGGGCCCTAACCATGAACTGTTAAAACAATCACAAATCTGTCAAACATTATCATTTCTGTCAAATTTTGTATGAAATGACGTACCAAAAATGACAGATTTGACAACTTTGGGATTGTTTTTAGAGTTCATGGTTAGGGGGCAGGGCCCTAACCATGAACTGTTAAAACAATCACAAATCTGTCAAACATTATCATTTCTGTCAAATTTTGTATGAAATGACGTACCAAAATTGACAGATTTGACAACTTTGAGATTGTTTTAAGAGTTCATGGTTATAGCCCAGTACTATTGATAGTGTTGACGCATGTCATTATAGCATTAAATTTCGTGCTGTCAATATCCTGAGTCCTAGGGGGTAACCATGAACTCTTAAAACAATCTCAAATCTGTCAAATCATGTCAAATGTGTCAAATTTCGTACGTAATTTGACTTACGAAATTGACAGATTTAAGATTGTTTTAAGAGTTCATGGTTACCCCGCTGACTTTAAACTATCGATACATCGGCATAGCTATTTTGACGATTTAATCGCGCATAAAACTGTGATCAAACTATACCGCTTTCCCACCACAACCACTCAACATTACGGTTTTCGTGTGACGTGTTTCGTGAGCTCAAACTTACATTGACATACGCGAGAAAAAACTCGCAATCTTTACGCAATTTTTCTTTGATATAACAATGTATCTAACAATCGATTGTTGTAGTTGGTGGCAATTATATTTTAATGTGATGAGAGGGCCAATTAACGGTTGAATCAACTTTTTTGTGTTATTGCGTGAGATGGAACCCGTTTGTAGCTCGACTGTATTCTGCCCGAACGACAGAGTAGGGAAATTGGTTTTTATTTACAGTTGTTATTCATTACAGCAAAAGGTACTACGTTATATTTAATAGAATTATCCTTTAATAGAAATCGCTTATGGGATAATTCTATTTAATTGCTCACACAAAAATCAACAGTTTTTCCACTTTGTATACTATTTTAAGTTACATTTTACTCGTGTAAGTTAGTGCACCCTTCCAGAAATTCGTCCTAAAAAGTTCCTGTTTTTAGCTTTAGGGCTATGTTTATCTTATAGACAGGGACACTAAAATATATGATTTATCTTCAACATAGTCAGCCCACATCTATCCACGGCAGGACGTAGGCCTCTCCTTGTGCTCCATACCGAGACCAACCCTCGACTATTCTCTCCATAGTACGACTGCTGCTACCAGCAGCCTTTTCATTTTGGGAGCCGATTATTTGTCCGAATTTTATTTGACAGAAAACGTTTGATCGAAGTCTTTTTATCTATATGCACCGTTTCATCATCATCATCATCATCATCTCAGTCACAGGACGTCCAGTGCTCAACATAGGCCTCCCCCAGTGACTTCCAGATCGGCCGATTGGAAGCGGCCTGCATCCAGCCACATTTTTAAACCATCAAAGTATTATATTACAAAGTATTTTGTTTTACTGAATTCCAAAATAACTTTTTACTATTGGCCGAAGTCTCTTTTAAGCTTTTTCATTTGCCAGATGATTCATTTGCCATACTTTCACTTTACCAAAATAAAATTTTGCTGAATATTTACGTCAAATGTATGTTTCCTCTTATTTATGATTCTAGATTATTAGGAATTATTTGTAAAAAGCCATAAGCGTCATAAGGTTTGAAACAAAATAAAACCAAGTTGACATACAAAACGATTTGGGAAACCCGATATGCCGTGGTCCTTTGCCGTGGTACTTGTCTGCCCAATACTAGAGTGTAATTTAAAAGGAGTGCAGTCTTCGCCCCCTGTAGTAAAGTTCGAGTACTCGCTTCCGCAGCTTCGGCTTGCTAGTCGCCTCCGGCGACCAGCCTCAGCCGCTCCAGCTCGCACGGGTGCCAGATATTTGTTACGGAAGGGCAGAAAGACTGCACCTCCCGCAGCGCCGGAGACGACAGAAACCTATGCATGCTGCTTGCTGCATGCCTGCTTGCATGCTGCATGTCTGCTTGCATGCTGCTTGATTGCGTGCTGTTGGCATGTTATAGGCCTGCTAGCATGCGGCATGCCTGCTTGTATGCTGCTTGCTGCATGCCTGCATGCGTGCTTGCTTGCATGCATACGTAGCAATAATTGACATATTGATACATTTGTTTCCAAGAGTTTACAAGGATAAATTATAATTATGTGCAATAACGTTTATGCTTCAAAACTATTAGATAAATATATTTTATAGATTTTACATAATAAGGATTATAATATTTATGGAAAATACGATGTTTGGAATTTTAATTTTATTGCATTTTAAATTCTGGATTTTAATATTATGGTAAGCGATTGTTCAGAAAATCAATAATTATGAGGAAACATTTTTGGGCAAATTAAACTATATCGGGTGTAAAAAAAGGCTTAACGAAGCCGAATACCACATATTCTACGTATTATTACGATTTTTTTTTCTTTTACACTATACCTGGGAAATGACTGGTTACCGAGTTATTGACAGTCAAATTACAATTTTTTTTCAAAGAATTTTACAAAATTGACTTCTGTTTGATAATACTAAACTTTTTTTACAAAGAAACATGATCCGCTTACACACACAAGCATAGTCTGTGGCGTGCGCGCTATACATTGCGGGTTAGAAATAAGTTTTTTTTTTGATACCCACAAATAAAAGTTATTTCCCAGCAATTATTATTTTTGCTTTCTACTTGGTTTTATGTATAGAATTCGTGGTTTAAGGCTTCGTTAAGCCTTTTTTTACACCCTGTATTATAAAAAATAATTATGAAATGCAATAGAGAACCAAAAATTACACGAGTATTAAACGTTTGGTGAAATGTAATTATGGAAAAAAAAACAGTGGTGTAATGAATGTTCGGTAACTAACACTTCGAACAAATGTTATTTCGGCCGAATATAACTTCGGCAAAAAGTTTATCGACCAAATGAAACGTCGGAGTAATGAAAAAAACGAATTGATAATAGGTCAAATGATTTAGTGGCAAATGTGATTGCGACGAAGTAATAAAAAACGAAACGGAAATAGTCGAAAAGTTTTCCGTCAAATGAAATTTGGTCAAAACATTTTCGATCTTACGTTATGTAACCTTTCATTTACCACGGTAATGGATAATCTAACGTAAACTATGCAGTAAAAATATACTTATTGTTTACTATTTAGCCATGACGCATCGAGTCGATGACCACTAAAAATATTTGTTATGACAATGTGCGTCAACCCAAATTCAACGGTAGTTATAATTTAATTAAGATGCCCCTACTAAGTTTGTTATTCGTGGTTTTATCTACCTTTTTATCTATCGACAGTCCAAAATAGTATGTATAGCGGTCAAACGCCTTGGCCACGCACTGGCATTGCACGTTTTGCTTGCGTAATTCTATTCGATGGAACTTCTGAATCTTCTGCGCAAACGCAGGTAATACGTTGCGAAAACCCGCATAACTATTAACCCCGTTTAAATTTCGACCGAAATATTATGGAAGTTGGATAATGGAAGAGGTCTAAAAACAAGTTTAAATTTTACAGAAAATAAAGAATAGATTGTGGTGCAAAGCTTTGGTAGGGATGGAACACCATTATCTTTCCCGCGTGGACAGCAGGAAGACAGTAGCGTACGCGAGGACTTTTTACCGATAAACCAAAAACTGGTAGTAATCCAGTAACTTTAAACATCCGGTAGTTCTGTTTTTTGCAGAATTGATTTTGAAGAGATGGAAAGGAATAGCAAATAAATTCTAATTACTTCTTCTCAGTTTTGACATCTTCCCAAGTTGTGAACGCCGGTCGAAACCTAGACACACTGTATTAAAGCAATTCTTAAATCGAATATTGCCCTAAATACAGTTATCTGACACAATGCAACATTTCAGGTATCCAAAAAAATTACTAATTATTTTTAAAATATGCTTAGGTATTTCCATTACTTGGGTTATAATACATAATAAGGGTTTCAAACAAATAAAAAACTTATAAAAAGGTAAATCGACAACAGTGCATTGCAGATAGTTACACCGCAAAATAAAGTCTCATAATATTTCAAAAACTTTTTCGTAACTTATTTGTGAATAAAACTCGTGTGATATAAAGTAAGTACTATTTATTCGTAAAATGAGTTTATGATGTGAATTGTGAAAGCCATAAATATTAAATTTACATTAGTATATTCTATTATTTAAATGGTTTATAAGTGAATTTAATACAAATATTTGTTTTGTACTTTGTAACTTGACTAATAATATTCAAATGATTTAATACGTCTGAATACATTGTATGTAAGTATTTTTATTATTGAAGGAAACGTATCATGTCACATTATAAACATTCTTAAGGAACTAATGTTTATTTATAGGAACTTAATTTACTATGTATAGTCGCGGCAATCGATTCCTGGGCCATAACCATGAACTCTTAAAATAATCTCAAAGTTGTCAAATCTGTCAATTTTGGTACGTCATTTCATACAAAATTTGACAGAAATGATAATGTTTGACAGATTTGTGATTGTTTTAACAGTTCATGGTTAGGGCCCTGATCCACTTTTTCATAATATGTACTCGTAAAGTTACAAGAAGATGATGAGACCTAAATATTTACTAGGTCTAGGTTTAGCTCTATAAAATATCTATCATTTTTTTGTTATCATGATGAATTAAAAAGAGCGGACATAAATAGCCGAAGATCGGGTTCAGTTTCGTGTATTGGGAGAGGCCTAGTCTAACAGTGGATTAAATTTAAGTACACTGATGATGATGATATCATAATATCACATATACCCCATAGATAGGGCAAAGGCATGCACCAGTAATTCACGTACTTGCATTATGATGTGAGCTTCATGATCGATTTCAATCCATATCTTTCTAAGCTCTTCTGTTCTTTTTAGGACGGCTTCATTTTGATCACCTTGGAGAATCCATGCGGCTCTCTACTATATGCAGAAATCGCACCCTCAGTTTTTTCGGGCATATTATGCAGTCTTCGAAACATTGTCTGGCTAAGCAAACCATCTTGAGCCAAATGGAAGACAGAGGTGCGCGGGGCAGGTGGTCGCGATCCTCATCAGTGAGGTACCGAAGAAGAAGAAGAGATTCCAATGTAGAGCCTGTTTCATGATGTTAGTCATGTCAGCTACCAAGAGCTTAGTTGGAAAAGCACTCGCCCGATATGCGATGATTGTGGGTTCGGGTCCCAACAGTGGCGGTCGTTTTTTTTGTCAAGTACCCAAGTATTATCATGTTTGATGATGATCGGTCTATCTTCCGAGAATGTGGCAAATCTATTTCAACTGACTGTATTTGATAGGCTGGTATGGACCAACCAGTCCTCCATATCCAGCGTTTTAATAGATGGACCTGGGATTATATCTTAGGACAGTATAGTACAGTATTTCGATGTTTCGATGTTAGTAACCTTTCACGTTTAACACCTACAGGTATTGAAATTTTACTTTGGGCTTATCTTGATCTCACTTTCAAGATTTGTCTTCTGTTAACCAAGTCTCTGACAATACAAAACACTTTCGGCAAGAGTGTATAGTATTTCAGAAAATGCAGTAGGGATTTTGATGGTTACAGCGAATCTGTAGTCTAATAGGTAGACTGAATAACAGGTAGTTTGGTAAATGTATAATTTAGGTATATCTGTTAGTTAATGCTTTGTGTTACTTCGTTTTAATTAAATTATCAGGGTTGTAACCATGAACAGTTAAAACAATCACAAATCTGTCAAACATTATCATTTCTGTCAAATTTTGTATGAAATGACGTACCAAAATTGACAGATTTGAAAACTTTGAGATTGTTTTTAGAGTTCATGGTTAGGGGGCAGGAATCAATTTATGCAACTACACTTAAACGGTACACATACATAACTGCTTATCTATACAACATTATAATATTTATAGTTTTTGCATTTGGAAAATATGAAAAAATATTCTTATATTTATTCATATTTTCCAAATGCAAAAACTATGTGTTGTCCAATGATATCTTTATCATTGGACAATATCACATACATTGCTCTGATCCTAAGGTAAGTAGCTAAAGCACTTGTGTTATAGAAATCAGAAACAACGACGTTACCACAACATCCAGACCCGAAACAATATGCAACAGTTCTTTTTCTACATTGACCCGGCCGGGAATCGAACCCGGATCCTCAGAGATGGCGACGCCAATTCTGGCGTGCTCGCCTCTCGGCTACGGAGGTCGTCATCATTTGCACGTTTTGTTTTCGCCAATTAAAGCGAACTGGAAGTTAAAAAAAATATATTTACTTAAACGGATTTAAGATCCACGATTATTCATACACACTAGAATTAGTATTCATAAATATTTCAAATACAATAATTAAAATTAATATAAAATGTAATCACTATAATTTATACATAGTTTTAGAGCAATCACAGATAAACACCTTTCGAATGCACAAGTATACGAAAAATTTATAAATCAGCCATTTCTCTGACCATAAAAACGTTGGAACCTTTCTATTACTCTGAAAATGACTCCAGAGTCGCACGGGTTCCCATAGGAAGACGGGTCGGGGCAGCCCTGGAGGGCGAAGCAGTCGTATGTCACTTGCGGTTGATGACAGCAGCTGAGTACAGCGCCATCACAAGCAGAAGGAGGGGCGAGTCCAGGAGGGCCTGGGCGGCTCGGCGCCTGCGCCGGTCTATTCGGCGCTTGCGCTGGTCTACCCGTAGTAGTCGTAGTAGTATCAGTGTTAACGTCTCCTTGACTGCTGCCATGTTCAACAGGCGGTGGAGGTCTAACCGTTGGTCTATTCGATGGTAAAGGATCAAATGAAATCGGCCTGCTACCGTCACCGTCATCTACCGGTTCTGTAGAATCCGTTCCGTTCATGACGATCCCCCAGTTCTGGCGCTCATCTTCCATCTCCGGCCACCTGTTGAAGACGTCGGGATTATCAGTCGTGTTCTGATTGCCTTGAGGGGGTAATGGCCTGCTAGTAGGGTTCTGTGGAGTATCATCTGGTGTGCAAGAGCAACCCACTTGTGGGATGTAGATGATCGGGACAAATGCTGGGAACTGTGGCAGTGATGGTGGAAACTGCTGTAACGGTGGTTGTCTAACAATGTTGTTTATTTCTTGCAACCGTCTGTGAATGTGTACTAGTGGGTCTTGCGCTCCGAAAACGCTGGAGCTCAATGTATCGTCCCTGCTAAACCCGGTCGGACTGAATGGAGGAAACCCGTAATAGTTGTACCACCTCTTTTGTCGTTGGCCCTGCGATGTCTCGTCGTTGGAATTTGCTTCCAGTAAAGTGTTTGGTGTGCCGTCAGCATTGTCTTCCGCTTGTTTGACTTCAGCAATGTCTTCGAGTTTTATGTCACTGGGCGCCGCATTGACCCATTGCAATATTAGGACAGCAAGTAAAAGTTTCTGCATCGCCTTCCCCATCTGAAATGAGAAAACAATAAAAATTATCTTTTTACAAAATGAAGATGCAACGAATATTTAGTATTTGTGCAGTAGAGTCACTTCTTTTTGGTTCGAACAGAGTTTTGTGACACACTTTACAAAATGAATGTGACTGTAAATATTTATAGGTATATCTTTAAAAAAAACCTGAGTAGCCGTAGCAGTAGGACATATTTGCCGAACGATTCATTGGACTGACTGTGTAAACTTATTCTAAAACCTGGATTAGAACATGTTTTTTTTCTCTGTTCACTCGAAACAAAGTGACAAAAAACGATTGACATTTTAAACCAGGCAGAGATTAAATCTTAAAAGGTTGTGCAACTGGACCTAAAATGTTAAGGTGACCTTAAACACATCAGCAAAAACTTCAACAAATCAAACGCGTTGAATACAATATTAACCACTAAGGGAACAAGTTTTGTTTAACGATTTTTTTATCGAATATAATGACAATAAAACTTAATACTTTTGGTACTGCTAGGTCAGTTGTAATAAATCTTTAAAGTACTACAGTGAAAATGCAAAAGCAAAGAGAAAATTATTTAAACAGTTCTAATCTTAAGAATTGGTTAGTACCACAATAATGTGCCTTTCACTTCTTTCGCAGCGCATAAAGTGTTGTGTGTTTTAAATGAAAAACCGTTGACCTCTGGCCGAGACTTGGTGCACACATTTTCTCTCCGATTGCTTTCGCGCTGAGTAGAATCTTCCAGGCGACCGCGCGGGGTAGTGGATTGTATGCTTCATACGCACATTTATTGAGAGAAGGTAGAATTTAACAGTTCATAAAAAAAAAACTAAAAACTAACTAAGATGGCGCTGTGACCCAAAATGTGTCTTGGCCTTAGGCAATAAGAATAAAACAGTATGTAATATGGTACAAATCTTATTAACTGCCTATTAAAAAAGGTAGGTAGCACAGCTATAGCAATAATAGCATAACAAAGGTGTTTTAATTTGAATTGATTCAGAATTTAATAAAAAAGTTTTATTGACTACAGATTCTTTATTCTCAGGGCGCTTTATCCCGTTTTGTTTCTAACTACCTATGCTTGACAGTAATTCTTATTCCTTAAACACGTCTTCTTAAGTTGGTTGATAAACAATATACATAAATAAGTATGTAAGATCAGTATGAGTATAAGTCATTAGTATTTATTTTCTAAAAACTTACAAAATATATGCTAAAGAAATAAACAAATATCTGTGTTTTTCGCACTAAGCATACACCTAAGTGGGTGTTAGAATGTACATTCTGTCAAAAAAGTTTCGGGAATTGATGATTTGTTTATGGTTCCAAATTCAAAATTATATTATTTTTGTTGTTGTTAAATTGGCACAACTATTTTCCATTTTGGCGCGGAGTTTGAGTTACATCTGATAATTAGATTAAATACAGTATTGTTTTTAGTTATACCATATCTAGTGTGTATTGCAAATTTCATAATTGACAAAAACATCTAACAAAGAGTTTCTCTTAAATTTTGCATCGCCAATGGGATTTCGTGTTCAGAGTATCTGAAAATGTTACAGAAGGCTTACGGTGAATCGACTTTATCAAAAACACGTGTTTATGAGTGGTACAAAGCGTTCAAAAGCGGTCGAGATGTGATGGAAGATTTGCCTCGCTCTGGTAGGCCATCAACGTCTGCTACTGAAGATAACATCGCAAAAGTGAAGGAAATAGTGACTGAAAATCCTCATTTAAGTTTGAGAGAGCTAGCCGTCGAACTTTCTGTGTCACACGAGTCGATTCGTACCATTTTAAATAATCAATTGGGTATGAAACATGTTGACCAGTAAAGACCTGAATTTTCTTCAAAAACTCAATCGCAAAAGAGTCGCTCAGGACTTGCGAGTGCATAGTACGAGTCAATTCCGACCCAACATTCATGAAACGCATTGTTACTGGTGACGAGACGTGGGTTTACGAGTTTGACATGCAAACTAGTCAACAAGCTTCGGAGTGGCGCCTTCCAACTGAACCGAAACCGAAGAAACCGCGCCAAACTCGATCGAAAGTCAAAGTTATGTTGACTGTTTTCTTTGACTGTCGCGGTGTTGTGCACTCAGAATTCTTGCCAGAAGGTCAAACGATAAAAAAAGCACATTATTATTTAAGCGTTATGCAGAGTTTAAGAGAGCAAATTAGACAAAAAAGGCCAGATTTGTTGAATGAAAATTCTTGGATTTTGCACCACGATAATGCGCCTTTCCACAAGGCCATAATTGTGAACGAATTTTTGACCAAAAACTTAACAAATACCATCGATCAGCCACCTTATTCACCAGATATGGCTCCAGCCGACTTCTTTCTTTTTCCTAAACTCAAATTACCACTTCATGGCACCTGGTATATTCGGTAGAAGACATAAAGGAGAATTCGCGGCGAGAACTGAACTCGATTCCGGAAAAAGCGTTTAAAAAATGTTTTGATGATTGGATTATTCGTTGGTCTAAGTGTATCGCTTCTGAAGGAGCATACTTTGAAGGTGATAAAATAAATTTGGATGAATAACTAACATTTTGTGTATTATTAATCTTTTCCCGGTACTTTCTTGACAGAGTAGGTAGTATCATCTTTATTTGCATTGCAAGAGACAGTTCTGAAGTTTATTTTTTCCTAATTTACATTTTCATTCATCCAGCGCAAGTCTCAAACTGATTCAAATACGCAAAAAATACCAAGTAACTTTTGGCCAACTTACCAAAATTTTTGGCCAACTTATCAATTAGTTATTAGAGAAAAGAGCGCACTCTTTTTCGTTAAACGTGCTTTCTACGTAGTCGCCTCAAGTCAAAGTTTTCTCGAAGCCATCGGCCATTGTATGCCACACAATCGCCGCTCTCATTACTACGAACGGCATCGGAATAGATACAGCCTCGCTGGTGGTGACACTGTTAAGATTCATTCATAAAAAACGAGTAGTTCATTGAGCTCAAGTTGACGTTTTAGTAGTGATATGTTAGAGTATTTTTTTAGATGAAATATAAACTTTATAAAAATTTAAACCCTAAGGCTATTTCAGTGTATTTTAGAACTATGTCTTCAGATTTTTGGCACAGGAATATTGCTTATTTCATAGATATTAATTTGAGTTTTAAACCAGTTTATTTAAATGAACTTTCAAAAATTGTTTTTTACGTAACACCTCTAATTTCGGTGCTCAAATGAACAAACTTTGATGAGCTAAACATCAAAATATATGTTTTTTTAATTTCTCCATACTAAAATGACCTATGACCAGTAAATGTGCTCACTAAACACTATTTAAACCAAGTTTGACGTTAACAAGTTGAATTTGAACAATTTCTATTTGTACTAGCTTGATACAACTTTTGATAAATGCAGTAGTAGTAAATAATATGTTCATTCCTATGTGAAGTGAGTTCATAATTCATGATCAAACCAATCACACTCGTATATACATTCAGACGTCGACCGATATCGCCATTGCTCGCAAAGAAACCAAGACATGAACTTATACGAACAATCTTAAAGATTGATGAGGATGGAATCTGCCCATACAATGTTCACTGTGGAGAAAATTACATTTTGCATTGCAATACACATGATCATACATCATTTTATGCAGTATTGTATTTATGAGAGAAATAAATTGCAATAATTTAAGAGGCACACTAAACCTGTAAAGGGATGTACGAAACAGAATATCTAGCTGACATACCTTTGCTTAACTTAGTGCTCGCTTCAAGTTTTTCATTGTGAAATGTGGAATGAAGCAGAATGATTGTGACATTTCTTGTGGCATGAACTAATCTACTTCTCTTCGTTATCTACTTATCACAGAGTGCTAAATTAAAGCACTAAACCTGCGCGTGGTAGTGTGACTTTAGCCCTTAATTCATTGCGAGTTCGAGGAATAGAAATGGCAATGGTTTTAGCTAGGGTCCGTACTTTCATTATTTAAAAGAAAGAACATAAAGTTTTACCGTAAAGTTTAACCGTAAAATATATTCTATTGCTCTACAACTTTTCTTATGGGACCAACATCGCAATTTAATTAACCAATTTCTTACTCATACAAATCGTTACAGCTAATGTTGTATTGATTTTTTTTTTTTGATAACTAAAACAGTATCTACATTACATGAATATGAATATAACTTTTACTATGGAACCAAACACGAAACCAATAGTGAAATCGATGAACATTCAGTTACTAGTTTCAAAAACCAATTTAGCTAACCTGTATTTTATATTTTAAAACGCTTAATATCATTTTCCATATTTGAATACCTTCTATTTGTGTTTCATATACTCAATATAGTGTTGTAATGACGATCATTTTTGTGTATCTTATCCTTCGTATCTATGAAGATATAAAAACCATTGTTTAGTTTTTGCGAACAGCCGACGCGACACATACAAATGGGAGGCATGCCTTAATAAAGCAATGCGTAGGTTTGGAATCATAGTCATCTATTTGGCATGCGAAGTAATTATACCATATTTAAACGATAACAACGCTAT
The DNA here is from genome assembly GCA_950371115.1 of Anania fuscalis. Taxonomy (NCBI): domain Eukaryota; kingdom Metazoa; phylum Arthropoda; class Insecta; order Lepidoptera; family Crambidae; genus Anania; species Anania fuscalis. Next base: position 5,979,057 of record OX493337.1, read on the forward strand.
AAAAACTTTAGGCTATTTGGCCTGTTCGCAATTTATTAACTTCACTTTTAGACAAATATGTCTTGTCTGATCAACAGTTAACAGTGTTTTTAATACGCTTAGATTATGGTTAACACACCTTTCAGGTGCAATTTTTATATTTTTGTATGAATTAGCTGCATTGCTAATAGAAATTAGTAAGAAAATATTCTTATGTGCGTGCGGCGCGTACTAGTGTGCATTCACCTTTAACTTGACTTATCAAATTTTGGAATTCGATTTTAAATTACTTCTACAGTTATTGTAAAATAAAGGTATTGACGATAGGTTTTAGTTAATTTATTCTATCGATAGTATAACCAAATTTTAAGGACCGCCTTAGTTTAGTCGTTTAGATCCTCCCTGGAGCAAGTAATTGTGTAATGAGCACAAGCATTGTCTGTACCTTGTTATAAGTGCATGTAATAAAATATATCATAAATATCAATTTAAATATATTATAGGTCTGTCATATTACGCCTGCACGGTTACTACTACACAACTATTGTATCCTATTTTTTTATGAAATAAAGAGAAAGAAAAAACAATGTATTAATTTGAGGATTCGGAACTGCGAGGGTAAATCCTAATTACAATGAATTATAATTAAATTTTCCCAATGTGTAAATAGTTTTTTTTTTATCACAGCCGTAATTAGCATCTAGGCGTTATTTGACAGACCTACTAAACCCGTTATTAAGTCGCAATAGAACAAGCTCTACTTAGTTTAGGGCCAGTTAAAAAAAGGTATTGTTAGATGAATTAAGAATTAGGTACATATTAAATTGCGTGGTATCGATCCCCCATCGTAAAATATTCGCATCACTCTACCAAAGCGTACAATACGCTCATCGCCCACTCTTGTCTAGCCTATACAATATTGAATAACTATATACAGCTATTTAAGTATTAAGTGCAAATTATAGTGTTTATCAGTGAGTAATTTTCATCGGTTTTCAGCCGACAGTTATTACACGAAGTGACAGACAGAGTTATTACCACTCAAAGATTAGTTACGCTACACGCCTGAATTATGTTTTCAATGGAATTGTGACCTGCCATTCAATTCCCATATGCGGGAATATTATTATAGTAATCCTTTTGCTTCGCGTAATTACTGACTAAGAGGGTGCCTACCTATACCTAGATACCTTTTAGTTTAGAGTTTTTCAGGATACAATCAAGTGCTATCAAACATAATCAGCCCATGTCAGTTCACTGTTGGGTATAAACCTTTCAGAATGCATGTCACTAAGCCGGACTCCAATAGTTTTCTTTATTCAAACAGCTTTGGAGGAGGGGAGACAAATTCAAAACAGGTCCGTCCAAAACGGGTAAACGTTTAAAATTTCGTCCCTTTCATATTGCTATGCACAATTACAATAATGTTTAATGTGCATGGCAACCATTCATAAATAGAGGATGTTAAAATAATATGTAATCGAGCTATAAGACGATGCAAATGCTTTCCATTTCGAGCAACTCAATCGGAACCGATATAGCATTATACCTTCACGCTCTCTGTCAGTGGAAATCGGTGTAATCTATCGCAGCAGAATTATTTTAGGGTTTACCTATATGCATGACATTAACAAATATGGTTTTGTTCTATAATTATACCAGATTTGACCCAGATTTAGGTAAAATCTAACTTTTTATAAATATGTGCAAGTACATCCAGTATTCCCACATGCTACATAAAAACACAATGATTTATAAAGATTTAATACACTAAATAGTTTTGACAAAGCTAGATTTATCCTAAATTTGGATTAAAGTATAATTTCAAACAACGTTTTGGAACTCGGTTCAGTTCAAGCAAGTGCGCATAGGCGTATGTTCTCACTCCCACAATAAATTGCTCATTACAATCGCCAGGCGTTTTCGTCGACATCCTTGAATGCTAGATTTATTATATTATGTTATTGTAATGTTCTCTATTTCTGAAATAATAATTACTTAGCTCATTGTTTCTCAGGCTTAACAATAAAGTTGCTAACTATTCATAAGTATTTGCAATACTTACCTTTGTTTATTTAATGACATAATATCTCATTTGACTGAGAAAAAATCGTTACCTTACCTACTACCTCTCATCTTATGAAATCTAAAGTCTCTCGCCATGGGAAGTCAGCCTCAGCTGACCAAACTAAGCTCAGTCGGTAAATCATACATGTTGGCCAATTCAGCATAGTTTTACCAAGTTTATTAATGTAATGGCATTACATGTAATGATGGATAATCATGTATTTAGAAAAAAACCTAACAATTTACCTGCAAGATCATTTATCCATTAACCAATTTAGCTATCCGTGACTGATTGACTGACAGCGATCGTTTCCTATTTGTCTATAATCCGGGTTGAGTTTGCGGTTCAATGTGTTAAATCTAAGTTCCCTATATTTTGTTCTTGACAATAGGTAAGTAATTATAAAGTTCAATGAATCGCAGAAAGCTAGAGGTGCACGACAGACCATAATTTGCGAAAAAACAACGCACTGATGGTGCAGAACCATTGTCGTTTGTTTTGTACAAAGTATAATACCTATATGTTTATTTTTTGTATCGATAGTATTTGTGAAAGATATTAGTAGTATTACTACTACGAGTAATATTAGGTTTCTGGGCAAGCTTCTGTCCTCGTAAAAAGACCATTTAATTTCGACTTTGAGATACCGAATACTCAGACCATTTGATTTACATTGTAACAAAGAGAGGACCGAGCTCAAATTTACTATATATCAATGTTATATTAATGTCAAGACTAATAAGCTTCCCGTCATGTGTAAGCCGCTAAGGTTGTTAATAACGAACTTCAGTACTCTTGATAGTGTTGACGCATGTCATTATAGCATTAAATTTCGTGCTGTCAATATCCTGAGTCCTGGGGGGTAACCATGAACTCTTAAAACAATCTCAAATCTGTCAAATCTTGTCAAATGTGTCAAATTTCGTACGTAATTTGACTTACGAAATTGACAGATTTGAGATTGTTTTAAGAGTTCATGGTTACCCCGCTGACTTTAAACTATCGATACATCGGCATAGCTATTTTGATGATTTAATCGCGCATAAAACTGTGATCAAACTATACCGCTTTCCCACCACAACCACTCAACATTGCGGTTTTCGTGTGACGTGTTTCGTGAGCTCAAACTTACATTGACATACGCGAGAAAAAACTCGCAATCTTTACGCAATTTTTTTTGATATAACAATGTATCTAACAATCGATTGTTGTAGTTGGTGGCAATTATATTTTAATGTGATGAGAGGGCCAATTAACGGTTGAATCAACTTTTTTGTGTTATTGCGTGAGATGGAAACCGTTTGTAGCTCGACTGGATTCTGCCCGAACGACAGAGTAGGGAAATTGGTTTTTATTTACAATTGTAATTCATTACGGCAAAAGGTACTACGTTATATTTAATAGAATTATCCTTTAATAGAAATCGCTTATGGGATAATTCTATTTAATTGCTCACACAAAAATCAACAGTTTTTCCACTTTGTATACTATTTTAAGTTACATTTTACTCGTGTAAGTTAGTGCAACCTTCCAGAAATTCGTCCTAAAAAGTTCCTGTTTTTAGCTTTAAGGCTATGTTTGTCTTATAGACAGGGACACTAAAATATATGATTTATCTTCAACATAGTCAGCCCACATCTATCCACGGCAGGACGTAGGCCTCTCCTTGTGCTCCATACCGAGACCAACCCTCGACTATTCTCTTCATAGCACGACTGCTGCTACCAGCAGCCTTTTCATTTTGGGAATCGATTATTTGTCCGAATTTTATTTGACTGAAAACGTTTGATCAAAGTCTTTTCATCTATATGCACCGTATCATCATCATCATCATCATCTCAGCCACAGGACGTCCACTGCTGAACATAGGCCTCCCCCAATGACTTCCAGATCAGCCAATTGGAAGCGGCCTGCATCCAGCCACATTTTTAAACCATCAAAGTATTATATTACAAAGTATTATGTTTTACTGAATTCCAAAATAACTTTTTACTATTGGCCGAAGTCTCTTTTAAACTTTTTCATTTGCCAGATGATTCATTTGCCATACTTTCACTTTACCAAAATAAAATTTTACCGAATATTATTTGACCACAAGTATGATAAAGCTACCTACGTAATTTAACGACTACTACCTCTGTGAAGTAAGTCTTCTGGCGGAGCTCACTAAGAAATCATTTGCTTGCATGCATGCTTGCTTGCATACATGCTTTCATGCATACTTTCTTCCACATATATGTATACTTATTTTAGAAACCAATCATTCCATAAAAAAATACGTCAAATGTATGTTTTCTCTTATTTATGATTCTAGCTAGATTATTAGGAATTATATTGTTTTAAACTTTCATGGTCACTAACATTAGAATAGTTTGTTACGGGATTGCTACCATGTACCTTATTTTTGAGTTCCCGATATTTCGGCACTGTTGCAAGCGCCATGATCACGGAGTAACTGAAGATCTTGCGGGTAAGTTTTTAAGGGCAAACATATCGGTCTACCCTCTTTCGCTGTCTTTTATTGCACGCGTCGGTACCATTGTCTACAAACTCACTATTTTCTCGCACCTGTTCTCAACACACAACACTAACAGTATCTGACCGCGACACAGCAGTTTGTTGTTTTTTCCGGTTTTTGCACATACGAATCACTGGATTCCAGACACTTGACAATTTAAAACCATCCTCGCGATTGAAATTTTTGTACTTTGTAATTTCAATCGCTTCCCTGACCATTATTGGTATGTAGTGGCGTTCTGTCGAAATGATCTGAGGGTTGTGAAACTCAATCCAGTGATTGAGACCTGATTCCAACAAATGTTACCCGCAAGATCTTCAGTTACTCCGTGATCATGGCGCTTGCAACAGTGCCGAAATATCGGGAACTCAAAAATAAGGTACATGGTAGCAATCCCGTAACAAACTATTCTAATATTAGGAATTATTTGTAAAAAGCCATAAGCGTCATAAGGTTTGAAACAAAATAAAACCAAGTTGACATACAAAACGATTTGGGAAACCCGACATGCCGTGGTCCTTTGCCGTGGTACTTGTCTGCCCAATACTAGAGTGTAATTTGAAAGCCGGAGGCGCGGAGGGAGTGCAGTCTTCGCCCCCTGTAATAAAGTTCTGGCACCCATGCGAGCTGGAGCGGCTGAGGCTGGTCGCCGGAGGCGACTAGCAAGCCGAAGCTGCGGAAGGCAGAAAGACTGCACCTCCCGCAGCGCCGGAGACGAGCGAAACCTATGCATGCTGCTTGCTGCATGCCTGCTTGCATGCTGCGTGTCTGCTTGCATGCTGCTTGATTGCGTGCTGTTGGCATGTTATAGGCCTGCTAGCATGCGGCATGCCTGCTTGCATGCTGCATGCCTGCTTGCATGCTGCATGCCTGCTTGCATGCATTCGTAGCAATAATAATTGACATATTGCTACATTTGTTTCCAAGAGTTTACAAGGATTAATTATAATTATGTGCAATTACGTTTATGCTTCAAAACTATTAGATAAATATATTTTATAGATTTTACATAATAAGGATTATAATATTTATGGAAAATACATTCAGAACTGGAATTTTAATTTTATTGCATTTTAAATTCTGGCTTTTAATATTATGATAAGCGATAGTACAGAAAATCAATAATTATGAGGAAACATTTTCGGGCCAACTAAACTATTTATATAAAATAATTATGAAATGCAATAATCGGAAAATAAAATCGGAGATAAAAGATTTACAAGGAAATGAATTTTGTAATAAAATAAAACAAATACTTATTGTAAATAGCTACTACAATATAGATGAAGCTCTTACTGACATTAACATATTTGAAACTTAATATTGTATCCATTGACTTATATTTATCGTTATCTTATTGCATTTTCATTTTTATTTTTGTACACTTGACGAAGCTCTAAAATGCTAATATTTTATTTTATTGACTCTAAATTGTAAAATGACGTATCTAAGTGTAATGTTATTACCAAAATATGAAATAAATGAATATGAATATGAATGAATATGAATAGAGAACCACAAATTACACGAGTATTAAACGTTTTGTGAAATGTAATTATGGCAAAAAAAACAGTGGTGTAATGAATATTCGGTAACTAATACTTCGAACAAATGTTATTTCGGCCGAATATAACTTCGGCAAAAAGTTTATCGACCAAATGAAACGTCGGAGTAATGAAAAAAAACGAATTGATAATAGGTCAAATGATTTAGTGACAAATGTGATTGCGACGAAGTAATAAAAAACAAAACGGAAATAGTCGAAAAGTTTTCCGTCAAATGAAATTCGATCAAAACATTTTCGATCTTACGTTATGTAACCTTTCATTTACCACGGTAATTGATAATCTATGCAGTAAAAATATACTCATTGTTTACTATTTAGCCATGACGCATCGAGTCGATGACCACTAAAAATATTTGTTATGACAATGTGCGTCAACCCAAGTTCAACGGTAGTTATAATTTAATTAATATGCCCCTACCAAGTTTGTTATTCGTGGTTTTATCTACCTTTTTATCTATCGACAGTCCAAAATAGTATGTATAGCGGTCAAACGCCTTGGCCACGCACTGGCATTGCACGTTTCGCTTGCGTAATTCTATTCGATGGAACTTCTGAATCTTCTGCGCAAACGCAGGTAATACGTTGCGAAAACCCGCATAACTATTAACCCCGTTTAAATTTTGACCGAAATATTATGGAAGTTGGATAATGGAAGAGGTCTAAAAACAAGTTTAAATTTTACAGAAAATAAAGAATAGATTGTGGTGCAAAGCTTTGGTAGAGATGGAACACCATTATCTTTCCCGCGTGGACAGCAGGAAGACAGTAGCGTACGCGGGGACTTGTTACCGATAAACCAAAAACTGGTAGTAATCCAGTAACTTTAAACATCCGGTAGTTCTGTTTTTTGCAGAATTGATTTTGAAGAGATGGAAAGGAATAGCAAATAAATTCTAATTACTTCTTCTCAGTTTTGACATCTTCCCAAGTTGTGAACGATGTTAAGAACATTGTTGTCGTTGTGATTCACCTGTAATAGTACTATTTTATTTATATTTGTTATTCAGTTTTATTTAAGCGATATACAAAAGCTTCTAGCATACAACGATGTTAGCACAAGTGTTAATTACGTTCGCGTCGGCGATCAAATAATATTTCGTCGATAATATTAACGTGCAATGCAAAATTATTCCAATTTCGTATCGTATATTCAAACCCGTTAATAGTCTACATCTTTCTCAGTTTATCAATCGCAAAGTATTGTGATTTGACCAAAAGTTATTACATAAAGCGCTTCATAATTTAATGGTTATTGCCAACTGTTATACTAAAAGTTACATAAATTATGCTAATTACGACACTAACTGTTTAATCCAAACATAAAGATTCTCAAATTATCGCTTTTACTAAGGTCGTTGTTGTAATAAACTGCTAGGTAACATTTTACGTTATACCAATTATTATCGTGACTTTACCGGGAATAGTTACTTAGTCCTTGTTCATAAGGGTTGGATTTCATGGAATTGGAATTTAAATTAGAGCTATAAAATATTTTTATGAAGCATATTTTATAAAGCCTAATTCGAGATGATTATCTCAGACGACACGAGTTGAGTTATTTAGTAGTTATGTATTAATAACACGACAAAACAATGCAATAAAGTAGTTTAGTTAGCCCTACAATCAAGCTAATTTAGACTCTTTACACGACTAAATTACTAATAGCATGCGAACTAGATATTAATTGACGGACAAAAGAGTTCATGGCTAGGCTACCCAGCAAATTGACGGAAACGTGTAGCAAGCACGGTATGTAAGTTATTTTAAGGCTAAGTCAACTCGACTGCGCCTCTTAAGTCAGCACAGGAGCCCAACATTGAACTAAGCAGTATCACTCTAAACTTCTTTTGTTTCTTCTGTATAACGCAGAAAAAAAAAACTGCTTACGTAATTGTTATCGTTCATGGTGTTGGCCCTAGGGCTGCTATAAGAGCTCATGGCGAGCCCCCTATACTTGAAATCAAAAGTCTATCACTATTAACTCGGATTTCGGAAAGCCTCATCATTAAACCTTTGAGTAGGTATAAGAGGTCAGTATGGAGATAGCCGACAGTTACTACGAGTACTATTTCTTATTCTTCTTCCTACCGCTTTCCATCACCAGCCTATAACAGTCCACTGCTGGACACAGGCCTCTCCAAAAGGAGGATTTTGCCATAATCGCCACGCTTGGCAGGCGGGTTGGCGATCGCAGTTTGGCCAATGGTGGAGAGGAGACGCTGCTGCCCGTCTTCTTATGGCGGTTCTCCTGTAGTCGCCTCTTACGACACCCATAGGAAGAGAAGGGGTAGTGTAATTCTTTTAAAGTGCCGGCACCACACGGCACCTACCGCACGGCACCTACCGCTTTGTCCTGTACCTATTTATGACTTCACTTCACTTTAACCATGATCCAAGATGCGGTAAGTGTGATTATTATATTTGGAGCAACTGCCATTGGACTTTCGCAACTTTTACAGGAAAATCAGATCATTTTTGGACCATACTTTCACATTTTGAGTTATCTGAATATGGCTTCCTCATGTTTTTTTTCTTATTGCTGAGTATGTGGTCTGAGTCCGTACGTACGCATATTCCGAAATATCTACTCTTGTTCCGAAAGAACTCACGACCCACAGACGTGAGGAGAGACTACGATTCTTCGACCACTGGGCTACCAGTACTCTATTTACATAGTATATTATCGTAGAAACAAGTTTTAAAAGACATGAATAAACACTTGTATATATGAAACGATTAAAGACCTATAAAATATTTTTATACCTTACCTACAAAAAGCAATCACGATATGAACTTGAATACATGAACATATTACACTGCAGTTGAATCTAAATAATGAATTCGAACCGTAGCGAAACCATTATAAAGCGATTGTATGCAACACCTTTGTTAACAACATCCAAAAGATTAGTTTTTTTAACACCATGACATCAAGCACTTAGGCAGCCTTGGCTTAGTTAAGGAAACCGAGTAAAACATGAGTTGAACAGACATGGAAGCGAGTTTCCGATCTAAGATGCACGATTTCGCAATATTAGCGGCGATAACCCGTGGCGAGGTAATTAGTAAATGTGAAATATAGCAACCATTCATATTGTTTTTATTGACGGCTATTGTATATACGGATGTAAGAATCACGAAACGGTTATTTTCAATTAAAAAAAAAAACTCGTTAGTTTTCCTAATAACAATCCTGCATGATAAAATGTTTTCTGATATATAGAACTTTCCAAGATTCAAGCTTTCTATTTTATTTCAGAATTTATTGTATTCTTACACGGATTAATTTATACCACATGGCAGTAAGGAAAACATCGTGTGAAAATCTGAATCCCTACCTCCTTACTAATATCATAGAGAAAGAATAATGCTAATATAATGGATGTTTGTTACTTTTTTACGCCGAAACTACTGAATGCAGTTGGGTGAAATTTCGCACACATTTTAATATGATTTGGATTAACATTATGATACTTTCAATCCCGGTTAAATACCTGTGGAATATTTTTCCATATAATTGTTCTTTATTTGACCGTTTTTTGCTACACATCATACTAATCATCCTGTAGACCACGCAAACGAAGTTGCGGTCACAACTAGTATTAAATACTAGTATTATTAAGATAGATGGATGATTTGTATCCATGATTCACAACGGTCTAGTTCAGAGGTCACATGGCACCATCTCTCCATGTAATATCCAGGCTTGGCAAATCCAGGATCCTGGTCAAGCGTTCCCCGAATCGCACTATTATCATCATCATCATCATTTCAGCCGCAGGACGTCCACTGCTGAACATAGGCCTCCCCCAGTGACTTCCAGATCCGGTTAGGATCGACCTGCGTCCAGCGGCTTCCTGCTACCTTTACCAGGGAGTCTGTCCACCTTGTGGATGGAATCGCAAGGAGCAAGATTATAAATTGTTCTATTTGGTTGCTCACTACACAAACAGTTGCACTTCATGGGTTTCGAACACGCAACTAGCTATATTTGTAATCTAGAAGGCGAACCAACAGACTTTATTACTATTTATCTTACAACTGCTAAATATACTGACAGTGGTGATACGTTTAATTAGCAACATAGTACGAGTAGATATTGTAAATTAAAATTATGATGAATATGTAAGTGGTGGAACAAAATATGTGTAGGTTTATGCGTGTGTTTTCCGAAGGAAAACGAGTAAAATCAAGTTACTGATGATTGTCATTTATAATTTACTTCCTTAAGACTCGCATAACAATTTTCTTTATCGTATAATCGGTTACTACATTTAATTTAGAACAATCAAATTTACTCAATTGATTTGAAGATAAAAAAAAATTGCGGTCGATTTTATCATTGTCCATTAAACCTTTTGAGATTGGATTTCTTAAGCAGGTAGGTACTGAATATCAATAAGATAATTGAGATATATATCTGTGTTATTATCAACAAGAATAATTTGATTGTCGAATTGAATAGAGGTTTTAGGATTTAAAATAGGAACTGGGCAAATACATCTTCATACGAGTACCTATTGTAAGTTTTCTTAAGTCGTGTCAACTTGTCAAATTGCTACACTTGACCATGATCCTTGATATAGACGGTTCGATTTGTTTTTTAGTACAAAGGTATAGTACAACCTTTTATCAGCAGATTTTTTAAATGACTCGATATAATGTTTTTTTTTTCTATTTTAAAATTCTACATTGCCAGATCGATCGACGATCGACGTCGATGTAGATAATAAAGATAGTTTAGCTATCGTTAACTGCTTTTTTTTTGTTATTTCTTAACCATAAATAAACTTACATCGATATTTTAAAAAACAGTAGCACACCCTTCAAAAAGTTAGAAAAACATATTGTAAACTTGTATTTGTTAGTTTAGTTTTTAAAAGTTACCGACACAATTAATATTGTAATTTTTATTTTTATGTGAATTGTTTTAAAGTTTAATGAGTATTTAACGGTATTATTATCAAAAAATATTTCATATGTTCGTTGCGGAATATTTTTTCTACTACTTATAGGTAAGTATTTGTCGTTATTTACGATTAATATTTTAAATATTTGACATATTAAAAAACTCAGTTCACACAAAACGGATCATCATACTTAGTCGCTTGCCTTGGACTCTGTGAAGGCTTATGGATATAACATGGGATAATCTATAAGATCTAAAAAGCATGATAATAGATCTTTGTCTTATCAACCGACTTTAAAAATAAAATTAATTTATAAAAAAAATTAAAAAACCGACTGCGTAAAAAGTGAACTTAAAAGATGAAAACAAGATTTAAAAAAACTGAGGCATCAAATCTATGTTACTTGATCGACTTTTTCTACACGGATTTAAATTACTTTATTATGTACTAACGCAGTGCATACCAAGTCAATCATCATTATGCTATTTATTATGGATTTGATGCCTCCGACTGCAAATTGATTCTTTAAATCTTGTTTTCATCTTATAAGTTCACTTTTTACGCAGTCGGGTTTTTTTTTTAAATTAATTAATTTTGTATTTTTGACTTTTTAGTTCGTAGTGTTCTAATCCTATTTTTCAATGAACTATAAATAAAGCCTTATTTGTTTTTTCCCGCGTAAGTTCTGTTCCCGCAGGAATTTCGGGAACAACATACCCCTTGTCACTCCCACAATTAAGACGAACCTATTGATATATTATACTTTAAAATCCGTTAAACGGTTTAGGTTGTAGGGCGTGCCAAAGAAATAGACATGACATACATACATACGCTCGAAAAACATAACCCTCGTTTGGCAGTCGGGTAAAAGAGGAGGTTCTCAATTCGACTGAATGTTTTTTAATTGATTATATTAATTATTCAGTATATGTTTTTCGTTTAAGTGAAGTACTTTTGCATGTTATAGAATCTCTGCCATTTAACTATTGGGTTTTACAGAAGTTCTTTGGTTCTTGACACATAAAACTGACATAACTATTATTGTTTTTTTTTTAGATATCTAACACGTATATCATTCAGTCTTACTAACACTTTAAGGCATTTGCCTGAAATTAATTAATTTTAATTTTAAAAATAGTTTCTATGGATTATTTGACCTTCATAAAACTGACATACATTCCTATGGAAGGAATGTATGTCAGTTTTATAAAGGTCAAATAATCCACATGTTCTTATTTACGAAAACCATACGTGACGCATATAAAGCATGTAACTTTCTTCATTTGTAATATATTTTATCAAAATTACTTTATTTTTGTATCAAATGTTAACTTGTTTTGATAAAAAACCTTGCTTATTTAATTACTTTAAAAAAAAAACATGTAGAGGATCATTAGATACTACGGTGTGTGAAATGTGAATGAAAGTGAATTTGAAATAATGTAATTTTCAGTCTTTTGTGATCATAACTACTGATAAGTATTTAACAACTTTTATTAAGGGCATAGAGAAGGAAGTACAAAACTAAGGGTAATAGGTGCTAAAAACTACTCTATAGTCCCAACGTCGCAATCGCGTAAACTATTACGGTGGTTGGTTGGTACGTAATAAGTAGAAATCTAATTTTGTATGCAAAAGTTAAAACTTCAAAGAAATCTTCCGTCTTCAATGTTGCCATAGTAAAAGTTGTTGCCCTAAAATTTAGCCTGACGCGACAAATCTACATATTTTATATTCATACACTGTTTTTGCATCACAAAAAACTCGTCCACACAAAACCATCATTGTGCTTTCATTTTTTTCGGCCAAATGAAATGTCATTAAATAGCTAACCAACTAACCTTGGACAAATCCTTTACTATTTTATCCACTGACACTGGCACAGAACGTAGTTTCTAATCACTTTTAAAATAAAAAGTAAAAAAACTGACGATCTATTGTAAACGCGGGAGCATCGTGCGCGAAGTATGCCGAGTGGCTGCGCGCAAGCGACTAGCATGGTTTATAGCGGCTTCTACACCTATAGGATGGACCCTCGGTTCCTCGCACCACCTCCACGTTTGCCGCTGGTACTTCGATGATACAGTTAATTGGCTTATTGTCTGGACTGCGACGTTTTTTTAAGTAGGTATAAAATTGGAACGATGACTAAAGAGTTAAGTGTGGTTAGTGGTTTTAAATATGCACACAAAAATAATAAACAATAATACTATTGGTTATTTCTAAAGATGGTGTTAGATATTCGATAATTCCTTAGTAAAATCTTTATTTTTATCCGCTCCTAAATTCGATTCCATGAAGTCGCATTTTATTACTTTTATTAGAGATCGCATTTTATTAAAGATTTGACTTTATCGACAAATGTCAAATTCGGTGTTTATTTAATATAAAAAAAAGGAATTCGTAATCTGCATGCAAAATAAACTACCTGTTTTCAATCTCCAAGGTTCGAATTTCCACTGAATATACATATTATTTTAAATCATAAACTCAAAACGCATTTTGCACTTTAGGAAGTCAATAAATATTTCTCACCTTCAAATCTCTAGGTACACCGGTTAGTTGTCGGTCTGTCTGTAATCAAGTCGGTCAGTCACGCACTATACTGTTATGATCACCGTCTCGGTTGAGTTGTCGCGCTCCCGACAACATAGGCATATTCAGTTCAGGGTTCGAAACATGTGACAAGTGAAATGTTTGTGTGATGCGCTGCGCACAAGCAATTGTATCTGATTCATAGATAGCATACATTCAATGTCAAACATTTGTAACTTAGTCATAGATTTCATACAATGTATGTACCTACATATCCAGTCACTAAAGAAAGATACCAGTGATTGTTTGCAAAATGTGTCATTTATTATTGTAGAGGTTTATTTTATAATCTACTTTTTGTTGTATAAAAATCCTGGAATCAATTTTATCAATATTTGAATTATCCTTGTGTAAAGTCTATCTTCCTTTTAAAATCTTACTACTTGAGATTTTCTTGTGTGCGATGAAAGAAAAGTACTTTAAACTTTATCTAGATTCAGACAGGCAACACAAACTTCACAAACAAAAATGTTTAGGTAGAGCATGTACCTACTTGAAAGCTTTGTGCTCAGTATCGACAATCTCTTTGATCTTTACCCACAGGACCTGCACTAGTCAGAATTTTTTATCAGTTACGTAGTTTATTTTGTGAAAAAATACAATAATCCATACGATTACAGGTTTTCGTAGGTATCAAATTCGTTAGTGCAAACTTTTGTGCTCACATATTTTTATTATTCTAAAGTTTGGTTAGATAATGTAATTATCAATTTTACTAGATACAATATTACATAATAAGTAAGTAGCGTAACAATTGGTTTTCAATTTCAGTTCAAATATTAGTCATTTCATCAAAATCCTATTTTCGCAATTATGCTTAGAGCTTATTTAGACATGTAACTTACCGTTACTTGACGGCTGTTAGTGCCACTGTTAACCCAGCTTTACATTAAAATTTATTAAATATAAACACTATTAAAGCGTTCGCATACGATCAGAATCTGTGAAATATGGGTTAAGACGTATTTTTTTAACAATAAATACATAGGTAATTAGAATTAACTTAATATGGGGCGATCTGACCCACAGAAGCGATTTCTACCATAAAACCTAGACTGAGGAAATTATAGGCTACTTCCCGTTTGAACAGAAATTACCGTGTTATAAATCTCCTTAAAACCTAGACAAAAGTGTCGTTTCACCACTTTTAAGAACACAAATTAGCCAAGATCCCATCCTTTACATTTGTCATTGATAAATGTAAAGGACAATGAGTTTAAACGTAGGGCTCTTAGAAATATAATACAAAAAGTACTATAGCTTCTTCGGACCAGCATAGGATGTGGGTCGAAAACGCAGCGTAAACACTTAAGGACCCCCATAGCCTTCCCTAATGACGCTTGGTCTGCGAATAGCGTCGTAGTAACTAACAGTAACCTAATCAAACAAGTGACAAGCGTTTACGCGACATCAACGCTGCGAACATCTTGCGTCTGCAAAAAACGCACGATCCCTATGACCTTGACTACAGTAGATAGCGGAGCGGGAGTGGTATTGACTGCGAAAGTCACAAATGAAAGTGCGCGATGTATCACTGCGCCCGCTCTCACCCAGCCCGATGTGTTGTAACCACGGCATTAGGATTTCAAGTGCGAGGAGGTCATTACGTTCTTTTTATGAACTGTCAAATAAGGCTAAAAATGTGTGCGTGTAAGCTTATGTAATGACTTTAATATCTAGTAGGCTTTTAAGTGAAAAATATATATAAAAACAAAGGACATGAGACCCTTTAAACTAAGTTCAAGCGTTCCAAATAACTAAATAACGAACTGAGTTACCTTTGAATTTTAATACTCTTGATTTCAAACGGATCCGGAACGAGCAGCTTATGTTTTTCTCTACTTTCACCGGTTCCGAAAACCAACTTTACCTTTGCATATTCGCTTTTAAAACCGCTAATGGCTTTAAGACGCTCAATGCGTCGAAATGAGGATAGTGACATTTAGTTACATTTAGGGAATAATAATGATATTATTTTCAAGTTGTGGATTCGTTTTTCCCGAATAATTGTAAAATTGTATTTCAAGATCAAATCAGAAATGAGGAGATCCGTGAACAAACTAAAGTCGCTGACATAGCCCGATGGATTAGCAAGCTAAAGTGGCAGTTGGCGGGGCACATAGCACATAGAACTGATGGCCGATGGGGCAGAAAGGTTCTGGAATGTGGGCCACGTACCGGCAAACGCAGGGTGGGACGTCCACCCACAGGTGGACAGACGACCTGGTAAAGTTGCAGGAATCCGCTGGATGCAGGTCGCTTCCAACCGGCCAATCTGAAAGTTACTGCGGGAGACCTATGTTTAGCAGCGGACGTCCTTTGGCTGAAATGATGATGATGGGCCATTTTGGAGCCATACAGAAATTGATGGTAGCTTTATACTGTTGGTGATTTTAGTTCAAAACCTGGTATTGGACTATCTATAGTAGTAGCCTTCACCGCCAATTATAGACCTTCCCTCGTAACCTAGAGTTTGACAGATAATGTCGGTTAATACAAACATTATCTGTCAAACGATGCTTAATGTACCTTCTCATTCAAAATTAAGATGTTGGTACTCGTAAGTAATATTAGTCACCTTGGGACCAGCTAACGTCATTCTGCTCATACATGCGTGACATTTAAGATAACAGGATACCAACAGGCAATTCTTAAAGCGATTTAGTTAATGAGTAAGAAAATAAAAGGATCGAAAAACCCACTCAGCTTAATTTGTTTTAAAAAAAACAATGAACTATTGTATGAAGTTTTCGTGACTGCGTGATTAGTTTGGGACAATGAAATGGATTTTAGGGCGTCTTTTGTTTTATTTAGAGTTTGTTCAGTTTTGGTAGTCATGCGGCTTCTTTCGCTCGGGTGAATGGATGGGTGCGACATCCATAAAATTGGCCCAAAACCAGTTAAGGAAACACAATGCCCGCTTATAGAACCTGCTTTTCAGAGCAACCATAACCAAATGGAGCCGACTAAAACTCCTCGATGCCTTCGTTGTTACACCCGCTTCAAAGAGAAGTGGCCATTTTGCTAGCATGGTTTAAAAGAAAGAAGAAAGAAACTTTTACCTATTTGATATTCGGCATACATGTCAAATGACAATTGAAAAAAAAATTTTTTGTTATTCTTCTTCGAATACCGAATAACAATGTTATTATTCGACATTCAGCGAATAGCTACCTAAAAAAACTATTATTTATTAAGTTTATTTATTATTTGAACTCATCAAATAATAACTTTTGTGTGTTACCAGTGATGACATACGGAACAGAAACGTGGCCTCTTACTATGGACCTTATAAGAAAGCTTAAAGTCGCACAGCACGCTATGGAGAGGGCTATGCTCGGTGTTTCTTTGCGAGATCAAATCAGAAATGAGGAGATCCATGAACGAACAAAAGTTGCTGACATAGCCCGAGGGATTAGCCAGCTAAAGTGGCAATGGGTGGAGCACGTGGCCTCCATTCTAAAAAGGTTCTGGAATAAAGGCCACGTAGCGGCAAGCGCAGCGTGGGACGTCCACCCACAAGGTGGGCAGACGACCAACTTTTCGCGGCATCTCTACTTTTAGTCCTGAAAGACGGCAGCGTCCCCGACTTTATTGGGAATCAAGGGTATGGTAATGGTGGCCAAAATAATATCCACTAGTTGACATAGAAAACCTAGAACATTTTCCTATCGTCTGGAAGATCAATACGGATAAGGAGTTAAACGTCAGGCAAAAGAGGTAACATTTTGTACCTAAATTATGATCGCGTTAATTCCCGTTTCATTGAGTTTTAACAGTCTTGTGGTAAGGGGTACCAGATAATATATTTTGCAGAATGCGTTTCTCAGCACATTAAATTTAGCCAAATTAGAAAAGATCGTTTTTCTGAACTGATCATAACCCAGGACCCTTGGTGTTCGAGGAAAATTGCGCCAATCGGAATTAGCTACATACACTCGCCTCTATTATTAAAAGGCTAATTTTAAAATCTAACTAGGTACGTTAACCTCGCCATTATTAAATCTTCGATGCCAAGTTGACCCTATTATGCATGTTTTAAACCATAAATTTTATCCAAATCAGGTTTGATGAACGTATAAACTACAATAGGTAGTCGTGTAAAATTGAAAGTGTGTGAGAATAAATTGGCCTTTTTTTAAATAGATAGACAGGTTACAAAAAATGAGAATGTCAGTCAGTAATCTATTTTAATAACAAAACCAGTCTTATAGTCGATATTTTATGGGTACATTTTTATCCTTCTGTCTGCGATAAAATTTATCACTCTATAGATTAACTGTGTTATTCAGAGTGCATTTGCTAGTTCAGGACTAAGGTTCACCCACTGTTTTATGTAAGCTATTACAGTGAGTTAACCTTGGTCCCGGACTAGCAAATGCACTCTGAATAAGACAGTGTATAGTTTATGATAAAAAAATCGTTTTTAGGCAGTTTTTTTTCTCCTTTATCGTACCGCCCACATATCATCATCAGTTCAGCCTGTCGATTCTGTAAAAAACCGGCCAAGTGCGAGTGGGACTCGCGCACCATTATCTTTAAAAACGAGCAGCGGTGTCAGGAGTTCAGGACGCCATACTGCCAGTCGTGCCGAGTGCACCCGAGCTAACCAAAAGTACGATATTGTAAGTTTCGGTGCGGCCGACAAGTTCGGCTGTTTTTTGGCCGAAACCGAACCTTTGGCCGAAACGTGATTTTTAGGCCGAAACTGGCCGAAACCGAAACCGAAACTTCGGTCGGACACTTACTATAATGTGAACCCACTTCCTAGCCAAATAGAGGCTATGTTTGTTTATACCGCTTATAATACCTACAGGGTGTACAAGAGAATAGGACACTCCATAAAACCACGTGATCAGCTGGTCATATAAAACAACTTTTTCTATGGGAGCAACATCGAAATCGATATTTTTTTTCAGCTTCCCCATACAAACTTACTCGCATACCTTGATGATAATTTATGGAGCATCTTAAAATAAAATCACGATTTTGATGTTGCGATAGGAAAAGTTGTTGTATATGCCCTGCTGATCACGTGGTTTTAAGGAGTGTCCCATTCTCTTGTACACCCTGTATAGGTGATATTTAAAACGAGAATATGTGCTTTCTTACAGAATCATCAGAATTCAGAAAACGAACTTTGCACGTCAAACAAACCTGGGCCAATCTGTTGGCTTTCTTCATTGAAATTTCCAAGAGTCGACTATCATCAAGGTTTTCTATGTGCCGCGATATGCTCTTGACAAAATATTGTTTAGCATCTTGTAACACAAAAACGTAAATTCCTTCCTTCGAGACCATGACAATTCAGATTGTTTTATTCTTATTTAATTTCGCACCTTTTGTTGCGCACCACATAATGAAAACAAAGCAAAAATTACACCTCCTAGTGCTATCGCTAAAAACGATCTCTTTCAAACAACCTTACCAAAATACATAAATATTGCTTATATTGCTTGTCTACTTGAAGGTCCTACAAATTGTATTTATAGTATTTCCACAGAATAGATAATACTAAGGTATTTCTTAGCTGCAATGGCTTTTGTACTGAGAGCAGCTATGTTTTTATATAACAGGGCTTTTACCCTAGTAAGAACTTGCTGTCATTTTTTGTAATGTATAGCTTAAGAACAGCACTCATGCTTGTAAGCTGGAGTTTTAGTTTTCGAAACTAATAAGCTTTTTTTTAACCCCAGTTTTATATACCTTGTAAGTTATAAAGAATGTAATAGGTACTACTTACGTGGCACCATGAACGTGCCTGTTAGAGGTGACTGGTCAGATGTTTCTTTTGTTCCTTTATACTACGGTCCTGACATGTTTAACAATTAACATAATCAGAATGACGCACAACCCAAAGGACAAATTCACGACTCGTTGCGGTTTTTCGTGTTCATACCTCGCGGTGAGATTTTTGGTAACAGATGAAAGTTGTTTGTGCAAGCCTTTTCTTTTTTACTTTCATTTTATATTCTTTGATCTGAAAAAATGCAATAAAACGTAATTGGGTTAATAATCCAGTTTTAAAGCCGACGCAGCGACTGTGTGGCAATAAAGATAGGGATAAAATGACTTTATGCGTGAGCATTTATCTCAGTACCTAGTAGATAACATGGTGTCCACTTTTCGACACCAGCAACTTAGACTACGCTAACTTAAATTTTAGGCAATTAACGTTTTTTACGGCATTTGGCTTAACATATGGACTAGAAACTATAACAATAAATTCATATCGAAATTCCCAAAAATAAAAAAGTTATAAATTAAACACTACGCTAAGTAAATGTACTTTTTTTTTAAATCACAAATTTGATAAATTGCACTCTACTGTAAAGTTGGCTTTTTCATGACAGCCTAGTCTAAATTGTTGGTGTCGTTTAAGTACTTAGTAAGTAGCATTATATTTCAATCAAAAATTTAAGTAAGGTATTGGAAATTGAGAATTTCACAACTCTTTTAACTCATATAAATTACTCAGTGATTATCATCGTTTTGTTTTTACTTCTTCTTTATTGTCTTTTGAAGGAGAGATTGTTTGTGACCAGGAATATCCCATGCTACTTTGTTTATAGTTAGCGTTCGATTTCCGGTTTGAATGCAGAAAACTTACTTTCTAATTTGGCTCGCGTCTAGGTGTAATAGGATGGGAGATGGCCCTGGCAAACTATTTGCCTGGTGCCTTCTAGCTCGAGGATGTTAATTCTTAACTTCGAATCCGTTCTAATTGGTGTGTAATGTGTATACATGAATGTATGACGCGTATGATTGTAAGCATTTAGTATTTTTGGTTCTCGCCTTTTTAGACTTTTATTAATAGTATTAATCAGTATGTACTATACTTTAATAAACATTTAAAACCAAACAGACCTATAAAACTAATGCATTATTTCTATTCTTACATTAAGATAACATGTTGGACCTTAGCCAATGATTAATCGTTGGATAACTTTGTTTTATTTATTGCACATTGACCTCCACACTGACTCACCGACGAAGTAGGCCAAATCTTGTGTATTTATCACAGAGGAAGATGCTACCTTTATAAAACAGGTATATACATCTACCATAAACAGGTATTTATGGTAGATGTATGTATGATTCTAATAAATAAAATAAATAAACATAAAAAAGGGAATTTATATAATATAAAACAGATCCCATCGAGTCGAGCCGGCAAGTTAGATTGCGCTCTTCTAAACCTCGACTTCCCGCATAGTATAATTCGAGTTTACTCACGATTGACCTTAGTGCAATTCTTAACGTAATAATAGGCTATCGTTGTATACTTATGATTGGCATTTGCTGTTACAAACAGACGTTTGCATTGCAAAAATAATCTTAATTAACTACTTATTTTTAACTTTGGTATAAATGTGGACCTCGTTAGCCGACAGGCGAGCACGCCGGACTTGGCGTCGTCATCTCTGAGCCCTCTGAGCTGCCGAGTTCGTAGCCCGGTCGGATCAATGTAGGAAATGAACTTATCTATATTGTCTCGGGTCTGGGTGTTGTGGTACTGCTGTTGTTTCTAATTTATATAACACAAGTGCTTTAGCTAACTTACGTTAGCATCAGAGAAATTTATTTGATGCGTCCAATTTTATTCTAACCCTTTTAACACCTTATTATGACTGTAGAAGTATTTAATGTGTTTTCTTTATTTGCAGGTAAGTCTTCAAATTTCCAATAGTCAATTTCAAAGGATTCAATTTCAATGGTGTAAGTGTAAAAAATAATTTAAAATAGAAGTCATTTTAAACAACTGTTATTTTGCTCCACCTTGTAATTATTACTCTTGTTATAAACAGTTTAATACTATACGCTATTATTACTATGTATATTTTTTAATAGGAACCTTTATGTGCCTTTGTTTGATCGATCAATTATTTAACGGAATAGCTGTGATCGACTTAACAATAACATGTTCCGAGTATTGCTGTGAAAAGTAACGGGAACGTATTCATGTGACAACGGTACTTTTATTATCGAGTGATGGCTTGTATCTCGACGTTCTTTTTTAGGGTTTCGTATCCAAACGGTGCCAACAAAGCCGTATACATACTGCAACCTTAAGAGTAAATGATTAATTATAGGTCAATGACTACGCTTCGCCGCTAGAGACGCTATAAGTAGAGTCCTTCGGAAATGTCGAACATTCACTGTTTGTATTCTTTTTATAGCGAAATTCTAGGATTTTTTTATGAATAAGATTTAAATTTCATTTGTCAAAAGTATACATTATAGGGTTATAAGCCATGGTTATCAATTCTATTTCCAATATTTTTTGGTTGAAAGAAACTAATATTCTTTTAAAAAAATATTTCTACTTGATTCTATTTTTTCTATATAAAACTGATAAAATTGCTAGCTAAGGTACATTTGCTAAATGTGAGAGTCTAAGTCCAACTAGGTTACCTAAGTATAATTCATTTAAATATTTAACCATTCAGGCATGATATTTTACATCACGATTTTCTAGCTAATATTTACAGTACCTATTTTACTACTTTCGCAGTACCCGTTCAATCATGTTCCGCCAGTCACAGTTGTCACGTGATACTAATTGCTTACCAACCCTTGTCGGCATTAAAACCTCCATTGAATTCAGTTCGCATCGTTTGATATACCTACGAGTACAGATTCTACAACATTACAGTTTGATTTAATTTAAGGAATATATAATTATTATTTTATCTACTGATTCTATAAATGCACAATTTAAACAACGATTACCTAATATAATTTTAATAAGTAATTTCGATTTCTTTACTCCGTATTTCTGAAGTTTCTAGCCTCTCGACTTTAGTTTGTTATGTTTTTTTCTAGATTTTATTAGAGGTATCTGGCCCCTGGGGTACGTTACGTTAGCAGTATTTTATTCATTCTAAAAACATCCTGCATTCCCGATATATCTATTCTAGGAAGGATCTGTTTAGTTTCGAGTTGGCCATTGACGCAAACATCTGTGTAATGTTTAACCCCGAACATATGATTTTAAGAAATCCCTGGATTTTTCTAGCAATTTAAAAACAATGTAACGTCAAAAGTTTCTACATCAGTGCGTTTTGTTTATAAAAGCAACACGTTCTAGGGAATCGTGTTTCTACGTGCGTGCGTCTGTTTTCATGGCATAACAGTTTAAACTGCCTTGAAGAAACTTTTGCAGGTTGTCATAGAAATGGATGGATAATTAACTAGTTTTAGAACAAAAAATAACTAAGTACGAATATTTTTAGGATAATACAGCACTTTATTTTTCAATTCGTGTCTAGTATCTATTATCTTTTACGATTAGTTTTAAGTTGAAGGCCAGGCTCACGAACTTATTATTTTGACAGTAAAAATCTTAAAATTAACATCTATTGCACATAAACATAAATATTATTAGAGAGGTGATAAGGTCAAAACTTAATTGATGAATCTTGTAATATCGATCTTCTGTGTATTTATTTGAAGACATTTCGACACCAAAAGTATAGCCGATATGTTTACAGGCATATCGGAGTATTTATTTTGAAATATATAGTTCTTCTTGAATATTGTAAATAGATATAAATATTGGAACAACATCACAAACATTGCTCTGATCCTGAAGTAAGTAGATAAAGCACTTTTGTTTTAGAAATCAGAAACAACGACCGTACCACAACACCCATAGACCGACCGACCCGAGACAATATAGAAAAGACAATATCGTTTTCTGCATTGACCCGACCGGGGATCGAACTAGTCCGGCGTGCTCGCCTCTCGGCTGCGGAGGTCGTCGTTATTTTATATGCGTCTATTATTACAGTATAGATAACGCGTATCGATATGTCGATGTTGATTTATCACTTTGAATGCAATGGCTACAAGACTATTTGAAAATATCAGCTGTATAATTTTTCTATCGCATCCTATTCAGTAACGAAGGTGTTCACATTTATTTTAAGAACTCCGGACCTTGCCATATTTTGCTACACTAAACTTGTTGCATTTATTATTATTTGCTATTTACGTATGACTTCAATCTTACCGCCGCGCTGGGGCTAAACTTCATTTAAAGAGAAGTTCGGTTTGTTTTTACTTCAAACTCTCTAGGTGGGGGTTTTTAACAGTAGCTTAATGCTTCTATGAGGTCAAAGACGATATTGCATTTTTTTACGTTGACAGCTTCACTGGATTGAAGAAGTCAGTTCTTGATTTTTATTTTTACTTAATACATCCACGCTTTCCTGGTAAAGAATGTCTTGACATATAAAAGGAACGAACGAGACAGACAAACAAGAAATAGATTTTACAAGAATTACCTTTACCTTATGTATCTACAAAACCCTAAAAATTATAATAAGAGTTAAGTTAAACTGTTTAGCCCATTAAGCGCACCTACTCGTTGCAAATTATAAAAAAAAACAGATTTCATACACAACATTTTAGTAATATAAAAAACATTTTGAACTTTGAAATAAAATTACTTATTACTAGAAGATACAATTATCTGAAAACACCAGAGCTAACCGCTTTTCTTATCGAGCGCTTTAATAATTAACAGTAGAAAATTATAAGTGGAAAATAAACACGATTATTAAGCCGTTAACGACTAGGGACAGGTTTTAATCATGGTATCGCCATTCGAGCGAAACAATGTAAAATCCTATCGAAGTTTTAATCGAGTGTGTCCAGGCACGAACAAGGACTGTGTCTTTTCGATACTTGATATCTTTAACTAAGTATTAACAATTTTGCGTAGGTTGCAACGTAAAGTAATTCGTTGGATTTAGGATTGTTGATTTTTTTATTAGTAGTAGTTTTTTAATGCTCTAGAGCTTTTTCATTAAAAGTGATTAAAAATAAAGGTTTGGAAAACATTATTCGACTTTGAAAAATCCTGGCTCCATCATCAGAACAGCTTGATGGTTTCAAATTAATGAATTTCCATCCAAAAGATACGTAAATTTTCAAATCGAACCGAATCAGGATAGAAACAGTTTCTATGATTTGATTACATGACTAGAATTTTATCAGTTATTTATATTATGTTATGACAGTTAAATAAGAGTTCAAGTGTAAAATAATACGCAAAACTTCTGGCAGCAGATATCAATTGCCGTGGATCTTAGTGGCGTGCATTAGGAAAACCCTATGTGAACTGTTACAGTAATTTCTATGTGTTAACCACTTGTCTGTGTGGTGGTAGATTTCTGCCATCATGTCAAAAGGCGCATCTGTGGGGTGGCAGATTTCTGCCACCTTTTTTTTTTTTTTTTATTTGAGATGGGCTCACTCTTGACCCCAATCTTGCTCTAGAGCATAGATGGAATCTACGATAGATACCTTATCGGTGTCGCTTTACACAGCGAGCATCGTCGCTACGATTAAGATAAGGGACTTATGAATTAATTGAGCGTAAACACCATAGACTTGGCTTATTAAAAACACCGTAACATAGTCGTCTCTAGTGAAAAGAAGGTTAGTTAAAAGTGGTCAAAAAAATTTGGCGGGATCAGTTGAAGTCTTAAACACGTGTTGTAGTAAAAAATGATATGTAGTGCCTTAGTTTACAGTGTTTAATACGTTAGAGCGTGTTCTAATGATTTAATGAAATGTTTCACAATATAATATTAGATTTTAACCTTTTTTCTATTTAATTAAATATAAATAAGGTACATATTCAAGCATTGTAATTGGAATTAAAAAAAAGAAAAAGGTACAAGAACTAATATAGATAACTAAAAAAAATTAACAACAGCCATAATTAATGCTTAAACTGGATGAAACACAGTTTTTAAAAGTTTAGGTATTTAAAAATACCCCTGACTGTGAAGGTGGCAGAATTCTGCCTCACAGATAAGATTTTAGGTTCTCAAAGGTTAATTAATGATGATGTCACATAGTATACTTCTCAAACACTTATCTTAGGGCTCAATACAAGAAAGCGTCGTTATCCCTATCCGGTTTTCGCTGCAGCAATACAGTATAAGTAAGCCGACAGCCGACTGGACACTAAGTCATAGTAAATACTGTGTTCGTGAACAAGCTTATCCGGTACCGTTCCGGCGCCGAACCGGATAGAAATCGTCTTGTTATCAAGCCCTAACAGAACACGTGGTTGCTACACATGGACAAACCACCATAAATTTAAATCATTATACCAGGCTCCCAAACCGTTTTTGGATGCCAAGTTCGAATGAGACGCGTAACAATAAAATGTACATTCTTTCTCCTTTTGTCGTGTTATATATTTATTTATTTTTATTTAATCAAGATAAAACAGGATACAGTTATACAACAATAATCATACACGTATCAAAATATGAACTGAACTTTAACCTAATTTTAAGTATGAATCCTTTATGTTACAAACATTATGTGGCCAAAGTTTATGTTAAGAGTAGGGAGTTAAATTTGATTAGGAAGTAACAATAACGTAGGTAATACAATCAAAGAAGGCAAAAAGAAAAAGTCTAATTAAACACAACAGAACGTTATTCGAATAAACAAGGGATACTGACTCGATTGAAAGGCATTTGAAATTGGTATAAAAATGATGTTTGACCAGTGCAAGAGCATTGTGAAGGAGACTGGGGGAAGGCTCCACTCCCCCCTAAGCCAGGTGGCGCTAGCCACAGCCGAGCTGGGACAGCGGAGCAAGCTTATGGCCTTAGGCCTATGGCGAAACCCGTAGTCCCGACTCACATGGCACCCGAAGGACACCGTCAGGTTTTTAGTGGGTAAACGGGCCTGATTCTGAGGTCCTGTGTCCCACATAAGCCCCCGCCGCCTCCGCAGCTGGTGTGCATTTTCCTGAAGAAAAAAAAGTGCAAGATCATTGTAGAGGCGACACATCCGGACATTAATTGTATTATGGATGTATTTTTCCAGAATACTTAAAGAGAGAACAGTCTGTGATTACGGATTATATAAATAAATATTAATATTGGACAACATCACATACATTGCTCTGATCCTATGGTAAGTAGCTAAAGCACTTGTGCTATAGAAATCAGAAACAACGACGGTACCACAACACCCAGACACAAGACAATATAGAAAATAGCATTTTCCACATTGAACCGACCGGGGATCGAACCCGGAACCTCAGAGATGGCGGCGCCATATACAGTCCGTCGTGCTCGCCTCTCGGCTACGGAGGTCCTCAACGTATTATCATCTATGAGTTAAATCCTGACCTCTATAAGGCTAAATTAATACTGTATTGCTCACAATGTTAGGCCCCTGCACCCTGATCTGTAAAATAAACAAATACATTTTTTTTCCATAAACCTACTCGTTTCATAGGTACTAATAATAGGACATTATCCAAAACCTGGTTGGCTGTTGTTTAATGATGATTTTAATTTATCCTATTATATTTTGAAATGTCTAATTCCTAAAGTGGAAGTATGTTTTAACACAATACAAGATAGCACAGCATACCCCTAAATATTTTTACTCTTCCAGAGTCTATCTGAAAGAATAAATAAGATGCATTTTAAAGTTGTACAGATGATTAAACCTATAAGTTGATTGATTGTTTATTGGGTTTTACAAAAAATATGAATTTGCCTAAGCAAGTTTTAATAATGGATAAAAACATAAATTTATGCGTTTGTTACCAGACCCATTAAACAAATAAAATATTGCATCGACCATTGAGTTGGTTTTCATTGGACACAATATATTTTTTAAGAAAAGGTTTAAAACCTAACATATGTTCTAATAACAAGGTAGGTACTTGGCAAACAAATGCGGAGATATACCTCTAGCAACGCAACAATTAATAAATAATAAATACTGGCCAAACCAGACCACAGACTTATTAAAATGGTCTCAAAGAAATGAATATACATTATTTTGCTATGAAGTACCTACCAGAAAAATAATTTTGACGTTTCCCAGAACTCCCATAAGCGGCAGCAAACCAATTAAAAAAAACGTTTTCTAATTCGACCGATTCTTTGAATTAAAATATATCTTAGCTATCGTGAATGAAATAAAAGGACGATTCATAATTAATGTTTCCTGTTTAATAAAAATTTATATGATAGTTAAATACAATTATGCTACTAAGAATTAGGTATGATGTTAATATTTATAATGATTCATATAAATACGTTAAATTAATTCCTGAAATGCGTTGTTTTACTTTCTTCCTTAATACATTGGGGGAATCCGAAAAACCCAGAAAGATTAATATTCTAGTCGCTTTTTTTATCCTCCTAATGCATACGATTATTGTTTATTAAAATAGTAATAGCCACAATTATTTTTCACATTTTCCTTCCCAATAAAAACTCGGTCATGGCGTAAAGGACCAAATCTATCTCAAAACCACTACGTCAGTTTGTGAGTGTGTAGTTTCCGCTTTATTTGTAATGGCACTTAAAGGAAATGTCCTTGTGGTAATAGTACTACAGATGGTATACAAAAAACATAGAAGTGTAACGAGCGTATTTCGCTGGTACTTGGTTTATCCTGTCACGTACATTAAGGGCCCTAAGGGCCTGTTTCGCAATGTATGGATAAAGTTATGTAGAAGATAAAAATATGTAGAGGATAAAAGGGCTCGAAAATTGTATCAAAATCGTGTTTTTCCTTCAGATAAGTAAAATATAACTTATTCAGAACTAATGCAATACTTATCCATAGATTGTGAAATAGGACCTTGCTGTTAAAACTGAGTATCGAGGTTGCCGGGTGGTTGGGTATCTTGCTTTCGTAAAAAATGACAATATACTTAAATCTCAAAACTTAAGGAAGTTCCGACGATACGAAGAACTAAGATATTCTAGCACTTTGTATGCGATTTTTGTGATTTCGCATGCTAATTGGAATTATGCTTCAAAAATACGCGTCCTGAATAATATTGTGTTCAAGTTCAATAAAAACTCAAGACTATTTTTGTATGTGAGTTTTATTTCTGTGCTTGTACCGTTCATCTTTTAAGCGTAATCAGGCCAAAAGTACACACATCTGTACTCATTACCTATGAATAACCTGAATACTTCAGATAAGGTGTCGTCGAATATTTACTAAACTTCTAATCTTAGAGAGACCGCACACGCTCAATATTGTTTTGACTATGCTAGGGTGATTCACATTGGTTAGACAGAACGTAACAATATATTTATTTAAAAGATATTGCAATACGACCCAATATAATTTAAACTTTCACACATTTTAAAAGGCAAGGCATTTAACAGTTTCCGCCGATTGAGCCAGCTAGCTAGTGAAGATATGTAGATTGAAAAAACAAATAAATAATTTATAGTTAATGTTTACAGAAAGATGCAAAATGTAGGTCTTATCGCTCAAAGCGATCTCTTCCAAACAAACAGAGGAAAGCTTAGAAGAGAAGGGGAAAGTGGTTTATTGTCGGTGTGATGCCTCTGTCTGTAGTAGAACCACGGAACAAATAACAGTCTCGATCTTATAATAGACGAACATTTGCATAATTAAATATTTAAAAAATCAAAAACCCCGTCTGCGTAAAAAGAGAATTTAAAAAAAGAAAACAAGATTTAAAGAATCAATTTGCAGTATGAGGCATCAAATCTATGTTACTTGATTCGACTTTTTCTACACGGATTTAAATTACTTAATTAGATACTAACGCAGTGCATACCTAGTCAATCATCATTATGCTGTTAATAGATTTGATGCCTCCGACTGCAAATTGATTCTTTAAATCTTGTTTTCATCTTTTAAGTTCACTTTTTACGCAGTCGGGGTTTTTGATTTTTTTAATTATTTAATTTTATTATAGACTTTTAAGTTTGTAGTGTTCTATTACAACTTTTTAATGAACTATAAAGCCTTATTTGTAACTCTTTATTGAAAAAAAAAGGTTTTAACTCGATTAAGTAGTATCTGAAATCGGTTTTTTCCGTTTAGTTCATGTACCAATAGGAATTCCGGGTAATAACATAGCCTATGTCACTCCCATAACTGAGACGAATGTAATGACATATAGACGAGACGTAGGAATTTTGGAAAATAAAGTATTGAATACTATTAGCACTGAAAATTTGTGACCCTTAGTTAATAAAAGAAAGTTTCAAAATCGGTTTATCAGTATTGCAGATCCGTTTTTCCCGCGTAAGTTCTGATCCCGCGGGAATTTCGGAAAATAACATACCCCTTGTCACTTCCACAACTGAGACGAATCTATTGATATATTATACTTTTATATCCGTTAAGCGGTTAAGGCTGTAGAGCGTGCCAAAGAAATGGACATACTTACATACATACATACATACATACATACATACTCTCGAAAAACATATCCTTCGTTTGGCAGTCGGGTAAAAATAAAAGTAGCCATATTGTTTTTACAAATATTAGGGCCTGATGATTCTCTGTTGCCACTCTCTTAATTTAATTAGGGTTCACAAATCTTCATTGCTCCCTAATGAAAGAAAAGGGACAGAAAACATATTTTGATCTATTATACTATAGTAATTGTCATATATTATTAATTGTGATAGTATTTCCTTATCAAAGTTGTCTGATAATGCTATGTTTGACAGTTTTTATTGTCTTCCTCTTTCTTCCATTAAAAAATGTAAGAGACAGGAATGAACTATAAGATATATTTTAATATACAATCCATTAAAAATTTAATAACTATTAACATATTAACAACTTAAAAATCATTAATATAAATAACATTATATACACCTAAAATATAGACTATTATATACTATAAGATTAGGTAGATTAAGAGTCTCTGTTGGGAATCGTACCCATTAGATTATCTTTTTAGACTTCTTCATAGAATAGAAAACATCACGGGCCTTTTGATTGTATCAAAACACGTGCACGTCACATAATAAAACCATGTAAATTCATTCAAGAAAGTTGCAGGATGATCTTATGGCAGTAACATAAATAAATACAGTGGAACCACTACCTTGTACGTCTGTATTACGACTTTTACGTCATAAATAATAGCACACTGGCTGTACTTTTTTTTCAAGAAACCAACCACTTCACAAAGTCAAGGGACGTGCCAGTAGTCTCATCTAAGGTTTCATGCCCCGAAAGAATCTCGCTCCATCGTAGATCCCATCTATGCTCTAGAGCAAGATTGGGGTCAAGAGTAAGCTCATCTCAAATTAAAAAAAAAAAAAAATATTCGAGTCAACAAGCTTTTAATCGCAAGTGGCCTACATGTTGTAAAATTTTGGACTTTGCAGATTTATAATCAATGTGACATCTTAAAGATCGGTTTATTGTTTTATGCCTCATACGAGTACAGTTTTTTTAATGATAATTTAATGTATATTCATGAGACTATCCCAGTTTAAAATTCCCTGTAATCTGGTGGCAATCAGCCAAAAATAAAATGTGGGCCCCAAAAGCTGGCGAAATTATCTAAAAATCTGCCCACTTCTACTTGCTACTACTTAAGTTTGCATCTGTATCAAATTCAAATTGCAAAAGTAGTCGCGCTGTATTTTTTTTAAACAAATGCTGAATCTTCACTCCTCCTTGGTAGAAATGTACCTTAAGCGCCAGATGTCTGCAGTTGGTACGCTCCGATGACGAACGCATTCGTCACCTATGTCGTCACCATGCGGTGGGTGTGCGTGCACAAGAAATCACGTTCGAAATTTACTACGCTCGTATACGTACCTTTTCGTCGAAGTTGTTTAACGATTGGGATTTCCAAACGATATTATAAATTTTACCTGCACCTTCATTTAGAGATAAGGATTAACTTAGGTAGTTTGGACTAATCGTTTTGACTTGATTGAATACCTAACAATAATTATAGGTATTTGATTAAAAACAGTTCAGCTATTTTAACAATTTCATGCTTTACTTTAAACAATCTAGTCATTGCAAAAAAAATCAAAAAGATACAATTTGTTCGATTTTGAGTTCAGGGCCCTAACCATGAACTGTTAAAACAATCACAAATGTGTCAAACATTATCATTTCTGTCAAATTTTGTATGAAATGACGTACCAAAATTGACAGATTTGACAACTTTGAGATTGTTTTTAGAGTTCATGGTTAGGGGGCAGTTATGCTATCAATATATGCAGTTAAAGGCTACTTAAATGAACGTAGTCAAATAAATAAATGTAAATATGCATTGTGTATTTTCAACACACTGTCATCGAATCAAGGAAAAAAATTACATGTACTCCGTGTATTAGACAATGTATTCTGCCAGGGGTTCCACCCAACACACCTACACAAAATTTAGAAAAGTTTATTTTCTGCACTAACCCGAACCAGGAAATCGAATACGGGACCCTTTGAAGGCGAATCACCTCAGTGTTAGTATGTAGACTTTTTACAGAAGCACCATCACCTTGAAATGCCTACTTAGGAGAGCTATGCAATGCATACAATTGAAAACGCTCCTCGGCTATTCTTATCCATCCTCTGCTAGCAGTGCCTAGCAGTCTTGACTTAATCCTTCAACTCCCAACTACGTCAGGAGGTTTCTCAAATGCAATGCACACCATTAAAAACGCTCATCGGCTATTCTTATCTATTCTGTGCTAGCAGTCTCGACTAATTCCTTTAACTCCCAACTCCAATGCGGTACCCGGTTACCGCACGACCATTGTTATTCAATTATTTACTATTTTTTCTGGGAGTTGTAAGGTAACCTTGTAAAAAATCCTCAAATTTTAAAAATTCAAATCTTTATTTGCGTATAGTTCATTCGCGTTCACGAATACAAAACGACAAATTGAGAAACGCATTTTGTTCTCAGATCATTATCAAAACATGTTAATAACAATCAATCAATGCATTAACATACAATGTCAAATTAAACTGACGACAAAACAAGGAATTCAATAATTGGTTGTAACTAGCAACATTTAATTACATTCGTGTCAACGTTCATTTTAGTAATCATTACAAGGAATCTAATAATTACAAGTTCGTCAGTAATATGACCTCGTTTTCTTTAAACATTATTAAGAGTATGTTCCAATTTAAGTTGCCTTCAATGAATAAGTAATATGATTCTGGAAAAGAACAATTTATAACTTACCAATTCTATTTTATGATAGTTACCTTATTTCAATTTCAGCTTCGTGCTGCTTGGAAGGTTCGGAATTTAGGAGATACTTACCTGAAGGTTATAATTCAGGTTCCAGTCCTTAAAATTTGAAAAGCAACCCTTAAAGGATCACTTCGTTTTCCGTCTGTCTGTCAAGTTGAAATTTATATAAAATACTCAGGTCAGCAATTCCTTAGAGCTGAAATAAAACTTCTATTTCAACCCAATCAAAAGGTACGGCAGTTTATGCATCATTGTATTTGGACACTCGCAAGGGAATCAAAGCCTATACAAATATTATTTTAGGTATTACTGTTGGCCTAGAATCGTGAAATTTGGCAAAAAGCTTTTAAGTAGGTATAGCATAGCAGAAATATAAAAATGACACATACATGACATACAATAGCTTTAATTCTAAAATAATTAGAAGCATTATATACTTAATCTATGAGACTCGATTCATGTCATGTACAAGCTATTTACAGGACAGTTTGTTCGGAACTCTCCGTGCGCGAGTCCAACTCTCACTTGGCTGGTTATTATTTTTTTCAATTAGTAAGCTTAAATTTTAGCTGTAGGTACTAACTAAGTCCCAAAATGGATCGTTTTATTAAGATTTCTCAAATTAAGTAGAAAGCCAATAACGAGTCGTCTTGTTACATAATGTTACAACTTAAATTCTAGTGTAATATGCATAACTGCTTAAATGCAAATTTTAAAGTGCTTCTTTGCATAAGCGTTTCAAAACTGTTAAGGAGCTTGATAACTACAATAGCATAATATTTTATAAAGTATTTTGAGTCGTCGGTAGGGCACTTGGGTACTTTCCTTATTTACCTTGAATGAGTGCCAAAATTTTTGATAAAACCAAATTAATTAAAAGTTATATGCTCTAACTGACGTATAATAGGTTACAGAAGACATAAAAAAACTTTGCTGATTTAAATGGCGGCCCGAAATCAAGTTTTAAAAGAACCTAACAAAACAAATTACTGCCAAGTCAATAAATTAAGTGGTTTCACATATACATGCTATTTATTATACCAATCCTATCAATATATTTATTTCTTAGTTGAACTTACAACTATGATTGAAGTTCAAATACATGTTGTTTTGTACTTTAAACTCGCAAAAACCCACGCTATACTAGGCCCGTACCACACATTATTGGTACAATGTACGAGTATAGAGAAAATGTATGATTTAATGGTCATACTTACATAAGTACAGGAAATGTATAAATTAATTGTCTTGTTTGAAGGTAAAGGCAACAGTGCGTTCAGCGAGCAATTGGACAAGGGTTTCAGTATTGTCACTTCTTGACTCTAATGAGAATTGCACTTTCAAGTTTAATAACACAAACGCGCTTCCACAATCGAAAAGTGGTGTATTCACGCTCCTAATATTTGAATAACATACCTACTGTATTAAAGGGAAAGTAATTTTTTTTTTAAATTTTATTCTACTACTATTTCGGACTAATACATATAGGTTTTCCTTTCGCGTCTCTGAGATAAACCGGATGGACGGACAGAAGTAGCGAAACTATAAAGGTTCCGTTTTGACTACGGAACATGACTATAGAGTGGTAACTCTAGCTATAGTGCTTTAAATTACCTATATCTAAAAATAAATTATTTAGATTTATTAATTTTGAACCCTTAAAACCCAATTATAACATGCGTCACAGGTAGGATGCAAGGAGTGAAAAGCCAAACAAAGAAAGTCTATAGAAAAAAAAGTTGCTAAACCTAACTTAGAGCGTTTTTAAAACAGAAACAGCAAAAAATATTTGTTTTAATCTTGAAGAAATCTGAATTAAATCTGTCCGAAAATTGAAAGTTTATTATAATTAAAACGCTCAAATTGATATCGGAGCCTCAAATTTTAGAGTATCGTTTAACTACTTATGTTATTGATAATAACCAACAAACACAGTGACACCAAAGGCCAGCAATCACGGGTTTTTCCAAGGTTTTCTATTTTACCGAGCACGATAGAAACGTATTTACGATTCAAACGTATTTTACTATAACCTATAATTAGAGTTAAAATTGAAGGGCTCAGGTGACACTGATAGCAGAATGTATTCATATTAGAGAACGCGCATACTAATACTACACACTTTTAATCGACTGATAGTTGAATCGATATTATATGAATGAAAGGCTACGAAAGTCGACTAATTTTATACCGTTTCAGTGTGCCGGTTGATAAAATGTCTGTAGTGTGCGGGGGGGGGGGGACTCTTACTGCGGATATGAATAAACTCATTTCCGTCATCCATTGATAACTAGATAGATAATATATATAGCACCTATAACAGTCATTTTTCGTTAGATTCGTGACGATTTATTGACTTGATTGGGATATAAGTAATAAAGGTGTCATTAAAATACCTTGCTCAAAAAAATCAAGTGTATACAAGGTTATAGGAAATTACGCTATGATGCCAAAAATTATGCTAATATAATGATTGTATTCTTTTTTAGGGTTCCGTACCCAAAAGGTAAAACGGGACCCTATTACTAAGGCTACACTGTCCGTCTGTCTGTCTGTCTGTCCGTCTGTCACCAAGCTGTATCTCATGAACCGTGATAGTTAGAGAGTTGAAAATTTTACAGATGATGTATTTCTGTTGCCGCTATAAGAACAAATACTAAAAATCAGAATACAATAAATATTTAAGGGGGCTCCCATACAACAACCGTGATTTTTTTGACCTTTTTATAGATAATGGTACGAAACCCTTCGTGCGCGAGTCCGACTCGCACTTGGCCAGTTTTTAAATAGTTTATTTGCCCTAAAAAAATGTATGTAGTGTAATAAGTAATTTTGTTAGATGTGCATCGAACAAAGCTTTCTAATGAAAGGTTTTGAAAAATGTCCAAAACACCAATTAAGTATAGTAATAATAAATC
Organism: Anania fuscalis; assembly: GCA_950371115.1. Lineage (NCBI taxonomy): Eukaryota > Metazoa > Arthropoda > Insecta > Lepidoptera > Crambidae > Anania > Anania fuscalis. The sequence goes on from OX493337.1 coordinate 6,014,624, forward strand.
AATATTATACAGCATCACATACATTGCTCTGATCCTAAGGTAAGTGGCTAAATAAAGTTATGTTAATGGAAACCCTAAACAACGCCGGTAACGGTCTCAAAGTAAGAAATTAATATTTTTGTGTTATAAGGTACTTAATATTATTTGCCAATCATATCAAGTACAGTCCCGACACAATTTAGACAAAATCGTTTAAAGAACTGACTGCCGATGGGGCAGAAAGGTTTAGAAAGGGCAAGCGCAGCGTGGGACGTCCACCCACAAAGTGGTCAGACGACCTGGAAAAGGTTGCGGAAGCCGCTGGATGCAGCCCGCGCGTAACCGGCCGATCTGGAAGTCACTGGGGGAGGCCTATGTTCAACAGTGGACGTCCTGTGGCTGAAATGATGATAATGTTTCAAGAACCGGAATCGCAGTCATTTGCGCTCAAGGCCAATCTCCCTTCCACTACGCCAGACGGGTCATATAATGGCGTCAGTAAAATGAACTAAAAATAGACATGTATTGCTTATTCTTATTCTTATCTCAAGTATTGGAAACAACGCTACCGCGCCTTTACTGTGTTGTTATCAAAATAAACATTGAGTCACCAGTTCACCTATCACCTGAAGGCGTAACAGACGTACTTTGACACTAGACCGGTCTGACTCATATCGGGCAAACAATCTACCCGTATCGTGCATGGTTTTTCCACATTATCACACAATAAAAAAGAGCAGAAGACTCACGGGGGTTCTCGGTTACGAGATACATCATTGTTTTAATTTGTAATTATAATCAGTATGACAGTTATGTACACGACCCCTAAAGCCCTAGCAAGTGTACTATTACTCGCTTGCAAAGTAGACGCGGATTTTCATACATAAATAACAATATTCTAGTAATGTCCCACCAAGCGGCGCCTCTTCGAATGCCATGTCATTTAAACCTGATTTTTTGGACTCTATATTTTTACTGCAATATATTTGGAATATTTGCTGCACTTTACCTGTTGTGAAACTTAAGCTGCTTTTTATTCCGGTAAAGTAAAATTCACAGTTACCGGTGATACATTTCTATGACAACACAAATAAGTACTTTGGTTACTCACAGAATAAAAACCAGTCAAGAGCAATTCGGACTCGCGCGCCAAGAGTTTCTTATCACAGTATTTATTTCCATTTCAGGGTTCTTACCGCAAGCCCGTCTTCTAACTTGACCGGTTTCTATTTATTAATAAGTGACTCTACGATTTGCACCATCATCAAAGCAAGTTTCGTGCTTGTATTTATTTGAGATACTTACAAAGTAAAATAACGATGACACGAACGAACATAGTACAAGTTAACAAACGGCAAAATTAAAAATTAACGAAGTATGTAATCATTACACTCTAACGGGATTTCATGAAACTACATACCTAAAACGATTTAATTTTTTTGTCCCCACGTTTCGGCTCGATTACACGAGCCGTGGTCGCGGGTTGACTGTTGGGACAAAAAACAAATCGTTTTAAGTATGTAGTTGCATGAAATCCCGTTAGAGTGTAATGATTATGTTTAAAAATGCAACAAGATAGTTTAAAAAGTTATATAACGAAGTATGTTCTTATAAATCTTAGACAACGAGCAATAGTTGGACAAATGGCTTACAAATTGTTTGCGTTGGGTTTATTACGATAGATGTTGAAAGGCGGATAATCAAAAGTAGCGAGTCTGCTGTATTTATCTATAATATGGCAATATCGCTAATTCACTATCTGGCTCGCAATTTGTAGTGTTACCTGCAGCTGTTGAATGAGTTACAACTGGTGAATTATTGTTAATAATCACGTGCGATATCCAAAACTCCAAAGATACCTACAGATATCATGTGTTAGGTAATTTGGAAATGAATGTGTTATAAATTAAATGAATGTTAAAAAATGACATCCAGTTTATTAATCTTCTGCGGGGTAACCATAAACTCTTAAAACAATCTCAAAGCTGTCAAATCTGTCAATTTCGTACTTCATTACGTACGAAATTTGACAGATTTGACAAGATTTGACAGGTTTGAGATTGTTTTAAGAGTTCATGGTTACCCCCCCTGAAGTGTTCTCGAACACTGAAACATTTTAAATATTTCGTACTTAGTACCTATTTTTTTCTTAACTTACCCTCTTTTCCTGACCTAACATCAAAAATGACTTACACGGCTAGAACTGTATACCTACTTCCCCACTTTCTACCACGAATTCCCGCTATACCTACTTAGGTATATTTGCACCCTTTTTTTTGGTGCGCAGGAAAAATGCATTTCGCATACCTACCGCCGCGGGGGCAGCGGTAGGTTATGTGGGACTCCCTCGTCATCTTACAACGGCTTTCGCCGCTGTGCCATGACGAAGTATCACCTACTAAAAAACCTGCGGTGTACCACGCAACGTATTCAAGTAACACATGAGAACCCGTGTTCTGGTTTCCGTCCATGCGTCACAAACGTACGGCATGCTATGCCGGGCCTCAGGCAGGTAATGGGTGATCCTGTACACACGGGATCACCCCAGACTGGCAGACTGTGCAATGTGAGCTGAGGGCCCCCGCCCCGCACCCACTAGTCCGCTAGAAGGGGGAAGCTGAGCGCGGCGCGACGCCGTCTCCTCCGCCCTCTTCTTCAACTTCGGATCGGGTCAGCAAGGGTTTAAGCTTCCCAGCCCGATCCGTGGCCACCCTTTGCGACGACATAGTGTCGCAACAAAAGGCCGCCCACGTCTTACTCCCACTCGCTGCCTAGCATAGCTCGAACCATACTGGGAAGCGAGAGACACCACCAACCGCAGGGTCAGCGCCCCGCAGCCAGGTCGCGGGTCACCCCGCGACCACCGTCTAGGCAGCACGAGTAGGGAGTCATCACCCCCCACAAGTGCCGCCCCAAGACGCATCCACGAGCGGGCTGCTCCAGCCCGCCGGGAGCGTCTCCCGCAGAGTTTTGCCGTGAGCTAGCAAAAACCCGAAGGAAATTACTAACCCCCGTTGCCCAGGGTGAACCAGGACAGGATGCTACTCCTTACACCCGATCGTAACCGAATGTAATTAGTAACACCCCGCCGCACGAGGAGGTTACTCTGACAATAGCCCCGAACATTTTACAGAATGTTTGGTCGGGACTCTTACACTGTTCTCCAACATTCAAGAACATTCTATTTTAAATCTAATTGACGAATTGGCCAAGCGCCTGTCACACTCCCAATGTTGCGGTTGTACAAACAGATTGTTTACAAAAATATTGTAGGTATAGACTTTGGAATTCTGCCATTTCTTGCAATAATTCGCAATGTCAACCAGTAGCTGTGAATTAAAACAAATAACGGGGTAATGCACTCACTTACCAGTGAACCGGTTACGCGACTTGTGCCCTTAACCTTCTGTTTCGCTTTATCTTACCTATATCCCGATATGAGGGACGAGGACAGAGCATTGCCTGTTGCGTTAGCCCTACTTACACGAAGAAAGTAAGAGAAAATAAATTTCGTCCTTTTGCCAACCTCCGCCACCTTATTGTTTTTAGGATGGCGCTCAAAGATAGATCTACGATTTAGGGGGAGATTTGTTGAGAACAAACGTTGCCTTTAACTAGAAAACGAATACAGTTTACAACGCTTTGTTTGTATGCCTGAGAAAGCATCTAAAGTAAGTACATACCTACTTGTAGAATTTTTGAGAATCCTAATAAGTAATAATGGCATTGGAGACATATTTGTCAGTAGTAATTTTAAATATGTCAAATAACTTGAGAACATGCAAAGTTTCCAGTAAGTTGTTATTGAATTATTTTTGCTACTCAAATCGATTGTTTCGTACTTTTATTCTCCAGAGATTGTTTAATAATATTCAGAAAAATAATTTTAGATCCGAATTGATTTAAGGAGTAAAGAGTTGGAAACATCTCATGTCATCACCAACCAGTGCATTAAGAAAGGAGTTGATTTGTCAGACTACCAAATAAATTAAGTCTTCTGTTATAAATTGCAATAAAAAAGTTCCACAAAGGTGTCTTGGTGTTGGTCTTTTGGTTAAGCAAAAATGCATCAACAGCGAAAGTATTCAATTTCCGATTGCGTAGGCTCGAGTGTTGTTTTTGGGTTAGCTTGACTCCAATTAACGTAGAACACATGTGTTGTTAGGATGGGAAGGCACAAGTATGTCTGTTATAAGGCCTAATACTCGTAGGAAGCAGTTCGGTAAATGAAACGTCAAGTCCTATGTTTTTCGTTTTCCATTTTATCTTTTAGTTAGTTTAATCATGCATCTACCTATTTCAGTTAAAGCTTATATGAATTTTATTTATGAACTTGCAAACGGTTTCTCTTCTGTTTAAGTTTGACTATTAGAATAATAGAATCATTTTCTTTCTTACGAAATTTTATTTTTACTTAAATTAAACGTCATACATACATATATTAAAACAATATAGACTAGGATCACTTATATCTAGTTTAGTCAACATTAGTATAGATATTTATAATTCACTTGTTATAGGATCACATTTTGTCAAATTGGAAATATAACTACGGAAATAACAACCTAAAACAAATGAAATATAAATGCTATGATATATATTTATGTGGCTCATAGATATGCTACGTAGTTTAAATGCTTTTGTCAACCGACCATGGTCACAATATGACGTATCAGCTGCTTTATATTGCTTTACAAAAAACTGACATTTCGAGGTCAATATCGTTCAACCCACCCATTCAAGGATTCTAAGTATTACCATAAAAATTCGGCGTAGTGCGAAATATCCATACAACAAGGAACAATGATATGGCATCAAGATAAGACAGTTAAAACTAAGTACAAATAAATACAAGAAGTATTATTTTATAAAGCAAATGGCTATGTGTTTGTCATCTCAAAAATATTTCAACAACTAAGTACATACATAACAGGTGTAAAACTGAGTGTCCTGCAAATACGTGTTTTATTGCATAAGCAAATATGGACTTTAACTATTACACATAAAAACTAAATTGGCTCACAATGAGGTTTTCTCCGACCCATGCTGGAGTCAGTCGAGGTAAACGACCGTACTCGGCGGGATGTTACGCATCACTCGCTCCGAGGAGTCAACCAGAAAAAGACAAGAGATTCCACTAGTAGCTGTGACAGACTTTTAAAAATCGGTCTGTTCTTACCTTGTCGTTCTCTAGTACATTATATAACCGTTAGAAATAAACGAGTAAGAATAAACTAATCTTCTTAGGAACATCCTCTGACTGAGGAAATTACTCTTCTAAAGCCATGAAAAAGATACAACGTTTACAAAAAGCCTTAATTTTTGGATGTGAATGAGACAAGCTATCATAAGAATACTGATCAGGCTCCAATCTTCACCGCTTTTAGATTACAGTGATGTGTATACATTTCTATAGGAATCTATTGCTTCTGCAATTGATTGTTGACTGCAGGCATTGCCTCGTGAAAACGTCATACTGCACCCTTGTCTCGTGAAGCAAGCTTTCTGTTGTCTCTGTTCACTGCAGCACAAGAGGATGGCAGCATTGCAAGCATTCGCCACCTTGCCTCCACTAGGAACTCTTTCTTGTTTGACGTTTTGCTGCTAGAAAGATAATGGAAAATGTTATTGACTTTAAAACAAACAAATTGATGTTTGGTACTTCTTTCATATTACAAGACTCGGGGTTGAGGTGAATAGGTTTTCTGTAAAGTAGATTTTTAAATACTATACATGAACTATGTGAAAATGTACAATCCTAATAGGGCACAAACATTTATCAAGCTTTGCACTTTACAATTTTCAAAACATTAATAATTTAGTAAATTATGTGCAAAATCTATTATAATTTTTAATATACCTACTGTTGCTTGATCACTGCCGTGTTCGATATCAGGCTGAGGCCTTAGCATTGGAGTTTTTGGCTTGATGGGGTCAAACGAGATCGGCCTCGAGCCATCAGAGCCATCGTCCACAACTTCCTCTTCCTCATTCGTTTCAGCTATGCCCCAATTTTGGTTAGTGTCATCCATTTCAGGAAAACGTTTTGTGATGTTCGGAGTTCCCATCACTTGAACATTACAGGTGCAGTTTTGAGGGACCGGGTAAGGAACCGGATACGGGATATAAATGGGCTGAGGTGGATACACAGGTCGCCTCACGTAAGCCGATATCTCATCCAATAGCCGCCAGATTTGGGGTACAAGTTCCTGATTGCGGTCGTAGTCCCTTCGGTCGGGGTAATAGGGATTAGGAGGTGGGGGGTAATCGTAACCGTAGTTCATTTGCCAGCGCTTCCTTCGGTGGCGTGTCTGGCCGGCCCGGTTTTCCCTCCCAGAGTCAACACTCTCCGTTAACTCGTCGTCGCGTTTTTCGTTTTCGATTCGATCGTTGTAGTGGCGTGCGTTGACTACAATCATGCATAATGCGAGACCAAGTATCACTGCTAATGTCTTCATCTGTAACAGAAATTGACGACATTTAGTTTGTTTTAGTACCATAGAATTATGTAAATGTGTGCTATTTTTAAAAAATGATATAAGAAATTCAATTGATTGTTAAACAGGTTTCGTCGCTGGCATTTCACTCGCTTGTGCGGTTATTAATAAGCTGCTGCATACCGACTACGATTTATGACTGTAGCTTTAAACACTTTAAAGCTACCTGGCCATTTAGTGAACCGCAAAATAAGATTTCTACTATTTTTCCTTAAGATCAACAATCTTTTATCGAAATTCTCATTCGCTTCATGATAGCTTTTAGTGTTATTATGGTTTAGAAAACCTGATAACCTGATAGATATAATGTTTTTATGTATTGCTTGATGAACCAGCAATATACGTAAAAACTGGCAATTAAGTAATACAGTCATTAGTAAATAATGATCAAGAACATTAGGTCAATTCAATTACGACGTATTATTGTAAGATTATTAACTACTAGATTGTAAGCAATATCCGATTGTAAACTAGGTTACAAACAAAATTTTTGGATCCCAATATCAATATAAACACTAACCCAATACCCATATGAAAATCAGAACATTTGTTTTGAACATGTATAACATTTGAGTTGATGATGATAGATATTATCACAGATCATTCCAAACACAAAACTAGTTATCATTTTGTAATGCAGAATGGTTTTGCTTGACAACGCATCCTGTAGAAAGTTGTTCCAGTAGAAAGTACTTTAAAAATATATTTTATGACCGAATACTACGAGTAATGTTAGATCACCTCACTTAAAGTTGTTAAACATCCGAATAAATATCAACACACTGCTTTTACATTAGCTGCCGGTACGCACCTTGTTCTATTTTAGTATATCTGTGGGACACCGGCTAAATATAAACATTGATTGATAAAGGTCGCACAATTAACACTGTTACACTATTTTTGTATCACAGAAATGCCGGTGGGTTTGTGACGACTGCCCTCGTCAACGGATCGAAGTAGACTACCGAACGTCTGCGGTTCAAGCGACCGTGACAATGAATGCGCAAGAGTGGCCGCGCCTCGCCAATATATACGAGTAAAATAAAAACCATGCGTAGGCACTTGTGTTGTATTGATTCGTCTGCTAGATCAACGTCATTGTGACTGTATTGATGATGATTATTGGTGATTATTTTGGACATAAATATTTTGTAATGAAATCATGCTTGATTCAGTAATATACTGATTGTTTGATTTTAAAGTACATATTGGATATTTTATTGATAATTTGGAAGTGGCACTGCATCGTTTGCGTAAATTGCTACTTTTTGTAACGGCATCGATTTCCGTATTGCGCCCTAAAATGCATTTTAACGCAAAAAGTTGTAGTAGCGAGTTTTAATTTAATGTACTGAGTGAAATGGTCCTCATTCATATGATAATGAAAATATAATTAAGTTAAACCATATTATAGATAAAAAGCAAGAGTCGTGCTCTTTGGTGCTCTTTGGGAAGACTTACGTCCATCAGTGGACCGCAATTATAGGCTGAATAGAGAAATAGATATTGTAGATAATTTACTGGAAAGCTGCGAATACTATAGGCAAAGTAGTAGAAAACGATAAAGTTATTTGGCAGACTACTAATATCTCGTACCTTTTAGCACTGAGCCCTTTTCCTTCTCGAATATGATCGATCATTGATCATAAATTCACAAGTCTGGTTTTTTAACATAAGGAGATTTTGAGATACGTTTGAACCTGTGTCACAAAATATGCAGATTAATATAAGATGTAAACGTATCAGGTAATTATTTTCTAGGAGGTGGTTCTACTGCTCAAATTAAACAACTTTTTGTATGAGACCAACTTCGAAATCGTAAAAAAATATTTCATATCTTTATACAAACTGATATCAGCTGGTCTGCCGTTTTGTATAGGGAAATGGTTTTTTGTTCTGCGATTTTGACGTGGGTCCCATAAAAAAAAATGTTCTATTTAAGCAGTAGAACTATCCCCTAGAAAAGAGTTAACTGATAAGTTTACACCTTAATATATACACGTAGATTATAACTTACAAAAAAAACGAATATGCTTCTTTATACAGTAGGTGCCTTTAAGCTTGTTTTAGAAGTCTACAAAATAAATCAATAGAATACCATTACAAGACAACTAACGTTACTTTAGGCGTCTTTTAGTCTATTATTTTGTAGCCGGAAATTGCCTTAAATATCATTAGCGGTTTTCCTTATTCGGCGTGGCATTAATTTATTAAGTGTAAAGAAAAAACCTTTTGTGTACTGTCAACGGAAACGAAATGCTGTTAGAATTCCGTCTTCATGCTTATTTTTGTAGGTATGTTTTATAACAAATCCATACAAATTTTAAACAATTCTAACCATTACTTTTTAACTTATTTACCTTGATATTTAAAATATTTATTTGTATTGTTCAGTTCTAATTACAAAAATTTACAAGGTGTTCCATAAATAATGGTACCAATTTGTACCTAAATTTTCTACATCAGGGTAAACAACTTTTCTTCTAAGACTTTAAAGAAAATGCATTTTTTTCTATACACAGTCTATTATAGGCTATTTCGTAATTTTCATTTTTTTTTTCATTCAACGCAGTCATGGAATAAAATTTGTTTAGTTCGTTTTATTTTATACAAAATCCACAGCTACGAGGTGGCCCTTTAATTAACGTTAGACTGCATATTATCTCAACAATTTTAAAATGCATAATGTACTATGAATTTAAAAGCAACTTTATCTCAATAATTACAACACTTACAACGACAGCTATTATTATTTCCTAGTTGAGTCAGAATCACAAAACCCGTACTTACATGACGTTTCTGTTACGTCACGAACGAGGGTAGCGTCACTATCATAATAGATCTTGCTTATTTATTGGCGCCTGTAATTCTAGGGAAGAACGAAAGGCAAAAAAATTATTGAACAGTATTTATGAATGAATAAAAAAAGTTGTTCTTCCCGTAAATGAATTATGTCTAAGTGTCAAAACACACTATGCTGAAAATACGCGACCGAAGTTGCGCGGCTGATTTTACGTTCCGGCGTATTCGGCTGATATGACACACCATAACCACCATTTCGGCATAGTGTGTTGATTGATATAGCAAGCAGCCAGGGCGCGCATCCTGGGCGCTGTAAAACGAAAATGCATTGCGCATAAGGAACAAAATATTAATTTAAAAAAAAAAGAATAAATAAACTAAAAATATATCGCCAGCGTTTCGTCTCACGGCGCTAGAATATTAAGTTTACTAAAACTACACATTTGAAGCACTAAAGTACCTAAACCCTAAAATAGTTTTTTTTTTGTATGAATTTTAATACGTCATTTCGATATTTTTTGTAAATACCAGTAGCAAGTAGCAGTAGCAAGTAGCATTGAGATAGGTATCTTCCATCCAAGGTATATATTATAGTAATATCCAGCGACACTTACACCTTTATTTATATTCTTTACTTTTTTTTTAAATAAGGCCCTGAGTTGGTTTCCGTTTAAGTCCCCACCTAACAGTAAGACCTTTATACGCAGGAAAAATGCTCTTTGCATACCATACCGCCTCGGGGAAGCAGCATGGTTATGTACGGGACTCCCCTCGCTGCGGGACAGAGAAGCTGTTTCTTAGCGAGGAATACCCACTAAAAAACCTGCGGTGTACCACGCAACGCGTGTTGACGATGCATGGGAACCCATAAGGACAACTTCCACGCATCGCCTACGTACGGCTTATGCCGGGCCTCAGGCATAGGATAAAGGTAAAATAGTATGAGAAATATTTCCAGACTTCCGATGATAGAACTTAAAAGTTATGTGAATGAAGGCCCACCCAGTTGATCCTGTACACACGGGATCACTCCAGTCTGGCAGGCTATGTAATGTGAGCAGGAGGCCCCCGCCTCGCGCTCACTAGCCCACAAAAGGGGGGAGTCGAGTTTGACGAAAAACCTCGACCTTCTCTCCACCCCCCCCCCCCCACCCCCCCCCGTTTATTAAGGGTTTATGCTTCCCAGCCCGAGCTGCGGCCAGTCGGCCACCATTTGCGACGACAAGGCGTCCGCCACAAAAGGCCACGTCTTATGCCCTCTCGCTGTCCAGCAAAGCTCAAACCATACTGGGAAGCGAGACATACAACTAACCGCAGGGTCAGCACCCCGCGGCCCTCCTCCACCGTGTCTAAAGCGCCACAGCAGCGCCAGGAGAGACAGGGAGAACGGCGCACCTTATCACCCACACTCCTCTTCCTCCGCGACCACCGTCTAGGCAGCCCGAGTAGGGAGCCCTCACCCCCCACAAGTGCCGCCCCTAGACGCATCCACAAGCGGTCCGACCAAGCCCGCCGGGAGCGTTTCTCACTGTGGTGGGTTCCTTTTGGCTTCGCCGAGGCACCACCTTTGGCTACTAAGCCCCCTCAACGCGACAAGGTGCCACCCGTCGGGAGGGACCTAACAGTAAGTCTACCTTGAAGTTTAGGCTTAAATTGGGATAAATATACTTATACTAGACCAAATTTTTATTGAAATTATTTTTCCCGACGTTTCGGCCTTATTGGGAAAACTGGCAATATACGGTGCCCTATGCTTTAAAATGTAATAGTTAGGTTTTTAGAGAATCTAATATTTTGTTCACGGCACCGATATTGCTTTCACAATAAAAGTTGTTTGTATGACTCGTATACCTGTATTTTAATTTATTGTCGTGTATGATCGGTCTCCATTATTTTAACAATTAGGTATGTTCTTTAGAATAATAGGTAATAATAAATCAATATATACCTAACCTAATTTAACATTAAAGAACACTTGTTTTCATTGCTGTTGTAAAGTTTATAGTAAATAACTACTTAACGGTTTGACAATAACATCATTTCCTTGACACAAATCGCGCATCAGTTACGGTATTCGCGCGTTGTTGTATTATTACGAGTACTACGGTGCACATAACATTCATATTCTATATCCAATGCCATTTTTACTGAAAAATATACAGGGTTTCTTTTTCTTAATTCACTAATTACATCGTAATAATAATAATATTGGACAACATCACATACATTGCTCTGATCCTAAGGTAAGTAGCTAAACATCGTAAGTGATGGTTCTGGCAAATACAACAATTTTCTAAGAAAACGTCGAAATCTCAAAACAAAAATACTTCACCTTTCGCCCGACCGTACTAAATGATCAGCAGTTACGATTTATCTTGTGGTGTTAATTTTGTTAAGATTTTATTCTTGTTCAAAAGAAAACAAATGCACCAGCACTAGAATCAAACTCTTTTAAAGGTGTTTAAAAATCACTAAAAACCCTATACAGCAGATTTAAACTCCTACTTATTGTTATTAAAATACTTATGACAAATAAAGGATAATTCTAGTCATACTTATCTGTTTACTACACCTTTTTACTTCTAAATTAATGTTATTAAGCCAAGGTGAGTAATTATGATAGCTTGTTTCTCATCACATAACACAATAAACATTTATTATATTTAGGTATAGTAGAAAGAAAGCAGGATTAATCATCATTCGTTCTTTTATTGAATACTTTTAGCAAGTGTTTTTTGATAATAATAGATTAATCGTTCCACTGGCTGACACTAAATGTCGTTAAATCACTATCGCTACAAGAATTTACGTTTTCTGTCAACTTTTAATTTCTAACTAAGGGGCTTGTCTCAGTCTCACTCACACTCAATGTAGTAGTAGTGATTACTAAAGTTTAACTTTGATGGGTGACCATTTCAATCATATTAAGAGCAATTTATTACAAGAATCGGAAATGCTTCGGAAGATCGAAAGGCACGATCTAAATTGGTCTCGGTATGTACCGCTTGATACTAGTTGTGAAACTCGTGAAGCCTAGTCAGAGGCTTACACATCCATATTTGGGTTAAATCAATTCATTTGTGGATTTTTCAACTTATCGATCCAGTAGATTCGGGAAAAAAGGCTGTGGCAGACGGATAAACACACCTGTGATCCTATAAGGGCCAAATTATTGGAGGACAGATGTGTTCGGGGTAGGGCACCCACGAGATGGTCGGACGTTGTGAGGAAGACGGTGGGCGGAACCATGTATCATGCGGTTCACACGGCCTATGCTCAAAGTATGTGGAGGAATAATTTACGTGGTCGCGATCCTCATCAGTGAGGAACTGAGAAAGAAAAAGAAGATAAGGGTTTCGTTTTTTCATTCGGAACGTTCATAACCCTAAAAAAATTCGGTTTTACATTTCATAAAAATATATTTTTGTTTCATGCTTTTTAGTGCTATCACCTTGGGACCACTCGGATATTTTTTCTAGCATATTGTATTTTAAATTTTTTGATTCAAGTAACAGGTATTCCGATAATTAAATTTTCTTAGCCGAGATTTTAGGCGCGTCTATATATGTAAATACGAGTAAGGTCATCATGTCATAGTAATAAATCAGTGACGTCATTGGCAAGACACGGAGTAGGGTTATTGTGACAATAACGTCTAAAAGCGACAAACGTTACTTAATTGATAGTACCATGATATGAGAGTTAATCTCATCAGAATAATCTATATTATGTGGCACATGTTTAATGCTATAGACATCATCATGTCAACCTAGTGATTAATAAAATAAGAAGTTAATAATAATAACTTGTCAAAACTATTACTATAGTTTACATGGAAGATTAGACTTGTATAAGTAAGTAAACACTAGAAATGAAATATCTTATTATAGTCAGGGTAGTCTCCTAATGCACCCAAAACTTATTCTGTGTAGAAAAAGAAATACAAAAAAGTATCGAAGCGGAATTGGTTTAAACACAAAGCAACGAAAACTTAATAGGATCAACAAAATTTTCAAAATCTCTAACTTAAACTTGAATGAAGCATAAAACCTTTTTAATATGAAGTTCCTACACACCCGCATTTCCTCCTGATATAAAAAGGCCACTCGACCTCCTCAGCTATGTAGAATTGCAGACATACAAGTACAGTCTGCGCCATTTTATTGAAATGAAGTGGCACAAACGTACAGTCGCATGCATAATGTTCTTATCAGCATTGACGAGGGTTTGCAAACACGCTGCACGCAATACGCACTTGACCGAGTTAACTCATGTGCATTGTAGGGGTATAGTACTGGGAGAACAGCCATTTATTAATAAAATCTCGAATCTAAAAATGAAGATTGAATTAATAATTATTTTATTACAAATATGTAGTTACTATGAGTTATAAGACTAATTCGGCATGCATCATAGTCAAATACCCATGCTTGATTACCAGTCAGAAATGACAGAACAAAGTGCTAGAAGGAAGATTAATTGACATGCTTTAGACTGAAGCTCCTCTCTTTACAGGTCAGAAAGATATGGACTTAAAAAACGTTATTCCTCTGCAGTGTTTCCTCTACATAAGTTACATGGAAATCTTTAGATTTTGAATGCACGAACGGCAACGTATTATTACTCTTTTGTGTTGCAAATACAAAATATTTTGACAATTGGGAATTTTCATCAAGTGTCGACCTTTCTAAAGTCGAGAACCTGCAGACAACTGGCTTGATAATACTAGTACAACAGACACGGTGTGAAATTGAATTAAATGATAAGGTATTAAAAAAATCACTGGGTAACTTTAATTATTTTTGAAGTTCAAGTATTCCAAGGTTAGGCCAAGTTATTTATATCTCAGTTTGGAAGTTTGCCGTCTGTTCTCTTTCAGCTGCCTATAGACCTATACAACAGTTAATTAAATTGTTGTATTCATCTGCACCAAACATGCCGGTTTTGAAGATCATCGCATTTCGATTAATGATCCAATATTTTGCCGAATACCTACCCACCGCAAGGCACCAAGCATAAATTTTCAATTTGGTAGAACGTGTTTATAATCTTCCTATGTTTGCAACGAATATTAAATTGTCATTACGAACAAAACACATAGTGTTGACTTGAATATTAATAGATCGTTAATAATACGTTTCTTGTTTTGTTAATAATGTTTTTTGTATTGCTGATTCCATTAACATTTTTAAATATCTGAGATGATTTGTCTCATGTATTTTACCTTCGAACTGTCTTTGACGGAACTGTAACTTCCATGTTGAAAGTTTAAGGATCTTTTTCAGTATGAAATTACATTAACTATAAATTACTTAATTATAATAATTTCTTTTAAACTTTCGCGTTGCACGTTTCGATCGGGTTACACCTGTGACCACGGTCGGTGTAACCCGATCGAAACGTCATCAGGCAAAAGAGGTAACATTTTGTACCTAAATTATGATCGCGTTAATTCCCGTTTCATTGAGTTTTAAAATAATTATAATATTTTGCAGGCACTTTAAATCAAACTATCAAATATTTTTTTACATTAAACTTTAAATAAATAGAAAACAGATCAAGGTTAAGATCCTCTATAAATTGATCACAATTAAAATGTCGTGATAAATAAAACCAAAAGGATATTTAAAGTTCTTTTAAGGTCAAATTTGGCAGTCGGGTTTCATTCATTGCGAAGCAACATACTAGAAGAGATTCTAGTTTGGTGATAAGTACAATCGAATCGTCACATTTTTTTTTAATTATGGCAACACTGTACATTTTATTTTTATATTATAGTTTAAAGCAGCAGTTAAAGTAAAAACAAAATAGTTTAGCATAGAGGGTTTGAAAGATGGCTACAAGGGAAAACACTCTCAATCGGCGACGTCTATCGAAAAACTACTTAGATTTAGATTTTACTGCATGTTAATATACGCGTTAATCCAAATATATGAAACTTAAGAAGTCCACTGGTAGATTTAGAAGTTCCAACATTCAATTTTCTAAAAAAGCGTATTACTCTTAAGATTCTACAAAAATGTATGTTTTTCTACAAATATAATTTTCCAGTTAACCCATATAAAATTTCTATTGAAAATATAACAGAACTTGATCAAATACTATATGAAAATATTTTCAAATAACCGAGGTCTAAAATTATGAATTTCAATTTATCGGCCATTGAGAGCTCAAGGGGCGAAATTCAATTTTTACGATTAGGCGCCCTTATTTGCAGTCCATAACGACCCGTTTTTCGATAAAGTGATCACGAGTAGATTTGAATTTGCTCGTTGTATTAAGGTTATTTTCCATATCATACAATACATTTAACAAAAAACTTAAATTAGGAGTTACGAGTATAGACCATCAAATCTGTGCCCTAAAACTAAGGTTCTCGGGTCAATCCCATCGCACATTTTACGACGCCGGTTCCACGCACAGACAGACTGACAATCAAGTCAGCTTACTACAGCCGACCTATTAAACTTACAGTGCCGTGGCCTCATTGCAGACACCTTTTGTAGATTATGACAATAAGCAGCACAGTTTTGTCTAATGACGACTTCAAATAAGTTTCAAAGTTGAAATAAAAACTTATTAATTATGAAAAAATTATTTAAATAAATTATTAAGGTTAAGGGCCAATAAAAATAACGTAAATACATGTTTTCTTTAATACGAAGAAAAATGATCCCACAAGTTTTCGTACGATCTCAACCAAGGCAGCGATAAATGCGTGAATCATAAATGGTAAGTCTTCAGGATTTGGGTGTGCTCATGTAACTCATCTGCTCATGTTTCTTTGGATTTGTTCAATTTCATAAGAACACTTTTTTTAAATATTGGTCAACATCACATACATTGCTCTGATCTTGAGCTGAGCTACTCGTATAAAGCACTTGTATTATACCCAATTATCTACTGAAATATTGCTAAACCTTTATGTTATATGTTGTATAACTTACATTGGCAATTTTTTCTTCTTCTCAGTACGAATTTTTTTTCTTGAATTATCTTAGTATTCCATCTATAACTCATTTATTTGATGTTACAGCTTCCAATTTAATTGCTACAAAAGTTTGAACATTAATTGAGGTTGTATGTTTGATTACTATAAAGTTATTTTAGCAAGATATAACATAAAGCCTGCTTCTGTCACGATCATTAAATAATAATTAACCTGGTGGGTAAACGCCATGACACAATTCTTTCTTCGTAGGGCTTGTCATTCTCAAATCCTTTTTTTCCGTAGTTAGGTTCTTTATGAGGTTTAGAATCGTGACCTCGTCTTAACTATTTTCGCCGTCAAAATGAGTCGTCGGTATGTACAAGGCCTAGTATATGTTTTTACTAGTGTATGGAATTTTTTAAACGTTATGTACATTTTAGTACTGCCTTCTGCTCGCGACTTCGTCATTGTAGACTATGGGCTTTAGCCGCAAAGGGTAATGAATAATTTATCCCACGTAAACACAAAAAGGGGTAAAATTGTATCATTTAAGCTAGATCAGAGTTACATATAGGTAAAATATTGATTATCTAGTCATCATAGATATTTTCGCTCAGTTTGGGTTGGGGCTAGTAATGGACGTGATTATTTAGAGTAATTTTACGCATATCAGAATCTTAGTCTGAAATGCGTAAAATGCTGGTTAAATGTCAAACAGAATTTCGACTCTCCCTTGTTAATTATTATTTGCATCGTACATTTAATAATAACGTCTTACCAAATGTTGAACCAGATGTTCAACACTGGCCCGATTTTACTGAAACGTTTATTTTAAACGTTACAACGACCTTGAGCCTTCATTAAAAATCCTCATTGCAGAACAGATTGCGCTGAGTCTTTTTAGTCGGGTTAGGAACGTCGCGTCGTCCAAAGGCCGTTTTCTGATTTGTCGGCGCAGCATCAGCGCGACATCAGCATGCTAGGTATACGCGGTACAGAAAGCTTACCGAGCGCCTATATTTCAATGGAGCGTTCCTGATATCGGTATCAAATCTGTGCCGCGCCGCTCCCGCGCATTGGTAAGGTTAAGGTTTCTGAACCGCGTATACCGAGCATGCTGATGTCCCGCCGATGCTGCACCAACAAATCAGAAAACGGCCTTAGGCGGAAAAAATCTAAGTCACACAGTCTTGAACATTTGTGACTGTTTTACTTTTGGCGTAGATTTTACAGTTTCGGGTCATCTATAATAATCATCAGAATATTTCATAAAACATCAGCTAATATTTTTAAATAGTCTGCAATTGGTGATTGGATAAAAACATATATGTTTGGCTAGAATTATTTTGTTAAACAACACAAACAACAAGAAGTTGTTTGTAAAAAACATATTTGTTTGTGAATATGAGTAAAACTTATATTTTTACAATTTAAGTTTTTCTTTTTCGTACTTCTTTTTTTTCGTAAGCGCACCTTCGTTCGTCTTTACTTTGTAGGCTATTAAAAAACAAGTTTCTTTTTTAAATGCGTGTCAATTTACGATTATTTAGTTATGAAAAAACTATCCACGTACGACCTTATTTTTTACCCACTTAAGGATTTTTAAGAAACGTGTCTCCGATATTAATTTTATATGGTAATCTCCGTCCTTCTTTGGGCAGTTTTATTTTCTATGCATACATTAAGTAACATGAAGTAAACTATAAAATAAATAAAGAAGACTTGCTTATAATATATTATATTCTGTTGTTTTGTTTTTTTCAACTAGCAAGGGCTTGTTAGACATACATTTTATTATTATAAAATCAGAGGCTCGATTTGAAATTAGATTATTTTTTGTTTTGATACAATTTCATTGCAGAATTTAATAACTAGGTATGAAAAGTAGTAAATAGTACGTGGCACATAAAGCATATTATATCAATGTACTAGATCACATGAGACTTCTGGTATAGTGGTCCACGTCAGTCTTACACAAGGTTGCGGGTTCGAATCGCAGGATTCGAACCCGTGGCAAATGCTTGTGTTATGAGCACAGGTATTTTAACAATATAAGTGTATTTGTAGCTCTGCATCATCAATTCATCATTATAAGCCTTTGGAAGTCAACTGCTGGACATATGTCTCATCTATAGAACGCTTGAGCCAAGAAGATTCTGGTTAGTGTTTGGTGGACCAGTGCTGGTGTTATCCACTACAGCTTCTTGAGATCAGGCCAGACGATTACTGCAGATTTGTATGGCATAAAAATTGCAATATGATGGAAAAGCTCGGCATTAAACACCCGAGACTGGTGAATTGCTCTAGCCCACTGCTCCTTCAGGATATATAACGCTAGAACCACACACCGCACATCAAAAGATCGCCAAGTTAGCTATGACTATAACCTCTGCGTCACCCACCATAATTTCAAGATCTTGCCCCAACCACCACTTTTTTAAAAATTTAGATAACTGTTTACAAGAAAAAAAATCAAATCTGATTAGGTAGTCAAAACCGCCCTCAAATAGTTCATAGACTCTCTCGCTCACAGGATTTTTTTCCAAAGGGATCAATGATCTGCCTATAAAATGGCGGAAGTGTATCGATAACAACGGCGCATACTTCGATTGATTAAATAATAATTTTATTAAGAAAAGTTGTTTCACTTTCTTGATACTCAACGGCAATTTCATATGTAAGGAGCTAATTATTACCAAAGTTCACTATACGAGTAATTTTATACTCAAACGATCAAAGCACGTTATTTTAGGATTCCGCACAATGTTTCCACTTGAAAGCCTCGGCCGAACGATTTCCTCTCACTAAAAGTTTTTCCGTGTAAGAAAAGGTTGTTTTCTTGTTCTTTAAACTCATTTAACCTCGGCGATGTCCCATTATGTTCCACTTAGGCGATGGTTATTGTCATTTAACGTGCTGTTAATCCCCGCTTAATGAACTTTCAAGGATTTACATTTTTTTTTGTTAAACGCTGTGAAGGTGTTCGGATCGTCAACACGACTGGAGAAGTGCAATGGAGTTTGGTGTAGTCTATTATTAAACTTTTGAAAGTTGCAATACCTAACTTTAACTAGGTACATTAGGTACTTCCAGAATGTCAAACTTATATCCAAATATAATAATTCGAGTATTATTTTAATTTAAACCAATTAGTCCAGCAAAAATAAATACAATTTTATCAACTGCTCGTCAGAATTTTTAATATTACGTTAGCTGTAAAGACTCGAAGCAATGGTAATATGATTTGGAGACATCAGAAGTTTCACGCCATTCACATTTTAAACACACTAATTACTCTAGAAGCATTTTTCTGTAAACTTTAATAAGGTTTTCTTATTATATCGTTATTAATTGTAACTTACCTTAGTGTTACCATAACGTGTAATTACTTGCAAGCAATAAATCACGGTACATTTTGTAAAGGTTTATTGTTCACGCATAGGTAATTAGCTGTGTGCGTTGAATGTTGTTTCTGGGTAAGTAAATGAATTTGTGGTAAGATTATTTTACATATTAACATTAGCTAATATGTTATTATTTCAATATTCTTATTAAAATTTCACTACAGTTCTATTTGTGATAAATTTAATCTGGGGCACAAGAACAATCCCTGTGGTAGATTTATTATATCGATTATCGTATTATAATTAACGAAAGTATCTACACCCATATTCAATAAAATATTTCCTGCACGTTGGCTTAAGACACATTATTTATGTATGTCAATATTTTTCAATGTTTAGAGAAACGAAATCGACAAAATGCTTATCTTGCCGCGCTAGTGTACGAAATTTTATTTTTAACCTATATCGACGACCTCCGTAGCCGAGAGGTGAGCACGCCGGACTATATATGGCGTCGTCATCTCTGAGGTTCCAGGTTCGATCCCCAGTCGGGTCAATGTAGAAAACGAACTTTTCTTTATTGTCTCGGGTCTGGGTGTTGTGAAACCGTCGTTGTATCTGATTTCTATAACATAGCTTAGGATCAGAGTGTGTGATGTTGTCCAATATTTATTTATTTATTTATATCATCCTACAGCTGGGCTTAAGTCTCCCCAAACTAATCCACTGATCTTATGTTACACGTTGTAGATTTATAAGACTTTAGTATAATCTGAACTAAACATAGTATATGATTTGGGTATGATTTGATACTCGTGCTAAGTTCAGTATAATAATAACGACCTCTGTCGCATTTATTACTTAAACAAATATGCATGAGAACATTCGTTATTAGCAGAGTTGCTAAATATAATTTATGTTTGACATTTATTGTATTACCAGCAGATGTTTGGCAAGCCGTTAGCCGGTAATGAGAATATAACAACTGAAATTGACGAAACTTATTCGCATTACGAAATAAGGCAACCGTCACATGAACGATTTTTACGAACTATGTACTTAGGTCGGAAATCTTCGACGACATATCGTGCATTTACTTGAGCATTCTCCGTGGAATTTGGAAAACGCGTATTACTTAAATACATTTCCTTGCAAAGGCTCTCTTCCGAAGTATGTTAAATCGAACTTTTTGACGATGATAAACGATTCTGTTTATAATAAAAAATGAACAATCATGACAAAGAAGCACAACGTAGCTACGTTTAATGTTTCCAACTTGGGCCATAACTATTATAACGTCATACTTAATAATCATTTAATAATATACATACATACCACCTTAAATTCTTCATATAATACTTATATAAAATTTATTGTTAAAGCACGTTTATGCCAAACATATTTTGTTGTTTTGTACATAAAATTTAAAATCAAAACATATTAAAAAAACTCGTTTGTTTTATGTTAATAACATTTATAAATTAAAATAATTAGCATTAGGTACAATGCAATAATTGTAGTAAGAATTACGATTTTAAAAAGTAATAAAATAGAGTAGTTAATTATTGTTTATTGCGAAACACAAATTTTATTTATCAGATTTACATATGTAACAAATGAAAGAATAAAATGTTGGAGGAATTATTATAGCTTTATTAGCAAACATATTTTAACTTACATTCTTGCCTACTTTTGATGTTTCAGCGTGGACACTAACAAAAGTAAATATAAATACTAATTTAAGATGGTAATTATGGTAATCCTGATATGGTTACGAAATACGAACCCGTGTGGTGTCTTTTAAAACCATAGGACAAATGTAGGTTTCTACTATGCAGCCTAATGAACAATGCTTTATGACGCCAAAATAATTTGCTTCCCTAAAATACTCATTTACAAACACAGTGTGTCAACAGAAGCCGGGGTCTGAATTACAAAATCTGCAAGCGAACAGAAACACGGGTTAAACAATAATGCAACTCGGGCACTTTGACCTGGAAACTTGTTACGGGCCAAGTCAGGTGTCTAACACTTTTGTGTTCTTGCGCGGACAATGAAAGTTGTGTGGAAAAAACATCAATCAACTTTTCAATTAACATCAAGAGAAATAACATTAAAATTGGTTCATAACAGACACAAAAATAAGCATCTTAAGGCGGTGTAACAAGCAAAACTAAAATACACCAGTTTTGCTTCCCTAAAATACTCATTTACAAACACAGTGCGTCAACAGAAGCCGTCTGAATTATAAAATCTGCACGCAAACAGAAACATAGGCTAAACAATAAGTATATTTCCGGTATAGTCTGGCCCGCGATCTCTAATCAGGGTTAGTGTACCTATCATCAGGGGTAGTTGACCCGAAGACTTATTACAAACCAAGTCTTCGGGTCAACTACCCCTGGGCCCTAACCATGAACTGTTAAAACAATCACAAATCTGTCAAACATTATCATTTCTGTCAAATTTTGTATAAAATGAAGTACCAAAATTGACAGATTTGACAACTTTGAGATTGTTTTAAGAGTTCATGGTTATAGCCCTGAAGTCGGAAACTTCTACAGTTATCATTTCAACTCTAAAATCAAGAGAAAGAGTTAAAAATTTCGAAATTGCCTTTCAAATTTCATAAATAATGCAAAGGTTGACTTCATTACATTTTAATAACTTTACAATGGGTCATTTTTCTTGCTCAAAAATCTCATAGAACTAACAACTTAGTTAGCTTATTTATAGTTTATAATTCGTGGTAAGGCAAAGATGGATTAAAATCGATTTTTGTTTCTTAGCACAAGTAAGTAATCCGAAAAACGTTGCTTTGAATTGATTTCACATATGAATTTGTCTAAAGGAACTAAGTATTACTCCTACTAAATCCACTCAATATTGTTTGAATGTAGAATTGCAAATGTGTATTCACAAAGTAACTTAATAATATTGTCTGTTCTTAGGGTTTTACAATTCATTTCCAGTAAAAACCAATCCTTTTTACTGGACTAAGTTTATTTTTTATAATTTTTTAACCACAAAAATAACACCTTAATTTATTCTTGGCACACCTGCCTAGTGCCTTTTCCCCTTTGCTAGCTATTTTCACGTTAAACTTTAGTATTCTAGTACTATACATTTCCACATTAGAGCTTATCTGTATGAGTTTTGAGTTCAAATTTGAACAGTCAAAGGTCGTAGTTACCCCAAATAGCTTTACGTACACGAATCGTATTAACTCCGCAGTAAATTATATTTAACTTCATCGAGAACCCGTCGTGTCATTGCCAATTTAACTTATTACTTCGTGTTGGCAAATAAATCTTTATAGTAGGTAGGTAATCGAGGTACGGACTATCAAGCTTATTGTTATTGTAAAGCCAATCCTCGTTGATACTTTAACTGATGAATCCCAGAATACATAGGTATTTATAAATTTATTTAAAACTAGCTGATCCGGCAAACCTCGTACCGCCTAACAGTTTTTTTTTGGTCAGCTTTTTCATTGTTTTTATTATTTATTATGCTATTCAGGGCGGAGACAAATCTAACAAATTATAAACCATGAAAATTGGTCCAGCCGTTCTCGAGTTATAAGTGTAACAAACCCGACTGTATTTTATATATTAAGATTAAACGCTACATCTTGCTGCTTCTCCTTCTTCCTAACGCTTTGTCCCATTTCCATAGTGGGTTCCATAACCATGATCCCAGCTATGTCAAGTCTGGTATTTCCAAGCCTGCTGTAATCTGAGATTCTCATCTGACCTTCAAAACCCTTTGACAGGCAGGGCAACTAGACCGTTTGGATTATGGCTCCACCTGATAAATAGATAGAAATTTCTCACACCAGCAAGAATCTAAAAAATAACGGCCAAATGCTAATCGGACTCTTATGTGAGGGTGTAAATAGCTCTGTAAATTGATTTAATTTTGTAATAGCTCCAAGGTTATTCAAGATAGAGCTGAGTATTTAATATTAATTTAAACTAAATACATCCACGCGTTTCTAATAAAAAGGGTCTTGACAGAAAGATAAACAACCAGACAGACGGACAACGAAGTGATTCCTTTCTAATACGGAAGCCAAATAAAAACTTAATAATATACCCACATATATGAGTAGATTTCAAAAAATCCAGAGGTAACCTTAACTTTCTGGGAACTTACAACCAAACCACGGAAAAGTGATCACCAGACTCATCACCAGCCGATATGTCGTCCCGAAGCGTAGGGCTAAGTATTTTGGGACGTGTATAAGTGCCCGAAAGAGGGCGTATATACTAAAAAAAATTGACTGAGTGGCAGACTCCAGCACTGACCTACCACGACATGAGAACAAATAATGCTATAAATATATAGCTCCTTTAACTGTTTGTGCTTACTTAATTTTAGACCAGAGTCAAAAGAATCAAAAACCCATTCGGTGGTAAATAACTAAATTTGAGTGAAAACATTCAATTCAATACAAAGCATTCGTTCTAGCTTTAAATACAGGAAGTAATAAATCCATTTTGAACAACATACAAAAAATCACACAGTAAATTTTGCGGTTGTATTTTCCACCGCATGTTCGTTCACAGACAATTGTTAATAAAAAATGTATATACTCACAAAACTTTTATCGGCGCCTCGGTGGAAACATTTGAATTTTATATAGGTAAGTCTCTCCGACACAGGCGTAATAAAAATATTCAGACTAATTCAGGCCCAGCTTCTGAATTACAGATTTTATTTAAGCCGAAAGATAACGGGTAATTCTATATTGTATACTATGTTGCTGTGTATTTGGAAATAAGTTAAAGTGCACTGAAAAGTTAACAATATCCTATTTCAGCGTTGTGAGTTCGAAATTGTTTCATAAATATTTTAGACGTACACCGTTATATTAAACCCACATCAAGACTAGGCGGCGAAAAGTTGAAAACAAATTCTGACACTAAAAATAAGTCTAGAGCCTTCGAATAAATTATCTGGAAAGTCATTTATGACACATCATCATCATCATTTCAGCCACAGGACATCAACAGCTGAACGTAGGCCTCCCCCAGTACCTTCCAGATCAGCCGGTTGGAAGCGACCTGCATCATTTATGACATGTATGAGAAAAAATATATGTTACGCTATACCTACTATTAGGTATTATGGGACGTTGATTACAACGTCCTGTAATAATAGTAGACTTTGGGACGTTTAATAACAAATAACGTAAAAATAAGTTAGAATAGTGTAAAGAAAAATACTTAATCTCTCAAAAACAATATATTTATTTTATAAGTTAAAATAAGTCATGTACATGGAAAAGAGATGTGAAACAATACAGTTATAGCAAAAAACAACTATAATTAAATCAAATTGTATATTTACAGAAAAATCATACATTTTGGACACACCTATTTGAAGACTGACTGACTCACACACAACGCGTCAAATATTTGCATGAAAAACTGCGACAGCAATTTTCGTGAAATACAACACCCGAAACTCGAAAATAGTTTGTAAAATTTGGCATCGCAGAATATTCGGGCAATAACCCTCGTTGATAAATTACTGCTCACACTGCATACATTCAACACACCTACATGAAAGTATAAAACCATGCATAGATTGTTGGGTTTATCAAAAACTACGTAAGAGGTAATTTATGTAGACTTAATATAACATTTTGAACTAAGGGCCTGTTGTACGTACGGATAAATTCTTCTGAATAAGGTATTATTTACTTATTTGAAGGGTAAACACTGTTTTTGCGTTTCACTGTCGTCAAAATAGCGCTATATGACACATTTAGTTCAAGAACTTTATCTATTACATAGATATTTGAGACTTTATCCCTATACTGTGATACAGTCTTTAGTAAGGTAGGTAGGTACTTAACACAATCTTTATGAATAATCAAAGCATACAAAACCAAAACCATATTCTTTCCTAAAGAATAATCTTGCCACGCCTTTACATAATCTTTTTTACGAAGAATATTTTTGTCAAGGGTACAAACATGATGTATCTTCATTCTTACGCCATTGTTGCTAGAATAGATAAGGAACGGAAACAAGGAAGATATGTCATACATGAAATGGTACTTCCCAAAAAATGTGACAAGCAGCAAACGACCGTCTGGTGTAGTGCAATGGTTCGCGCTCCGGACTACAAAGCCTAGCGGTTGCCGGTTCGAAACCCGCAAGGGGCAAATGTTAGTGTGATGAGCTCGAGCATTTGTACATAGGCGCTCCATGACCATGGGTTGTGTCACGTCCCTTCTCTGTCTATGCAGAGAAGAAAGGTGACACATTGTCATTGCCTATGCAAATATGTTTGAACCCTAGCATTAAGATGCTAGACTATATATCAATTGTTTTAAAATTAAGCAAAGCAACGACCCTGGGAATGTTTTCTTGACAAAATTCATAATTAACGAATCACAAGGCATTAAGAGTTCAAGCAAGTTCAAGTAAGGTGGAATGGGATGACTAACTAACTGTCGTAAAAAGCTGATTCTGGACCGAAAGACAATACACACCTTAGTGACCAATATTGAAATTTAAAATAATACCTCGAAAGATTAGCTATATTACGATTTGTAAAAAATCTGTTATCTTTGAGCTCCAGAAACAGCCTTAAGAGGTTTCTAGTCAATTAAAAATACGACTGCAATGTTAGTCTGAAAATAATGCAAACAAGCGAATAGGTTAGCAAATGTGATATGATCTTATCGTCCATCGACATTTTAACAAAATAAATATCCGAAAACTCTTGCAAAGATGCAGTTGAGTAACTTTGGAGAAAATCAGAGGCCAAAGCTTTTCAATAGTCGATCTTAAAGACAACGTTCTTGAAAGTAACATAGCAGACAATACTATTTCCGTCTAAGTCCGATAAGTCAAGATGAGGATATCCGGGCTGAACATCACTTAACTTCACCATAATATAAATGGATACGGTAGGATCAAAGTACCTTAATGCATCGATCATGTCATATACACACTTACATGAACGATATATTTAAGAATAGAGGCAAGAAAAAGTTTGACAGATTAAGAAGTAAGTTGGGCCGTAACATGAAATCTTATGATAAGTTTTTTTCTTCTTTTGCATTTTTAATAAATTACTGCTGTTAATATAAAAATATATGTTTTCGAACTCAATTGACCATTTTGCGGCGACAATTCAATTGTGTTTACTCCGAGAGCTGCTTGTAACTTGCTATTTATGTCAGTGAGCATATTACGAATTCAGCGACGTTACATTTACTTAGAGATATGGAAAATATTGGATTAACTTATGAATGTTTATTCATCAGCAGCACGAGCCACCAACAACTGACAACTTCGTAAACAATTTAATAACATCCGTCACATCACACATTGAAATTTGAAATACGCATTCATCTCCCCTCTCGCCCACTAAATCTTCAACTACTGTTTGCGTTGATTACGATGGGCCAATATAGATCAAGCCTACCTACTGTAACTTCCTACACTGTAAGAGTATGTATTTACAGCTCTAACTCAAGGCGTTGCAGACAAAGCTTTCTTTAAATCTTTCTCTGTAAGAAAACTTAGCTTGTATTTGTAAAAAAAACTAAAAAAAACTTAAACCGACCTTATAGCAAGTGCCATTTTTTATGTTAAAGTCATGATGTCTGATACAATGTACTTAGTAGAACATCTACGACTTTCTAAATAATTTTTAGTTAGTTATGTGTAACCACGCTTCAAGTAAAACTTATCTACACCAATAGATTACTCTAATAATTAATTCAAAATATGTATATTTTTTTGGAATGACGAATGCAAAACCTGATTTTTTGTGAGTAAGAGTAAAATGGTTTCATCGATTTAAAGCATTTTATTCAGCTATTATATAATATTCAACTGAAAATATGAATCCATCTATGATCGCGATCGGTACAAAAAGATTGCTTGAAAAATCACGTGACCCTTTCATACATACACTTGCACGCGTCGAGTCATTTACGTGCATCTGCAGGATATTACGTGCACTTCTGCGTTCGTATCCTGTGGAAGACGCAATCCGTTACACGCTCATCCGATGCACATCCTCTCCCCATTCACGCTGAATTTGTTTCAAATTGAATAAATTTATAAAATGAAAATATTTTTTAGTGAATTGAAAATTTGCATTTATGAATCTGTATTATAAAAACAGAATTCAGAACAGTCTCGAGCAATGAAATGTAAACACTTCGTAACTATACCATAGTAAGAATGTTTTGAAGTCCAATGGAACTGTATTATATTAATGCTCGTGATTGTACTTATACCTATTTGCAGTAAGGTTTAAATCATGCCAACTCAAGGTACTTACAAACACGCATGTTTCGTCATTATGATGCACCACGCTTTGCGATGCCTGCTGTGTAGTATCGTGTAAAAATATTAATAATTTTTCCACAGAAAAAAAGGTATCGATATAACTAATCGATAGTCCAACGCGATCAATGACGTCGTTGATTTATGACATCATATATTACGTTACTGCATCGTGCACAATAGCCTCGTGACCAGGGGTTATCTTAATGAATCCTGGATCATATCGGTGACTAAATTAACGATTGAATCACTCGATTAAACCCACTAATTAGGGGTCATTGATCATCACGCATAATTTCTAATTATGCGTGATGATAATCGGGAAACGTTTTAATTGCTTAGCGGGACATGATTAATTATCATTTGTCATCAGGACATATAAATTTGGGAAACGCTGTGATTTGCTGTTGAATATTAATGTGCAGGAATTATTTCATGTCACACCAATTTGATTTATCTATTTGCTTTCCCGCACATTTGTCAATAAAGGGAACCTTAAAAAATCGAAAAAATATCTAAATACTTACGATAAAAAGGTTTCAATTTTATTATATATTCCAAAACAAGTTCCAAGAGGCATTATTTTTTCTCTTATATTTTGTTAATCGCATCTGCAACTAGTCGAATTGGCTAGTCGTAGCCTTTATGCTTTAGGAATGTAAAACTTTTTGAAAATAAAGGTTTTTATCTTTTAAATCATAAATTATTTTATTTGTCATAAGAGCGAACGAGAGTTACTAAGAATAATAGCGATTTCGCCGCGCGATTTACGTGTGAATTTTGAGTTATGACCGAACCACGATTGCACAATACCATGGAGTAAGTATTATACTACGTAATAAAAAAATAAGTTTAAAAAACTATAACCCGACTACGTAAGAAAGTGGTCTAAAAAGGACGAAACAAGTAAATAATTAACATAGAAATCCAGAAATGTACAGGTACAAAAATGGTCAAGGTAGAGCCGTAGTCGCACCCACTGTATGTAACATACCATCAATTCCGTCTGAGACAATTTTAATAAAATTTATACAGCCTATTTTACCCGGGTCATTAATACGAATCTATTGACACCTCGATCATTAAAATCGGTTCAGTAGTTTAGGTGCTACGGTGGAACATACAAACATACATACATACATACATACATAGACTGCCAAAATCATTACCCTTCCTTTTGGCTTCGCCGTAGTCGGGTAAAAACAATACGCACTGCAGCAGCCAGCATCGCAATTGTCATACTTAAGTCATGAGCTGTTAGCATTTTTATCTGCGTGCAATCGAATCATCGTCATTGTTTCATCGTTTAACTGACCTACATATACACGAAATGTCGTGAAACATATCATAATCGAGTTACAATTTCATTGCCACGGTCTTTTCATCAAAAGGACTTTGTCGACAAACGAATATTCTGCGTGCTTCGGCCGGCGCACGGACGACAAAGGAACGCATAAACACATTACACCCAGTATGCATATTGCATAGTTACGGTTAGAGACCACAAGACTTGCGAATATGGCGTAGTCAAAGACAAAGGGACCTCCCTTCTGGACCTTCTTAGGTATATAGGAATTTCAGCAATATATCTCAAGAATTTCCTCGTTAAAGTTTTGCGAAATTGTTAAAAAAAACTTCATTCAAGATCATTTTTATTCGGTCGTTCTTCTGACCTGTGATTAGGTATATATGGGGGACTAAGAATGTTGAGTCAAAAATTTCAAATTAAAAGGTGCATGATTATAAAATATTAAACATGAGTCATTTCCTTGATTGGGTATCGACTGCATCATTTCTTTTATACCAATGACACATCCAACTGATCGAACAGTATCAAATCATTGATGATGTATAATTTCCAATAATTTAACAATTATTGGGCACAGAACAAGTAAGACTCCCTACGCTCCACGTATTAGATAACAGAAACAGTTACTGACCAAAAAAAATAAGAAATACCTACAGATTTTAGTTCCCTTCATTGACGTATGGGTAAACCCTCTTAATTATCAACAACAATTAATTCAGATCAATATAATAGACCGGTATATTGAATCTTACTAACATTCAAACAGGTAAGACATTAGCCTTGTTAATTGATCTGCAGGCTATTAAAACACTTATATTAAAAACATGTACAAAAATAGTTTTAGTACAAATTAACTGATGTAATGTAATTATAATATTAATTTTAAAGAGATAAATTCAAACGGATGTATCTTTTTAAAATGCTCGATGGACCGACGACCTTAGGAAGATGGCTGGCACTGGATGGTTGAAAAAATCGGGAGATTGTCCTTTTTGGCGCTCTTTGGGGGCTTACGCCCAGCAGTGGACTGCAATAGGCTGAGATGATAAGAAAATTACCATTCTTATTTTTAAAATCGGATAAAATATAATTTAAATGTGAAAAAGCATACTAAGTTCTGCAATCTATACGATGATGTAACCTCATTAAAAGCATCTGCCTTATAAACGCTTGCGATACTAAACAGACGCATATTTCAAAACCTTGAAACCTAAACAAATTAGGTTTATAGCAGACTGTTTACAATTTGGCTACGCGGATAAATATGTGTCGGGCTGTATTTTATTAGTTTTGTTGTACACTGCAACTTTGTTAACCGTACTAAGGTCGTATTTTACTAAGCGCATCCTTAAAATGATTTATTTATAAATGAGCAATGTTATTTGCAAGTCAGCAACAGAATTTAATTGATTTAGGTTATCCAGTGTAGCTAGGAAAATGTTCCTTTGGTACTTGTTTGAATTGAATACACATTCTGAATATTAATTAGGAAACGTTTATATAAAGTTCTAATTTATTAGTAAACTATCTTCAAGTGATTCTACTGCTATAATATATAAACTTTTTCTATAGGAACAACATAGAAATTACAACAACAAAAACACTGCCATTCAAACCTTTGTCATCTGCTTGGCGTTGTTTGCCACAGTATTTGATGAATATCAAATCAAAGTGTAGCACTTGATCTTTTCTCATATGACAATATAAACCTCATTGAATATCATGTAATTTCCTAATTTCAAATCGTCAACCCTAAACCTTGTAGTCACTTTTTTTTTAAGTGGTCAACTCTAGTTGCAATTTCAACAAAT
This sequence comes from Anania fuscalis, assembly GCA_950371115.1. NCBI lineage: Eukaryota > Metazoa > Arthropoda > Insecta > Lepidoptera > Crambidae > Anania > Anania fuscalis. The sequence goes on from OX493337.1 coordinate 6,045,618, forward strand.
AACATTGATAGAAAACAAAAACACTTTTGTTTTTAAACCCACGAAACTAATTTCACCGATGCATAGACAGCTTAGTTAGTTTGCCATTACCTGAACTAAAAACAATGGTGGTGCAGATTTTAATCTGCCACACGATTATTCCATTTAACACAGATGAGGCGAAGGCCTTAAAATTCATGATCGTGTTAAAATATACAGTCAGGAATAAAAACTGCTGGTACGTCACAAATTATACAAATATTTTAGAATGTTTAATGGATAGACTGAAATTTCGATGTTAAATAGGTACTTAACAAAAGTTATCGTATATTACTTATAAAAGTACGTACTTAAGACACCTACGTGTACTTTAGAGGCCACAAATTGTCCCAAAGCAAAGCAAAGCAAATATAAATAATGGACTAAATAAACTCATTGCTCTGATCCTAAGGTAAGTAGCTAAAAAGCTCTTGTGATAAAGAAACCAGAAACAACTGCGGTAGACGGGTTTAGGTAATCCGAAACAATATGTTTAGATAAGTTGGTTTTCTACATTGACATTGCCCGGCAATCAAACCTGGGGCCTCATAAATGGTGATAAATATAAATACATACATCTAGAGCGGCAGCTCTTAAACTTTTTTTTTCTGACGGAACCCGTTTGGAAGGCAAAATATTTGACTGAGCCCTAATCTTTTTAAAAATATATGTATTCTTATTCATTAACAATCATGTTACAGTTAACGGCCACATAGTATATAATAAATAAATAAAAAAAACAGATATCACTGGGTGGATATCAGGTTTCTATCAAGAAAAGAGTTGAAGACTTTTTTTTTCTAAATATTACAGTTACTTTCGCTTAGTCCCAGAGGCGCGGGGCATACTTTTAGAATGGCTGGTCTAGTGTTCATCTAATATCCAAATAAAGTGATATCTGATATAATATCGTTGACTGTACAGTTTGCAACACAAATGCGCTTATTTTAACACGATCTGAACCGAACGCATAAAGCTTTTAGCGTGTTAGCGGTTTATTAAAGTAGCCGGGATATCACGATATTCACGATGTATGAAATTATGGGTAGATTTCGAGTGTTTTTACCCGACTGCCAAACGAGGGTTATGTTTTTCGAGCGTATGTATGTATGTATGTAAATATGTCTATTTCTTTGGCACGCCCTACAGCCTAAACCGTTTAACGGATATAAAAGTATAATATATCAATAGATTCGTCTCAATTGTGAGAGTAACAAGGGGTATGTTATTTCCAGAAATTCGCGCGGGAACAGAACTCACGCGGGAAAAACGGATCTGCAATACTGATAAACTGATTTTGAAACTTTCTTTTATTAACTAAGGGTCACATATTTTCAGTATTAATAGTATTCAAATCTTTATTTTCCAAAATTCCTACTGGAACAGGTAAAAAAATACACTGAAAAAATAGAAAGAAAAAAGCATTTAATGGATTTCAACATATTATAATATGTCATTAGATTCTTCTCAGTTGTGGGAGTAACATAAGCTATGTTATTACCCGGAATTCCTTTTGGTACATGAATTAAACGGGAAAAACCGATTTTAGATACTATACTCACTCGAGTTAAAACCTTTTTTTTTTAATGTAGAGTTACAAATAAGGCTTTATAGTTCATTGAAAAGTAGGAGTAGAACACTACAAACTAAAAAGTTAAAAATTAAAATAATTAAGTAAAAAATTGAAAAACCCGACTGTTTATGTATGCACAGTTTATGTTAACGTAATACACGTGCTTTACTCGAGAACAGAAAATTTTAAAAGTATAGTATTGAATAATAAGTAATTAAATTAATTTAGTTCAATAAACGATTGCATTGACTTTCGGCAGAAAATTAAATCTCAAATATTGATCTAAGATTGTTCGTTTTATAGTTTTAAATTGTATAGTATTAAGAAATAGCTCTTTCAAATAGGTAACTATAGCTTGATCGGAAATATCATAATGGTATATCTAAACCCTCCATTATCGCCAGTGACGAAAACTTCATTTATGAGCCAAAATTGGATGCATTACGATTTTAAGCCCTATTAGCGAATGTCCAAATTATCGGCATATTGTTGAATAAATTGCCTTCTATTATTATGGAGATTGCGTCGCGATAATGGGATCGGCTTATTATTAACTTAATGCGGACCTAGTTAATTTTCCGACTTCACAACGAGTATGATTTGTAAAAATTGCAATTATTTTTGGTATTTTACATAACACATAGTTAACTGATAGAAGCTATTCGGCTGCTTGAATAATTACAGCTTAGCTTGAATCTAAATGAGGACGAACTACCTATATAAATTGCCCAATAAAAAAAATCGTCTTGGTTAAGTAGCAAAATGGATTAATTAATCAATTAACTAATAATTTAAAGCCTGTATATGTATGCGGTTTTAGTTTAAGTTCAAGTTCAATCGTTTATTTGCTAAAACACAGTAAAGACAAGTTGACAAAAAAAAATATACAGTGCGTGTGTTTAGTCTGCTCGCAGACGTGCAAAAATTCATAATTATTTTACAGTGATCTAAATTAACGAAATAAAATTATAATTAATACAAAAGAATGTCATAAATGTAGGTTTAAAAAAAAAATGAAATTATAATGAAATAAATTAATATAATGTCGCTAATTGTAATAATATAATACTAATACTAGTGTCGCCAGTCATAATATTCCCTTAAACTATAAAAACATTTGTCCAAGAGCCATTCCGTTAATTGTTTTTTAAATGTTGTTCCTTTAAGATTTTTAATTTCTTCAGGGAGCAAGTTATATATTACAATGCTCATGTTAAAGGCATTTCTTTTATAGATGCCTTTGCGACAGGGAGGTTGATGCATTAAGTTTGCATGTTGTTGCCTAATTTGCCTAGTTGTAACTTCCTCTCGTGTTTTATAAAAACTGGGGAAGGCCTTTACAAAGGAGCAAGCTTCTTTAATATATAAACATGGAAGCGTTAGCAATCGAAACTTTTTGAAAAGGGGTTTACAACTTTCACGGTACCAAACGTTGCTTAAGGCACGAATACACCTTTTTTGTATTATAAAGGCTCGATCAATCTCCACGGAGTTACCCCATATGATAACGCCGTAATTTAGCACAGACGACACGTACCCGTGGTAGGCAGTTAGTGCAGCTTCAATTAATACTGTTTGACGTAATTTCCTAAGAGCAAAAGCAAAGCGCTCCAGTTTTTTACAAATAACGTCAATATGGTTTTTCCAATTTAAATGTGTGTCAATATTTATCCCTAAAAATTTAAAAGTATCTACCTCGTCAATTGTTTCATTGTCAAACTGTATATTCAGCGGGTGCTTTGTCGTATTGTAAGATCGAAACTGCATGGCCTTAGTTTTCCCTACATCAATATGCAAATCATTGGCTCTAAGCCAACATATTATATTTTCTACTGCTGTGTTTGCTATCGCGTTCATAGAAACACCGTCTTCGGCCCTTACCACAATTGTTGTATCGTCCGCGAAAAGTATGCATTTATTCGAGGTGGCATATGGAAGGTCGTTAACATATAACAAAAAAGCAGAGGGCCCAAAATGCTACCTTGTGGTACTCCCGCCTTCCTTATTTACAATTGTGACCTATATACTTCCTTCACTAGATAATGGTTCTTTTTTTGAGATTTTTGTGATCTCTGTGCATTGTTTTCTATCTTTTAAGTAGCTTTCAATCCAGTTATGCGCCTTTCCTCTAATGCCGTATAATTCCAATTTATTTAAAAGAATGTCATGATTTACAAAATCGAATGCACTACTCATATCTAGAAATACTGATAAAACCGGTTTGTTGTTGTTGATACTTTCTGTGATATCCTTAAGAGTTCGAAGCAAGCAAGGGTAGTCGAACTTCCCTTGCGAAACCCGAATTGATTAGATTGCAGTATACTACATGAATCTATAAAGTTGTCGAGTCTTGAATGCATAGCTTTTTCAAACACCTTGGACAGTACTGATCCCAGAGTAATCGGTCTGTAGTTACCGAGTTCTTTTTTGTCACCCTTTTTATGTAATGGCTTTACGATAGAAAATTTAAGATCCTCTGGGAAGGTACCGTCCAAAAAAGACAGGTTAATATTATGCATGAGAGGTCGACTTATAAAACCTGCACAATATTTGAGCACACGTGTAATGATAGAGTCATAGCCACCGGACTTACTATTATTTAGTGACATTATTATGTTGTAAGTCTCACTCTCATTTATTGGTTTTAAATAAATTGTTCGCATGTTAATGTTTTTATCATTTTGTACAGCATTATTACTATTAGACTCTTGTTGACGAGTCAAATTAATGAAATAATTGTTAAATAAATTGCTTATGTCAAGAGGATCCGTAAATGTCATATTATTAAAGTTAATCATGTCAATTTCACTGTTACCTATTTTATCTGAGATAGTGGCGGAAATAGTATCCCATGTGGCCCTACTTTTATTTTTACTAGTCATGATATACCTGTTATTGCAATTTTTTTGTGCTTTTTGAATACATTTCTTAAATATTTTATTATAAACTTGAAAGTTTTTTTTAAGTTTATCTTTATTCACTTTTGATAATTCATATTTTAAATATAATTTCCGCTTGTATCTGCTACATTGCCTTAAGCCTTTTGTGATCCATCTTAGTTTAGCTGGTCTGTTGTTAGACTTGACCTTGATTTTAGGAAAACATAGCTCATAAAACAAACGAAAAGTCTCATAGAAATATTTAAATGCTTCTCCTAATTGGCTTGTTTCCATTACTTCATTAAAGGAGAGGTTGGATATACAGTCGCAAAACTTTCGCGTGTTTTCCGCGCTATAATCGCGTTTGTACTCAGACCAAGTAGCATAATGTTTGTGTTTTTTTACTTTAAATGTAATTGTTTGCGCCGTTTCGTGATCGGAAAGACCAATGTAATGTATTGCCGACTCTACCTGCTTTATATTACTAGCGATTTGGTCCAAACAAGAGTTTATTCTTGTTGATTGCTTAATATGAAGTTAAAAGTTGTAGCTTTTAAGTAAACTTATTAAATTTTCGGCATTTTTATCTTGTTTTAAAATATCTAAATTCCAGTCTCCGCATAGAACAATATGTTTCCTTTGATATTTACCTGATAACAATTGTAACAACTTGTCAAGTTTGTGCAGGAAAATACCTATAGATGATTGTTTGTTGCCTGGTATTCTATAAATGGTACATACAATTAAATTCAGACCCACTATTTCCACGCCGCAGAATTCAAAGTGTTGTTTAGTGGCCAATTTAGATCCTAGGTTAAGCGGCTTGACATCCCATTTTTTTACTCCTTTTGGTAGAGGTAATTGACTTCTAGATATAACGACACCCACTCCTGTGTTCTTAACTATTAAGTGTACATTATAAGTCCTTAAATATTTCCTTTGTTTGTATCTTTTACATTTTTTTGTAAAGATTAAACCTTACGTACCTAAAAGCGATCGTAATTTAGACTTTCTGTCGTAACCACATCACGATTGTACGACCATTTCATGAGATAATAACTTTCAAAACTTTTGCGTTGCATATTTAAAACTCACTGAGACGGGAATTAGCGCGATCATAATAATTTAGCTACAAATGTAACCTTTTATTTGCCGGACGTTTCGACCGGGTTACACCGACCGTCACAAGCTGACTGGAACAGCGATGTTCTCACTCCGTATGAGAAGCAGATTCTTTACCAAAGACAAAGATTATGGAATCTTTTTTATATATCCCCTCGGGTCTGGGTGTGTAGTACCTTCGTTGTTTGATTTTTATAACACAAGTGCTTAGCTTTTTACCTTAGAATCAGAGCAATGTGATGTGGTCCAATATTTATCTTACTTAATAATCATTTTAAACGTCCATTGCTCTATGCTCAGCTACCACCACCAATGATTTCCCAGTTAGAAGCAGCTTCCTGCAATATTTACAAGGTAGTCTGTCTACTTTGTTGTAAACCTAGCTTTACTTTTAATTAATTAAAAACTCTGAAAAAAATTCACTAAAATATGTTATTGTTCGTGTCACAAGATATAAGCCCCTGTAAAAACAGACAGATGTGACACAGGTCCTAATAAATAAAGATTATGTCCACACATGAGTTGGCGTAATGAATCATTACCGCAATGTCGGGCTTAAAAGAATTGCCAGCATTAACCACGGTGTGTTTTAAAGCGCCATAATTTCCCGGCGCAGGCATTTTCCGAGGTCATAAATATTATTAAACACAACCAGTTAATGAGGGGAAGTGGAATGTGAAATGAAACTGACATACAAATAACAAACAACACTTCGCTTCAGGGATATCTGAAATATTAGGGGGCTTTTTCGCTTGAACTTCAGAATTATCTCATGGGAAACCGTAACCCGAAGTTGTCAGTAATATCGCCTTAATTGTGTTACTCTACATATATTTTCTGTAGGTGGATACCTAGTTATAACAATAAATAACAAGTTAATAGGGTTATTAATTTGTGTGGTGTCTACTAAAGGTATCTATCTATTTTCTACATTTGAATAGCAAGCACGATATGACTGGTCCGAGTGATATGTCTTTAAAATAAGTTACCAGACATATTTTTTTGTTTTTGCATTTTACATGCAAGCCAATGCTGATAATATTTCATTTGAAGGCGTTATCGTTCCTTAGTTAAAAAAATATTTGATGATTGACAATCATTCAAATTTCCTACTTATAAACTACAAGCTGAAGAGCGATTGAATTCGATATATTTTCTTAACAAACGCCGGCATTGTTCAAAAAATTCTCTAACTTGCATGTAAATAATTTGGATAGCAAGATTACCTATATCAAAACAACTTCTACAAGCAGGGAACTTGTAAATTTGTGTAGTTATGAATTGTTTCGTGATCAAAACTTCTTAGGTGCGAACTTTGTTGAGAGACATGAAACCGCTTTGTCTGCGTTTGTCTTAACGTGTATATATGTCGAAGAGAGTTAGGAAAGTGATCAGCCATTAAAATTGCGTCTAACTTGTAACATATATGCTCAGCCATATTTATTTAATACTAGCTGTTGCCCGCGACTTGGCTCGCGTGATCTGTAAGTCTATTCAATATATCTCACAGGATCATTTATCGGGGATAATAAGTATCCTATATGTTAATCCAGATCATATTCTATAAGTATGCAAAATTTCATATAAATCCGTTCAGTAGTTTTTGCGTGAAAGAGTAACAAACATCCATTCATACTTACAAACTTTCGCATTTATAACATAAGTAGGATGGCTGAGCCTTTTTGGTTGCCCCCATAAAACTAAATAAGTTAAAGTTTCTACAGGGTGTACAAAAGAACCTAGTAATCAGGTGCGTATTATCATCAACGGTTTCAATGTGTGCAACATCTAATTGAGAAAAAAAAAAGATTTTCCGTACAAACTAATTCGCTACCTCGACGATAACGTATGGAAGGAGAATCTGAAAAATAAAGATTCCAATTTTGTTTCTATAGTAAAAGTCATTGTATATGAGCAGCTGGTCCCGTGGTTTTAAATACTTAGTGCCAATTATTTTTTCAAATCTACTTCATGCAGCTTACAAAAATATGGAATCATTATCTGTACATTTGTATAACAGATGAATTGATGACGTGATTGCTTTGAATGATGTCTCGTGTGAGTTCATAGTAATGTACCGAATTAATCTCCATCAATCAATCTGCTGGTAGCACTTAAACTATTTGCGTATTAGGTTTATAACGTACCTCTATCGCAGAATTCATGTGTACGATCCCACTAATCGTGCGTCTCCAAATATAAAATACAAATCTATTTTTTTTTTTATTTTTAATAAAAATATTCTGTATACATTAGGCTCTCTTCCGGGCACTTATACACGTCCCAAAATATATCTTAGCCCTACCACCGTCACCAGAAAGAAAGATTTCATCAGTTCAGTTTCAGTTTAAGTGTCGGTAGTTAGAAAAGCACTTGCCCGGTATGCGATGGTCGTGGGTTCGGGTCCCACCTGAGGCCGGTTTTTCAAGTATTATATCAAATTTTGTATTATAAACAGCACTTAAATTTTACTTATATAAGCATTTTTTTTTTTTGGTAGAAGGTTTGAAAAGTATTCTGGCGGTTTGTGCGTTATTCTTGCCTAGTGTTACTAGTAGTCAAACTAAAAACCTAAAAGTGTTTCTAAACAAATCATTTTCTTAAAACGGTCAAAAGTTTTGCTATGTTTCATTACATTTTACACGAATAACATCCAATAAAACTAGTAAAATTATAAACAGTTACTCTCAGTTATGAACTTATGGACGTTTTAAATTAATTATTATAATGCTGACATTGAATACGCCCCTTATCTGTGTTATAAAAGGGAAAATAAAATTAGGTTAGGGATTGAGAAACTACTTCTCTTTTAGTTTTTTATTGAGTTGATACTGAAGCTTTGGAGTTGATTAATTGGATTTACTTAGCTGTAAAAACTTTTGGTCCAGGATTTGTCCCAGATTAGGTTAAAGTTTTAAATCGACCTTAATGTAGGCATTCCAAATTAGTTTAATGTTGTCAAGTTGGTATAAAATACAATTCGTAGTGTATGTTAGTTACTCAGACAAGGAGTTTGTGGAAAATATTTCGTATTTTTTTAATTATTCGAAATAAGTATAAAAATCTACAAAAATTTAATAATTTATTTATAGCTAAGTGTGAGTGTAAGAGTGTTCATGTTAAAAACCATAAACATCTTCGATAAATACTGGCCAGAATGTAACAAATAAAACAAACAAAAAAAATCAACATTTTTTTTTTATTTATTACATGCTATGTTTATTCAGGTTTATTCAGTCTAGCACACCGGCGCTATACGTAATTTGTGAGTCTAGTCAGCTAACGTCCTCGGTAGCTTATTTGAAAAAGCAAAAGCACTCGCCCGGTATGTGATAGTCGTGGGTTCGGACCCTACCTGAGGCTATCGATTTTTTTTTCAAGTCTTATTATTATTATCTTAGAAAAGAAATCTTTAAAAAAATATGAAACTAATAAAATATTATTTATGCTAGTAAGTAGTATTTGTGTGAATTTAAAAGCATGGACAATGGACATATAATTATTGTTCATTAAATTTTCCTTGAAAACGTATAATTTCTCTACTTCTCAAATTATTTCTACCGCAATTTCTTAGAATAAAACTTGTGGTTTGAGGAACGCTACATATATGAATATTAACAAATATAATTAAAGATCTTGTGTGTTTAAGGTACTTGCAAATAAAGCTCGACTCCTTAACTTGTTGTGAACGTCCGGAAAAACAACATTATTTACATTAGACGACACCAATAATAATCGTCTGTAACTTCATCAAAACAGCCATAACACCTTTATTTTCCTCTTGGCCCAGAAAATGAGTCACGAGAGTTTTTTTTGTGACGCGGTCTCATTCGATCCTTCGGAAATTCGACATCCAATAAATTTTATTTGTTAAGTAAAATGCTAATAGGCCATAGCCATAAAATGCTGAGGACCATAATATCCTAATAAACAGTAGAAGCGCATAATTATTGTGTAATATTATTTACATAATAGCAAATCTAAAAAGCACTTTTCCATAAAACAACAGATCTAGCCCAAAGAATGATTTGAATGATGTTCAATGTAAATAAGGTCCAAGGTAGGTATTTCTCATGTCAAATTTCATCTAGGGGATGATTATAATCATTGCTCAAATACAACAAAGAAACAATTATTCTGATTTCAATGTCTGTCCATTAGAAAAAATGCTTTATTTGAGCAGTAGAATTTGAAATAAATTTATTAATTCGTGCCATAAATGTATACACAGAGGGTCACGTGGACGTATGATTTGGTTGTTCTATTCCATCTATACCACTTGTTAGCAGTCCATTTGTAAACGACCTTGAACTTCTATTGACCTAACCGAAAACAATCCACATAACACTGATGACTTCATTCTTTGCTCACCTACGCTAGACAAGACTTGGCAACCACAAGATAGAGCTGTCGATCGACAAAAACATGACATGTTCAAGTTCATTAGCTTAGCAATATTTTAAATCAAATAAAAAATACTTTGAAACAAACGGATACAGTTAAACTGTATCCTTTGTTTCAAAGTATTTGTATCGTATGAAGTGTTTTTGCTTTATAAATTATTATATTGTTATTTTTTTGTTAAGTTTTACGTTGGCAACCGATTCCGATTTGAAGAGGAAGTTGTCAATTCTACGGAAAACTTTTTAGAGACTGGGCCTGTTTCACAATGTTCGGATATGTTCTGCATAAGTTCTGAATAACCTAAATTTTACTTATCTGAAACATAAACACGATTTTTGCGTTTCACGGCTGTCAAATAGCGCTATATGACACATTAATTCAATCACTTTATCCTTTACATATTTTTATCTTTTACATTTTATTTATTTATTTATTTATAATAGGCACACAAACAGGATACAGTCATAACTTAGTTCATACATAACTTTATCCATAAAGTCAAACAGGCTCTCAGTCTTTTTTACAAAAATAACAATTAAATAGCGTATTTTTTTACGCGTTTTAAAGTCCGTCGACGCTTTTGTCGGTCGTCCGTCCATTCTGAATAGGCTAATATCCGAAACTATTGATGGAATTTTCAAACAGTTTTCAGTTGTAGTTAGGCTGATTTACCGAGACGATTAGTATCTGATTAAAGTATAATTGATTTCCCTTTATTGAAAACCGAGAGGATGGATTGAAGGCGGCGCAACTCATCATCATCATTTCAGCCACAGCTCGTCCACTGCTGAACATAGGCCTCCTGCAGTGACTTCCAGATCGGCCGGTTGGAAGCGGCCTGCATTCAGCGGCTTCCTGCAATCTTTACCGGTCGTCTTTCCACCTGGTAGGTAGACGTCCCACGCTGCGCTTGTCTGTACGTGGCCTCCATTCCAGAACCTTTCTGCCCCATCGGCCGTCAGTTCTACGTGCTATGTGCCCCGCCCACTACCACTGCAGCTTGCTAATCCGTCAGCAAGTTGAAGTTTTCCACAGTGCCTAAAGACGAAAGTCTACAACGAGTGTCTTACCAGTGATGACATACGGAACAGAAACGTGGCCTCTTACTATGGGCCTTATAAGGAAGCTCAAAATTGCACAGCGCGCTATGGAAAGGGATATGCTGGTGTTTCTTTGCGACATCAAATCAGAAATGAGGAGATCCGTGAACGAATAAAAGTCGCTGACATAGCCCGCCAACTCACTTTTATAAATTATATTTAAAAAAAATTAAACTTTCGCGTTGCATGATTAAAACACACTGTAACGGGAAATCACGCGATCAAAATAATTTAGGAAAACTGTTACCGTTTTTTTGCCTGACGGATTATGATCGCGTTTTATAAAAAAAAAGTTGGTTACAGAGAGATCAACTTCAAACTGTAAAAATAAAAATCATTTATTTCTGCAATTTGACCATTAAATGCACTTTTACACATACATGTGCATTATCGTAGCAGGATTTATTCAACCTTGTTTTGTTTTTTTAAAGTGAAACCTCAAAAGGTAAAGGGAACCGCTAAAAATAGTATCATTTATTGTTCGTCTATCCGTCTGTTTAGGTACTGTTTAGAGTTTAGGGTTAGGCCCAAGGTCAGTATCAAAGGCTTGCTTAATTTTACAACAAGTTTTGTGGTTAAAAGGAATATTATAATATCTTATCTTCTTCTGTACCCACTTTAATATAATCTGTCCTGAACAAAGGTTAGAATCGTGACTTTGAAAATATCAATCGGCAAGGAAATCCATTTGAATTATTGACATTTGCAAAAAGCTTTTAAAGAATTAAACTCAATCTTCTGAAGTGAAGATTCCAGACAAATAAAACTTAGCATTGGTCAATATAATTTTTATTCTTAAATTTCATGTATCATAACATTTGGGATGATTTTACAGTTCAATGCTAGTTTAGTAAAAATAAAGTTATTTTATTATAATACACATTAAACGATTTATCTATCACTTATATATAGGCCCTTAGTGTAATTGTGAACCTGTTTGTTTGTTTGTTATTGCTTCAATGGTCAGAACTTTAGTGAAAGCTAACACTATTTTGCTTAAAACCGAAAGGTAAGCTTATCTTTTTATTAAACTTGTGTTATAATTGACATTTTGAAATGTGAGACGGTAACTCTAGATTGCAATAATAAGATTATTATTTGCATAATAAATGCCAGTCCGTTATCACATTGATTTAATAAATGTCATAGAACAAGTATTCATTTCAAACAATGATTTCATACTCCGATAGATACGAAACGAATTTAATGCGTGTTGATATGCTTGACAATAACTTTTACTTATGAACAGCTTCGCAAAAAACTCATTATAATTTAAATATCACTAGAAATATTATAAAAATAACAATACAATACATAAAAATACCCTTCATTTTTGCCAATTTTCATTTTTTTAGAGGCAAGATAAATGCACGCATGAATTATTCAGAAACCGTATCGACTATGAATCCAAATGGTCAGAAATAAAATTAAATGTAAATTTTATAAAAAGTGTTTTTTTTTTGTTCCGATTTAATCAAATCGCTCTGCATCAAGCATTACTATTAGGGTGTTAAAACTAGGCATTAATTCAACTATTCTTTTGACAATGTTATATGATTACCTACTAGCTTTTTTTTTTCTAATGAATTTATTTGGGATTTTTGTACAAAAATGTGACGATAACAATATCACATCGGATTGTATAGGTACTTAGATTAAACTATCTACCTACCTATATTTATTTCTAAGTTACATTTATACTCGTAGTAGCATTTTGGCTGCTACTGAGCTCCATGGTATATTACTTCTGTTTTTAGTTCGACAATTTTTCAAAGTCCTGTCGTGAGCAATTCCAAGTCTATGCCATAAAACCGGTACATACACTAGGTTTAACTGCTTTGCGGTATAAATAAATAAGGAGGAAGCACAGACGGGTTGCACTTAACTTAGCCGGGTAATACTAAAACTTGGAATATATTAGGCTACCGCTCGTCTACTCTTAAACTAATCATCAAAGTTCTAGATGCTGGTAGATTAAAACTAATAGGATTACTGAATAGGGTCAAAATTACGCTACTCAGAGATGGTTTAACTTTAAACGCGTTCTACCTTTTATTAAATCTGTTATTGAGCTAATTGTATCAATAAAATCATATTTAGCACTATTTATGCAATAGTATGACACTCTGGTCCGTTCTGGTAAATGGTAGGTGCTGGATACAGGCCGCTTCCAATCGGCCTATCTAGAAATCATGGGAGCAAGTCTATGTTCAGTAATCGACTTCCAATAGCTGAAATGATAATGATGCAATACATGCACACTTACAAGTTAGGTAAACCTAGGAGAAATAGATGCACATTCAAAAACAGATTTAGTGGCTTACCGCACACTCGCCTGATTTATCAAAGATAAGATGCTTCCTAACCTAACTAATCTACTCTAATTGAGAGCAACCTTAGCACTTTGAATTAGCCAGCACAGATATCGGCTTCCCGTATACGACTTTCATATTATTCTCAAATGATATCCCGGCACACATCAAGTCTCGTTTAAATTTACAATCAACTTTCAAACGACATTTTAAAAATATCAAAATTTTCTGTAATTGAAACTTACCAGAAAACTTTTAAAGTTCTTCACATACTAATCTTATCCTGATAAATACGAACACAGCGAAAAATAATAATTACCTTCTACCTTTTTATGTGTGTTTTTTTTATAATTTTCTTACTATAATATTCGATATTTCGGTAGTGTTGCAAGCGCCATGATAAATAAACTAGATTATTATGGTATTTCAATCGAATGATCTCACTTAAAATGTTAAACTTAAATGGTCCATAAGAAACTGATATAATGTCTCAAGATAAGGATTGGAATTCAAATTTAAAACGCATATTGTTACCTACCTTGAATAAAATAGCTGATTACGATTGTATGTTAATATCGGAATCCCAAGTATTTAATGTAGGAACACTTCAATTAGATCTCTTAATGCTATTAGAGATCAAGAGAGAATGCTTAATGCTCATAGTGTAAATTAACAAAGATTTATTATTAAATTGATAATGATAGTCCGATTGCACTTTTCAATCATCTCTTATGCTAAGCTTATTTTCTACTGCATTACAGATCAAGGTCTTTAATATTAATAATGCAATTTTAAAAGCAATGGAAATGTCATGGATCCAATTTCAAAGCCTCAATCAAAACGAAATAGATTTACATTAGCAAGTGACATATTTAAATTGGATTGTAAAGTACTTAACTCATTTGCTACAGTGTAGTACTAAAAAGGTCACAGGTATTTTAAAGCCAGTAACAGTTCCTGTGCCTAATCATGGAATAAGCTATTTTGTTTTTATGTCAAACTAACCAAAAACAATCAATACCGAAGTTTTAGGGGGCTATGAAGTTAAAAATTCAGATATAAACAGTAAGTAGGTGTCACTAGAGTTTTCCATAACCTCCAACAATGGGAGGGCCATATAAAGATGGGTAAAATTGCGCCTACAATCTAAAAAGTAAGAATGTTCTCAAAGGCTTTTATATTCTCTATCATTCGCCGATCATTCTCTAGTATGTTCGTTTTTTATTTATTTAGATTTTTTTTTAAATGAGATCCCCGTCTGATTAAGTCAAAGATTACACGAGTATACAAAATTAAGGTATAAACCTTGAGGTATTCAAATCGATAAACAGATACCTACACAGATCTAGTACATACATTCCCGTGTCTTAAATAGTGTTAGTACCTACCTATACAACATGATTTGACTAATCATCAGAATCCAACAAACATGCACGAAGGTATTTCGCCAGCCAGCATCTCGTTTGCAATTACGTGTATGTAATGACGTCATCAGCGGCCAAACGGACAGACGCGTGTGACGGCATCAATGCGTGATTGATTGTGATCGGCGTCCTCATTGCTTGGGTAGGTACATGCATAACTTAGTCTGAACCATAGCAGGTGTATCTTATTAGATTTTTCCTACTTGGTTTAGCTTGGATGTTAAGTATTTTAAAAACAAATGAAATTAAATAAGTAGCTAATCATATTCGAATAAGTAAATTATTTTAACAACAAGATTAAATTTCACGAAACGAATCATTCAACCGTTCAAAGATTCAGACTCCGAAAACAGTCAATATAAAACCTCTTGGCTCAAAAATCTTAGACAATAGATCGGAATTAACAGAGACTGAGGGTAAAGTCCAAGTCATCAGAATGCCATGATGATTGCCAACCTATAGAAGGTACCCTAAAAAATCACTCTTTTTTTTTCACAAAACCAAGACGGTTTTAATTAAAGTGACATTAAAAACGTCTGAATGTGTTACAATATATTATTTTTTAATTAAATACGAAACACCACAATATATTAAAGTACGGACAACAGCACGTCGACCTACCACAAAATGTCAAATTTTCTCATTTGAAAATGAACTCTATTTGTCAGGCTTAAAGTTGAAAATCTATTGGAGAATTTTTACTTTTGGGGTAGGTCGACGTGCTGTTGACTGTACAATACCTAACTAAAGTATGTGCGTATATTGTATATATTTGAGTAGTAGTAAAGGTTTGAGTTCAAAAAGCTAACATTCTGACTAAACAATAGTACTAATACATCAAGAGTCACCTGTAGAATGTCCGACCCCAAACTACCCACATATTTCTGGTTACTGTCCCCTCTTATCTAAGTAACGGTCGATTTGGACAAAGGTTCTTATCTAATATAACTCACCGTCCAAAAGTATCACTTCTAGGGTTGCGACAAATTCACTAATGTCGATTCTATTTATCAACGAATCGACCGAATAGTATTCAGCTTAAACGAATGGCAGAGCATTCTAATGTAGACCAATATTAGCACGAGTTACTTTACCTTCCAAAATAACTGGTAATGAATAACTGATATGAAAAAAGTAATTATTCTAGCATTTTTGTAAGCATAAACCATATTTTTCTTTCTGCATTGTGCGAATTAATTGACTTTAAACTTTAAATGGACTTAATCCTTACCTACATGAATAATTTTGAATTAATGTCCTTAAAATAACTTCTATATTGCGACTATATTTATTAGTATAAAGAACGTGAATATTCGTCCTCATTACATCACTGATCCACCTGTTTAGGTGTAATTGTGGCGCGTTAATAAAGGGCACATTCTGCCTTATTCACGACGTCGCCGGGTGACACTTAAATATCGCCCCACTTCACTAATGGCTCTTACGGTAACTCGTTAGCTATAAAACTAACCCGCCTTTAGAAATATTGCAATTTTAACCCTGGGTAATGGACTTTTAAACGTCAGTGTATGGTCGTAACGAAGACGTACGTGTATATCTACTAGGTACTAAAGCGAGAGAATATACTCGATTATAAAGATGTGGGGCTTTATAATAGTATTATAAAGCCCCACTAACTGTTAAGAACTATAATGTAAAATTATTAAGGTGGAACTAACATCAATTGCGTAAAGATCAATAAAGACAGTCTTGCCGATTATAAAAACAATAAGTATTTATCGTTTTGTAAATATCGTTTTGATAATCGGCGAGACTGTCTTCATCGATTTTCGATTTAAGCAATTACATGCAATTGAAATTGACCTAACATTCATTGCCCGTACGAGTGCGATGTATTTGTTCTGACAAAAACTATTAAAATGACGCAAAGCTACAAATACTAGGTACATATTGTGTCAAGGATGATCGTTTTGTGGTTGTGTGGAACTGCATTCTACATGTCATTGGCTGTAGGATAAAGAGTGAAATATATGTAGCCACGATCAATTACGTTTACTTCCATAGAAAAAATCATTTCTCTGATCTGAGTTAACTTCATTTGTCTATTAGAGGTACATAGGCCAAATTTTATTTTTCCTCTTGAAACATTGAGATGCTTGTGATAAATGCTTCTAAATATAGTCGAAATGATTACTCCATTTACGTCGTTGTTTGCTTGACTTTGGTAATTACTTGCCGTGGCATACTGAGCTACAAGCCAATGAACCAATTTTCGTTAATTAAAGACACCTCCAATACTTAAAAATTCATAGTACCTCTAACTACTGTGTGCTTGTAAAGTATTTTGAGGTCAATTATTTTTAAAAGAAATTGGTTTTATGTCATTGTACATCTTCATATTTCTATTGATAGAGTATTAAGTATAACTTTCTTTCTGGTGGCTTATTATTCTTCTCAGTTTAAACAGCGTTATTAAAACTCTTAATTGATGTGAAAACATTGCTTGTGTACTACCTATTTAGCGTTCATGTAAGGCCCGGGATTAAATAAATCTTTTTTGTTTCTAAGCACTCAACAAACGGGATTTCCTCTATCAACATTGAATAATTAAAAACCAATTATTATACTCGTGCTAATTATTTTCACACCTTAACGTAAATCAATTGTAGAGTTAAATTCACTTTGTTAGGCCGGAGTCTCATTGGCGTGGGCTGTGGCGTGGGGTTGAAAAGCGACCATTTTAAAATTACTATAGCCCAAGTATTTATCGTAACCTTATAATTATGGCAAGTATTCGTAAATTTTCTCAAAATTTACTCACACCATGAGTTTATCTAAAATTCTTTCGCATTATTGATAACGCTGAAACCGTTTTGTTTTATACCTCAAACGTCAAAGGATTTACAATTACCATCTGCAAAGTAGTTTCGATAGATTATACAGAGCGGTTGAAAGATTAAAGAGCTATAAATTATGTAATACCCGTTAGATTGAGGCCGCTTCCAACCAGCCAGTTTGGAAATCAGTCTGGATTGGGGGAGGCCTACGTTCAGTAGTGAATGATGATATTATATAACCATAAATAAGCATCATCTTCATTATCAGCGCTTGGTCCAAGTCCACTGCTCGACATAGCCCTGCCACATGGAACTCCTCGACGGAAGACCCTAGACTGTTTGTATCCAGCTGCTAACTGCGACCTTGTCTAGGTTGGCGATCTTCTCTGTCTAAGGCCGTTTTCTGATTTGTCGGCACAGCAGCGGCGCGACATCAGCATGGTCGGTATACGCGGTACAGAAAGTATGGAATCAATCAGGAACACTCCATTGAAATATAGGCGCTCGGTAAGCTTTCTGTACCGCGTATACCGAGCATGCTGATGTCGCGTCGCTGCTGCGCCGACAAATCAGAAATCGGCCTAAGTAAGCAACTTTTACAAGTAGAAAAAAGAGGTTTTGCTGTCGTACCGCCCGATGAGAAACCAGCCTTAGATAAACCTTAAAATCTTTTCAAGGCAATCGGAACAAAGCAGGAATGGACTGTAACTAAATGACTTTGTCCTGTAAGTGCTTACACTTAAATTTATACTTTGACCGCTCTTAATAGAGTTCAAGTTTTAACGAAAGTGTTTCTATATTGAGAATTATATTATTCAAATGATCTAATTGTCGTGTGTCGGCCTCGTACCTATATTGTCTGGTTTATGCCGTATTCGTCTATGATGTCATGGTATGATCACCGTGTAATATATTTTGGGTGTATCTCAAACAAGTGTGTATAACCCATAGACTTAGAATTCGCCACGGTACAACCTAAGATTTTGAGACTGATATTAGTAAATTGAACTTATCAACGACAGCCAAAATAGCAAAGGTTCTAACTGTAAACCCGTTTCTACATGACTATCTTAATTTGACACTATTGTTTATTTTAGGTTATTTTTTATGAATTTTTCATAGAGCCTGACCATGATTTAAATAGAAGTACAAGGTGAGTAGTTACTGAGTAGCACAGGTTTTAAAATAGAGGATCTTAAATCATTTTTATAGGGCGGTCTGGAAGGAGTTAGCTTAGGTCGTGACAGGGCGCCGTTCAAAAGACATTCTTTATTGGCCAATATTATTGAATTCTCCTCGAATTGTCTCGCAAAATATTGTTCACGGCATCAAATTTTTACCGCCTCTATTCTTAGGAATATTTTATTTATCTGCATAATCCTCTTTGAGAATCGGGATATTTCTGATGAAAGTATGATAAGATTTGTTCTCGTTCCTTGATACAGATTTCGGGTAACATACTCCTGAAGTCTTTTAAAGTGCGAATGACAAAATTTTCTGCAATATTTTTGTCAGCCATTTCAAAAATAAAAACTAGTTCATCGAAAATAGTTCACATATTCTTCACAAGATCATTTTAAAATGTTATGTTATTTACGTAAGTACCAGAGAAACCATTTGCTATGGCTTCAAAGTAAGCATTTTTTTAATTTATATGCTTGGATTACAAGGAACCAGGATAATGAATGAATTTGGCCAGAGACATCCCAGCACATTATGGTCCCACAAGAGAGCTCAAGGTTGCACAACGTGGCATGGTTTTTTGCTAGATTGTATCCGAATTGAGGAGATCTGTATACTGGTACGAACTAAAGTCGCTGACATAGCCCGACCGATTAGCAAGCTAAAGCGGCAGTGGGCTAGGCACATATCATGTAGAACTGACCACCGATGTGTCAGAGTCTGAATGGAGGCCACGACGTACCAGCAAGCGCAGCGTAGGACGTCCACCCTCGAAGTGGAGGCTGCTTCCAACCGTTAATCTGGAATTCATTGGGGGATCACCTATCACCTATGTTGATGAAGCACACCCATACCCAGCCCAATTACTTTTTGTATGTAAATCACCATGCCACTATGTCAATTAAGTTGTAATTACTATGGCAATAAATTGTCGCAGATCGAATTACAAGGTCCAGCTTTGATCGAATTTTTAATGAGCTCAATCCACGCCGACCCGACTCTTATGTGTATGTATGAGCGCACATGTAAATGTATGGCAGAAATTAGCACTGAATTAATTTGGGCGCTTGCTGTGGCGCCAAGTGTTTACCCAGCAACGCTGTGGCGCTTTGCAGCGGTTTAGAATTTGCATTATTGGAAGCAGCTGTTGCTGTGCACTGGGAAATTTTTAAGCTTGAACATGTAAACAGTATAATAATAGTTCAATGGTTTAGAATATATAATATTCCATCTTAGTAAATAACCTATTTTGTCATTGATATATTTGCTCATCTATAAATAGATAGGTACGTTTCTTTACGTTAGGTACGATATTATCCGATCATATTTTAAAATATTTCTATAAACTGTATTAAACAAAATAATCAGCGTTACATTTATAGGCAAATTTAATAAGGTACATTGTATTGTATATTGTTATTGTTTTTAAAGACCAAGCTAACTTAAAGTGAATTTATGATAAATAACAATAAACATTTAAATTTCATTGTAAGTATTCAATTATATTTCTATATTTAATTTTTAGATGACACCGGTAAGTACTTAACATATTAAAGAAAAGAAAAATACATAACACTACTCTGAAGTAAACATTATAAAACCACAGAGATAGTATTATAGTACGGATCAAACAGATAAAATCTAAATAAAATAACAAAAACTGTATCATAATAATAAAATATTCCCAAACAAAATCTTATCACAATCTTGCAGCATTTATAAATGTTTCAAAGCCTTCCAAGTTGCTACTGATGATAAAGCCTATTCAGTCCCAAAAATGCGAACCTTTGAACGATTGTGCACTTATCATTTTCCCGCCTCTTTTGCCGATAGTATTTTCTGGAACATGGAAATGGGCGGGAACTGACTATGAAAGATTCATGAAGCCACTCTGTCCCGAAGAGATGCTATAGATTTCGAGATGTCCTTGCGGTCGATAGAGATTTTATGGGCGATGTCCGAATTGTTTCACTTACAGAGTGCCACAAAATAATCGCGTCACTTACTTCGATCGAAAAGGCAATGTTAATTTGTATTACTTTTCGATCGATTGACTTGGCTGTTTTGTGAAACTCGCAGTAGTAGTTGTAGATAGAACGACTTTTTATTGCACACCACACAAAATGGTGTATATTCCCTGTGAATACACTTAAAGCTGCAGAATTTATGCGGTCTAACGCTAAAGCGTTATCCTCTAGACAACCTTACTCACAAACCTAAATAAATAAACTATGTTTGTTACTGTATTTGATTTGCGATTAAAACACATTTTCTTTATACCGTAAGGCCATTAAAAGCTTATGTGAAAAATTATAAACGACTCACCTCGAGTTTATTTACTAGCCGATAAAAATATTGGCATTAATGGCTGAATAAAATATCTCGCTAGCGTCGGCAAGTAGATATTATAATCCCGGGCTAAAGCTAGTATGTTCTAGAACACATTTCCATATGATTTGTACAGAGTACTAATTGGTACTTTTTGTGTGTGTAGCCACTCCTCGCTGCCATTTATTTGTATTAACAATAGACACGTTATCTTTACTTTTTCTTTTGTTTTTGACACAAAACCAGACTAAATGCCACTCCCAAAAGCGTGTTATTGAAAATACATTGTGCAGAAACAACAATATTTAGAAGGAAACCTGTATTATTTAGGCTTGCTTTGTAAAAACAAAATTAAATAGGATAGAGTTGATTGGTCAAAATCTAATTCTTTGTTGTTTCCGACACAACAATAATTATTATCTATTTAAACTGTTGACCTTGCATGGATTGTCATCTATCGGAATTAAAAAATATGTGATGACATTAAAAAAGAATGGAACAAAAATAAAAACCTAACCCCTGATTATAGCTGATTATCCTTTGCTATTGTCTCCCCAAGTATGCAAGTGTTCCTACCTCAATACTTTAAAGTGCGGAACACGTAGTAAAAAAGAAAAATATCGACATTGAAAAAATATCTGGAGAAGTATTTATATTGGCATTTCGATGTTGGTCCTACAGAAAAAAAAAAAAGATATAATAAACAGCAAAACGTTGCATACTACCATTATTTATGTAGTTATTGCTACTGCTCAAGCACCATCATTACTTACATACGCCATTTGTCTGATTTATTTATTGGCTTTAGGAGTTATCTTTCCATCTACATAGTAATTCACAGGCCCTGTTTCATGATTCAATACGGTTTTAACAATAGGTGCAACCTCTAAAACAATGTCAGAAGCGAGTTAGGTAATAAAGATACGATCGTTCAAAAAGCTGGGTCAAGCTAGACACTCTTGTTACGTCAAAAAAAGTATTTGCACCGATCAGATTATTATGATGAAGACATGACAGCAGAGCTGGCCCACCGATTCACATAACTCAGCGAGCTATGGAAAATTCGATGCTTGGGATATTGTTAAGGGATGAAATCCGGAATGGGATTATAAAGCAGAGGGCCAAAGTAATGGACATATTCTAAAAATGTAGCAAGATATAGTAAGCGAGCTACGTCTGACGCAGAAAGAAGACCACATCACAGCTCGATTGACCGACGACCTAAAAAAGATGTCTGGCAGAGGTCGGATGAAAAAATCGGGAGATCGTTCCCTTTAGTGCTTTTTGGGAGCCTTACGTTCATTGCATCAATGACCTGCAATGTACTGAGAGGATGATGAGGAATTAGCAAAGAACGGAACCTATATAGGCATTGCCATTATTTTCTTTGGTGACCTACTTAAGTGTCGAGTGTGATTCGTAATAGGTAATGTTTTCTTTGAGTGGTGACATTTTATTTTACGGTGTCATAGTATGTAGTGACTTCAATTGACATTCGTTGGCTTGGTACTTGGTACAGACATAATCATCGAAATGAATTCATTCGATAATAAAACAACAGTGTCTGATGTCATGTTTACAAAGTACGTTAGCTTTACGGAACCTAAATATCACTTCGGAGTCATCATAGTCATCCCACGTCCAGCCCAATTCTGGACATAAGAATAAAAAAAATACATGATGGAAAAATCCTCTCCTTATGCGCGCCACCAAATCCTATCATCGTCTTTTGCATCCGTTGTCAACCACTCGGCATTGTACACTCTGTATCGACATTTTGATTAAGTGAGTGGTGATTTATAATAACACTAGCTGTGCCCGCAACTCCGTTTGCGTGGACTACAGGATGTTTGGTATGACGTCACGCAAACAAAACGTTCAAACAAAGAACAATATATAGAAAAATATCCCACAGGAACATTTAACCGGGATAGAAAGTATCCTGTTAATCCAGATCATACTCTATACGTGTGCAAAATTTCATCCAAATCCGTTTAGCCGTTAACGCGTAATACATTCAAATATCTAAAAATCCAAACATCCTCACAAATTTTTGCATTTATTATGTAAGTGGGATTTGTTATTTGAATGTCATAATGTACTAGTATGTACTAAGCGCTAATAAATTCAAGTAACAAATGTTGCCATTATGCACTTGACAATAATTTTGTAAACTACTCCTTTGTTTGAATTTTCAATTATCAATATGATGACCTCATTATAACGTCATGAAACAAGTTTACAGCCATAATTATTGTAAAATATGGAAATCGCAATAAATTTACAATTCTAGTTAGTCGATACAGCTCTCAGTAAAGCTGATTTCATAACGGTTATAAGACTTAACGCACTTAAATATTTACTCATAATATAAATAATTAAAGATTGTTTATCTGAACTACTCAACAGCTTTATTTGTAACAAGTGACAGAAACCACTTTAATAATAGTCTGCCAATTCTTGATTTAGAAATGGGAAGAAGTCATCATCATCATTTCAGCCACAGGACGTCCACTGCTGAACATAGGCCTCCCCCAGTGACTTCCAGATCGGCCGGATGGAAGCGGCCTGCATCCAGCGTCGTCCTGCAACCTTTACCAGGTCGTCTGGCTCGTCTGCCTACCTTGTGGGTGGACGTCCCATGCTGCGCTTGCCGGTACGTGGCCTCCATTCCAGAACCTTTCTGCCCCATGGCCGACGTCAGTTCTACGTGCTGTGTGCCCCGCCCATTGGCTTTTTAGCCGGCTAATCTGTCGGGCTATGTCAGCGACTTTTGTTCGTTCATGGATCTCCTCATTTCTGATTTGATCTTGAAAAGGGAATGGGAATGGGAAAAAGTACCTCTTCAAAATAAAAAATGTCGAAACCAAAACACCTACTAAAATTTACTTGCATAGTAATTAGTCCTCGTATTTTACGACACTTACTATAAATGTATTAGTGCGTAGGTAGTACTTCCTGCTTATTATGAAGACACTATTAAAAACGATGGAAATCCGATTGAATTAGATAGAAGCAGCGCTCTAGAATGTGTATGGAGCAAGGCAGGGCTAAGGTACTAGAATACTCACTTGCACAACCTTCAAATTCTTGAATTAATAATAATAATAAATATTGGACAACATCACATACATTGCTGTGATCCTAAGGTAAGCAGCTAAAGCACTTGTGTTATAGAAATCAGAAACAACGACGGTACCGCGACACCCAGACCCAAACCAATATAGAAAAGTTCGTTTTCTACATTGACGTGACCGGGGATCGAACCCGGAACCTCAGAGATAGCGCCGCCATTTAAAGTCCGGCGTGCTCGCCTCTCGGCTACGGAGGTCGTCTTTATAGCAATTAGGCAGCTTCACATCGATATTACCCCCCTTCAACGAAAACTGACAATAAACAACCACTGCTCAGGTAATCACTACGTTAAACAACCAGAGGCTGAACATCTAACCATTACAACAAAATTATAAAACTAAACTTCAAAACAAAAACAAATACAAAAATAGAACTATAAAAAAGTAAAAACATCTAATATTATGTAACCCATGAATCTAACTAGTACTATAAGTTATTCTGTGTTTCCGCCCCATAAAGGCAATATGAAACACCTTCGCTAAATGGGTATCTAAAGGATTCATTATTTACTAAGAACGTGAAAATAATCCATTGTTTCGCAAATTCAATGATAGGTATTGTTCCCATTCGAATTGGTGATTACATCTGGTTGAGCATCGTAATGGAATATTTTAAGGTCAGATGCCAGATAAAAATCAGAAGGCTGATGTGGATATCCTTTTACTCGTACTAAAGAGGCACTAAATCTTAATGCATTCAAACGACGAATTATTAATATAAGTTAATTTAAAAAAAAGAAAGAGATGTCATGATGATGTTCCTAAAATGTTTTTTTTTAAATTTAATTGAAATAAAATGGTATTGCCCAAAAAATGACGTATTACATTCGTCTAAAAATTTTGAGTTTTTACTTAACAACGACGTTAATCCCCTACTTCCAGACTATAAGAATTGGTATGATCTCTAGCGCATTTTAAATTCCGGAAACTAAATGACCCCGCTATACCTACATATTTTTAACCTTGAAAATCTTTATGCTATTCGTTTTATAACTTGTCCAAAACAGTAATACAATATATCTCTCGGTTATCAATGTTTACCCTGTCACGGTTTATTGCATTCCAATTTTTTTCATAACTTTACGACAAATTGTGGCATATTGGAGCCAAAAAATCCGCGGCAACATTTATATGTAAATCGGAGCAACGTTCATGTGATGCTGCCAATAAATTATCCGATGGCGATTGTCCGAAATCCGTTCTTTGTAAATTAATAAATACACGGGGAATTGGGAAAGATGGGAAGATTCACAGAAGAACCATTTGGAGACAATTTATAAATTAGGCAAATGATATCGCCAGCCCTATTACAATGCAATTATCTTTTTAGTCGCCAATTTCGTTTTATAGTGACCCAAATCGCAAAATATAGTGATTTTATTTCGCTCAATAGGATTAGGTTTTGTCACTTTTCTTTACTTCTTTTATAGTGCCAATTCTATTTTAGGAATTTTGGGAGCATAACAAAAGTTTGTTTGGGTTTTTATTCTTACTAATAAAATGCGAATGTTACTCTGTCTGTCTGTCTATTTGTCTGTTACGCCCCAACGCCGAAACTACTAAGGCCGGCTTGCACGGAAATGTTTAGTTAAATTAATGACTCGGAGTTTACTAACTTAGGGTTAGTTCACTAAAATTTTAACTCAGAATTTATGTTGCACCTATCGAATATAACCCAGAGTCAACTAACCCGACAATTATATTTTTTATGATGGCAATTATTATTTATTTATTTATTTAATAGAATGAATGATGAGTGCTATAAGTATGCTTCTCTCTTTCACTCTACAATGGTTTGCATACGTCTATTTCGTTATGTCAAATTTGATTTTGATTTGGTCACAGATTTCAATTACTTATTATTTTAATACTTTTGAAGTTTGCTCCGTGATTTTAATTACAATGAATGTTACATGAACGACTGCAGAGCCTCGGAATCAAGCTTCTGCGGTTGAGTGAGAAGAAAAAAATATTGGAAGCCGTATAAAAAATTATTGGAACGCGAATATGTTGAACGAACGCGAAATAAAATTAGTTACAAACATTAGCACGACCGAATGTTTAATAACCAATTTTCACTTTAAATTTTGTTTTAAGCAATTACATGCAAGGTACTTACTAAAGATAATATAACTATTTATAATATAATTATGTTTAGCAGCAACATTGATCAGAAAATACACTGGCTTCGACAGCGGGAAACACTTGAAACATTTATTCAGGGCAATTGGAAACGCACTCGCCCGGTATGCGATGGTGATAATATTATAATTATCGTCAAATAAAAAGAACGCTGGAGGGTGGCGCTACTTGTCTCCACCGAACGCTTATAACAGTACTGAAAATGTTATTTCCTATTTTGGCCACCGCTCTTTTTACGTGACGCCAAGTATACCGTGGTCGTGGGGTTCAGGCGGTCGATTTTTTCAAGTGTTAAATTGTCGTCAATTTTCACTTGTTATTTATTAACAAATTAATCTAGTGGGTTACAAACATCATTTTACGTGGTTGTATTGTAGATTATAAATAGAATAAAAACAATTTATAAAGTTACGAATGCTTATACAATGTTACTGTCTTTACAATAATCACACTTAAAAACATAAAATTACGAATTTCACTTGTTTGCGGTTCATGATTATATACTTGTAATCCTCTCTCAACCTTGCTGAGTTTTATCAAAGTGATATTAATAAATGTTTAACCTCCGCCTACTTAAGTAGTTGAACTATTCTGCAAACAAACAACATAGTTGTTAATTGCTTAAAACAGCCGTGTTAGCTAGGAACAACGCATTTTAAAGGAAACCACCGTTTTTATTAGCCATTAAAGTGCTTATTTTAAAATGTGGAACAAAAGCTGGGAACAAACGAAGTGAGCTCTAATAAAGGAAATGAAATGACCACGCGGCAGCCGCGCCCCTTCTGCCGGTCTTATTGCGGTTCTGGTAGGGTTGTCACTCGTCAGTAAACATCTGGAACTAGCACCTAGTTACTTGTCTAATAAATTGATGCTTACAATTTTTATTTTCTCTTAATTTTATCTTTCTTAATTGTCACGCAGACGCAGGTCATTTGCTGAATTTTTCGGAAACCAACAAAAAAGACGGTTTACTAAAATGAAAGTATTTTAAAAATGGAGCTCAATTTCTTAATTGGACATTCACAATTTTAAATATTGTTTTGCATTTATAAAATAATATTACACTTCAAATAGAAGAAGAAAGGATTCTCGTACAGACGTCTAGGTTCATGTCCTGCATGAGTCGGTTATATTTTGAAATAAAAATGTCTTTGGAATGAAGTTCTTTTCCATAGCCAGGGACATAGCCGGAAACTCTAAACAATATCCAAGTAATATTGTTTTGACAGCCACGTTAAGTTATATCTACAGAAAAAATAAAAGAAGGCTATAGGAATACCGATAAGACAGCCTAAATTTTACATCTTTCTGTAAACATCAAATGTAATTTCATTGTTTGGTGTGCACTAAAGAGCCTATCTATCTATCTAACAACCCATGACTTTCCCTTAGTATTTTTTTATTATTGGGTGTTGTGTAAATTATAAGTAGATATAAGTTTTCGGGTCGTTAGTGGATGGGTGACCATTCCGACCATATTTAGTGACATTTATCACGGGCATCTCCTTGCTTCGGAAGGCACGTTAAAAGTTGGTCCCGGCCAATATCGCTTGATATAGTCAGAGGCCTTAAGGCGGCTTGATAACATCTGACAGTAAGGTTTAGTCACTGGCCTTACAACACCCCTCCACCAATCCGCACTGGGCCTGCGTGGTGGAGTGCTGCCCAAACCACCTCATAGTTGAGGTGAGGCCTTGTGCTCTGCAGTGGGACGTATATAGGCATACTTTTTTAAGTTTTCGACTTCTACCAGCCCTACCCCTGCTACAAATAAAATCACTTTGATTCTCTTAATTCCAACAGGAACCATATTGAAAGGCTTGCTTGATAAAATTCCTACAAATACCATTTGTCTTTGAAATAGGGTTCTTTCTTATTGAACGTCGGGATCTCTGAATTCCTTCAACGTTATTTCTTTTTTTTATAAGACGAATTGACATAGAATGACGAAAGTATTTAACGTATAGGATTTTTATTTAAAAAAAGATTCCCATTTTTTTATGGAGAGCAATTTGATAATTGTGAAATGGGGGATTTACCGGGTATTCCTAAAGTAGTATTACATCAACCTTCTTTTGTTTTCTCTGTACAGAGTTTAACGAAAACACAAGAAATCATATTTTTGGGAATGGCGACATTTGAGGTACGTTGCAGGGGCACTCAATCAATCAAAATGACTTGCAAAATAGACATTGGAAGCTTTTTGCTACATTACAGTAGCAGCTTTGAATCCCACAAGGAGCAAGTCTTTGTATGATGTGAGCAATGAGCATTCAAACTTGAGTCAGGAATGTCAAACGACATAACACCCTGCATGGACTTTGTTCTAGCCAGTAGCCAATGTGTTCATCAAAACGAGCAAACTATTGGACATCGAAATCGTGACGCTCTATTTCGATGATACTAAAAGATATTTGTGTTGATTGCCAACTTTAATTATAGCTACAGAGTAAATCAACACAACTAGT
Organism: Anania fuscalis; assembly: GCA_950371115.1. Taxonomy (NCBI): domain Eukaryota; kingdom Metazoa; phylum Arthropoda; class Insecta; order Lepidoptera; family Crambidae; genus Anania; species Anania fuscalis. The sequence goes on from OX493337.1 coordinate 6,074,502, forward strand.
GCGAGTTCTTACATGAGCCCTTATAATGGGGTCCATCAATGGACACCAAAGTTACTTACCATAAGTTACCATACTTTTCATCCAGCATCTGCTAGATCTTCCTAAGATCTTCATCGAGCCATTGACCTGGAGGAGTCCTATACTACTATTGCCGAGACGTGATCTACACTCGTTAATCATAGTTTTTACCTTTAAACCAAAAAAATTCAAGTCGACTTGTAGAATAGAATAGAATAGAATAGAATATTTTATTTCGCTTAAATGTGGTACAGAGATGTTATAATTTATATAGTATTTCAGATCACACATTTACCATAACATGGCATGCAAAATACATTAGCAATCATAAAATTTAATGTCACATATTATTTAAGTCAAACAATTTTGAATTAAGTGGGTTACAACATCCGGGTTTTAAAAGAATCGAAATATTCTTCAATTGAGTAAAAACACTTTTTAATTAACCACTTTTTTAAAGAAATTTTAAATCTATTTAGGGGAAGCCTTTTATAAGCAAATTCTTCATCGATAGCAATTGATTCTGCGTTACTGCTGTATATAATTTACAAATTCGTGTTTGACACATGGTTACATTATCACTTATCAGGCACAAACACTCATCCCTGTCCCTTGTCGATAAGCCGAGTTCCGGGTACTTTCTCAAGAAAATGTACCCGCAAAAACTCGGTAACGTTCGCTACACTCAATGGTATTATGATTGTATTTTGGAGTGTTATTGGAATGTATCGTTTGTAAACTACCAGAGCTTTTAGGCGTGCATGAAAAGGCCGATCAGTCGCTCGTCTCCAATTTATACAATTGGAGACGAGCGACTGATCAGCCTTTTCATGCAATATATAAAACCTGAAAGTGGAACACACTAGATCAATGGAGGGACTGAGTTTTGGTCTGTTAGGTTATATTGGAGACTACCGGCCTGATTTGTAGTCTCAGACTGAAAAAATGGCTGGTTATGACTTTGGTTTTTGTTAGGATGTTTGTCGATGTTGCTTCCATAGTTAGTTGTAGTATGTCAGCAGCGTAAAACATAGTTTTAATGGATATCCAATTCTTCATATACTTGTAATATTGATGTAGCTCAATATTTGGAATAATTTTAATATGTTTCTAATTTGATTCTAAAGTCCACAAAGTCGAGGGCAGTAGATACTTTGTATTATTACATATCTTCTGGCTATACGTCTGTAAGAGTAAATCTTTGACTTCTGCCCAAGCAGTCGTATGAAAACCAATGAACTAAATAACTCAGAAACCCTTAAATACAGCAATAAATCAAATCACAGCGAGCGGTGGCGCTGACAGTCGATCCCGCAGGAACCAATTACGGCTTCTCAAACTGCTCGTATTTCTTCCTGACGGCTATTGTAGCCTTATTTTCTTTGCGTCTTGAGATTAAAGATACTAAGAATTGACGAAACTTATATGGAATGGCCCTGAAAGTGAATTACGATATGAAAGGGTGTGATTCAAATTCAAAGGTGCTTGATTTCTTCAGCCGTTTATGCATATTGATAAGATCTGTCTGAACGGAATTCTAAATTAACAGATTCATACTAAGTGTATTTGGCAAAAGTTTCCAAAAATAGATAGTTATATTTTAAAACAACATTAAAGTCATTTTGGACTAATTATTATTTTTCTAATGGATTTTTTGCCAGTCAACTGATCGATTCAATAGGGAAAATCCAAAAAAAATTTCTTAAATATTTAATAAGAATAATATTTTAAGTCACTTGACTAGACACTTGACTATGAACTAGACGATATTACTTAATGGTGAATAAACAAAATACGGCTGTATCCACTTATCTTAACTCGCCATATTTCTTAGTAAACCCACTTTTTAAAGTTCTCAAAAGATTAACAGGCGCGCTTTCTTAATCCAACTACGATTACCTCAAAAATTGGCCGCATCTGCGTTAAACAGGTAATTGTACAAACAACCTCTAAAAATTTCAAGTAATTAGCATCAATTTGCATGTTGAGACCGCCAGCCGGCTTGTAGGCCGCTTTCTAAAGTTAATTTGTACTTACTTTTGCCACAGTATAACGTCCGCTTAACCCATGGGACACTTAACGATAAGGGTGAATTATTTTGCCTGTTATTATAACATCAACGTAACCATAATATGTCAGTGTCAGGGTTGGACTTTCTTTCTGGCACACAATCCTTTTTAGCAATCTTTTTTTTTTGCCATAGTTTCATCTTTGATCATAATTTTGCAGTGCATATAAGCAAATACTAATTAGGCATTGCCTACCTTATAAATGAAAAGAGGTAGGCAGTAGTTACTCGCAAATGTGCGTCATTGATGAAAACCACTGATTTTCATGAATAACACTTAAGTAAGTATATACTGCCTACCTCAAAATAATATCGATGCCCGCCACTGAGTAATCAGGTCATTGCCCTGGCCCTTTCCAATAATAATTTACCGAATGATTAAGCAGAATAACCTAACAAAAGGTAATAGCTTACTTTAACCGTCTTGTGACGTCACTAGCAAGTGCGGTAAACTTACGAGATAAAGTAATATCGTGCACGGAAAGAGCCACGTAAATCTGAATGGCAGCATAAAACCTATCTCTGAAGCGCCAAAAGGTCGCGATTATCATCCGCTGGCGCTATATAATATTCGGTCAGACATTTCACAGTAGAAAGCGCTTATTAGGTATTTTAACGTGCGACTTTTTATAATAATTAAGGCCTACTTGCACACATAAACTTTTAAATTGAGACTACGTCATTATTCTGCTGTGTCAACTTCAAAAAAATATAATTTTACAAAGTTTAGGTTAAATATTTATTGAGGATATTTTACACGTAAATATTTTTCGGATGTTCAAGAGTAAAATAGTTTTTTTATTTGTGCGTTTTTTTTTTATTGAAATCAAACTTTTTATTTTTTTGCGTTAACCCACATTGAAGTTTTACAGCTGTTTTAAATTTATACGGCCTACCGTCCACGGTTATCGGAATCTCACTCATGTTGCAAAACATTTTAACAAAATCTTCAAATAGGCTTAAGCACATGGAATATAAAACTTTAATAAAAAAAACCTCTTTCATTCCGAGATTCCAGATGACATAAAACATTGCTTTGAAAGCACGTGGTGAACTTCGAAAAATTCTAACCGTTTTAAGTTTTGATTAGGACAATGGATTTTTCAATAATGATAACAATCTCCGTTTTACGGCTACAAAAATAACCATCCAATATAGGTACTACTGTTGTGTTAGGATCGAGTGAGATTAATAAGGAACTAACCGTACCAACATACTCGTATTTCTGAGTTTACCCGTACTAAACACAACATGAGGTTTGGTGCGGATCACGGTCTCATTTTACGAGCAATGAATACGACTCGAACCCTTATTATATGGCATAAATTGTGAAGTGGGTCTAATGCAGCATCATCATTAGTTCGTAAAAATATAAAGCCCCTTGTTTAACATTCATGACTTTTAAATATCGCATAAAAAAGAAAAAAACACAAACTGGCTGGAAAACCGTAAACATAGTTTAAAGACTATGACGTCAGAAAAAATAAGTTGTGGGTTCACAATAACATGAAAACAAGGGAAACGTGTGCTGCCTATTATTTCACCTCGCAAAACAATTTTCTTATGCCGGTAAACACCTTCATTAATTGGAGAGGCATTTTAAGAACAATAAGATATTTTTCCTAATACCATTAAACATTATTTCATAAATAATATTTGAGCAAAAACTAAATCCTACCACGATTGCCGTTTTAAGTTTGTCTTTTTATGCCCTCTTGCAGTGTCCATATTACCAACATTTCTCTAAAGGTTGTGAAATGACCAATCAGTGATTACCCAACGAACCGTAGTACACAAAGAATGTAATTACAATCATTCGCATTGAGCTCCCAGGGATTGCACGTCTCTCAATCACGACTGCACTTAATACGGACTCAATGACTCGTTCGGTCGTGATCCGACTGCATTGTAATTTCAGTCCTACAAGTGCAGTCTTTGTTAAAAGACAATTGTAAATCCATAAAACTGTGGGTTTATTGCCTTGTCCTGATTAAAAAAATCAAAAAGTTTTGATTGGGTTCTATTGGCTATACAATTGCAGTAATAAATTCTGTGTATAAGGTATTTTAAACATAATTAAATTTTATTATCACTCAGACCATAACATGAGATCAGGATGGCCGCGCATCTGTCAACACGAAAATGCAAGCACCGCAGTCTTTGCATTTTGGAATTCTTTGTATGAAATCGCATGGAAAACCGCTCACCTAGCCGCGCACAGCGTCCGCTGTGAAGACTGCGATGCATGTAGGTAAGTACTGTAGTGTTAATAGATGCGTGGCCACCGTAATTCTGGTAATTATATTGCATTTTTTTTTAAATTAATTGCCATTTACCTACCGACGTAGACAGGTGTTACATACTTACTTAAAATTGTGAACCAAATGGGGCTCCAAACTACAAACCCAGAAAGTTGTGGGGTCGAATCCCGCAAGGGACAAGTTGTTTATCGACAGGATTTACTAATTTAGTAATAAATAACTCATGGATCATATTATTATACATTTAAGCATGTCCATTAAATAGTCACCGTAGTATTACCTCTGCTTAATTTGACTGTCGGAAGGAACATTCGTTGTGACTGTCGGAAGTATTCATTAATTATTATATTTTTAAAAAGGCTGTAAGTAATTAAATACTCCCAAAACTTATTTCAAAAGTAAATTGACTCATCATCATTTGTCTACTTTACTACCCCTTATTTCGTACTATAAAGGTAAAATTATTAGTAAAAAAAAGATACTCTTTATTGCCCACCATGGAAAGTAAAAACCTACAGTTTGCATGCTAAAGCCGTCCGATAAATGAATGCTGAAAACGTTCCCTAGAACTACCACTTAGTCAACTTTAACTCCTTTGTAAAACTACGGAAAGACAGCCATGTCTCTGGGGGATCCGGCCTTTAACTATGACGCGAGAACTTTGATACCCAAAGGAATTACGCGAACCAATGAACTTTAATCAAAAGTTTTGGTACACGTCAAATTAGAATAGTTACTACACCAATGTGTTTAGAACTGAAATCTTTTGACTTTATGAACTTTTAATTAACAATAATCTTGCCTTGGTGAAACCAAACCAAAGTGAGCATGCCATCAACATCATCAATACTTATCCAAGGAATAGAGATACCCAACCCAACTAAAACCACTTCGAGGCTACAACCTCCTGTAGCTATTTTATACTATGTACAGAAGGCTTTGCTTCTATCACCAGCCATTTCCTAAAGCCTCCAGCCTGTTTAAAGACTAATATTGAACTTATCTCACCAAAGGCTCTAAAGATTCCTTATTTTTTTGCGCCAGCTAGTTCAGTATTCATACATCATTTAATTCAGCTTTATACCGTTCTCTGTCTAACGTGTACCTCCACTAACACGTGCCACACCACACCTCTTCGTCCTTTAAATGCCAGGAATATTTACCAGGTCGTCTGTCCATTTCTATATGCCAGGTTATTCTGTTTCCCAACGCTTCTCTTTGTTTGCCGTTATGTGGTCTCCTCTCTGGAACTACTCGTCAGCTCCATTGAGTATTAGTTCTGCAACAAACATGGCCAGCTTATTGACTTTACAATATGCTGATCCTACACGAGTAGCACAATGCTACAATCATTTATAATTATGTTATATATGATAAAAATAATATAATACATTTTACCTCGATATTATTATATAAAATAAATAAATACCTTATGCTTAAGCTTCTACTTCTGAACTCTTACTCAACCCTAAATTCGTATTATAAAACTCAATTGACGTTATCTGGTAAACAGACTTCAGTTAAGAAAGCTGCAAAAAAATTACTACTCGTAGACGTACTTTCATGGCTCTGCATTACAATATTAGGTGAGTAGAAGAGGTTAGAATGAAGTTATGACAAAAATATAATTTTATTATCATTAATAAAGTACACGCAGTGTCACTAAAAGAGAGAGATAGAGAAGCATCGCAAAAGCCTCTTCCAACTTAGACAATCCATGACCACGACCTCTCCGACAGAAGTGTATACGACTAAGAAAAAGAGATTTATAATGTTCATTTATAGAAGTATATCATCCGTTCTTAATACAAATGGGATATTTCACAAAAACTTGAGGAGCGAGCTCTGAAACCAATTTTGTCGCCAATTCGACAATTTGAAACGCTCTGTGCCCAATTCGATGTTTCAAATTGAATGTGTCGGAATGCGGGCCGGGGCCGTTCAAACACGTATCTATGAAACTGGTGCCACAAGCTGGAAAGTCATAGAAGAGCCACTCGAGTATGTTCATGTAACAAATGTAATAAACCTACCCATTCATCATCATCATCATTTCAGCCACAGGACGCCCACTGCTAAAGATAGGCCTCCCCCAGTGACTTCCAGATCAGCCGGTAGGAAGTGACCTGCATCCAGCGGCTTCCTACAACCTTTACCAGGTACCACCACCTTGTGGGTGGACGTCCCACGCTGCGCTTGCCGGAACGTGGCCTTCATCCCAGAACCTTTCTGCCCTATCGGCCGTCAGTTCTACGTGCTATGTGCCCCGCCCACTGCCACTTCAGCTTGCTAATCCGTTGGGCTATGTCAGCGACTTTTGTTCATTCACGAATCTCCTCATTTCTGTTTGATCTCGCAAAGAAACACCGAGCATAGCCCTTTCCATAGCGCTCTGTGCAACTTTTAACCCATTATCCTTATGAAAAGAATCTGACAATGACGTTACTTACAACCCTTTAGGCATATCTCCCATATTTTGACATCTGTCAGTAGTAAATCTGTAGTTTCCATGGCATTGACTACCAATGGTCTACAAAATCGCAATACAGTATATTTTAAATATCTTTGGGTATAACTATTTAAACCAGTCTATAAAGACGCCACACCAATATGTATTTAAGGAAGCCTCATTACTTAGTTGAGTATCTCTATATTTGGGCTGTGTCGATTGTTGTCGCCTACTAATCCTGCCTATACTGTGCCGTTGCCCTCATATGTGTAATATATGTATCACGCACCCCAACCAGTTTGGGATATTCTAATGCCATTTTGTTATGAACGTTTGATATTCAGAACTTTGAATTGGATTTACGAGAATAAGTTTTAGTGGTAAAAGCATTAATTTTACTGAATTAGCTTCATTTTAGCAGCTTCTATTTAGCCACTTAAACAGAAGATTAAGTAACACAAATTTAACGGAAATTCAACGTCATTTTAACGTCAAGTTATGGTAAAGTGAATCTTGTTAAGTAATAACTAGGCTCTAGGTACTGTAGAGGTTTATAACTCGTTGAATAAAACCTCTACGTCTACCATGGTATAAAAGTATTCGAATTTAGAATAATCGTCTTGACATGGAAAAAACAGTGGTTTTCTAGATTGATTCAAGTAACGGGAGCCAAACAGAAAGTGAAACGTCTTACAATTTAAAATAGTATAAATAATTGCAAATGATATAATTCATCATAAGGAAACATTGTAGTTTCCATGTTAGGTTTCAAAGTTAAGTAATTAATATGTATTTCTATATATAACGAATAAACGTAAAAGTCATATCAGTATTCTTCAGTTTAATTAATCTCCCCCGCACATGTTCGTACACTACAGTACCTAGGTCGGTAGTAGGTACTACAGCGAAACCCTCGATTTTGAAGGAATAAATGACAAAATAATTCAAGACATGATAACAATAGTGTCTGTCTTAACAATCTCAACTCAAGTCTAAAATAATAACATTACTAGGTCCTGGGACGTTTGCACGTCAAAAATACAAATGACCTTCAATGACCTATGTCAAAAATTCAATGAATAGTGTGTTAAGCGGATCGCGTGGCTAGATAAAATAATAATGTTAAAAATTAACATAATTCTTAACATTATTATTTTATTCAAATCTGTTAAAATAACATTCTGAAAGAGGAGCTCTAGGAGTTGACTGAAGATTTTTGAAGGTAATACCGTGAAAAGCAAATACTGCTGATGCCGGGAACGCGTAATTTGTCATATTGGCATTTCCCGCCATTTTCCTTCATTTTCTACTATATTAGGGCGGGCTCTAGTAGTGGATTCGTACGTGAGGCGTTCACGGTTAGTTACTTCACCATCTGTTACGTCATCCTAATTGTGCTGTCTAAACAGATATTGCGTAAGATATTCGTTATTCGTAGTGATAATATAAGTTCCTAATTTATCAGTTAGCGTCGCGTCCTTCTAAATTAAAAATCATCCTGATTTTAAATAGGGCACTGCTCAAATATACCAACTCTTTCTATAAGACCATTATCGAAATCTGAAAAAAAAAAACACCTCGCCATACAAAATGATGTCAGCCGCTCGCCAGGTTAGCAAGGGCACAGACTTATGTGCACGGAGAAGTGTTTTTGGGTATTTGATTTTAGTCTCTGAGATACCTAAGTTATTTACTTTCTTGCACTGCTTCTTCTTGGCGCCAGCCGACAATATTGTCACAATGCAGTGGTAGGGTAAAAAATAAATTGGGACGTGCAAAATCGCTTAGTATACGCCTATTAGCAGAAATATATTGATTTTATTACTTTTGGTTTAAGGTTTTTACTGTATTTGAGTAGTAGTATTACTTCCACTTAACTAGTAGTCAACGCCTGTCATGCAGTTAACCCTTCAATCGGCTTGTTGATCTATAATACCCGAGCAATACGATTTACCTATTGAGCTCAGGTCAAGTGCGCGGCATATTAGCGCACCACTTGATGAAACAGATACACGCATGGCCACCCACTGAAATAACTCGCGAGTACCGATTAGGTCATAGAAAGTCTCAGATACAATGGTGAAGTCGTGATTTATGAGTTCGCGAGACCTCCTTTTGAGTATTTATATGCATTAAAGGGAAGACCGCAGGCTCCCCCCTCCCCGGTTATTCGGGTTCGACTTACTAGAGAAGACGAACACTTCGCGGTAATGACATTTGGTTTAATATTTTCCGCATATTAATTTTTTTACCTTAATACTGGTTTAAAACCATACAAATATACTGAAAAAGAGGGCTTTATCTTACTGGCAAAATACTGCAACTTGTGTTTTTTTTGTATAACTTATTTAAAGTGCATTTAAAGAAACTATACCCACATTGCCTAAAAAAAGGGTAAGTAAAACAGTTTTATTCTTTATTTTTTACTTGATTAATTTAACAAATCATTAATTGAGGAGCGAATGAACGGGTATTTCTTTATTTATACCAAATAATGTATTAAACTTTTATTAATCTTTAAAGTCAAGTACGACCCATAATTTAATTTTTCCCGGCATTTCAAAGAGACTATTATTAAGCTACGGAAAGTGAAAATCGCCCTGAGTCACTTATAAAACGTCGAAAATAGATTGAAGTCATTTGATTATGTCAACCAACATAAAAGACTGTTAAAAATCCGACCAAGCGAGAAACTGGAGGCCTACTACGAAAATATTTCGATCGTTCGGACGTATAACATATCAAATTAAAATAACCATTCACTTGTATCAAACCTTTGACAATTTGTGAACTATTGAAAACGTTCGTGTTTTTACACGACTATTTTGAGTTGGTCATATTTTGTCAGACGATTTTATTTTTATTTATTTTATTTTATTTGCAAAACATACAGTGAAATTTTTACAGTTAATTAATTACTACTTTAAAACTGTACACCAATTACACGTTTTCGCATATTTTGGATTGATACAAGGAGATGTTAATTTTAATATCTCAGGTTTATAAGTACGTCGAACGTAGGCGGTACGATACATTTTCGTAGTAGGCGTTCTGAATCGCACACCGCGAGTTTCGTACTATCGAATTTGCTTTATTCACTTGAGGATGATTACCGCGAGCCCTACTCACGCTTCACCAGTACCTATTTAATTTTATTATTTAGTAGATGTTGCCGTAACTTCGTTTACCAAATTCTTCTTTGTTTAATTTTATTATGTAAACCAGGGATAGCAATTTAAATATAATCTTAGGCTTTTATCAAAGGATTTTTATTTTATTCAAACTAAGCGTACTTATTCTATACTGCTCGTACTGCTCTATACAAACTTACTCGTTTACCTCGACGATAATTTATGCAGCATCTAAAAAAAAACACGATTTCGTTGTTGCTCCCATAGGAAAAGTTGTTGTATATCAGCAACTGTTCACGTAGTTTTAAGGAGTGTCCTATTTTTTTTACACCCTGTATGCCTGCTGTACAGAGTAGAAGATCTGTATATGTATATTTTATTGAAATGCTATATCAGAATTCGGTCCAAAACACATCTGAATCACGCCCATCTTGATTGTACTCACAAAAGACGATGATATGTGAATCAGTATGCAAATTCTTGTGATTCAGACACTCTTCAATGAATGGGGCAGGACCTTATGAGCTCACCTTTAGATCACCACTGAGACAAATGCAAAGTCACAGGTATTCCTGGTAGAAGCAATATAGAGTTAAGCTTTAAAAATGCAAATGTGAATTTGTCATCTTCGGTTGAATTGTTCAATATAATACGTTTTGTGTTATGATTACTCTGTTATGCTATTCTTGAAATTTAAGAGCCTTCGCACAATAGGCCACTAGTAGTAGCCACAGCAAAACCACTCCAACAACCTTGCCGTCATGTAGACGAAACATTTCAGCCATTTTATATTTGACGACTGTCAGCACGCCGGACTTGGCCTCGTCACGTCTAAAGTACCGGGGTCGATTCCCGGTTGAGTGAATGTAGAAGACAATATTTTCTATATTGTCTAAAAAAGGGCCTTGAAAAAAAAATGTTCATTCATTAGAAATAATATCGAGCATGAAAACAAATGTACGTCCATTTAATTTTTAATGCTCTTGATTTCCTGAATTTTTTAACCACTCGAAGTCAGTGATTGCTTATAACTTAACTAAACATACTTTAAATCTATTACCTACATGTTTGGGTTTTTTTCACGCAGAAAAATAAAAAAATCCTCTTTATCTTCCTGGTGTCACACACACGTGTGTGTGTGTGTTTTGAACTGTGAGTACCTAGTGTGATAAGGACTTTTATTTTCTTTTTGATTATAGTTAGTTTGTTTCTTCTTTCTTGTAAAACCTGGCCAAGTAGTGCTAAGAGGAGAGTAGTTTAGGTAGGTACCGGTCTCTCAAATATTGTATTAAATTTAAGCAATATGTAACTAAGGTAAGGAAAAAATATTACACATTTTTATTATTCTCATAACTCACAAAATAGTTTATAAGTCGACGTTCCCTGAAAGACTGTTTTTCATTTCCTCTCACAAACAAATAATATGACCTCAAGCAAATTAAAACAAGTCTAACACAATTACTTTTATTTCCTTTGAGACATCCAGTAATAGAATTATTCAGATTGCATCTTACAGATCGCGCCTTACTATCACCAACCCAACCATTAACTTCAAGCTTATAAGAGTACCTACCCGTAATACGTCTTCAAGATAACGAAACGCTCCCAGGGGAACGTTATTAACGAACATGAGTTATAACTACGCCATTTTTAGTTATGTGAGATACTTAATTGGCAAAAGAGTCGCGTCGGCTACTTTGCAATTTACCTAACTAAATTGGTAGTTAGAATTACCAATTACTGTTATACTCTTAGGCTCAGGCCAAACGAGCGTACCCAATTACCCGACTGCCAAACGAGGGTTATGTTTTTTTGTATGTAACGTTTATGTCGTGTGGCCTAAACTAAACATTTATATGGAACAGAATACAGCGTAAGTTACAGGACTTACAACAAAATATGAACCGCTAAAACTAGCCGTATAAAAATACGTAAGATTTCAGTTGTTTATAATTTCTATTTGTCTTGGGTCTGGGTGTTGTTGTGGTACCGTCGTTCCTGATTCATTACTTATGCAACTGACATAGGATAAGAGCAATGTATGTGATGTTGTCCAGTATAAAAACATCTGCTAAGCATGGCGATTGGCGAGTATTGGCAATTTCAACCTTAACAGGTTTTGATGATGAGGCTTTAATACCTTTCTTATATAAATTGCCTAATTTTGAGAGAAATATTTTATTAAATGTGTATTTTTATATGGGTGTCTCAGTACCTGATACGAACTCCCAATAAACAACAGTGTTAATTCTGGTTAAATCGCGAGATTATATTATGGGGAGTGTTGCGTCGCGCGCCGTCTATAAACCAGACTCGTTCGGCGCTAATGAAAAATATAAAATACGGATCAGTGCCGGAATTACAGAGAAAATTGACAATCTACGGCTGTTGCGAATAATGGGGAATGATAATAATTCCGGTGATTCTTTTTGTTGTCATATTATTAAGGTCATCATAAGGTACTTGTTTCTAGGTGATTTTACTTTGTAAATACAATAGCTTTTTCTGTGGGACCATCATCGAAATTTAAAAAATAAATACTTTCCCATACAAATTGATGTCAGCTGGCCAGTAGTTTAGTATAAGGGGAGGAGTTTTTTTGAAATTTCGATGTTGTTTCCACACAGCAACACCTAAGAAGGAGACTAACTATAAGTTAGAACCTAATATATTTGAATACGGCATTGCTGTAACGAGACTTTAAATGTTATTTTGATTTTGTTTTTCAAATATTAATGTTTTATTACTAACCCTTTAGAGGACAATGCCAACGAAACAAAGCGGCAGCTATAGCCTTATTTCGGCTAATATTCCATAAATAATACGAGTTATTATTATAGAAGTTTGTTATCAATTGATAATAACTTCTATAATAATAACTTGTATTATTTATGGAATATTAGCCGAAAACTGCTGAAGCAATACCCGGCTGGAGGTTAGGTTAAAGATAACAGTCAGTAAGATTTCTTCCACCTCTACCGCTTTTTTCCCGTATGCTGGTTTAAACCCATCCTGCGTTCCGACTACTACCACTAAACAGTTTTGTACCATTGCAATTTATTTAGGATATAAGTATTCGTGTATCGTCTTGAAACGTAACAGTCTGGTTAATATAAAAAGTAGGTATTTCTGACTAGTCCATTTTAAATAGTCTTTACTTAGCCTATTACCTACAACAGGCATGTGTAGGCTAACATACCGACCTATGTAAAAATGACAAACAACAGACAAATTTCTGTTAATTGAAATTTTATGTTTATATAGGAGTTAATAATTAATTAAAAGTTTTGTGATAAGTTTATAAACCGTTAGACATAGGTACATTATGTTTAGACATGTTCTATCCTGAAATAGCTCCGTAAACCACCCAAGGTGTTCTTAGGGTGTAATAAACCTGGCTATAAACTGTCGTCAGCCGCATAGTTCTCTTAATGAAAAATACTAAAATACACAACGAAGTACCTACCTACCGACGTATTCGTACTGATAATATTCGAAGAAATTATCTTTATAAAAGTGATAAAGATGGTTGCCTATAAAGCCTATTTTATGGTTTGACATAAGTTTTGCAATTAAAAGTAAATTATAGGAGTATTAGCCTAGAACATGGGAATGACGAAGTTGACTCTTAATTTTTATTTAGAAAGTCATATCCATGTTGTTTTCTCGTGGAGGAAATTGTAATAATAAGGTTAGGGTAAATAGCGCACGATTACTTAACCGATTACGTACAACAACTGTGTTGGCCTCCGTACTTCTATTATTTAAATAAAGTCTGTATGGAGATACTTGGTTTCTACGTCTCTTTCATGTAGCTTAAAACAAAGCCAAATTACTGTTTTGATTAAAAACCGTTTTCACAAGTAAGTTGTTGTAACTGATTGTGATAATTTAAAAAGAAAATTAACTAAGGTGAATTGTGGCAATCTCAATTAGCACACTTCAACTAGCTAATGTACTCAATGACAGGTCAACCTACCCAAAAAGTTAAAGGTCATCCAACTGATTGCAACTTTATGTTCATAAAGTCCGTTACTAAATTAGAAAATTTTACGTTTTGTAACATCTACTTTTTAGTCCGTCAGTTGGATCTTTTTCTTCTTTTTTTTTGTCAATAACTAAAAAAATAAATTGATAAAGCGCGCCAAAGTTCGGGAGGGGGGCCAAAGAGGGGGGCTCGTGACGTCATTTCTAAGTAAAAAATTCACCTAGGCGTGACGTCATGCTACATTTCCAATCAAGATGTCTCTTTGTTGATATTTTGATTATGTGAAAAAAGAAAAAATAGTGTCAAATACTTTTTAATAATCTACCTGATAGACCAAGAAAAAAAGTTTGTAGTCATCCCTATTGGCTCCCTGTATGAATCCTTAAAAAACCAAACCGCACTCGTTTGTTTATTTCTATAGCAGCATTCTGAGAAGAACGAACAGCCTTAGTAATAAAAATTAATAGGATCTGCCGTTCCATTGAAAGTAACTTGCTAATTTACTCGCAAAATAAAACAAAGAAAAACAGGCTAAAAGGATCCCATTGGAATTGCGCTGATAAAATGTCCATGAAAAAGGGTCCGTTTCTTAAGGCCTACTAGGAAAATGTACCGTTCGTTTGGACTTATAAACCTAACAACCTAACAAATTAAAATAACCAGCCACTTGTATCAATCCTTTGACAAAATATTACCAACTCAAAACTAGCCGTATAACAAAACACGGCCGTTTTCAATTTGTCAAAGGTTTGTTACAAGTGAATGGTTAATTTGACTTGGTAGGTTAATACGTACCAATGAACGAAACAATTTCTTAGTAGGCCTTCTGTACATTTTATTTAAATGGATCCTATCGGGTCTTAGAGATTTTAAAAGTGATTGATGTTTCTTCCTCGATTACAGACCTAGTAAATACTACAAACTAAATTGAAAGTTTATTCCATTATTAACCTAATTGTTTACTTACTCGTCGAACGCCCATCCTGTGAGCGGTTATTCATCTGTCTGATTGTCAAAACCCCTTTTAAAGCATGGATGGAGTCATCACCATCATCATTTAAGCCAAAGGACGTCTACTGCTGAACAATTATTAGGCTTCCCCAAATGACTGCCAGATTGGCCGGTTGGACGGCTTCCTGCAACCTCTATATGGATAGAGGTATCAAGATGTAATTAATACCAAAAACAAGGCCACAACAATTCTTTGAGGGTGTAAAAACTGCAAGATTAGATTCGACGCAGTCAAATTAAGGACCTATAAATGTCACTCACTCATCAACTTCTCTTTGATGTGACTATAGACTTATAGTTAGAGAGATATTATAATGAATTTAAATAAAACATTCAAAGTCGTAGTCTTAACAGGGGAGTGGATAATAGATATACTAAAGCATTGCTGCTGCTTGATATTAAAGCATTGTTTCCTGTGTATTTTGTATTCTCTCACTCTTTTAGTCAATCCTCTTTGTCACCCATACATACTTATTATTCCGCGATGTCATAATATAATCATTAATTTGTAAATCTCTTATTACCACCATTATCCGGGTGGAAACTTTCAAGCTGGGTAACAAGCGTTTAAGAAAAAACCTCCGACAACAGCCCGCGAAAATAATGTTTCTTCTCAGGCAATATCTCCCCAATCCCTTTATATTCTTGAAAATAGGGGCGCCGTTTACTGATTCTATTTGCTGCAATATGAAGGTATAAGAATCACTGCATAAGCACGTAAGCTAAGTATTGCCTGGCCTTTTTTTCACTTAACAACAGATAGCAATAATAGTCTGGTTTACTCAAAATAATTGATGAGGCTAAAATATGAGGGCACAAGTTAAAACTACAATACTGTATCAAGCTGCCTAAAATTTAAAGACGATGCTGAGTGATGGTGACTCGGGTAACGATACAAGAGTATGAAGTTATACAGATTTACCTCACTTGCATCAAATAGGACTTGCACAGAGAGCAAGTAAAATAAACGGATTAAAAATTTATAAAGTGTCACTGAATGTGTAAATTGTTTGTTTTTGAAATTCAATTATTTATTCATAGCAGTTTTTTTAAATTTTTTTATGCTGCGTCAACCCTAGCTCAATGGTGCAATAACTTTATTAAATCGGTAAGCCCAAGGCCGAATGGAGGGCCTACAATTAATTTTCATTAGGCGCGACGGGTTACTTTTATCGTTTCCCGAATCCCCGCGGGGATTTATCACTGAATTTGAATCGAAGTTTTTCTAACGCCTTAAACTGCGACGTCTTGTACAAGTTTTACAACTTTCACAATTTTTCTTTGGTTGGGTATGGTTTTGTTTCGGCAATGTTTTTTTAGCACCAAGGTTGTTAAAGTTTATGAAAATCGTATCCTAAAAACGAAGTGTTGTTCAGAAAGTCTTAGGTATAAGGTATTATTTTTTACCTAAAACAAAACACCGACGATCATTTTTTTCTCTTAAGTCCGTATTAATGATTATTTATTTGATTTATATCCTGTTCGTAGAGTGTGCCTAACTAAAGAAGGTCAATTTCTAACCTATTTGGAAATGGTATTACTGCTCTTTGCACAAGGGCTAAATGTCGCCAACTCAGATTTTACCAGGCATGCAAGAATCTAGCAAGCGCAGGCTACACCAAGCCAGACTCAGTATTTACTCATTCTCGTAACATTTATCCGACGATAAGGTAGGGCTGTCTACTGCAATTCTAAGATTTGCTAAATGAATTGTGTTTCTTAATGAACGATTTACGACCTTAGCCGTAACAAAACAACGTAAAATTGTTTTGTGGCTGGAAAACTGTCCCGTATCGCGCATCTCACTGTATGTTAAAACAAATACTATTTTATCTATCGACAAGCAGTATAAAAACCGGCCAAGTACGAGTCGGACTCGCGCTCGAAGAGCTCCGTACCATTTTCTATAAAAACGGCAAAAAATCACGATTATTGTATAGGAGCCCACTTAAATATTTATTGTATTCTGTTTTTAGTATTTGTTGTTATAGCAGTAACAGAAATACATCATCTGTGAAAATTTCAACTCTCTATCACAGTTTATGAGATACAGCCTGGTGACAGACGGACAGACAGACAGACGGACAGCGGAGCCTTAGTAATAGGGTCCCGTTTTACCCTTTGGGTACGGAACCCTAAAAATGTAATATGTACTAGATAGTTTTGGATGTTCAATAAAAGTGCTTGTTTTAACATATTTTTTGTGTCAACGTAGATTTTTTATTTTTTTATTTACAATATACGAATATTGAAATGGACATCCTCTGCATGATCGAGTAAGCACTTTGTGAAGACTGACACCAACAGAACAATATCCGTCTTTCGGTGTTCTAAAAAAATGATTTTTTATTTTTTTTTATTAAAACATTAAAATGAATTACATTCAGTTCTAGGTGGGCCTTGTTTTTAAGATTGGTAAGCTTGAATAGAATAACCCTAATAAATAGAATAGAAATAAGGATTTTTTATCGACAGCCCTACTAAAACGTCTTCTCAGTCGCATCTCATCGCAGTGAAATTCCATTTCCTTGGTCGCGTGCGCAAACGGCCACGACCCGCGTAGACGGTTGCACACAGTTCCACAAATCCACCCATTGATTGAGAAAAACAGAATGGCTACAGTCAACATTAAAGATATGAAAACACTTTTACTAAAGTTGACATTTAGAAGAAGTAATACGGTTGGTAAAACGATTCATATTATTATGATATTATGCAAAGAATCTGGTGTTTAAAGAAATATTCAGAACGCATTTTTTTATGAAATTGCTGTTAGCCCATTGTCAGGAACTCTTTATGTATCTACATACCTTTTATTAAACAATATTATTTGAAACTCGTAATAGGCCATGAATGTAAAAAGATATTGTTGAATAATAGCCAATTAAAATATTATAAAAAGTATGCAAGGAACATGTATGGGATAACAGATTCAATGTGTACTAAGTAAACATGTAATTGAATGAGAAAAATGCCCAATTAAAATTACTTCCATTTCTTTTTTTTTAAAGAAATATTTAAAATGTTCAGATACGAATCTCTCTCGTTGTAATGTGAACGTTTAAAACGTCCTTTCCCGCACATAAGGAAAACCTTTTTCAATCACTAAAATACCTAATTCAATAAAAGGAACGCACAAGTGGTTTCCACAGAGAATCTCATTTCACGTTTATAGGAATAAATAAAACAAGAAATGCATGTCGGGATCCTCGGATCATTATTTAACGAGTTGGCTTGTATTCTAGATACGCTACAAGGCAAAAGCGAATACGTTTTCTGTAGTATTGTAAAGTTACAAGTAACAGTATGTAAGTAATCACAATTACCTTATTTTCTATTAAGATAGAAATGTTATTGCACAAAAAACATTATTAAAGGTAAACAAGACACAAATATGTAATTATTATAATTAGGCGAGGCGGTCTTATGTTTATTTCAAATCAAAAGTAAAGAGCTCCTTTTATAATAAGAAAATAATATTTTCTTGTAGAATCAAATCGGAAACGAACCACCGTGGCAATAGACAAAAAATATGAAAATTATCCGATGCCTACACATTTTCTGGACTTTTGACAATCAACACGTCTTCTTTCAAATTTCAACTAGTCTAAAAATAAAATATAATTCAAAATACAAACTTCTAAATAGCTTTTGCTTCTTACTAATTGTTCTTATGTGCGAGCCCTCTTAGGCTATTACACGAACTTTTCTAATTCCAAGCACGCACGAATACTAACTACCTGCGAGGCTTGTAAAGAGTATTTTCTACCAGGCACACAATGCCGCCTTGTGCTAGTCTAGGGCTACCAACTGTGGTTGAACCATTAAAGCAATAATTATTTAGAAAGTTATATTATAGCGTGACGGACGACCGTCTGGTGTAGTGTGGTTCGCGCTCCGGACTACAAAGCCTAGCGGTTGCGGGTTCGAATTCCGCGAGGGGCATATGTTTGTTTGATGTGCATGAGCATTTAATTGTACCTAAGTCATGGGCGTTTATAAATGTAATAAGTTGTTTATCCGATAACTAGTCGCCATAGTATAAGCTAAAATTAGTGTGATTGTGGAAACAATTTACTATATTATTATTAATGTTAAAGGTGACGATGATCACATTATAATGGTAGCCCATCTGTCAAATTTATTAATTTAAACCTCCATGAAACGTTATGCCAATATTTATACATTTACGAATTACTTTAAAAAACTATAATCTCACGTGTATGATGTGTAAATCTTTTTTCACTCATGTGATCTGTTATATTTCTAAAATCGTTGCACTCTAGGTAAAGTAGAAATTAAAAAAAAAATTGTTGTTTTGATAAACATTTTACCTACTGACAGTTTACGTGTACTATTCGGTACTCTTCTTAGGCTAGAAAAAGTATGAGATTGTTGGAAGAATTTATTCATTTTTATTTATGGCTAAACTTACCAAAAAAAATTAAAATAAAATAGTTTGCCAACCCTAGCCTCAGTTGCTTAACTTCCACATTAAACTTCGTGTAGAGAAAGAATAGAATCGTAAGCAGTTACACGCTGTATTTACCCCAAGTTTGCTACCAGGTAACTGGTACAAACTACCTATTCATTTACCCACGTAATAAAATTACAGGATAGAACGTTAAGGCAGTGCAAGTTTAGGTAAAACGTTTTCCGAAACATTTAAGTGAGAAAGAAGTAGTTGTAAAAGTAGATCGACAATTGGTATTCACTCACATAATAAAAAAAGTAAAAGTTTCATTGAATAAATAACGAATTTACTGAGTAATGTGTTAGCGGTTTGAAGGAGCTTTGGAATACCCAATTTAGATAAAAAAGAAAAAACTGGAATATAGAATCACTAGCCAAAGCTATTTCAATCACAGTTAATAATTAGTCTTAAAATAATTAGAATAATTTCGTAAGTGTGGTGACCCTCTGTGGCGTAAACATAGCCCAGTTGTGGATGTGTGAAATATACAGATCATACAAACGTAGTAAATCCACACTTCATTTTGGGTACAAAATTAACTTTCATCCATAAAGTTTATGTCAATTTTCATTACCGTCCTTATAATTAAATTAATATCTACCAGCTCCTATTTCACGTTAATTTGACTGTATATAGCATATTTTTTTTGATGACATAATTTTATTATTAAATATACGTATTATTAATAAATCAAATTATTAATAATCTAGTTATTAATTAATCTAATTCGACAGAACTAATTTTATTTAAATCATAAATTTGTCTGTCTATTGTGGATATGTTGATAAAAACCTAACGAATAATGCTAAACGATACCTAACGAGACCTAAGCCATATTGTACTTACCTCGAACACTATAATCAAACTGAGGCAACAAGCTGGTATCCATTAGAATGGATACCAGCACTACTTTTGGATGGATATAAGTAGAAGACTATTAAATTAGACCTCAGGAAAGAAATAAAAGAAGTGACGTAAGAGAAATCTTTCCACATGCTCTTTGCTGAACGACCTCGTTAGTGGTCCTATGCGTCCAACTGATTAAAAGCTCCTGACCATTGCCTACAAGTGTAAACTTATTATCTCATCCATAGATACCATCTGCTATAGATGAATTTGATGGGCAAAATCACCGGAAAGTGGCATGTCGGTGGCAAAAAGACAACATAGCTCCGCAATATTATAGGAATATCGAGTGCAGCAGACCACTTATTTAATGACCTCGCTAAAAACAAGGCTAAGTTCCAGGAGCTGGTAACCAGCCTTCAGTAATTTGAGAAGCACGGTAAGAAGAAGAATAACCACTTCTGCAACTATTGCCATAAAGCACGTTTCTTATAACGGGACGAATATTTCATAATCAATAAGAATTTAATATTTCAGTCATACAAAGAGAAAGAGTCCGTCTGTGTGTAAAGGGAAAAAAACGCAAGAGTTCATAGAACAATTTACAAGTCCGTTCGACAATTGGCTGCGAAACGCGTGCTATGAATTTTGATTGGACGCTCTCTCAACATTATTTAATCCATTGACCCAGGAAACCAGACATAAAAGAAACGTACAAATACTATAATGCGACCAATAAGTTTATGGTGATTTTGCATACAAACTTAAGCTAAGCCCTTCCCTTAGTATAGACATATCACTAAATCCTGTTAATTTTGTTTTCGAAAAAAATCTCACTTTTTTTAAAATAAACACTGACAGATATTTAAGGTAAAAGAAATAGTTTGGCTATGAAAATGACTTTCATCTCATTTTCATAATTTCAGCCATAGGTTGTGCACTGCTGAACATTCTTAGATCTCCCCGATGACTTCCAGGTTAGCCGGTTGAAAGCGGCCTGCATCAAGCGGTTTCCTTATCTTTACGAGGAGACTTACTTTACTTTTATCTAACATCACATTACCAGCCTATATCAGTCCACTGCTGGACACAGGCCTCTCAATTAAGAGGATTTTGCCATAATCGCCACGCTTGGCAGGCGGGTTGGCGATCGCAGTTTGGTTAATGGTGGAGAGGAGACGCTGCTGCCCGTCTTCTTTTGGTGGTTCTCCTGTAGTCGCCTCTTACGACACCCATAGGAAGAGAAGGGGTGGTGCTAGTCTTTTAACGTGCCGGCCCCACACGACACATCTAATAAACAATTACTTATTGAAACTTCAAATATAAACAATTACTTATTGAAAGTTCCGAAATTATTCCTTAAATATAGTTCTAATATGGCTTTTGATATTATTAGGTACAGTTGATTTCGGTGAGGTCATATAAAGTTATTCTTTTAAGAAAAATCCTCGATAACTGCAGAATATTAGATTTAGCTTTCAGACCGCCGTGTAGCCATTAGCACGAACCGAACACTGGACGGAATGAATTACGAATTTCGGTTTCTTCGGAAAATCCCCAATTTAAACAATTTTTGTATTACTTTTTTTTGTTACACATTCTTATTATTTTCATTATGAGTTTTTTTTTATTTGCTTAATCCTTACTTATGGATTGTTTATATTAAGGCCTTAAGTTAACACGCTTGAATAACCTTGACGCGTCGCGGTCATACAATTACGGATGATCTCTGAAAATCTGAAAAACATGTTTTTTATGAAATTAAATGCCAATAAAAAGAATATTTAAATAAAACTCTCAATTCAAAACATGTATATTTCCACAACCTTGTTTTGTCTGAAAACAGTAACGAAATTGCTTAGGCCGTTTGAGAGAAAAATTACAATCTATGAAAAAATAGACACTTCGTTTATGTTTGTTTTAATCCAAGGGAGTTAACAAAAAACAAAATTATTTAATTCAAGATGTTAATTAAATGCTCTTCTAGCATATCGTATTTTTAGATTTAAGTAACAGATATTCTGACAATTTAATTTTCATATCCCAGATATTAGGCACTTGGGTGATGTTAAGGCCTTAACGAATGTTTTTTTTTTGGCATGGTTCTCCATAATTAGGCAGTTTTGTTGCAGTTGACATATATACCCACTGAAATAAAGTTAACCTTATTAAAGACGAGCTCTAGTGTACGTGTCATATTCTTATTTAAAATAAAAAAATACATTACTACTCCAGATTGCACACCTAAAGCAAACGATTTGCATAATTACACAATTTGTATGCCCAAGGAAACAGATATACATTTATACGAGTGGCAGAATGTCTGTATGTGAAGTTACATGAAATGAAAACATAACTGAAATACGCTGGGAATATAACACGACACTAAAGCATACTCCATTATCTCTAAGAACACAACAAATACTGCAACACCTGCATATTTGCATTTAGACATGTTTCACCTACTTTGCTTAACTTAAATCTACGTCTAGTTTCTACTTTTACCTACTTACGTTATAATAAAGTAGGTTGTGGGACACAAAATGCTCAGAAAGGAATTACGTTATAAACTAAAACTAGCTTGAGCCTAAGTTTAGTCGGGGAAAACTTCGAAATCCACCAAGGCTCAAAATACAAACCTAAAACACAAAAAAGGTATAAATAAATTGTCCCATGTATACCTATAACATGTCATCTAAATGTGTCCTTTCAGGTAATTCCATTCAGCCGGTAGGATTCTTTGTTTCTCAATTACTTCCTACCGTAGAAAGTAATTGAGAAACAAACATACTAACTTTTACAATTTAGATAATGTTGACGTAACAATAATTCATGATCGCTTTCTTAAACAATCAAGAAAGTAAAACTAAATCCACCAAGTATCGTTCGTTATTAATTCAACCTTTCAATCACCTACTACGTCAACTCGTTAAGTTGTTCGATCATCATCTTGAACAAGGTCGATTTAACTGTCAGGCAAATATAATTAATAACGTCGACCGGTTTCCTATCGCACGGAGTAAATCGCCCTAGGCCCCGTCAAACTTTTTCAATTTTCAGCACGACGACCGACGCGACGCGACAGAATAGTAAATGGTAGCGGTAGTGGTACGACAAAAGACTAACATGTTTAGATAAATCGTTGTGCAACCACTGATTTCTGGTTGCAGAAAGTTTGATTAGATAGCATAGGTACAAAACAAGTTTAGGAAACTTGACAAAAGTAGAAAAGATTTTGTTTGGTCTATAATAAATTGATAGAATCATTATTGCATCAATTGCATTTTTTCTTGGAAAAGTCACAACATTAGACTAGCCGTATGAGACATGTAAAAAACTCTGTTATGTCTTTAGGCATAAGTAATTATATTTTATAAATGCGATGTTTAATTATTGCACATGTTCTCATGAAAAAGTTATTATGACTATAACTTAATTAAAGCCTTGATCTTAAGGCCCTCGTCTTCCTATGCAAAATTCAGAATTCGAATTTGAGTAACCCGTTGGGGCAGCACCCCCTCTGTATTTTCACGAACGTTAAATTATTTTTTTAAATTAGTTTACGGCTTTGGATAATGTCCATACGGACAATTTCTTATCTGATTAATTTCATATCTACATGAAACGTGAAGTGAATGTTGCTCTACTTTGAGTAAAAATTGTTTCTATCTTAGCAATAAGTCAGAAATCTATTTTTATCTATTTATAACTTTATTTAATTCGATTATAAAGTAAATTAATACACATATAACTTACCTTACAGTTAATTTTAATTATTGGTACTTTTGATTTAATTTTCATTGGGATACTTTTTAAATTTACTATCTATTGTTGGTCTTTTACCTGATAATAATATTAATTTAGGGAATAACATCACTGAACAAGTAATCACTACGTTGCAATAAGAAATTTGCTACAATATAAGAAACTTGGGATTTATATTATTATTATAGTATTAACTGCTTATACTCTCTTATTTAACGGTTTGTGTAATTTTAAATATTATGTTATAAAAATGGTTTTTAATATTGTTGTTGCTTTTTATTCTTATAAAAAACATATTGCAGGAGGCCCCTGTTAAATATACTTGGTAAATTGGTTCGAAACCTATACATAACTCTTAACCAACCCCAATTTAACTAACACGCATTCTAGATTTAGTCTTATCATAATTCAAGACAATAGTCCGCTTCTGGTATAACCTTAATGAAAAAATATTGTAGAAATAAAGCAGGTGCTGCAAGCACCTAAAATGTAGTGATGATTAAGGCTTTGTTATTAATATTAACGTAATCCCTCTTTGGTTAGGGTGAAAACCGACAGCGATCATCGAATGGTTAGAGGCACATAAAACATCAACGTCAAGCTAGAAAGGTCTCGTTTGATGAAGTCTACGCTCTGACCCTCATTAACTGCCCCGAAAGCTTTCAGCTTGGGCTGTCAAATCGCTTTGAATGCCTAGAGAACTGCGAGTCAGTAAACGAGATTAACAACAGGTTTGTAGAAACTGCCCAGACGGTTGAGTCAAATTTCTTTAAACTCCGTCGAAGAGGCAGTTCGCAAAAACTTACCCGCCACACCCTCAAACTCATGGCAGAGCGGCGGTCAATGGCACTGCAGTCCTCCGTTGACGCTAAGGTATATCAGCAGCTCAAAAGACGGATATGGAAGTTCTTGCAAGATGATATCCGCAACTTTAATACGAACAATTTTAAAGAGAAAGAGCTCCAAAGTATTTGCAAGAGACATACATACACAGTCTATTAGGGCAAAACCAGCTGACGAAGCTGAAGAAGATGGTAGTATAACGTTGACAAAAGCTGAAGTTTTGAGGAATATTGAAAAGATCTAATAGCAGATATACACCTCGGTCACTAAACCTGTTAGAAGCTCAGCCGCAGATCCCAGAGCTAAGCTGACCCAACACGTCACCGAAGATATTCCGAACATTAGCCAACAACAAGGCACCGGGTGATGATGCAATTACAACAGAGATTCTGAAAGCGGGTGGAACACCGATACTGAAGGTCCTTCAGAAACTCTTTAAATCCGCCTTGCTCAAGGGAATAACGCAGGAGGCATGGAACAAAGGTGTGGTGGCGCTCTTCTTCAAGGAAGGGTATAATACCTTGCTGAAAAATTACAGTTTCAAATCGCTTTTGATCATGGATCAGAAAGCCTCCCCAACAAGCAGGTTTTCGAAAAGGCTTTAGTACCATAGACCACATCCATACGCTGCGACAAAGTATATAAGACCGAAGAGTATAATTTGCTACTAGGCTTGAAGTTGATGCCATCCGCTGATATGCATAAAAATATTATGACATTAAAAGTTCTGCGATACAAGGTAGACCCCTCTGCTCCTGTACTCGGGCCGTCATGGTGGCGTTTTTATATAAGCATATTATACAACAAAAGGGCATTGCTGGAGAGACTATAGTACTGACAGTCTACAAACGCCGAGCATATTGGCAAGGGGTCTACTTGTACCGCAACTTTAAATGTCATAATATTTTAAGCATATTAGCGGATGGCATCAACTTCATTTCGCAGAAATCATTCGGCATCCACTCATTTATCAGACGTTCAAACCTCATAATCGCTTAAGCCAGAATCATCTTTGGGCAAAAATTTACTATCCAGAACCAGCATAATAAAAAAACAGAAACATCGTGTAGCAGAAAGTATACAGACATAATCGTCTTCTGGCATACATTTCATATCCTTAGTACCTCATTGAAAAACTCATTAAGTTTTTTTATATGGTTTTTTTATAGCTAAAGGTTTTTTATGCCTAATAACATTCTGCCATCTTAAAGTATGCCATTTTGAATTCGGACAGGTAAACATTCGGACAAACAATAATTATGCTAATGAAAAATTATGCCTTAATAATTTTCGTTTAAAGAAGATTATGCCAAGTGTGTTTTACCAAATGAATTTCGAAGCAAAAAAATTCTGCTAGATAGAGGGAACCCGGAGCAGAGCAAGAAAGCTATTCCTCTGCAGCGAGGCGTAAGGCAAAGCGATGCTACCTCTCCGAAACTGTTCACTGCCGCATTGGAAGACGCTTTAAATGTATTTGGAAGGATTTGGCTTAAACATTAATGGCGAAATAATTATGAAAATGTAATTATTTTGCTTACAACTTCCGCTTAGTTACGCCGGCATAGGAACCCCAATTACATCACCTGTAACCCACAATCTGAGGAAAATCACAGGCACATGCAAAGAGCACCGTCCTCCCTCCCTCAAATTGCATGCGAAACAGACGAATACAAAAGTTAGTACCCAATACAGACATAAAAACCTCGACGCGCGTTTCGCCACTTCACGTGGCATCATCAGGAGAGATGTTGTCGCCTCGGCTGCGCTTCGACGACTAAACTGTGAGACTGGCGAACAGGCCTTTTATACCCCCTCTCCACCACAAGTTTAGTTATTACGATAAAGACTGTTTAATTCCTTATCGTAATAAATAGTAAATTCTATATCGTATTTTTCTTTACAATATTGCCATATCAAATGGATACAGGAGATGCATTATTGACAGTATAATAATAAACAAAATCAATAAAATCACATCTAGTTTATTATACGCTGTTCCTGATAAAAAGGTTAACAGGTTTTATTCTAGTTTGATTTATTTAGGTAAGATGTCGGAGCGTATCTCTAAAACGCTAAAACACTATGACATGCATGCCGATTTTAACACAAATAACTCATTAAGAATGCTATGTAATGGTAAAGATAAGATAGATAAACATCAGAAATCTGGTGTTTATAAAATAGATTGTATTGATTGTAACTCTTTTTATATAGGACAGGCCGGTCGTAGTTTCAACACACGTTATAAAGAACACATATCCACTTATCGCAATAATCACCCAGAAAAATCACAATTTGCAAAACACCTTTTAGATTCAGGACATAGTATTTCCGAAAACCATTCTTTTTCAATTTTACACACATGCGAAAAAAGTTTTAAACTTTCCATCCTAGAACAATTAGAAATAATAAAACACAATAAAGATAATACGCTTACATTGTTGAATGAACAGGTCGGTTTTGCCAACTCTCCACTATTAAATATCTTCTCTTACCAACAAAATAGAAACAACCGTCAAATAACGATGAACGTTACTCGTAACGTTACGAGTGACGTTTTAGACTTGTGATGGAGAGGGGGTATAAAAGGCCTGTTCGCCAGTCTCACAGTTTAGTCGTTGAAGCGCAGCCAAGGCGACAACATCTCTCCTGATGATGCCACGTGAAGTAGCGAAACGCGCGTCGAGGTTTTTATGTCTGTGTTGGGTACTAACTTTTGCATTCATCTGTTTCGCATGCAATTTGAAGGAGGGAGGGCGGTGCTCTTTGCATGTGCCTGTGATTGTCCTCAGATTGTGGGTTACAGGTGATGTAATTGGGGTTCCTATGCCGGCGTAACTAAGCGGAAGTTGTAAGCAAAATAATTACATTTTCATAATTATTTAGTTATAGATTTCCGCAAAGTAACGCCTGATTCTATCAATTTTATTAATGGCGAATACATAACTCATCTTTGGTTTGCCGACGGGGACCCCATTGTGTTTCATAAACTTTTTTGGTCGAAAATCATAACCTATAACAAAGTTCCCATAATCATCACTTGTCATAATAATCAAATCTCCGAATCGATCACATTGTCTAATAGTCATTTGTCCGATAATTATTAGGTCATAATGTTCATTTCTATAAATATAAAATCTCATATTTTTGTTATTTCTAAACATATATGTAATAAATATCTTTTAACATAAGTAGTGAAATTCCGAATATAAATTCAAATTCAAATTCAAATATTTATTTGCTATTAAGTAGGGTACAGTACATGTGATATTATTTGAGTTAAGTAGGCTAATGCACCATGCATTAGCCTACTTAACTATACAATTAGCATGCAAATATTATATATAGAAAACAGTTTCGAATACCTAAATGATCTTAATTCCTGAGTCAATTCAATCACAGCATTCAATTAAGTGATCAATATAATGTCAAAAAGTTAACTAATCATATTTCTTATTTCAAACCATGCATCGACCACATTTATTATGGTTCTGTATGTTTTATAAACTCATCAATTGAATAAAATGTCTTGTCCAACAACCACTTTCGCAACGATGATTTAAAACTATTGACTGGGAGGTCCTTAATGCAAGTTGGTATTTTGTTATAAATAGTTTTGCACATAGCATAGCTATTATTTTGAAATCTTTGCGTTTTTGGAACTGTCTCTAACACTAGCCTATGGCGATTTCGCGTTGACCGTTGGTATAAGTCCTTCGCTTGTACAAACTTATGATTGTTTTGTTTGACAAAAATACCCACTTCTAATATATAAAGGCATGGTAGGGGCAGTATTTGGAGTAATTTAAAGTACGGCAAACAGGATATATCAGGCGCTACATTACCTACATATATCATAAAAAAATTGTTCTATAAACTGATATCGGAATCCGAATCAGACCATTTATATACATACAATTTAACACATTCTTAGATATCATTCACTGATAAAAAACACCAAATGTATGTTTACTATTAAGCTTACAAGCACAGTATTGCCAAACAAAAAAGCCTCAGCTGAATTGTCCCCATCTCTCAGTGATCCGGAACTGTTGAATGCACACTTTTTGAATGTGCCTGGCAGCGGCATGGTCTCAATATCACAACTTACATACTACGAGCACCATAGACACAAAAGCGAGGCGACATTCTCTTTGGGTACGGTGAGCAGTGAACTGGTTCTAAGGACCATCAAAGGTCTGAAATCCAATGCTCAGGGGAATGATGGTCTGTCTCTGGACATGCTATTGCTGACCCTACCTCACTCACTGGACGCCATTACTACAATAGTCAATAGCTCTATACTGGAGGGTGTGTTCCCTGAGGACTGGAAGATAGCAGTTGTAAAGCCGCTGCCAAAATCTAGTGAGCCTGTGACAGTGCAAGACCTACGCCCAATAAGCCTTCTCCCGTGCCTCTCTAAGGTATTGGAAAGAATAATTTGTGACCAACTGACCGAATACTTGGAGAAGCATCATATGCTTCCTTACTTTCAGTCTGGCTTCCGCAGGGGCTGTGGGACAGCAACTGCTCTGGCAGATGTGGTTGATGGTCTGTTGACTGCCCAGGACCGGGGAAAGGTTGCTCTTCTGCTCCTACTTGACTTTTCTCGTGCTTTCGACTCGATAAGCATACCTTTGTTGCTGTCCAAGCTTAGTTATTCTGGCCTTGACGCTCGAGCTGTGAGATGGTTCCACAGTTACCTTACTCACAGGACACAACTTGTGGAGCTGCAACAAGCAAATGGATCTAAGCAGCGGTCTAGCCGGAGGGTGGTGAACCGGGGAGTCCCCCAGGGATCGATACTGGGCCCTATCCTTTACATCTTGTACAGTGCTGACATCACATCATGCATTACACACTGTTCTCACCACCTTTACGCAGATGACCTGCAGCTATATCTTCCCTTTGATCCCGCTGACCATGCCAGCGCCATTATAAGGGTAAACAGTGACCTGCAAAGGATATCTGACTGGTGTATGTCAAATTGTCTAACCCTCAATGCAAAAAAATCGAAACTAATGGTTTTTGGAAATCCTAAATCTATTGGAAAGATTAATGATGTTTCAATAGCTATCTCTGTGAATGGGGACCAAATTGAAAGGGTGAATAAGGCACGGAACCTGGGACTGGTTTTTGACAGCGGGCTAAGGTTCGAGGCCCACATAGCCGAATGTGCAAGAAGTTGCTTTTACAGACTGAGGCTGCTCTACAGAATCAGGAAATATTTAAGTGAAGAGCTCCGCATTAGCCTCTGTGAGTCACTTATATTGTCAAAATTCAATTACTGTGATATTGTGTATGGTCCATGTCTGCTGGCTCGATCAGCCCAACTTATCCAGAGAGTACAGAATGCCTGTGCTAGGTATTGCTTTGCAATTCCACCGCGGTCCCATGTCTCTCCTTTTCTTAGTGCTAGGGGCTTGCTTAAGATGGAAGCACGCAGACGGCTGCATCTGGCCACCATGTTATTCGGAGTCATTGGAACGCGAAAACCAGGGTACCTACTTGATAAGCTGCTGTGGGCCCGGGATTGCGATGGTCAAGGTAAACGGGCATGTACTCGCGTGTTTCTAACACCAAGCCATCGCACAGTCGCCTTTCGGGGCTCTTTTCGATTTGCCGCCTCGAAGTGCTGGAATGACTTGCCACCGCCGATGCGCGCTCTGAAAACGAAAATCACGCTCAGGAAAAAACTTAAAAATAACCTGCTGATTTGCCAGCGAGCAGAAGAAAGTTACATTTTAACTCACAAGCAGAGTATGCGCGTCGCGTGGGCGGGTATAGGCGTCACTTCCCGGCACTTTGGGGGCGGCAGCTGAGGGCGTTACTAGGTTTCTCGCAGCCGGTTCATCGATGTAGTGACCAAAACATATTCTGCAATTGAAATAATGGGACATTCAATGAAATTTATTGATGTTAATGCACACTTTACACTATTGAATCAGCGTAGTAGGTACTCACTTGAAGACGGGCGGCGTCGCACATTCATTGCTTGCTTGCACTTTGAGATTTATGCGTCGTCACTACACACATTAAGATGTTGCTTTTTCAAAATATAAACCATGCCACATGAGTCATAACATGTGCATATTACGTGGCATCACACCATTTTACGCAAATTACCTGTGTTGCGAAAATGGCGGACAGAGTGAGCAGTAGTATTCAATAATCAGTAATCACTTAGTAGTAAGTTCTTTGGCCGTGCAACCAGAGACAATGCAAACACTCCGGCCGACGCTTATAAAGGCATGCGCACACGCACACGATCGGTGCTGAGCTATCGGCTGAGCTGGTTGTCATTGTCTCTGGTCTAATGTTTTTTTCTTTTTTGTGTACTTCGTGCGGTGTATATTCTTTTCTTTTTTATTGTTTGTTAGGATTTTGTTGATTATTTATTTTATTATTATTATTTTTTTTTTATTTAATTATTTTTGATTGTTTAAGGCCCTCGCAGAATATCAGTGTCGTGGCAGCCTTAAGTTGCCACGGCGAATACTGAGCGAGGGTCCTTTTTGGCACGTTTATTTATTTTTATTTATAATATTATTATTAGTTCTGTGTCAATCTATGTTATTTTCATTTTCATGTTTGTGTCAATTTTGAGTGCCAAATAAATAATATTCTATTCTATTCTATTCTATTCTTCTATTAATTTTGACTCTAAATTATTAGGATTTATCTGTGAAAAGCCATAAGCGGCCATGTGGTTTGAAACAAAATAAAACCAAGTTGTCAAACAAAACGATTTGGGAAGCCCGACTGGCCGTGGTCCTTTGCCGTGGTACTTGTCTGCCCGATACTAGAGTGTAATTTAAAAGCCGGAGGCGCGGAGAGAATGCAGTCCTCGCGCCGGAGACGAGCAGAACCTATGCATGCTGCTTGCTGCATGTCTGCTTGCATATTGCATGCTCGAAATTGTTAACAAATATGTTACCCTGGGACTAGTGATCTAGTTGGGTAGGTCCACTTTGAAGAGGAGGTCAATCGACGAATCCAACTCGAATGGGCAGCGTTTGGGGAACTACCCAATATCTTCTCGTCCAAAATAGCTATAAGGAATCTCAAAGTTGCACAACATAATATGGAAAGGGCTATTCTCGGTGTTTCTTTGCGAAATCAAATCAGAAATGAGTAGATCCGTGAACAAACAAAAGTCGCTACCCCACACATTATCACCAATCATTAGTTTGTCTATACCAAATCTTTTTCTAACAAAAACAAGTGCTCGTCGGGCCACGGACAGTGAAGGGTTCAAAAGTTGCCCGTCGCGACCATAATATATTTTTGGGTCTTTATTGTTTTTGTTTTTATCTAAGTCACTTTTAATTCATGTTTTCTTCCAAAGGTTTTTTATTATTTTCTAATACATATGTTGAACGACTAATACCCTTAAACTAACCGATCTCTCTCAGCCGTTATAATTTTTTCTTAAAAGTTCAAATGCACTATTATCATGCTTTTTTCAAATGTTTAAAGTACATAGTTGAGCTTTTAGAGGGATAGGGGATGCTGTGCTCGAACATAAATTAGCACTATCGAGTTTTGTATTTCGCAAATTAAATATTTTTTGCAAACCTGCAAAATGGGATATCGTTGAGTAGTCCTTTAAAATGTTAGTCATTTTTAGACTACTCAACGATATCCCATCACTATGGGGTTGACGACGAAAACAAAATCCCGACGTTACATGTGTAGAACTACCACAAAAAACTAGCTTTCAGAACTTTATTCTACTATTTTGTCGGATTGATTGATATACATACTTTCACAAAATATAAACTGACAGACTCTTACAGTTTGTCAGTTTAAATAAATAATAGACTGACAGACCCATAAGGGTTCCTTGTCAGGACTACGGAACCTTAAACAAGAGAAATGGAACTACGCGAAAATGTTTTACTTAGTATCCACTAGTAACCTAGGACCTTAGTAACAAAGTACACATTTTGACTTTCATCCCCTTTTCCAAGGAAGCTGTACTGTATTTTGGGATCAAACTGTCCCAATGATGTGCCATTATGATACAGGCGACAGACAGACACGCTTAGCGCCCAGATGTAAACTAATTAGATAAGATAAGATAAGATAAGATAAGATAAGATAAGATAAGATAAGATAAATTTATTTCTGTATAAATTAGAAAAGTTTACCCATTTATTAGGAATTATTTTTCATACCCGGTTCTTTGGTTAGTGCTAAAGAATTGAAAAATCCTGGGATTTCCTAGTTACATAAACAACATTAAATTTAACAACTAATAATAAACAATCTTCAACAAAAATATTAATCTGTACAAAGATATGTTCAAAATAAAATTCAGAAACTTGTGATGCTAAATTAAATTAAAGTAGAGCAACTTTCACGATTATGCGTGTTTTTGACATGCAAACTGTCATTAACTGACACCCTTGTCTAATGGAACGAGAGAAAGAGAACTACCGTGCGAGAGAGAGGTAAAATAGCAACGAGCTACAGGACACACGTCCGAACACTGCGAAATCGCAGCGAGACTAAAGAAATTTTCAAGGCGATTTCTGGCCGATAAATTTTGATTTGGTAAATGTATTTCAAATAGTTTTCTGTGTACAATTTTTTATTAATTTGACCTGGTAATAGTTCTTTTGTACGTAGTTCAAGTTTTATTCCGATAAATGATGATTTACAATAGATACAAACCATTTTAGAAGTGGTTAAATCCATAAAATGTGCACTATTTAAAGCTCCTGGATTAGGGTAATTAAACAAATTTCAAAAAAGCGGCTAGATAAGATTAATGTAAAGGGCTTTTAGAAAAGTCTTATCTGAATACATTTCTTGTTTTGGTCCGATCTTTTACGTTCTGGGAGCCGGAATGAGACCTTCAACGCGTAGCGTAGCGTAACATAGGTACGTTTGCAGCCTAATTAAGATATTAAAAATAGGATCAAAGTAAATAAATTATATGTAATTTAAAAGACTGAATCCCAGACTATAGATTAACGTTATGTGTATCATTTTTTTGTTTTTCTAATAACTTTAAAATGAAGTTTAAAATTGATAATTCTGTCGGAACACTGTTTGACAGGGAGACTAGGGCCTTAATGTCAAATGTCTTATCGTTAAAATTTTATTTGGTAGCCAAGCTCGGCTTTTGGTCGGCTCAGACGGCTCAGTGGCCCATTTGAGTGCACAGTCGTGTCGGCATCGGAACTTGCGGGTACCAACTTAGTTTCCACTAGATTAGTATATCTGCCAATTTAGGGAGGTATGTTAGTCTTGACGCAAAATAAAAAAATGTTGTGGACATTGGTTAATCATTTCAAAAGCAGTTATAAGTAGTATTTGCTAAGAAAGAGCTTCGGAAACGTTTTGGGAAAGTATCAAGCTAGTCAAACTACTTCGTTAAATGAGGGGATTAGTTCCTTAATTCGAGACACTGAGAATAATTTGTGCGATGTAAGATGCATAATCATATCACTCCTTTGGTCATAAGATAGGACTAAAGTTACTCATTCATCTACTTATCAAAAAACATTGATCCTACTTATCAAAAACCTTGATCCATATTAAACGTTCTGAATTCACCGCTCGGCTTTCAGTGATCAGCTTAAGTTGCTCATTTGAGTGCACAAACGTGTTGGAACTAGCTGAATCTAGGTCCAACTTTAACCGTCCAGTTTCATTTC
Source organism: Anania fuscalis (assembly GCA_950371115.1). Lineage (NCBI taxonomy): Eukaryota > Metazoa > Arthropoda > Insecta > Lepidoptera > Crambidae > Anania > Anania fuscalis. Next base: position 6,109,024 of record OX493337.1, read on the forward strand.
TAATTGATTGAACTATTTGCCAATGATAGACAATAATAAAATTACCTAAATTAGTTTCGATCATACTTCATTTGTTTTTTATAAGAAATTTTATTCAAGTAAACTACTGCAAAAATTTAATACTAAAGTTACTTGATCACAACGAACTCTAAACAGTCCGAAATAATTATTGTTTAAACGTCAAAGAAACACTTAGAAAAAAGCAATGGTAGAAACTGCTAAAGGAGTAAGGTTAGGCCCAGATAATTTTGTTTGTAGGAAATTACTTTTCTGTATTAGCGTATTAACGGCTAGGCGACTGCTGGGCAAGCGTTTTTTCAAGCCTTCCGTTTAAAGAAATTCTTTTTTAAACATATTAACGTAGGCGAAGTGGACATAAGTTTTCCAATGTGTTAATAGATGGTGTTGTGCTGCTCAAGGCTATACTCTAAATTTTACTTTTTTTTTTCTCTTTTTAAAATTACTTTATTTCTATCGGTGTGGACCTGTAAGTGGTTTTTTAAATGTAATTTTTTGTATAATTATTGAAAAATTGTAAACCTTGGTCTTCCTAATAGAATAAAATTTATTAATAGCAAATAAGCAACGGCTAACTCGAACTTTGCTTCCAGTTAAATGATACCTTCTGGCATCCTCTATGATTACTTAATTTTGTTACAAGGAAAAAAGAAAGTAATATTTTTTATTTTGTTGCAGCGAGCACCAACCTCGTGGGCAAATTTACGCAGAGCGTTCGTCGGATAGTTCAAGACGTTAAGGATGAAGGCACTTCAAGTAAGTATAACTTATTTTTTGCTTCAATACAACAACAAATACAAATATTGGACAACATCACAAACATTGCTCTGATCCTAAGGTAAGTAGCTAAAGCACTTGTGTTATAGAAATCAGAAACAGCGACGGGACCACATCACCCAGAACCGAGCCAATATAGAAAAGTTCGTTTTCTACATTGACCCGACCGGGGATCGAACCCGGACCCTCATAGATGGCGGCGCCATTTAAAGTCCGGCGTGCTCGCCTCTCGGCTACGGAGGTCGTCAATTAAATACTTAAATTTTTTCGGTGCACCACCTTCTTAAGTCCAAGTGTACCTATAGCTACTCTTTATTGCACACCACACAAAACAATCAGTACTGACTTACAAAGAAAAAAATCCTTTAAGGCCTGTTTCTCAATTTACGGATAAGTTCTGTACAAGTTATATATAGGTTATTTGTTACTTATCTTTAAGATTAACACTATTTTTGCGTTTCACGACCGTCAAATAGCGCTATATGACACATTAATTCAAGCACTTTCATCCTCTACATATGTTTATCTGTTATTAATTAATCAGACCCAGTAATTTTTAATCAGCTTTCTAGTGGTATTCCATCCATAGTCTTATCTGACTATTAAAAACACGATATACCAACACGAAATTTAAAACAACTTAATAAATGAATATTTATTCATATCTTTGGTTTACTCTATGGTCACACAAATAGGTAAGCCTGAAAAATCGCTGAACGAAGTACAAAAGTGAAATTTTGACAAGTGATGGATTGGTTGGCGAACTCATTATTTTAAGCTTAAAAAGCCTCACTGCATTTTGTATTTGTTTTTGAGCAATAAACATTCCATAAAACGTTTTGTTAAGAACACTAAAAGCCTATTGTTAAAAATTAAAAATATTCAACGTCTCATATTTCGGTTTTGAAAAATAGCTCAAATCGATACTGACTGAAGTCTTTTTTTACATCAACCACGAAACAAATTAATAAACTATATTTACCCAAAGCATTAGTCAAATCCATTCAAACATAAGCCGATTAGTTCCTAAACCGACTCGCATTTCAATGCACACCCATAACGAGTTGAACATGGAACCAATTCATCCCACACAGAATCGGAATACAAATCCAAAGAATAGTCGTGTGAACAACGTGTTAGGCATTGTTAGGAGTCGGGCTTATAGACCAAATGCTGAAATTCAATCAATTGTTTGTATAGACTAGCTCTACGTGGACGATTTCGGTGGTTGTGGTCGGCGACTGATTCTTTCAAATACAAATCCTGCCATCACTTGCCTCACTCTTACTCACACAATAACGAACGTAAGAAAGAGATGGAAGGCCGAAATAAACGTCGATTCAGCCAGGATCACGTCCCAAACAGGATTACGGAGGGTCCCATTGTCGTTGGCAATTTTAATATAATCAGTTCATTGCGTTTGTGGTATTGTACGAATTGTTATTTGTTACGCCGAATGCCGTTTTATTAACGAATAATCGTGTGTGGCTTTATTCTACGGTACAATGGCGTAATTTTAATTGGAACCGGCTGCGGCATATTTACGTTTTGCAGACGTTTGGTACCGCGAAATGTAAGACCGCGAATTAATTAAGATGATATTTCATGTGTAAGGGTAGGTAAATGAGCGCTCCATCACGATTGGGTCTCGTAGTCAAATATACAGAGTTTGTCATCGGACGCGTATATGTATACAAATGATTAACAATGGGGCTAGTATAGGCTAGGCTAGGCTAGGTATTAAATCAGCCATTACATCAAAAATTTGCCGTTTTTGATCAAAATTTATGAAACGTAACCCCAAACCCTGAGCTCGTGTTTTATTTTTTGTAATAGAGTTTTACATCAAAACTTCACTGCTTATACACCGTGAATTTTCAATACCCGAGAAAATTAACTAGCATACTCAGATATCGATATACATCGAATTTGGCGAATAAAAAAAATGGAACGGCGTACGGCGTTGGCGTACGGAAGGAATAAGTATGAATGAAAAAAAAACATTTATAGTTATTCCTTACGTACGCCAATATTTCGCGACCAAATTAGGTGGATTTTGGTTCAGTGAATGATGGAATTTCTCATTAAAAAAAAAATTTTTATTCGCCAAATTCGATGATCAATATCTGAGTATGTCAGTTAATTTTCTCGGGTAATTTAAAATTCACGGTGTATACTGCTTAGAGTTCATAGATAAGCCTCTGAGTAAAGCCATAATATAATAAGAGTACTAATAGCTTCTGCCCGCAACGTCGCGTCGTCTGCGTAAACTTATAATCATCTCACGGCAACACAAGAAGAGGATACAGATAAGATATGTATTAGTCGGTTTTTAAAAATCTACAATTCACAATAACATACATATACCGAAAACAAAGATTTTCAGAAATATTTTAAAAACTCGATCTGAATTTAATCTGACCCGTACAACGCAGTCCTCGCTCCCATTAACCCTTTATTTATTGGCTCGCGATCGCGTATTGCGAATATGTTTAATTAAATTCGCCGATTGATAGGTTAAAATATGGCACCCTTACTTTTTCAGTTCATCTGCCGCGTCAATGATTCCGTTAATTATTTGCATTCAGAATTATGTAATTAAATTACGTCCGATGCTGTGTATAAATTAAGTTTGCAGAAATTTCACACACATATGTAGATAGTGACCTAGTTCTACACATAGAATACATTTTTCTTGCTTTTGTACCTATGTGAAAGGCACAACATTTGGAACATTCACCCGTTTTGGTACCTATTCCCCCCCCCCCCTCATATACAACATACACACATACTTAATAACATTAGGTAGCACGCTCAATGGCCCAATCAGAGGCTAAGTGCGGAAACAGCCCAACTAATCTTGTGCGGGCCACCCGTTTTAGGCTAGCCTCTCCTGCGTATTAACCTATAAATTAAAATTGTAAATTACCAGGCGGGCAGACGAAGGAGGAGGTGATAGAGACAAACGAGCGGCTGCGAACTGTGCGCGTGCGCCTCGATGAGAACTACGACACTGCTAAGAAGGCGCTCGTGACGCTCATGGCGCGGTACAGCGAGTCAAAGGCGCAGAGGAACGTCTTCACCAGATACGCGATGCTTAAGGCTATGATTAAGGTAAGACCTTCTAAGTACCTACCTACCAACGAGTTGTAACAAAAACTCTGTTACATACAAAAGGCACACTCTTAGATAGTGTGTTCTAAGCACACTGGTGGATAGATCGGACTCTCCGTTGCTCGGGCACTGGATGCGCCTGCACGCGCGCCCCTGCCCGGGTGACCGATAGTCGCACAAATCCCTAGTCAGTCATATTGTTTAAGCTTTTATATTATAATATTTGTTACCTACTAACATTTTTATCAATACAATATGGGCCTGTATACTCAGTAGCATGCAATAAACTTTTTTTTTAAATACAACAACTTTTACAATGGTTTACTAAATAATGTGACACTCCGCGATTAGCTAGACATATACAACAACTTTTCCTATGGGAGCAACATCGAAATCGTGATTTTATTTTCAGATGCTCCATACATTATCACCGAGATATGCGAGTAAGCTTGTATGGAGAAGGTGAGAAAATTTTATCCATTTCGATGTTGCTCCCATAGAAAAAGTTGGTGTATATGACCAGCCGATCACGTGGTTTTATTCTCTTGTACACCCTGTATACCGGTTTTTGTACTCGAATTTCTAGTTGTATAATCAAACGTTTTATTTAAAAGGGCCCTTCAAGTTTATGGTTGGGCCACAGGAGTGATGATGACTGCATGGAACTTAATGGGTTCATGATCATCATGTTCTACATTCATTTTCGTTCTATAACACAAAATCTATCAAAACTTTTGTGATATACGAATTAAAAAAGAAAACACAGACATACTGGCATAGATTTTGGTTACCAGATCGTTAACACACAACTTCTAATAAATCATAAAACCACTAAAATTATTAGTAAAATAGGATCTGGCAGGAAGACAGCCAAAGAGAGCGTTTATTTACTCGTAAATCCATGTGCGACGTTTACGACTTTTTACCAGGAGCTTCTACCATTTCCAGCAGATCCAATTGGTTCGTAAATTCAACCGAAAATAGACTGGACACTGCGGTATCTAAGTCGGCAATTACCCAAGTGCTATTAGTTAAACAAGACATCCAAAAAGCCGTCTCACTTTTACTTCCTACGCTATTAAAAGTTGACCGTCCATATCCATAATGCAGGAGCCGCATCTGTCATACTGCATTAAAGAAGACGACGATACCACTTTTTTCCGCGCTTTATCTGCTAGTTAAATTACCTCTCTGCAACTGGGTCTTTTGTAATTGCTTTCCCAAGTTACCCGCGGTAAATGCTCGAAATATATGAACATTGAAGTTCAAGGCTCAAATCAAAGTGAAAAGACAGAGGAAGCAAAAAATAATTTTATTAGAAATTTTATTTCGGGGTTTGCCTGAAATCTTATTGAATATTAAGTGGTGCAAACCTTTTTTTTATCGTCGCTTGCATTTAGCATTGCAGGCATATCAGGACTACGACTACTGCTACGACTACGAGCAAATATCATAAAAACCTGTGTGATTTCTTCATGGTTGAAAATTGAGATTAAGAAATCTAAATTTTCAACCATGAAGAAATCACACAGGTTTTTATGATTGAACCGTTTTTGATCTTTACCCAAAAAGATATTTTACCCATTTGAATCACCACCAGCCTATATCAGTCCACTGCTGGACACAGGCCTCTTCAAAAGGAGGATTTTGCGATAATCGCCACGCTTGGCAGGCGGGTTGGCGATCGCAGTTTGACCAGTGGTGGAGAGGAGACGCTGATGCCCGTCTTCTTATGGCGGTTCTCCTGTATGTGTCGCCTCTTACGACACCCATAGGAAGAGAAGGGGTGGTGCGATTCTTTTAACGTGCCGGCACCACACGATACACCCATTTGAATATGGTCTTCAATTTTACTGTCTAGACTAAATCACACTATCAAGGAAATGAAAAGGAATCCTCGAAAAACGGTTTTGAAGGAATTACCAGTACGTGTGAAGTGGGGCTAAGGGAGTGAAACAGCGGATGAAGTTTATGGGAAATTATAATTTAGCTGACACAAGATGATATCATAAATGTAAAAGTTCCTAACTTTGGTATTGGGTAGGTATTCAATATGCGGCTGAGCGAGCGTTCTATGTAAAACACACAAAAAGACCGAATTCAGTAATATACTTAACACGTCAACATCGAAATCCATCAAGCTTTGCATATAGGAATTCGTAATAAAGAAAGATATTTTTTTGCCTTATACTCGTAAACGTAAAATATCTTTTCTGCTGCCAGGAAAAACACGACCGACCTACAAAATGTTCGTTATCAAAAAGTTATTTAGTTTTAACATTGTTAAATACAAAAGCTGTTGTAATTCAACCATCTTATGATTAATAAACAGCAAATATCCTGAGAAGGCTATTGTTATTGTCAGTTGGTTCTTAGTGGGTATTCTCAAGCGATTGCAAAATACATAGCATTGGGATACATTTGTAACGTTGCTCTCGCAACAACACTAACCACATGTCATAACTTCATTCATATCTAGTTATGTATAACTTATTTTATTTTCCTCCGCCGTTTTCAGACATATAAAACGTGTTTTCTTTTGCCCACTTTTCTTTTTTTTCAGACATATAAAACGTGGGCAAAAGAAATTGCCCACTTGCATAAATAAAATTACTTATAATTGATTTTAGTAAAACAATAATTATTTATTCGGGTTAAGTATGTTACAATAATGCATCGGTGCCTGAATCCTGGATGTGACCTATTCATGTAAGGTGTGTTTTTTTTGGAATTCCTCATCAAATTCCTACTAGTTTAAAAAAAATACCCCCACTGAAAAAAAAGTCATTACGGTACAAGTATTGCGCAGCCACCTGCCCACCGGTAGGTTAACTTTTTTCAGAACTACGGGAGCGGCAAACCAATATGTGTTCCCTACGCTACACAAATACGTTTTTTACGCAGTATAGATTTCAAATTCTCTTTCTACTATTCGTGCGCTGTCTTTGAACACTGTTTGCGACATTTTATTACATTTTGAGATGCCCCGATTTATCTTAGCAATGCAGTCACGATTTCTACAAGGAGTGATATTCGTTTTGCGAACTGCGTGACTCGTGTCAGAATAGTTATATTATCGACGGTTTGAAGATCGTATCAAATATTCATACATTCTTATGATCTTCGATTAGGAATGACAGAAATGCTATTTATGAGTACGAAACTACGAAACGAGAATAAATGGAGACAGAATCGTGCGTTCCCAGTCAGGACGACATTTTGCTGTATCTTTACAATACAAAGAAGTAAGTCTGTCGTGATCGTCGTGGATGAACTTTATGGCCAAGTTTACAAAGTAATTTTTAAAAGGGTTCAATTAGAATCAAAAGTGGAATTAGCTACCTATCGAAAATGAAGCTTAGTTTCGGGAGTTAGCATTAGTAAAAGCGGGAAAAGGTTGCGCATAACCACGTATCTAAACATGCACGGTAATTTTTTGTTGATTTATATACGCAAATTGTTGTATTTGATTTGAGCAGGACAAAATATTTTTTGTGGTTCAAAACTAATGGAAAATAACTCAGAAAATTGCCTGTTGGGCGCATTGCACAAACACATAAAAAAATTGAAAAAAAATAAAATCCAACACATACCTAAACCCAAAGTAGAAACGTAAAAGTTATATCCGATACAAAAATAAAATCGTTATCTATCTCTTAAGCTTTGTAAAGAGAGACATTTTGATATTGTTGTCTACTACATGTGATTTTGATTTTATAGAAATGTCTTTAAAACGACTTTTCCAAAACTCCACCACTATTTACAAATTCTGCAAAAAAGCAAACATTTAACCCTTAAATAAAATACGTGCGGACCTTGTTATTCCAAAAGTGCGGTTAAAACGTTGCGGATTTAGCCATATTCGGATAATACTAGACGACCAGAATTTAGATTGTGGAAATGCGGCAAAGCAAACCTAACAAGAACAAACAATTCCGTCCGCAACAGATATTAGGGAACTTGTTAAACCCTAATTTCTAAAAGAAATCCCCGGGCCTAGAAACGGCTAACAAAATTCCATACTAATCTAACTAGTTTGCTTCAGGACAGCAATAATTGGGTGAAAACATTGTAACTGAGTTAGCAATCTCGAGGTGACTACGTGCTCTGGGAGATTGGCCCTTATGGCAAGCGAGTCACGTCTCACCAGCCTTCCCTTTAGTCAAGACTGTCTACTGAATTTCAGGCTTCCATTATATCTGGTGTGCGTGGAATGTAAAATACGAAAACAATTAGATTTCGTTTGGTATTCGCTAAATATTTCCGTTAACCGGCTTCGGAAAAACCCCAAGGGGGTTTAATTCACCGCCTTTTAGTTATTTGTACCGTTTTATTTGCACCAGCTTATTTGTAGACCCTAATGCGGTGATAAGGCAAACTATTTAAATTTATATAAAATTCTAGCGGCTCTGTCCCCCGAATATCTCAGTCCAGGATACATTTTTAAAGGGTTAGTCTTTTTATTTAATTTTTGTAGTTGCTAAACGTGCTGTTCAAAACCAGAATAGACTTTAAAATAAAACATTTTGATGAACGAGAAAAAATATGAAGACTTAAAAACAGTTTGACTGCAACGATTAATAAAAAAAATATTTCTTCTTTCTTTTCGACGCCAGCCCAAAAATTATCTCGAAGCAGTGGAAACCTTGAGTAAATAAAAAAAAACAAAATTGTGACGTGTTAAATCAAGCTTCATTGCAGATTTTTTTTACATGGATCAAAAGCTATGTATACACAAGGATAAATTATGTTGTTGTCATTTCTATTTCGATAGTGACGGGAGTTCGCCATGGGTTCGCCTTACACCCCTGATCCATTATTCCTTGAAAACAATTTATTACGTAATTAAACGATGTATTCTATGGAAACCCCGTTAAATCAAAAAAAAGGTAATTTACAAAACTAATGTGAAAGTGCGGGAAACAATGGAGCTTTGAGTATAGTGAGGGGAGCGTATTCGTGGTGTAGATACAGTCACGATCATAAATAAATATACATCCAATTTCAGTGGACTTTAAACCTTATCACGGGGGAAGATGTTACGAGTTATTTCAGCTCGTGCGTGACTGTACCTACAACATATAAGAGTTGGGATTGTTTATTTTAAACAGGGTGTTAGGTTTAATAAAAGTAATTCTTCTCATGATCAGAAACAAAATGTTACTAATATTTTGAGACCAATAATAGTCAAATAAAGGGAAAAAAACTGTAGTTCCAAACATTTTGGTCAATTTGGACGTTAGTATTAGGCAGCGGATTTCTTTTTTTATAGTAAAAGTGGTTTATGTTCTTTCAAAAGAACGATCTATAAAAGTTACTTATATGCTGACTCGTTTACTATAAAGACTGCATATTTTTTTTAAATTAATATTAAAGTAATAAAAGGCACAGAATTCAATGTTTTAATGATATTTTACATCCATTAAGAATGTTAGTAAAAGCCATTTACAAAAGGCATTACGTGTTTCAGTCAGTAAAAAAAAATAACCAAACATTTGGATGCCTTTAACACTACAACTTATTACAATATCGTGTTTATTCTAGGATAAGAGTCGAAAAAATAGCACATACTAAATACAGTCATCGTATCCGGATGCTGAAAGCGGATGAAAGCTTGGTTGGTGTTTGCGGGTTTGAAACATTGCAGTTCATCAGATTGCGAAGTTTTAAGAAGTTGCTTATTATTATTTCAAATGTCATCATAAATTTTCTTAGAAATTATTAAAAAATATAACAGTTCCGGCAAACCAATTATTCATAGCTGACCATGAATAATGCAAAAAAAAATCAAATTACAAAAATATTAATAAAAATAACGCGCCGAGGTTTAAAGTAAGGTAAATTTTGTTCATCTCAAAGAAATAAAGTGTACTAGGCCAAAAATAAACATAAATATCGCACGTACTTTATACAAAACCTCCAAACAGAGGAATTAAACATTTCAAAGCAGCAAAGGTTTTCATTAAGGACGGAGTGCCGCGTCTAACGCTGCGAACAAAATGTACCCTCTTCCCTCTTGGTTAGTATATTAAATTTCCGACTCTGAGTTATTATTTTAAAAGGACCGATGGGAATGGGATTAAGACTTTCATATCTATAAATCACAACTTCCTTACTGATTTTGAGGAGGAATTATATTGTTTTGTGATTTTTCACTAATTACTGCTTGTACTGCCTTATTGTACCAACATAGATGTATTCCAACAGTGAACAATTTCCATTTTAGAAACTACGATGGTAAAGCATGGGTAACATAGCCAATTACTTTGTTAAGTTAACAAGAAGTAACAAAAAAGATAGATTTCTTAAAACTTCTGACAAGATATCCTTTTTCATATGATCAATGGTACCTACGAGCAAACGCGTCCATCAATCAAGACGACCGTTAAGTATAAGCATGATGCGATCACGTTGCGTCATCAATGGGCTGATAGATCTTCGACTGATAAACGAGCTTGGGAAATGTCACATCAAATAGCATTGTTGTGTCAGTCACAGAGTAAAGATTTTTAGATAAACTGGCCATATGGTCTGGGCTAATTGAATCCTCACGTTGTTTTGTTATTATCCGCCAAAGTATTGTACTCACGAATAATAGGAGTTTTCTATAATAATGCCAATTTTTGATACCTATGCCAATCTTTATTCCAGTCGTCCCTGCAAAAGATTGGGAGGGTCAACAAGGTAACACTGCAGTGGATAAAAGGGTATAGTAATTTCTTAGGCAACGATGCCGCAGATGTATTGGCGAGAACGGGTTTGGACATGGTCATAGAGGGGCCGCCCCCGATCCTTCCCTTACCATATTTCCAACTGCGCGCCTGGATTAGACACAGTGCACTATCCGACGACTAACGAACGATGGACTCTGAGTACAGCATGCAGACAATCAAAACTGACCCTCTCAGGGGTCAACCTCAATTTGACTCGGCGTATACTCAACCTCGAACGTCAAAATCTGCGCATAAATGTGGGGACAGTGACCGGTCACTGTCTCCTAAACAAACACCTTTACACCATAGGCAACTCAGACAGGGCTGTCTGAGTTCTCTCTCTGAGAGCCTCTGCGGGGGTTGTCTAACTACAGATTAAACCGCCGCACACGTAGTCCTGGAATGCGAGGCGGTAGCATCACATCGCAATGTTATCTTTGAAAACCCAAGGTCGCTCCGCGAAGCCTGTGAAAAACCCAGGAAACTTCTGTGCTTCTGGGCGGAGCTAGGCTGGTTGCAACCGTAACCATCATATCCCCCACGTACAAAGGACCGACTTTGAGTCTAAGTGCGGAAAAGGGAGTCCACTCCCATACTCATACTCATACCTCCAGATCATTTGTACACAGTACCTAACGTTGTCGATGGCTGCAACCTTTATTGCGCCTGTTGCCTTTTGCATGCCACACTTCATATTATAACCATTAAAATTTTTAATTGTAACTAATTTATCATCTTTGTACCACTTTTAAGCGAAATCATTTATTTCTAAAATAACTGTTAACTAGACACAATTAGAAAAAAAAAAATTATTGTTTGTGATTCAAAGTTCTTAAGTAAGATAGTCAAAAGAGAGTATTCGATAGTAATCCCATCTATGTGCCGCTTTTAATCCTTGCCAAAGCTAAAGCAATAGGTTAAAAAGTCGAATCAAAACACACAGTTAGCACTTTACAGTGTAGGTAATTAAATTGCAGAATCGTGCCGGCGCCTCTTCACACACTTTAATGAAAGAACGAGATAGCGTTAATTGGAATTGTAGAGGATATTTTCTCGATGGCCGTGATTGCAGAACAGAGAATCGTTAACAAACACTTACATTAGGGTTTATTAAACGGACAACTGTTAGTTTTGTATGGGACCGATTTTGTTGGTGATTCACCTTTCTGTATTTTAAAAGAAAAAAGTTGCATTTTATTTGTTGAATGAGAAGCGTACGACTAAACTATCCACCATCCTTTTGATTTGGTTAAAAAATGTGCTGACGACGATCCAAAAAACTTTATTTCATAGTTGTGATATAATTATCTGGATATAGAATCCATTTAACATAGTGTGACGTGATACAGCCAGAGGATTATACACCTGATCGCTATTTTATTTAGAATTGAAGTGCAGAAATTTTTAGGTGCGTAATTCAATCGTAAAACAAACGTCTCTACTATTCAAATACTTTTTGTTTAGGCTTTATGATGCCATGTCAATAGTTTAAAAGTTTTGAGAAGCAAATCAATATTGCATCAGGCTGTAAAAGCATTGTAGGTATGCAAAGCCGATTGAGAAGGCAATCCCCCGCTCATGATGTTTTAACATACCATTACGGGATAGCATCATAAATATTCAATTTATCCCCTGGCTCTGCTTTTGCTCCGATTTCCTTTTCCCGTAGAGATGCCTAGTATAATTAGAACTTGTACAGGAATTCTAGTTTCTTTATCCATAAATGTCCCAAATCGTATGAACAATAGCTGAGAAAAACGTTTAAATTATAGGTACTTAAAACTAGTTTAAATTAATGATTTAGTTACAAAAAAAGCCTACCTAAAAGATTGATTAAACAAAAAAATCGGAGAGCCTTTCGCTTGTACTTATTCCAAATATTCTACCTATTTATTGTTCCCGCTCTATTGAAACCACTTTGTAATACTAGTTTTTATTAAGACCTGCAAAACTTAAGTAATAAATCAAAGTTTTCTTTCTGAATCTTATCCCGGCGAGGTTATTATGTAAATGGTTAGCCGGAGACGGCTGCGGGCGCGCAGCCAACTACTTACTGTTACAGATGTTCCCTGTTTGTAGCTGATACAATTATTATTTAAAACCTATGGTTCTCAAAGAGCGGTACTGACTCCAACTGAACAAAATGTTTTAAAGATTAAACGCCAGCGATGAACAAAAAAACGAATACTAGTGACTCATGTTTTAACCACGATATAGATCCTTTCAATTTTTTTAAGTTTGATCTGGATACGAAGTCATTCACAGTACCTTAGCAAATTTAAAACATATTTATTAGATAGTAAAAAAGTTTGTGCATAGTTTTTAGTATTTTTCACAACCATATAAGTATAAAATTAAACTTCCTTCAAAATGTATAATTTTAATATAAAACTTACTCTCAGATCTTTTAAAAAAAACTTATACGTTACTAGCTTTTGGTATGGTAAATGAATGAGTAATACTAGCCACCATGTTGCTTTACGACTTAACTTGAGTTGACTTGACAAGTACGGCAGTATTTTATAAGGGGTTTAAAACTTAAAAGTTTGGGTAGCATTGGCTAAAGCCTAACTCAAACTGGGACTGTCTGCTCCCCTTTTTGTTTCCGCTTCGTACCCCGTCTCAGGCGGCATTGTTTTGGCGAATGAGTTTCGTAAAGATTGTTAGCATGCTTTTCTCTGTTGCAACTAGTTTTTCACAAACTCGTCATGCCTTCTTCGGGGAATGGGACATTTTTTATTTCCGAGTCATGTTCAGCTTAGCCCCTTTTGTAAAATGCAAATGTTCCGTCTTTTGACTTCGATAATTGCATTTTAGTGGTGCTACGTTTCGTTTCACATCGACTTCACTTTTAGTTACAGCTTGTGGCTGTGCTTGAGTGGTATTCAAAATCTTATTGTTTGTATAGCGTGGGAATTAAAAAAAACATACCTACAAAAGCTGGCCAAAATTTCAAATTTATACATCCCAGGGTTTGGCCTGGACGTTTCCGACAGTCAGTGACTGAGCCAAGACTTTACATTTTATACAAGACTAGCATTTGCCCGTGGCTACGCTCGCGCTAGATTTAAAAATAAGGAATAATAATATGAACTTTAAACCCAATCCAATTACAATATTAAAATCAAACTTGACACACATAACTAAACCGTAAAAATAAAATATATTTTTAATACTTTAAAAAAAAATCGCCCGCCTTAGGTGGGATCCGAATTCCGAACCCACGACCATCGCATACCGAGCGAGTGCTTTTCCAACCAAGCTGAAGTGAAGTTTGTATATTTGTTACCTATTCTAATCCCACAGTTTCCAAAAATTATTGCTTAGTTATAATAAGGTATTCATTTGCAAAGTCCCGAGGCCCTAGGTCCAGTGGTTAGGACTTCGTTGATATATCACCTAGTCAGTCAGTTTGCTATTTTATATAATTATACAGTGTCCGATGTAGGGGTAGATAAAAGGGCAGGTCAAATTTTATTAAATTTTTCGATCTTTATTCCCTTATAAACAGTAGGTATATGTTACACAGTAGGTATCGTTGACTTGATACACTTGTAAACTTTCACGTTTTATAAATATTATCATGTGAGGTATCGGGAAATTTTCTACGCCATACTCCATATCTAAAAATCTGTGAAGTATTTCCAGACAGCTGAGATATTTTCTCGTGGCAAACAGACAGACGGATGGACTTGCGGCAGTAGAGAATTAGTAATAACACGAAACACGTGACTATACCTACATTATTTTTACAAATACAAAATTGAAACCCATTAAAGCGTTGTAATTCAGAAATCTCTAATTGAGTAAGACTCCAACCATAAGCCTAAATATTTAAATAATAAATTCAGTAGGTTCGAAAATAAATGAAATGTAATGAAATCTTTATTTGTCCAGAACATGGTTATAGTGGATGTACATTAAGTTAAAAGAACTTCAAATACGAAATTAAATCCCCATTTCACCCTCTTAAGGGTTGGAATTCCAACATCAATATACTAAGCGTGAGCTTCTAACCATAATAATTTTATTGATTTTTACTTTGAAAACTTTCCATACACAACGTTATTCCCCTTTTCACCCCGTCAGGGAAGAATAGATTTAAAACGCTGATACTCTTAAACTTATTTTTTAAGGTCATCCTAAACACACAATTTAAAGAAACTAACTACTGACGGACTTCCATATAAACATTCACTCCCCATTTTATTCCTTTAAGGGAATCCCATTTTATTTCCAAAAATCCTTCATTAGTGAATGCTTGTACTGCATTAGGTATCTATGTACAAAATTTCAAGCTTCTAGGTCTAGCATTTTGGGCTGTGCGTTAATATATTAACAATCAGTCAGTTTACGATTTTATATTTTTTTACTTAAATACAAAATTTGATATCCCTGTTCATCCCCCTAATGTTTAGAATTCCAACAAAATTGCGTGAGTTTACAACCAAAGACCTAAATAAAAAATTTAGAGATTTTTAAATCCAAACTATAGCATATCCAAACAAAATTCCAACCCCTTTTCTCCTTTTAGGGGTTGTTCTCTGAAAACACAATTTATGTGAGTTTCCAACTATAAGCCTACAAAGGAATTTTAACACACAACTTGATCCCTCTTTTCACCCCATCGGGGGTTAATTTAATAAAAAAATGCTGAAACACTTAAATTTATTTTCATACGTCAGCCTAAACACAAAATTTGGAGCTTTAAAACTGACGGACTTTCATACAAACTTTCACCTCCTATTTTAATTTAAAAGATTGAATTTCTAAAAATCTCTCTTTAGTGGATGCCTGCGCTGTAGGTTGGGCACTAACGCAACCACCGATTGCTTTAGTGCCCAACCATAAGTCAATTTATTTACCATAAGTCTATTTATTTACCACGAAAATAAAGAACTTAAAATACAAAATGTATACCGTTTTCACCCCCTTACGGGTTAAAATTCCAACAACAACGATATACTTTGCGTGAGTTACCGCTTATAGTTACTGCCTATAGCTTATAGTTAAGCTTAAATAATAAATTGAGTAAATTTTTGTGAGAAAATAAAGAACATTAAATACAAAAATCCCTTTTTTACCCCCAAGAGGGTTAAAATTCCAACAACAACGATATATTTTGACTAAGTTTCCAACCGTACGCATGAGTAATAATTTAAGTGATTTTTACTTTAAAAAGGACGGACTTTCAAAACACAACTTCTTCCCCCTTTTTACCCCATCGGGGGTTAATTTTTCGAAAACGCTGAGATACGTGTTCATTCATTTTCATACGTCAACCTAAACACAAAATTTGGAGATCCTAACTTCAAAACTGATGGACTTTCATACAAACTTTCACCCCCTATTTTACCCCCTCAAGAGTCGAATTTCCAAAAATCCTTTCTTAGTGGATGCCTACACTGTATAAGGTATCTATGTGCAAAATTTGAAGTATTTAGGTTCAGCGGTCTGGGCTGTGCGTTGATAGACCAACGATCAGTTTAAAATTTTATATAGTAGATATCCAGCAAGAAGCAAGGTGACCTAATCACCTTGCTACTACTACTTTCTGAACTTATCAGCTTTATTTTATTACATTTCAGAATTGGCATAAAATTTGCATACTAATGCGAGCCTACTACAACCCATCCAAAATCACAAAAAATCAATTAAAGGTCGAAATTCTTTGTATTTTTGTAAAATTAATATGCATACATCTTAACGTCACCTCCATTATTTCCAACGGAAAGCTCCTAAAACAAATGAAGTAGTGAATCGTTTCATTCCAAACAAACCACAATGAATCACAAGTGAATAAAGAACAATACAAGTCGAGGCTGAAGTGCCCTCACTTGTTCATTTTGTTTGCGCAACCCCTAAAGGCCGTGAGACTTCTGTAGGCCATAGCCTGATGCTTATTCTTAAAGGCTGTATAAACTATCACAAGGCATGAGAACAAGCGATTTCTGTACACTTTTATTTACCTTCATCAGCGTTATTAGTAGCCTTTAGAAATCCATTGCTGGACGTAGTAGGCCTCCCTCATAAGTTCATAAGCCGCGTCCACACCAACGAGCATGGCCCGCGCAGCAGCCTCGCGAGCTAATGCCTCGGTCTGTGTGGACCATTGAGGTATAGTGTACGTGGACGTGCCTCGGGGTTGTTTGGGCGCACCTTGCCTAGGCTGAGCGAGCGTGCCTTGTGGCGAGACGGCTGTCGGTAAACGGGAAAGCCACAGTATTACTATTTCATACTGTGACGCGGCTATAGAATACTACAGAACACCCTGGACTAGACTAAATAAATCAAAGGACGCTTTGGATCACAAAAATTAAATAGGTATGACCAATCCCGCTAAATTGTTTGTGCCGAGTTTTTTTTCGTTGATGAACCGCACTCTACTGGATGCCTCTTTTAAAGCGTACGATGCACCACCATATTAGTGCAGCATATGTACGAGTATATTCTGTTTGTCAGGCTCAATACCATTTTTTTTTTTTTTTTTTTTTTTTTTTTTTTTATTAGGAATAGGAATATCAACTGTAGTTACAATATTATTAATCTAGAGGAAACATGCTTAGGTAAATAAGAAATATTGCACAACAGATTTATAGATAAACACAAAATGCACCATATTTCGCACATGTGTGGGATGTGTTTACAATAAACTATGATTATTTAAAGACAAAAACAAATAAACATTTTTCATTATGGAAACTGAGGATTTAAATTAATTCTCGTTCATAAATTTTATCATGCTCGTGTTTTATTTAATTTAATTAATTCTTGCCACATTTATTTTTTAAAACCGCTATTCTCAATAGCGGCGACGCCATTTAACTCTTTGTCGGACACAACGTCAATCTCAACGAGAAAGTTGAGGACCTATTTGATTATGGCGTCAATAAATTCTTTACGCAAATTCTTTCTTCGCACAAGTGTCCTTAAAGATTTGCAATTTGTAGAGTTTATTGCATTTTCTTGTGTAGATTTGAGATGTTGGCGACATCTAAGTACATTCTTAGAAATTTAACGTTTGTTACGTTTTGTTTCTACAAAGACGGCCATAAATTGTATTAATAAAATAAAATCTATTAAGAGGCCATTTGTGCTGACTTTAATATTATTTATATAGAATCCTCCTGCGATAACTGTACGTATACATTGCAGCTTTGAAGAGAGAAAAAAGTTCCATGGTAAGCTGAATAAACCCTTATCTTTTTTAAATCCAAATATTTGAAGTTAAAAGTGATCTAGTAATAAAATCCCCCAGTAGCAATCCACGCATTCAAAAGAAATTGAATTTGTACACTAAAGTCAGCAAGAAAAATAGGTGTCCAATTTCGATTATACTCGCACATAAAAGGAAGCTACATCGTCGTCTGTGACTGTACTTTTATTGGTACAGTTAGTTACGAATATGGCCAGCTCTGGCGTGGAGCCAGAAGAAACTTAACCAGTTGGAGACATCATTGCACATGCTCTAAGACGTTGGCACAATTTAGTTCGGGATAGTTCGTTTGTTCGAAATTGCTAACTTTCTTTTATGCACTGTGGTCAAGTTAATGGAATGGGTTTGATTTATATCAGAAAACTTTTAGTGGAATAAGTGCAAAGGTGCAAAAAGACCGCAACCAAAATAAGTCATTTAAATATCGCTTCGCTTTGTTCAAGTTATTATCTTAGTATGTTTGTAAGCTTCCTACACACATCAATTCGAGCTTTATGAAAAAAATGTTTTCTTTTCAAGGTGGAGATACCTAATTAACAAGATAACATATAAACTTTGATCGCACGAATTGCGACCACAGAACAAACTGTCGTAATATTTGATCCAGACGGAGTTTTCCAATAAAAGTTAGGAGTGATGAGTGGCTCCGGTACAAAGAAAGCTGTTATCAACTCACCGCGATGCTAACGAGTCGGTTTAAACTTTTCTTGTAAGGCTTAGAGTGCGTTCAATCTAGACGCTTTGAAACGGACTGCTAACGTACCTTTGCCTCACCGCACACGAAATATTGTATGACAACTGCGTTAGAAAGTAAATATGACCAATATCAATAGTTAAGAGTGCGTTCCTGCAAACGCATGGCTTACGTCCGGCTCAAAACGTCTTATTTGAAAGAGCCCTCAGACTTCTTCAACAGCAATAAGCAAATAAGCCACTAACCCAGTTTTCTATTAAAAATAAAAAGTCTTACTATCCTGTATTGTTACCAATGATGAGCGACAAGGATGTCTTGGGTCTTATTTGATCATTACTCTCTTGAAAAAGAAAGGTTCTATAATGGAGGCCAAGTATTGGCTAGCAAAGCGTAGGACGTCCACCCACAAGGTGGACAGTTGACCCGACGAAGATTGGAAAAAGCCGCTCTAGACGAAGAAAAGTTCTATGGAGGCCCCGTACTGGCAAGCACAGCGTAGGACGTCCACCCACAAAGTGGACAGACGACCCGGTGAAGTAGCCGCTCGATGCGGTTGAAAAACCAGCCAACATCAAAGTCATTTGTGAAGGCCGATGTACAACAGTGGATGTTCTATTGCTAAAATGATGATGATGATGATTGATCTCTGTTACACCCTAGTCCAAGTTCTCTCCTGACTCTTGATCGCTTCCTTTCTCTGTACCGTAGGTTTGTACTTTGTTTGAATGAATTTTAATGACACAGAGGTCATTCAATGTCTAGGGTGTTTATTGACAAATTTTCAGGTGATTTCAATACTACGCTCATTTTATTTTCCTTATGGAATTATTCCTTGAAGGAGATTTACCTAACTAAATGATCTGATCGATATACATTTCCTACCTATACCGTCTACAATGTTACATGATTTTGGTTTTTAACAAGTCGAACATCAAGGCTAGCCGTACGTAGTTATTAGAGCATAATTTGTAATTCTGCCGGGTGTTTTAGCAATCTATACGATACTATATCAACACAGTATCCATTTTAGACAGTATCTAATACTATGTCAACGGCGAAACGAAGATTTGTTTGTAATGTAAAATTAAATATAATATTGACGAGTGTTGTCATTCAGAGGTTCAAGCCCCGGATTTCATAAGCATACGATCGCAGATTCGAATCCCTCATGCATGGGTTAACTTTCCCATGAGTGTTTATGTGATAAGCAAGAGTATTTGAAACCGAGTCATATAGGTATAACATATCTGTTAACTAGAGGTGTAGAAATAATGAGCATCTGAGGCTATGAGCAATATACGTTGTTTTGACTGACAACAGCCGTTTCTATGGTAGGTAAGTATACAATTTTGACTATAATATCCTAGATTTATACCCGCCTGGAAATAATAGTAGCAGTCAATTGCTTGCGCATTAAATATAACCGATACTTAAACGTAATTTGGTTTATTCTTTAAGTGACAGTTGGCTCTACCTTGGTGTGAATTAAAGAAAATAGTTCGCACCTGGTTAAAAGAGATCCTACACGCATCGAAACTTTGTCTGTGAGCTACGATAAAACAGTAATGGTCTGACTTTGCAAATTTCCGACGTGTAAGAAGGGAAAAATAATAAATTATTTTCAATGTAAATTCCATTACGGTCTCTTTATTAAAGATAAATTATTACGTTTTTTTAACGTACGTTTAAAATGAAACATTCTCAAATAAAAAAATTAAACTTTGCCAGTTACGCGGCTGACTGCAACTGCTATCTGTTAACTGTATCTGCTAACTGTTTCCGTTTTTCCGAGTCACATTATTTTTTTACAACAAAGCAAAATGCGAATGTGACGCCTGTATGTAATATATATAACTTTGCTAATTAAAACATAAACGTGTGTCCACACAAAAATGAAAATTTGACATGGCTCATTTGTATGACTGGTACTCTGATTCCGCATCTTAAAAAAAGCAATGCGATAACGAAAATTGTCTAATTCTGACTTTAAAATCGCAAATTTCCAGCAAAAAACAAAAACATAGCAGCTGCAGCAGCTGTCAGTACTGCCCATAGGTTTGACACTAACCATCAATCGGGCGATGACTGCGCGATTATTGCTGATTGCTAATTTTTAGGGAATAAGTGTAGCATAAAAACGCCAGCGCGGCGAGCAGAAATATTAATGCGCCAACTAGAAATTTAATTTGTCAATCTCAATTTAGACTTCAATCAAGTATTATTTGGCTTGCTGGTCTTATAATTTGTTGCTATTGCTCAGAAAAGACTGGTGGTAGCTGTTGTTGGAATCTCAAGTCACATTCGTGGTGTGACGTACCTTAGGATTTTACGGACTCTTGTACAGATTTATTTCACCTACTTGGCTGTAAGAGGAAAGGAGGAGACCAGCATTGTATAAATTGTTATTTCGTATGTCTAAGGGTTACAAAGAAAAAGTGATTGCTCAAATCTTGCCTTAACTCATCATTGGATGTATGGAATCTAGGCAAAGAAAAGAGACAGAAGCAAGCGAAGGAAGAAGAAGTTTTATTATTTACTAGTTGTGCCCGTGACTTCGTTCGCGTGGAAAACAGGATATTTGGTGTGTCTCATAATTCAGCAACATTGTGCTCTGCTCTGAAGCACGCATCAAAAATGAGCTTTTTACTTTGGATTTGAAACACACCGGTTGTATTAATTTATCAAAAGATAAACATGCGTAAAAGTGTGACTCTGTTTGGACTTCCATACGATCTTTCAAGTTTCATCCCCTACAGGTCAAAATTTCAAAAACGCTATAATTTTTCTCAATATATCAGTATTTTAGTCATGAAACGTAACAGACAAAATATATAGGTTTTCCCTCGATATCGTCTACATGGAATAGTTGTTTTGGAAAGAAAATCCAATTCCGAGTCATACGAAGTTACCAGAGCTACAACAAAAAACGTGGTACTTACGCGAGTCATTAGCCTACAACGCCATCTAGTGACAAACGATAAAAACATTATGTCGTTTCACATTCCTAAAGGTTCAACAAAAAAAGTGTTACTTGCGCGAGTCATTAGCCTACAGCGCCATCTAGTGATAAACGATGAAAACATTTCCCGGTTGTATAAGTTTCCCCATTTCCACCCCTTCAAGCCTCATTTTTCGAAATAAAAGGTAGCCTATGTCCTTTCTTAAGCTCTAGTCTATATCTGTACAAAATTTCACAAAAATCGGTTCAGTAGTTTCGGCGTGCAAGCGTAGCAGACAGAGTTACTTTCGCATTTATAATATTATATAATAAAGTAAGGATTTACTTGAATGCACGGAAACGATTGCTGTTAGTATGGACGCATTTTAAACTTTTCCTCACAGTGTTGTGGGACTGAGACTCTATCATAACTGTAGCAAATTAAAACTATCTCCAAAGTTGTACTTTCTCTTTAAGTTTGTAACTGGAAGAAACTTACCTCATTTAACCTGTTTACCTCAGTGGTTTGATCACATCAACTACATCCTTAACAAATACATCTAATTATTTTGCGGTAAACTTGGTTAGTTGTAAAATATTAAAGTAAACAAAAACGTGTATATTACAATCTGTCTTACTTAATCATAAGTCTTCCTGCATCCACTGCTGTAAAACTTTTTACAATGGTATCTCGTGTAATGCAACAAAGCAACATTCTAGGGTTTTAAGGTCTAAACGCATTACAAATTAAACTGCAAAGCGTAACGCAACGAGGTGCTGCCAGCAGATTAGTATGCGTAGCAGTTGTTTGTCGCTCAAGTGCGTGTTATTGATCAATACAACAAACTCATTTAAAAATATTACTTAATTAGGTATGGCAATGGGTCAAGAAAAAAATGTTTTTTTATATATTTATGCTCGGGTCTAGGAGTCTGGGTGTTGTGGTGCCGTGGTTTGTTTGATTTATTTATATAAAACAAGTGGTTTAGCGACTTACCTTAGGATCAGAATAATGTATGGCCAATATTTGTTAACAAGAAAACTGAAAATCAAAAAATAATAAACTCTTTTTCATTTAACCTTATTAACTTAGTTCTTTTACCAATGTAAGTATACCCCATCAGCTCTATTTGGAGTCGGTGCCAGCCATTGAGAGTTAAAATGTATTCATTCGCACCGACTCCAAAAAGAGCTGTTTAGGTATACTGACTTAAAATAATATAATATTTTTTTAAATCATAGCATTATACTATCATCATACTTTGAATTTGAAAAACTGTATTAAAAACTCAGAACAAAGTTACATCCGCACTTGTTTTTAATATACTGTATGTAACTGCATGAAATATACGCATGTATAATGTAAGTACCATACAACATACTTGTCCCTCTCCAAGCAGTGGAGATGAAACGATTTTCCTTTTCCTTTCTCGTTTGTTTCCCACATACAATATGTTAATGAGAATTCATTTCCATTACTTTGAAGTTAAAATATTGAGTTTGTAGGATTTTATTAGTTTTCGTTCAAAATCTTTTCACAGCTTTCCTTTATTAACTTTAAAAAAAACAAGAATGAAACTATCCAGTTCTAATTCTTTTTTTACTGGCACAGAATGTTACTTTAGGACTAAGTGTAACATCTAAGGAAGCTTTTACACAGACACACTCACAAACAGAAAATATGTGAAACTCCATAAAAAAAGCGCTATTGTGTGAGTTGCGTCTTATGGGTACTTATTTTTAGTTGCCGCAAGTGACTCAGACCATGTAACATTTGTTTGCTAGATAAAATATTAATTATAGCGATGCACATTCGATCAATGGCTTGTCCCAAATGGTCAGTTTCATTTATTTAAGGTTTACGGAAGTCTGACCGCCGCTTGCCGTACCTAGGATCATGGTCAGCAGAAAGATCTGATCCTAAGGTAACTAGCTAGGTACATGTGCAATAGAAATCAGTAACAACGGCAGTACCACAAAACCCAGACCCGAGACAATATAGAATGGTTTGGTTTCTACATTGACCCTACCGAGGATCGAACCTGGAACCTCGAATAACGACGCCATATAGGTAATAATAGTCCGGCGTGCTCGCTTCTCGGCTACGGAGGTCGTCAGAAAACAAAGTCATGACATTATACTAAATATAATACTTATACGAACATTGGTACACAAAGCTGGCCAAAGTGTAAAATAAATTAGCCAAGCAAATTATGAAACCTATCCATTATTTGGCTTTCAGGATGTCATTCGTCTGGAAACGCAGTACTGGTCTCTGGTGGAGATTCCTCGACAAGAGAAGGCTGAGACGGTGCCGGCCTTCGTGCTACGAGCATGCTCTATCATGGAGAAAACGCAAAAATCCGGCGAAGGAGTGAAGACTTCAGCCAAGCTGGCAGAGGAGGCAGCCGACAGGCGGGAGCGGATAGAACGATTGAATGGTTAGTAAAGTCACGTCCCATCCTAGTAATAGTCGTACTTTACCCTGTAAATTGTACCTTTAAATAAATGTATTATTTAATTATCTGATCACTGGCCCGATCACGCCCGCTGTATAGAGCCTTCAGCACTCGTCACAACTGCCCGGTGTAGCTGACGTAGGGTATGCCTTCTTATAAGGCTCTCAGCGATAGGTCCGTAAAAAATGTATTATCTAATCTTAATAGCATTCAGTTCAAATTATGGTGGCAGCTATTTGACCACCACGGTTGAAGTATTAACTAAGCCACTTTAAGGGGGCTAAGGCCATACTCTAGTATACTCCAATAACCATGTGTCAAGTCAGATATTTCAGACCGTTATTAAATCATGCCATTTTATGGCAACTAACACTATCAAGCGATGTCGGGCAGAACAAAGTTTTCCGTAGCTAGTTGATTACGTGATGAAAAAGAACACATTTTGGTTAAGTTCTGCGAAAAAGGTTTTGAATTTATGTTCATTAATTGCAGTTTAAAAATAAAAGTTTGTTACGGTTTAGTTTCAGTGTAGTCACGTAACCATATTATCTACCTACGTATGTCTAGACTGCCAACTGCACAAGAGGAAAAAATCTACTAGTACCCGTATGAAATACGACTGGTTAAAACTTTAGCGGAGCTGGCTCGAAGCCAAATTTTTATCAACCTAAAAATTCCTTGCCTCCAATTAGTTCGGGACTAAGGAAATGCCTTATGAATTGCGGCAATTTTACTTCAGTTAACTGAAACAATATATAGGAAACATTTTTGTTATTCTTATAGAAGAATTTGATTACAATACTCGTAGATTTATCATTGTACGTGTTAACGTCTACATCGATTCGAAACAGAGCATATTCCATGACCCTCTTTTTGAACCCAACTTTTAAAGTTTGTCTATTTTTCATTACTGTCCATAACAAATCTCTTTGTAAATTAATTGCAGTAGGGTACCCGAATTCAAATTAGCAGTGAGGTCGCAGTGAACCCCGTCCTAAGCACAAATTAAGCTCAGACAATAAAATGAGTTAAGCTCCGGCCCGCGAGCCATACCGGAAAACAGGGTTTACGTTAGATACCTTCCTTTTAAATAATAATATGGGAAATTCAAAGTGGTCTGCAAGATACATGTAAATAACTTACAATCCGTTTCATGTTTGAAAAACAGGCCAGGCGAACTCTCTTTGTAACCTCTGTTAGAAAAACAGAAATATACTCCTATACTCGTAGTACAAATTTCAAGCCGTTTAATTATAGGAAATTGCCCTTCAACTTTTCAATGAGATGGTGTAATTCATGTCAGTTGTTAACTACGAAATTAAATGCCACTTTTTTACAAAATTACGTATTTATGATAAAATTAAGGAAAATACCAAACACGTACACGATAAACACATTAATGTTTGTGTATGCGTAATGTTACAGACATGACAACATCCCAGATAGAAACGGAGAACACGCAAATGACGAACGACCTCTATCGGCTTTTGAAGAAGTACACAGGCCTGAGGAACCTCATCAGAGAGCTGAAGGTACGACTACGGAGGCTATTAATCAAAATTACACTAATCACATTAAAATGGAAATTCACCCTTCCCTAAACGTTTGGACGAGGCCCCTTGAATGGAATCAGCATTAACGTCACTAAGGGCCTTTAATGCTGAAATGAAATCGAGGAAAGACTTTGTAGATTTACAGAAAAGAAATAGTTAGATTATATATAAGTTCATGAATCAAATAATTAAAGTAGTGTCAAATTTCAACATGACAGCAGTGTCTTTTGGAAGGCTTCAGCAAAAATTACTTCAATTCGAATTTAAAAATACAAGATTGAGTGGTAGCTCGCCTCGCGAGTTTGCATCCCAGCACGGACCTCTGGATTTTTTACCATTTGCACTGTGATGAGGAATGATATCGTGAGGAACTCTGCACATTCATTTGTCACTTATAATCACTATTGTTTAAATTGGTTACTTACCCTGTCTTAGGGTTAAAATCGCGTCAATAACCAAACTTTTCGCATTTAGGATCAAGTATGCGCTCATTTTCGTCAATTGTTATCATCAACTTGAATTCTTTAATCTCTGTTCGTCGTCATATTAATTTAGGTATGTATCTTGCCTGTAATCATTGTATGTTAGTATTAAGTTTATGTATTTCATTGAAGATAAATAACACTTGAAAAAAATCATCGACCTCAGGTGGGACTCGAACCCACGTCCCATCGCATACCGGGCGAGTGCTTTGACAACTAAGCTACCGAGGACGTCACGTGACAAGATGAAATTCCTCAAGTGTTTTTTCTCGCTGTCAAAGCCAATGATTTTTTTCAAGCGTTATTTATCTTCAATTAAACCTTGCATGGAATTGCTAAAAACAAAAATTTTATGTATTTCTATAGTACTTTGTAGTTTATGCTTTTAAAAAATCTATCTCCTTTATTGCACTGCCCCCACTGGATCTAGGCCGCTTCCAACCGGCCAATCTGGAAGTCACTGAGGGACGCCTATGTTCAGCAGTGGACGTCCTGTGACTAAAATGATGATGATGATATCGCACCACCTACAAAACATCTCTGTTTAGCCTAATGGCCGACTAGTAGATAATGCCTCATGGCATTAAGTCCACCTATTGTATGATTTTAATCTGTGCAATCACGATTAAATAAATAAATTATCCAGCATCGAATTAGAAACGGTCGAAGTGCGAGTAAGCAGAATGATCCTGCATTTTGCATTAAAAAACTTCACACACTAACAATATTACGAGATTCTATGAACATATTATTGTATAGAAACTCAGTTTATCACTTCGTTTCATTAGTCAACCCTATAAATAACTAGTAGCAGTAGCAAAATAGTTATTACACATTGTCAACAATAATAAACAAACCTATGACGAGGTTTAGAGGTGGCAAACGTAATATTTAACGACCCATTTACGGCCATTGTTTTGGCAGAATACTGTTGCCGTTATGACTCCCTTGACTGATATTATCCTGTTATATTTATGCTCTCTATTTTTGTTTGAAATTACAACTTTCCGTGCTGAATGTTGTATTCCTACCTTTATGTTAGGAACTATCTAAAAAAGCAGCAAACCAATAACCTACTGCATCAATTTAACTTCGTTTTTCTGTTTTGAGGACCATATAATCCAACTGCACTGCCATAGTGCAAACTTGCTAATATGTAAATGTTTATATCCATAATTGGGGCTAAAATAGCAACTAGTAAAACATAAAAGGCCGGTCGTTTTATTTTAACAAAGTTAGAAATCTATTTTAAAATCTGCAGCAAGCAACGTTAATGTTGCCTCTATCCTAAGGCTGTAAATAGCCATTAGCTGGCAAACTTCCAATAACAGGGCCATAGCCATGAACTCTTAAAACAATCACAAAGCTGTCAAACACTATCATTTCTGTCAAATTTTGTATGAAATGACGTACCAAAATTGACAGATTTGACAACTTTGAGATTGTTTTAAGAGTTCATGGTTATGGCCCTGGTTCCTAAAAAATCTGTTTGCTTTCAGTCGGAGTACGGCAGCTCAAAGGTTTACCCGATGTTCCCGCGGTACACAATGCTGAAAGACATGATAAAGGATATCATGCATGACCCCGACTACATGGAGGTGTGCCACGAGGTGGACCCATAGCGCGGGGTGCGCAATTAGATGAGGCATTCGTTCACCGACCGCCAGAGGTCGTGTCGTCGCTAAGACTTGAAGCAAGGATGGTGGACTGTCACTTCAAATGCAACGTCGGAAATTATGTGGATGGTTGTGCGAACCAATTCGGGCTTTTGGCGAGATATTTTTACTACGAATGCTAGAAAATGCGAGCGTTGATACACCCACACCGCTTCATATAAACCAAAAGATTAGAATGCTTCTGCAAAATGATTTGAAAAGCATCACTTCAATTGGAAGAAGGCGAGCCGAACCTGTTTTGAGCTTCTACATGCACGAAAAATCTATGTTCGCACTAGATTGTGCTTCAGTGGCGATTGCACGCTTTATAACGCTTAATTGTATTGGTTCTGTTTGCTTGCATCAGCATTCAAAAAACGATTGAAGTTTGTGAATGAAAGTTTTATGTGAATTCTACTCAGAAATACGCTCTGCTGTATCTCGGTTCGTTGTGTTTGAAGTTGACAGCGTATGCTGGCGGTGGTAGAGGCGAGTACTCATTTATTTTGCGCTACTTTAATTGGACTGTTTATTTAGTTGTAAGTTTAGATTTGTATTTAGTGTTAGTACTCGTCTTCAATTCGATGTCATTTGTTTCCGTTGTAAATATTTCTTTCCTTAAACTAACGAGTTTCGTATTTTAATTTTTGTATTTTTAATTACATACATATCTATACTATAAAAAACCTTTACATCGTAATCTATGTAATAGATAGTTTAGCAATTTGGGTTCTATCCTAGGGACCGTTTTAGTTCATCTGCTAATATGAATTACCTTTCTATCTGTCGTCTTAGTGTTTTTAGATTCTAGTAACATATCTATTAAAATCTTTCATATATCAACCGAACATATACGAGTAGAACCGTAACTGATCATATCTCTCTTCTAGTTTGACTGGAATGTATGTCTATTTATTATAAATATCGTTAATATTGTACTCATAATTAGTATTACAACGCTTATAAGTGTTAACATTGGAAGCATAGTAATGTATCGTGTGTACTCGTATTTGTATAATGGTACACGTATATATTGATAATGTTATGCCATTGAATGTGTTCAATGTTAAAAGTAAAATATCACTTTTCTCGGGCCAGTACCTTTGTAAACAAAGTTGTAATTTATGTTTATTTGAGTTAAACTATTTGATAAAGTTTCAAAAACTCGATATCTCAATAAAAGTATTTTTAAAATACTTTTTATGTCTTTTACTAGATATTTTCCTTACATTGATAAGTACCAACTCAATCAAATAGCTTGACGCTTACTGTGAAATGTACCTATGTTAGATATTTAAATAAGTGCATAGAGTAATTGTGTAGAAATAAGAAAAAAATGCAGTGCGTTTATGGATTTGGAAAAATCTAGAAATCGCATTACTTAGAAGTTTTTTTGTAAAAAGTAATTAATTTGAAATGTTGGAAATGTACAAACTGTGATTATATTCAAATTGTTTTGATGAAATAGTATTATAAGTATTTATTTAGGCGTATCTAGAGAGTATCCTGCTTCTTATTGTAAAAAACAACTTAAACGGTATAAAATTGTGTAAGTACTTATTTAATTAATTTAAAAATATAAAAATGATATCGGACAATTGCCAAATTGTATAAATCGGTATAACTATTCTAAAGTGTAATTTGTAATACTTAGTTATTTATTTAAAATTGTTACTAAGCTAAGCTTTGTGTAAAAATTACAATCATGAAAGCAAAATAGTGAGGCCGATTCGTTAGATTAGAAAACATAGTGATATTGCCGTATTGTTATCATTTACAATAGATCTTTAAATTCACTGTTGTAAGCGGTAAAAATGTTTTTTTTGCTGTCGAAAACTAAATTACCTACTTATTACATTCACAATTAATTTTTTAATCCATTAAATATCAATATAAAATCACTAGAAAGGTACCAAAATATGTTTTTTTTTACATATTTTGGTTCTTCAGGGCCTGGGCGGTAACCACGAACTCTTAAAACAATATCAAATCTGTCAAACATTATCATTTCTGTCAAATTTTGTATGAAATGACGTACCAAAATTGACAGATTTGACAACTTTGAGATTGTTTTAAGAGGTCATGGTTACCCCCCTGGACCATCAAAATCGCCGGGAGACCTGGAGTCCAGGTCAACCTCGCGCGAACTAGTATCCACATTGCTTCAAGGGCAACAAGGCTTTAACAACCAGCGGCACGGATGTTTAGCGCTGGGCGAAAGATGCGCAGAAGACCACTATCTACGGTGTGTTGTGGTACCGTCGTTGTTTCTGATTTCTATAACACAAGTGCTTTAGCTACTTACCTTCGGATCAGAGCAAAAAATGTGATGTTGTCCAATATATAATATATCTATATACAGGGTGTACAAGAGAATAGGACTCTCCTTAAAACCACGTGATCAGCTGGTCATATACAACAACTTTTTCTATGGGAGCTAGATCAAAATCGAGATTTTTTTAGCTGCTTCATAAAAAGTTACTCGCATATCTCGACGATAATGTATGGAGCATCTGTAAATAAAATCACGATTTCAATGTTGCCCCCATAGCAAAAGTTGTTGATCATCATCAGCTGATCACGTGGTCTTAAGGAGTGTCCCATTCTTTTGTACACCCTGTATGTACTGTACCACTACAATAACGAGATTGGCCAGTCGCGCGCCGCGCGTGCTCCGCTAAGCGTGATTGATTGTTAGCTCCGCGCACATGCGTCTATGATACCATGATGGTCTCGTAAGATGCGCAAAGCGATCTTCA
Organism: Anania fuscalis; assembly: GCA_950371115.1. Lineage (NCBI taxonomy): Eukaryota > Metazoa > Arthropoda > Insecta > Lepidoptera > Crambidae > Anania > Anania fuscalis. Next base: position 6,139,402 of record OX493337.1, read on the forward strand.
TCGGTGCGATCAACATCGGTGCCGGGGATGGTACGTTTATAACCGTACCGCAATCTTATCTACCAGCAACGCCATCTCTTGGTACCGCGAGGAACAGTTCGTGATATAAGATCTTAAACATGTAATTCTACCTTCATGTTATACCTGCTATTTATCGTCTACAAACGTGTGTCTGTTTGATTCAAAGAAGCTAGCCATTTGGTATTGAATATATATTTTTTTAGAAGTAGTATTGTTTCAGCTTAAAAACATCTTCCTTATTTTTTAAACACACCTAACTAGATATTCCTTAGATAATATTTAACGGCCCTGTTTTATTGCTAAATCCCCTAAAATATTGTTTGTAATGTTTTTCATTTTCTGAAATATTTATTCATTAGAAATTAAAATTAATCAAAAAATATTGTAGTCGTTTAATGTCTAATACTGCCATCGTATTAAAATGGTTAAATGTAATATAGGAAATAAATATAACGTCTACCATAATAGTAATAAAAATAATTATATGCCCCCCGCAGAGCCTTATCCCTCTGCTACCATTTGAATTTAAATAAAATTATTCACATTCTATAAAAAAAAAGCGCACCGCTTTACAGTCTCATGTTTGGGCTTTTTATTGCTTCTATCGTTTTTCATTAAAATCAGTTCAGAACTCTTACAAAATGAAGGTGCTGATTTTTAATACAAAAGCTTCTGATTACATAAATTAGTTTGGAGGTAATGGACAACATTTCGACGTGGTCGTTCTACATTATACCTTTTTGAAAGATAAGTATTTTTGGCAATACAATTGCATTGTTTAACAAATATCGGATTCACTTGATGATTACGTAACAAAATTAGCTAGACTAGACGCCTGAATTGCATAATTTATTACGAAGGGCTTTGTACACAACGTTTTCTACTAGGTACTTTTGGAATTCGTTATAACACAATCCTTAGACTACATTAATAATAATCAATTAACAGTCCATGTTAAGGTTTTATCATTGAATATAATAAAGGTACCTATCAATAAATAAATGTTAAATAAAGATGTTGCTTATTGGTAGTTAATATGTCGTTAACCTACTATCGTAAACTCGTAACATAAGTAATCTATGCCATATAATGATATTATAATAATTATGAAACCATACACACTCTAATTAATAATTTTATGTAGTGTTTCTTTATGTACATAAAGGAAACGAGTACCCAGCTACCTATTCAAATATGAAGTTAGTGATAAAGATATTAACGATTCGATCTATTTATTTATCCAAATCGTTTTGTTTAGGGTGTTCAAAGTAGCAGCCAAATTAATTATAACGAAACTCAGAATCAAGTCTATAATTAACAACCAATGGTAAGAAATGGTGACCTCAATGGCACAATGGTCAAAATCCCAGGTTCGCATGCTAGAGCAGACAAAACATGACACATTTTACAGATGGATATTTTTGTTGTTTTTTTTAAATACTCCTTTTTTGGGTAGTGCTGTTCTTAACACAATAACTACAATAGGAATGTCATAACTGTGGAATCCCATATCACTAACTAGTCATAGTCACTAGAAAACGGCGTTCTGTACGATTCTAGCTTGTAAAAAACTAACCCTGCCAAGAATAAGCCTTTAGTAATATGACAAACATACGTGTTTATTTTACACTTTTTCCTATTTAAATCTACATAAAAATAATTCTGATTGTATACTAAGGCTCTATTGATCATAATCTCTCGCTCACAATATAACCAATTTGTACTAGTGCAAGCTTGTAAAACCTAATCGAATACTTAAGAAATTTAGGAATAATAGTATAGTAATGTATGTATGTTGCTAACAATAAATGTTAAACGGATGCAAGGCATTGTATGTAGACGTGTAAAATGTATACCGATGTGATCTTTCGGATATTGTCTAAAACGCTTTGTTACAAGAAATGTAATACATTATTTTTTGGGCTAATTGACTTTTATTTAGTATAACCCTAACCTGTGCGTTTTGCTATTTAATTTTACTAAACACAAAAGAAAATTGAATAATATTTGTTAAAGTGGCACACATTTGAAACGACTTTATCTCGTTTGTTAAATAAAACCTCTTGGCAGAAGTTAAGTAAAAAAAACCGGCCAAGTGCGAGTCGGACTCGCGCACGAAGGGTTCCGTACCATTATCTAATTGCGGTTTACGATTTATGACGTATTAAAAAAACTACTTACGAGATCTCGTTCAAACCAATTTTCGGTGGAAGTTTGCATAGTATGTATATCATATATAAAAATATATGAGTTTTAAGGGTTATCATTTTCTTATTTTGAAGTTACAGGGACACACATTTTAGCACTTTGGAAGTGTCTCTCGCGCAAACTATTCAGTTAAAAAAAATGATATTAGAAACGTATGGAAAAGTATGGGGAAACCCCAAAATTTATTGTTTTTTTTTCTGTTTTTGTGTAAAAATCTTTATGCGGTTGACAGAATACATCTACTTACGAAGTTTCAACAGTATAGTTCTTATAGTTTCGGTAAAAAGTGGCTGTGACATACGGACGGACAGACAGACATGACGAGACCATAAGGGTTCCATTTTTTGCCATTTGGCTACGGAACCCTAATTATCAAATGTACCAATAATTTAATAAACTTGGCAACTAGCAATACCCGCCATCTATCGGCTATATTGACACTAAACTTAATGTTTACTGCCATCTATCAAAATACTTATATAAAAAATTGGAGGGCGCAAACTCTAGCACGTAGTTCTTAGGTTGGCCACTAGATGTCACCAAATGGAAATTGAAACAAAATGTTGCCACTTTTTAAAAACTTGTATTAAATAAAATTGAGGAAAAAATTACTAAAACGAAACTAGTATAAATTACTCATTCATTACTGAAACTAAATAAGGCAACATTAACGAGACTCTGTTTTCTTACTTTTAATTGATAAAATAGGCTTCGAAATGTGTTAAAATGTTAAGTGATATTAATCTCCAACTTTCATCACGTGTAAAATTTAGTAATAAAATCCTTTTTGCCTTTGATAAAGAAACATTGATAAAATTGATACTACCTAGTATCAACTGCTGTATTTTTAAATAAATAACTGTGGAATTGCGTTAATTATATTCACGTTACACGTTTTAAAAAGGGGTCATATTTGACAAGACTCAGAAATACCTATCTCCAACAATAAAAACTCATCTTTTTGCCTGCACTTTATGTCTGTACACTTACAATGTATTTTTTTAATCACAACATTAACATAGTTTGTTAGTAATATTATAGGGAAGTTGGAGAACACTGAACCAAAATATGGCAGCCCTGTTCGCGGCATTCATTTATTTCAATTTTCATTCATTCGGCCAAGGGCTGTAGTTCGTGTCGGAGCGTGTAGCGCTACGACCGTTATGGCGGGATTTCGTCAACGACAAAAGTTTCTATCAAACTTTTCAACTTCACTTCGATGAACTAAAACTTATTCATGTTAATTAGACCGTGTCAAAAACTGCATTACGACCGTAAAACAGCAAATAAGTGAAAGTTCACCGGTCAGGATGTCGGTTAATTCAAAGTGGCGGTTACCTGACGTTTTTTGTGCTGGTGTGTTGAATGAATGGCGGAATTACGTTTAATTCGCATCGCGGGGATGGGTGAGTAAGTGGTGCGAGGTGATTTGGGACAATTCGAAATGCCTTTCGTGCAGCGTGTGGTTGAACCGAAGTATCTTTCGCGGACGAGTTTGCGGGACGAAGCCGGGAAGCCGAGAGTGACGGATGAGGAGCTTCAGGCGGTCACGAATTGCACCCTGAGCAATGCGTTGCGGCAGCTCGCTTCCCTCGTGCTGTTGGCCGAGGACATCTTCAGCGAGCTGACCTCGCAGCTCCAAGGCATTACCGAACGCTCCAAAGTAGCGCAGACGAAGATCGAGAGGATCAATGAGATCGTCGAGAAATATGACCCGAAGAAGGTGCCAGTCCGTAAGTATCTTTGTTTTGTATTTATAAACGTCGCGCAATTATGTGTAATGTGTATTAGCTATAAAAACGCGGGAAACAACGACACCTGCTCGACTCTACATGGAAACAAATTATGTTACACCATGCAAACGAGCTTGTTTTTTGCTCTAATTCCGATACAACATGTGCAATCAAACTGGAACTTTGCAAATTCAAAAGGATGCCAAACCCATTAAACTCTTACATAGGTGATAGGTAGGTAGTACCGATACCTACCAATGTGAGCGGTAATGGGTTCTTGTTTTAAAACACAACACAAAACTAAATTGCGAGTTCTGTTCATTTTGGTATGACATGCATTGATGCATGATATGCCATAAATGATGATGTTGTGCTGTTTTTATATTATAATGTTTTAAGCTTGTGGTACCTACTTGAACTTAATCTTACATTAGGTCCTACCTAACTTTTAGGCCGTATTCCGAATTGAACTAAAAGCACTGTCATTGTCAGCGCTAAACCGACCAAATATAATAACAGTCACAAATATTACACAAAAAATGGGTTTTTTACTTATCTACTTACTGCATATAAATGGACTAATAGTGCTTTTAGAGCAATTCAGAACAAGGGGTTATTTTGCAAGTGCACGCTCTATGTTCTATTACTACTAGTACGAGTTCAGGTTTTCAGAAAAAATACTTGGCTCGATTTGTAGCAGTGCATCCTGCCTCCGTATTTTTTTTTTTTTGTTAATATTTTCTCATGGCAACAAACTCACAAGTTTTCCCGCCAATATGCAACTCTATTTCAGTATCGAAATCAACGAACAACATTTAAACCACATAACAATATAGTCAATCTATTCTAGTCTCAATAACAATAAACTAAAATCGATTGAATTTGTTACACAGACAAATTATATCAGTTATCTTATCTTATTCATAAAATTTTACAGATATGTAGGAACTATTATCAAGCCATGCATTAACAGAATAGCCATGATAAACTTTTTGCCACCTCAATCTTAATAATCAAATAATATCTGAAACAAAATGAGGTAGCCCTACCTAAACTAATTAATTATAATTGTTTTGTTAACTCGGATTTATCATTTACCCTTCTCATAGAGTCATCGTTCTAGATTTTGTTTACCCAAATGAGCACCTGCAGATAAGCATAAGTACTAGTACTAATCAATTAGGTGATTGTATCACTTGTATCTCAAATCTACATACATTATGGAAGTACATCTACGCCATGATTTTGAACATCCGTAATTCCACTCTTAGAAACTAGAAAGCTAAATTTCCCTAAAATAATCTAAACGGTGTGGTAAATTTATAAGATAACCTACTACGTTGGCGAGTCCATCTTAAACCCGGCTTAACTGATAACCCTCACATGCCTAGGCATCGAGTAAATCAGCTCATTGAATAAAACGACCGTTCCGAAACCTCATTACCTCGTCCTCCTTGAATATGCCGCCTTTACAAAAACGCTCGAGGTTGATGCATTACAGCGCGCTATCTAAAAACCTGTTTGGGCGTTCAAACGGGCTCGCGATGGGAAAAAAACTTCCAGATTCCAATGCGGACCATAAAAACGTCTCGAGATAATTTCCAGCCCATCCTATGCGTGCGTCCGCGCACGATCTGACCGCTCAAGTATTTAACACTCGAAGAACGCCGGATCAGTTTAATTGTATTGATAAACCTTGGGCTATTTCTATGGCCATATCGATAACCGAGTTAAGCATTTAGCGTTAGGAGATAGCACGATTGATGTCTCTGATACCTAATTCAATTGAACGTGTAAAGGCACTTAACTGAATAAAGCTATCAGCAAATTCTAGTCGTTTAAAATATATCTGCATCGATGGAACATGATCGCTATTAATAAAGAAAATAATTATGTTATCGGATGTAACTAAACAAACTAAATTATGCTCGGCAATAAAAAGTCGAGCGGTCCACAATACGTTCTGCGACAGACACGGCCAATTGATGATGACACGAGAAACACTTAAGTGCATTCGAAACGGAAAGAAAACAAAGGCGGGCGAACGTATGGGAAGAAAACATAATGTTTAAACAAACATATCACGGCATTCACGGCTAAGTAACCGACATCGTCTCCGAGTATAAACACCGCAATTCATTTGACAACCTTTCACCTGGCCGATAAGCGCTAAGTGTAGTTCCCGACTCGTCTTTAGTGCTCTTGCTCCTTTTGGATTACGTCCAAACGCTACAAGCAGACATAAAACTAAGCAAACAAGCCTGAAAAGATACCAACAAGAGAACATACGTTTACTTTTTAATATCTCTCCTTTGAATGCAAAAAATTCAAAGCTGGGATCACCATACAGAAAACCTGTAATGAAAAGAGATATCTAATCGCATGTTTAATTTGACTATCGTTGCATTTTCCATTCAATAATTAAATGTGACAACTGCAGAATTTCAATTTCAAACCGACTCTATAAGGTTCTCGCAATACAGATAGCCAGACAGCAGTCTTCAAATCCAGACTTCGCGTAGCTGCCTGCAGTCTGCAGTTGAAGGTTGACCGACAGATATAATATTGTCTTAAGAATTATTATTTGTGGTCTTCACAACATTATACCCGTTAAAGTAGGTATTGTCAGGGTCAATCACCAACACACAACATGTGATACCATGCCTGTGATCACCAATTAATAACATTTGGGAATCCGTGTCTTAAACTGTTACTAGCAACTAATTAAGAAATGAAAGTTATAAATTAAATGAATACAGCATGTAAACGGAGAATATTCTTGTTGAATTACAAAACGAATACCTAAAAGAAACATAATATTGTAATTTTATTACCAGTAAGCAACATAGTTTAACTTTGCGCAATTGTTTCAGAGTTCACTGGCCGATAAAGTTCTTATCAGTTTTCTTTATAACTAGGAAACGAGTGCGTCTCGTAAGAATTTAATTAGGCGATTGCGAAATCAGTTGTGCATAATAAATTTCATAACTTTGCGTTGAAAATATAATTAAAATGTCACCGGGTCCAAAAATTTTGCAACTTTGTTAACAAGTTGTTAATTAAAACAAGGGGATTCTTTAAAATATGGGATGCCAAAGCACCTTCTGTAAATAAACGTAATTTTAGATCATTTTTTGACCTCGTTTTTATTTTTAATTTTATAAGTAGGTACATAAATGTTATTTTTGAATTTACTGCTATTCATTCCCGAAGATAATATTTCTCTTGAGTTATTTTGTTTTGTGTCGTATCTCGTTACTGAAAAAAATGCTTTTAATAAAACTATTATCTTTAATATAATATTGTCTTAAATACACAAAAATATTCTAAACGGTAATTTTTCAAAAACAGCATCATTAATAGCCTTTTTTATTTATTAAATTCATACTATAAATTGTACGTCTTAGTAGCTATACAATTCGTTCAAAAAGCTCCCGAGCTAACACTAATACTTACACTTAAAATAAAACTTGTATTAATTCCACAATCCTAAGCCGACTACACCCACTAAACGGTATAACTCCCATAGATCTTTGTGATAATAACACGGGACATGACAGTCTCATTGTAAATCACTGCATTCTATAACATAAGGAGGAAATTATAGAGTGTTTCCGTAACCCGCATCTTCGATGGGAGAGATTACGAGAAGAGTAATGTAAGTTAAAGCAGATAAGTTGATTTATTAAAACTGTTTTAGGTTTTATTTGTAAATAATTTTTAATTGTAAAATTAAAATGTAAAAATCTAAACACGATAAATGTGGCACTTGCCGAAACGAATCAGATGCACCCAAAATCAAAGGTTTTACTAATAGCCATTACTAGCTACATCTCATGCTTGATAGAGTCAAATTATTATGTTGGTTTTACATACATGTCAAATGGATGGGATGACAATTTGAAGTAGGTACACTAGGTAAAATCGATTTCCAAAAAGCTAATAAAAGAGTGTTAAAAAGAATTGATGCAGTGCCCTGTATTGGTTCAATGCTTTAAACTAAATAACATTTTTCCCTACTTATTAGCTGTTACTAAGCAAAAAGTATTTTTACTAACTTGCGCTTAGATAAAAATATAATTTACAACGACACTTACGAATAAAGTTTACTTTAAACTGAAAACGGTTTCAAATCTACATATTATACACATTTATGTAACACGTTTATTTATCTAGCTTTCTGTACCGGACTTGATCCTATCTCACTCGATAGCCGCCCAGTTATTAAGTAGTTAGATCATTAGATTCCTACACCAGTTATGAAGCCGCTAATATGAATTCTATTCATATAATGTGTTTTTCAACTCATAATTATCAAAAGAAGTTGGAGGTCAGGTTACAGTCGTCAGAAAGCGGGGCTGTGAAAGGCAGAGCAGATCTAATCTGATGCCCTAGTTGCTAATAGCCTCTGTAATTTACCATGCATCTTGTAACAGTTGTTGCCAAATTGCCCATTTAAAATAGACAAAATAATTTCAACGCCTGTCTAGCTCACGCCTTAGCTGTCTATCATAATAAAGCATCTTGTTACCGTATACGGGTCTTGCGTGTTCAACGAGACATCATAAGCGGACATGCCAAAACACGGCTTTGACATGCACTCGTTGAGAATTCCCGAGGCCCCTTGAAGATTATCGACATTAGTGCTAAAGCGTGAATCACGAACGAAACGTTTCGAGCGGCAAGTCTGGTCCCCTATATACCTAATGCCACAGGCATCGGTGTTACCTTACGTCCCCGATAGGTCCTTTCCTTGCAGTGGTGTTGTTTTGCAGGCTATTGAATGACTGCAGTCGGCCCGTATTAAGCAAGTCTTCGTCAGGTAATCTGAACCCCGGCTTAAATCTAACGACTTCGTACCTAATGCGTTATGCCTGAATAAATAACGAAAACCAATACCTTGCGAAAGGCATTGTAAAGTACACAGCAAAATTAAATGTTGGTGCCGTGTCTTCAAGTACACCTAGGTTATTGTAACAGTCTGCTTCAAGTGGTTAGTTGCATTAGGGTCGGATTTTATTATCGCACTCCACAAATAGACAGGAGACAAAAACGTACTTGAGATGTTCACCCCTCTCCGTCTTCATTGTGGGAACTTAAAGCTAACAGGGAAGCCCAATCTTTTTTTGTCGCACTTTTCTGGGAAAGAAGTCTTCCAGGTAGCCAGTACTAATGCGTTCTTTTGTATGCATGAGTTGAGTTATTACTTGCAAATGGACGAAGAAGTTCTAAAAACAGGCTGTTTTTTTAAACACAAACATTTATTTAAAGCAAAGGTTATGCAATGTATTTTTTACAATTGTTGAAATGTGGTTTTCGATAAAATATTATTGGGTAGCGAGCGGTGTATTTAATATTATTTACAAAGACATATCGGTATTCCAAAGTTTATTGGCTTAACTAAACCCAAAGAAACTTAATCAGCTGCTGAAACCTATATGGCATGTTTATGCGAGGTCTAAATCTGGATATACGACTCAATTATTTAAAGATTTGTAGCCGGTTAATTTATAGCCTATGAGTGCAACACAATAGGTCTATTTCAGAGAATACATCTCGCCGACGATTTAGTGGAGCTACGACAATGACCTTTAGAGCCCACGCTAATTATATAACGTCTATCCAAACCAGACTGGTTGGTACGCTCAGCAACACTGAAATACCTTTAATTCTTTGGTTTTCTCACAATCCTTTTTTCATTTATGAATGGTCGGACTTAAACTGGAATTTCAATGAAGGTACGTCATAAATCTGCTTACCTCTACTGCCTTCATGAGATATTGCAACGTTCTAGATTAGCTATCGAACAGCCATCGAAGTGGAATACATTTTCAGTGCAGTTCTGTGGTCATGTCTGCTGGTATTTATTTATAAACGATTGGGGAAGTTTAATGTAAAACGTTTGTTCTCCATAAACAGTATCCGCTATCACGAATTACTAATTTATCAGCAAAAATAATTCAACTTGAGTTTATTTATTCTCGTACAATATATATTTTTTTAAAGTTTCCATTAAAGTTATTACTTTCAAGAGTTCTTACTCGTTTCTTGCGATTTCATATAATTATTATTGCAAAATACTGGTTACATACAAAATATTAAGTTACCGCGCAATATTATGAAGCAATAAGTCGACTGATTTACTGCAATAAATTAAACGCACCCTCCCATCACTAGCATATGGTGCAATAAAGCAATGAGCATAATCTTCGTATCCTAGATGCTTATCAAATATTGTCTGTTAGTTGCTATCTGTGCTTTAGCTAATTTTTTGTTTTAACTACTAGTTCTTGGAACTTACAATATTTCTCTCACTGTGCCCATTTATTATACCTTTTAGCTTTCATATTGTAATTGCGGACGTTTGAGCAATAAAATTTATTCCTACTAACCAATTCATCATCTCCATACATAGACTGATTAAACAAGGTATACCTAATTATTTTCTTGGTTGTACTTAGGGGGAGGTCAAAATGTTACTCCCTTTGTGAGTAACCACAGCAACAAATTTGCGTGAATCCTTCCCCTCCAAACTAGCGGCGTTGATGAGGGTCTGACGATTTCGACGTTCCGTCTCTACATGTTAAATCGTTTACTTTAACTCATTTGATTTCATATTTTGATTCAATTTTCATTATTCGAATATTTCAAATCTCACGATCCTTTGTAATAAATTTAGAAAACAGCACTAAAATAATACTGTTGACTCTACACGGCAAAAATATATTTAAAAAAGTATAGTTATCGGTATTTTCATGGAAACCGATAACATCTAGTTGGTTTTGAGTTATCTCCTCGCGTGTGGCTCGAGCACTAGTTAATATTAGATGAAGCCCCGTAAAGCGTGGGGCGCCGGCAGCTGATCGGAAGTCCTGCCCTTTGTTCGACACTTTACCACATTTTTTGTACTTAGGAAGGAAGGAAGCTTTCTTTAATTCTATTAATAATACATTATGAAAACACTACTTCGAAACCGTACCGCTCAAAAGGTACAAATGGACAAAAATTGTTGGCCTACTGATGAAATCGCAAGCACTTGAAGCACACCGACCGAGATGCGCCTAGTCACAAAATCAGTGACCCGATACCATCCAGTTTCATTTCGACATTTCTCTTTGCCGTCACGATTTTTGTGTTGTGCCCCATTGTCCTTCACTTGAATTATTCGTATTTTTGTCCATACAAAGCAGGAAAAGTTCCATTATTCTGAATTTTTCGGGTACAATGGTTCGCGCAACGGCGCGCGCGCAGCGTGTGATCCGTCGCCATCGAGACCGATTGTTTGCGATACACCGAGGTGGTTATTTTAAATTTTCGGCCTTTGTTAGACGATGCGAATATAAAGGACTACACAGTACACACCTAGACGGCTTTTACCTTTGAATTTTTATTCACTACTTCCTGACCCGGACGGGACGTTTCCGTCGGATAGATAAACATTTTTGTCGCAAATCTACTGTTGAAATGCGTGGCTTATTGATGTAACAAATGGCTGTGAGCCCGAGATTAATACTATGTTATATTTTAAAAAAAAAGTATTCAGAATTTTGCCTTCGATTCGCTACGTTGATTTCAAAACATTATTTGCCGAATGTTGTTCTACGTGAACGAATCGAAGAACGAATTTATTTTTACAACCTATAAAGTCTAACAAAGGTACAATGCGAATCATAAGCTGCCAAACACAATTGCCCAACAAAAAGACATGATATCAATTTGCTTCTGAGTACTGCAATCGTATACAACGCTTTTAAAAGGCGATTCTGGCTATAAAATTACGGCCAAGGGCATAAACACTGCACGGCCGGTTTCTCGTAAGTGCGGGTTCGAGATGATTAGTATTGTGTGTGAGGTGCCTGCTGATGGAAATCATAAGCAGGCATTAATTAATATTGACTTGATTCCTGCGTGAGCACGTGACCGACTGGTTACGTACGCTAGCACTTGCTTTTACTATTCATTCAGTTTTGTGGCTTCTGCAAATAGCGTTTATTGCTCAGCAGCCACGAACTTGGTTATGCGGAAGGATCGGAATGTTCTCGGAAATCAATAAAACTATCGCCGATTGTTAACACTGAGATCTACTTCCCTAAACCTGAAGTGTTTAGTCATAGATTTATGTATGTGTTGCCAGGCAATTGTTAAAAACTTAGTAAGCACTTTATATACTGTAATTATGAAGGAACATTTAAGGGTGCTCCCTTTAATTGAAATCAACATACGTCTTATAATTTTAACTAACTTAAAGATTCACTTTAGAGTACACATAATTATATTTGTGGCAGACAATTTACCTATTTATAAAAAAAGTAAATGACTCGGTGAGCATTTAAGGTTTAGAAAAATTCGAAAAAAAAATAACAAAATATTAAAAATCGCAGAACTCTGGGATTATTCGGGACGACACAATTTTGTTGGACACCCCAGAGTGACAGTTACCAAATATATATTGAGCTTGTTTTTCTTGTAAAAAAATATCCCTACAACATAGAATGATAATACAATATTGTGAATTGTTATTATGTTGACAAGTGTAGTAATTTTTCAATTTCTAAGTAAGCATATGAAACTCAAGAACACAATCTAAACAAGCTTACAATAATACAAAATGCAACATGTGTACAAAATCTTTGTTATTTGAAATCACTGTTTCTCTTAATGGTCCGCTTACAACAGATGACGTTATAAGCCGTGGGAATGTGATGCAATCAAATCAGGAAGAGAAAGGATATTAATTTAGTCATTGGTTTCCTACGTAATATCCTGTGCGCGCGCAGATACATTAACTAACTGGCCAATTATTATGAACTTCCCATATGCAGTTCGAAAAAAACCGGCCAAGTGCATGTCTTGCCGAAGTATAGGGATCCGTAGTTGCCCGTCGTTACCAAAATATATTTCAGAAATAACTACATTTAAATCACTTTAAACATTTTCCTCTGAGAAATTTTTAAACGACTTAGTTGAACGGCTATTACTCTTAAACTAACTGTTCTATCTTAACCGTTATGATTTTCCTTGAAATTCCCTGAAAAGCACTATTATCATTATTTTTCTAAATTTTTCAAGCCAATAGTTTAGCTTTTAGAGGGGAGAGGGCGCCCTACTCGAGCAAAAGTTGGCACTTTAAAGTTTAATATATCGCAAACGGATTCCTAAATCGAAAAATTTTCTAAGGCATTTTTAAGGACCTATCCAACGATACTACACACGATGGGTAAGACGATGACAAAATAAATCATGCCCACGTTACATGTATGGGAGCTACCCTTGTCAGGACTACGGAACCCTAAAAACCGCCTGAGTAAAAAATAAAATTAGAGAATGTATTTAAAAAAGTTTACCTTTACTTTTGAATGAGTATTGTTTGGAATACGTTATTAAACATTTACTTTAACAATTCTAACATGACGCCTAACACCTTCGACATGGCATTGACCTTACTCGTTTTTTTTTCTATAGATTCTTTGTGCATCTTCCAATACAAGTTTGTCTCGCTCTAACGGTTTGGCAGCTGTGTAAATTGATGGCTTAACAGACTTCTTCTAGTTTTGCGATACTGGTCATTCATTGTGACTGGTACTGTACCATGATGGTCTAGTTTCGCTGGATCAATGACCTTAAACTAAAACAACACTCTAAGACACTCGACCAATTTTTTATCATGTTAAATCAAGAAATTCCTCTTAATGGCCAGAATGCAGATAGTAAAGTTCAAAGTACTTTAAATATTTAATGTAACTTTGTATCACAATGCTTAGGAATTCAGCACGCATTTGTTTCATTCTAACCGATCTTGCAATCGATCGACCGTAAGATCTCAATCTAGACTACACATGCAATCTTTAAATGACTCAGCCAGTTTATTTGATTTGTTCGTCTCAAGTCTCGGTTCAATTATGTGTTTGATATTTTCATGAACGTTGGATTGTGAAGACATAATAACCGAGTCTAACACAATTATATAATTACAAAGATAAGGTGGCACAGTTCAGAGGCAGTTAAATCCACGTACACATCTTAACATTTTCCTGTATCAAAATCTAAGAAAAGTACCTACATTGCTGAGAATCTTTAAAGCATTAATCTTCAGTGTTCGAGAGGCAAAGTTATCGGCACCGTTGTTTATTGGGACACGCATACGTATGGCGTTACTTAGCACCTACCGCTCGGAGACAGCCAACCGAGGCTAATATGGGCAAAACAGGCCTCTCTCATCCATATTGCAGGTTCCCGTTCCAACAGCCCATTTATATTGAACGCTACTCGGTAGGCTTGATGGCTCTCAGATAAAAAAATCAGGTGGATTATAAGATCGTGGGACCCTCTTGTGTATTAAATACTAGAAATAGGTAATTGTCAGTGTTGGTTCTCGACATTTTCTTGAGCATGAAAGGCATATCCTCCAAAATAAATGCTATTCTTATAATAGTCATGCAGCGTGAAAAGGCTTGTTTCCAATCCAAATAACTTCGAACGCTCAAAGCAATTTAGACTCCATAAAAGAGTTCGATGATCGTGCCTGCTCAAATGTACCAATCGAATCGACCCACCCTAGACAACGCCCAAGTTGATGAGCAGAATGATGTTACAGAAACGTCGGACGAATACAAGATTCCTGTTACCGTCGTAACAAGGAACATCAAACTATCAGCTTTAACAAGATCTGACAATCGAATTGAAATTTCCGAGTAGTCCCGCCGACTGAATTTTGTTATGCAGCATGACTTGCCCGTTCGCACTATAGCTTCGTAGCTGGTGTTTTAGACCTCAAATTGCGATATTGTTGCTTCATTACAAATTCAACTAGTGTTTGTGGGTATTGATTTTGAATCGAAAGACCAATTTGAACAATGAAAGGGTTATTACAGTCACAATCGATGAAATAGAATCGTGCAATTTTGCGCACCTACCTACCTCGCCATCATCATTTATAGGTAACCTACGTTTATAGTTTTATCGCGGGCAGCGTCCATTGGAGTGATGAATCTTGAGATAGAGTCAGATTCTCAATTAGGTATTTTAGTCATGGTCGCGTCTTCACCCGTCGAATACGTGTAGTAAGCATTATTATTGTTTTCACAACAGCCCCCTAACCATGAACTCTTAAAACAATCTCAAAGTTGTCAAATCTGTCAATTTTGGTACGTCATTTCATACAAAATTTGTCAGAAATGATAATGTTTGACAGATTTATGATTGTTTTAACAGTTCATGGTTAGGGCCCTGAACAGCAGCGACATCACTATTTTACATCCCACGGGAAATGTGTTTTTGTTCGTTATGGAATAGAAGCAAAATTACGTTTCCATCCGGATTATTATAATGTATCGAATAAGACGCTCCGGAGAAACATTCATCAAATCTTAACCTCTTAATTTGATCTCTTCATAATAATAAATTGATTGATAGGTTAATACTACTAAAATCGGTTAATCCGTTGCTTAGCATGACTTTAAACAATTATTTCGAAAAAATCCCGTCGCGTCCTCGTTGAATGCACATTAAACGTGAATCATGGCACAGATAAAAACATTGTTTCAGTCGAGAGACAGCATAAAAATAGAGGTGAAAATATCTGATCGCGAACTTAATGGTTTAGATAAGGGTTTCACGTCCGCGCAATAATGGCTGTAGCCGGCACGCCGGCCGAGCAATGACACATTCCGTGTTTTGTGGGATACAACAATAACATTATTATTTTAAACGATTTTAAAATATGTATCTGGTTGTTGCAATATGAGATTATATTTTAACCAAAAGCTGTCATAAAATATACGATATTTTCACAAAACTTACAAAATGTTGCTACTGGAAATCCCGTACCATTTATACTAAAGTTCTTTAATGGTCCCCGAAAAGCTTAAAGCTAAAACTTGTCAAATCGCTCCAGTTTCGGTACAAATGGCAAAATAATGACCTGGAACGATTTTCACATTAAGATTAATATCCGCAATAATCCTAACAATATCCTTTTTAGGGTTCCGTATGACTTTGACTTTCAATCGAGTTTGGCGCGGTTTCTTCGGTTTCGGTTCAGTTGGAAGGCGCCACTCCGAAGCTTTTTGACTAGTTTGCATGTCAAACTCGTAAACCCACGTCTCGTCACTAGTAACAATGCGTGTCATGAATGTTAGGTCGGAATTGACTCGTTCTAGCATGTCCTCAGCGACTCTTTTGTGATTGAGTTTTTGGAGAAAATTCAGGTCTTTTGGGACTAGCCGAGCGGCAACATGTTTCATACCCAATTGATTATTTAAAATGGTACGAATCGACTTGTGTGACACAGAAAGTTCGACGGCTAGCTCTCTCAAACTTGAATGAGGATTTTCAGTTACTATTTCCTTCACTTTTGCGATGTTATCTTCAGTAGCAGACGCTGATGGCCTACCAGAGCGAGGCAAATCTTCCATCACATCTCTACCGCTTTTGAATGCTTTGCACCACTCCTAAACACGTGTTTTTGATTAATTCGCCTTCTGTAACATTTTCAGGGACTCCGAACACGAAATCCCATTGGTGATGCAAAATTTAAGACAAACTCTTTGTTCGATGTTTTTGTCCATTATGAAATTCGCAATACACACTAGATATGGTATAACTAAAAACAATACTGTATTTAATCAAATTATCAGATGTAACTCAAACTCCGCGCCAAAATGAAACCAGTTGTGCCAATCTAACAACAACAAAAAAATATATAATTTTGAATTTGGAACCATAAACAAGTCATAAATTCCCGAAACTTTTTTGACAGAATGTATCAATCACGCCGACAAAACAGTAAAATAAAATTTGGTAAATATTTTTTTTCAGGTTAGCTCCCATACGTCATGTAACGTGAGGATGATTTTTTTTTTCATCGTCTATCCCATCTTGTAGGATATCGTTGATAGGTCCTTTAAAATGAAGGGTTTGCTAAGACAATTTTTCGATTTAAGGATCCGTTTGCGATATATTAAACTTTAAAATGCCAATTTTTGCTCGAGTACGGCGTCCCCCCTCCCCCTCTAAAAGCTAAACTATTGGCTTGAAAAGTCAATGATAATCATACAGTTAAGGTAGACCAGTTATTTTAAGAGTAATAGTCGTCCAACTTAGTCGTTCAAAAATTCCTTAGAGGAAAACATTTAAAGTGCCTTAAATTGAGTAATTGCTGAAATATATTGTGGTAACAATGGACAACTACGGAACACTATACTGCGCGTGGCAGCATGACACGCACTTGGCCGGTTTTTTTTACTATTTGGTTAAAGTTAAATACTAAATTGACTTAGACCTAAGAGGAATATTTTTACTTGTAGATAATCTGTATTCCTTACTAGCTAAGTAAAAATATTTTCTTGTTCTTACTCAAATAAATGACTAAACATGCCACCCAGAGCTCGTGATATACTCGACGAGTGAAGAAAAATATTGTACTATAAGTAATCATTAAAGGCATTTGCATTAAGTCTTTACGAGAAGTCTTACGTAAGGGCGCGCGGACAGAATATGTAATATTTACCTTAGGTAGGTACGCTTCATTAATTTGTTATGTCGGCGTTTTGCCGGCAAGCTCATGTAACATGATTTATTTGGTGGCTTCGGTAAAGCCAGCTTGACTACTGCGGTGAACGAACCCTGTCACGAGCGCAAGCGCAACTCGGTGGTACTGGTTTCGGCTTCGGCAGACGATTCTGTACGACTGTGCCGTATATTGACCGTTTATGGACGTGAAACTCTCGAGCCGCATCGCCAGTTCATTCAGAATCCCTATAAAATGTAATGTGGGTGTGTCCTGCATGGAAAAGACTTTTTAAATTCGTATAAAATGTCGTAAATGCGTTTCGAAAATAGCCAAGATGTTTGTTT
Organism: Anania fuscalis; assembly: GCA_950371115.1. Lineage (NCBI taxonomy): Eukaryota > Metazoa > Arthropoda > Insecta > Lepidoptera > Crambidae > Anania > Anania fuscalis. The sequence goes on from OX493337.1 coordinate 6,157,218, forward strand.
TCAAAAAAGTTTATTGACAAGAACTTGTAAAAAAGATAATCAACATTTTAATACTGCAGATACTGAGACCGATAAACATATTTTAATTGCCTTAAGAAGCTATTTTTTATCCGCAGCATGTGTTAAAATAACCTTCGATAAACACATACTTACCAGCATTCACATGTCCTGAATAGTACAGAATGTCTTTTTGTGAGGCCGCCAGATTAAATCTTATCGTCTCCGCACTCACCTTGGTAAACATTTAAAAAAAAATTATACAGTTAAATCCCGGTGACGGCGAACAGCTGCTCCCCAATCCGTGCAGCTTACTCACCAAATTATTAAAAGCCATAAAACGAGTCTCCTAAAGAAGGGTGAGCAGCCCTATTGTCGACTTTCGTGTCTAAAACTCGCATGAGCGTTATTATTTCACGGCAGGCGAGGTGATCGACGCTTCGATCGATTTTTGACCGCATGCTTTATGAATTACCCGTAGACCCGTAGGTTATGTTATGGATACGGATACGTGACACGCACGCTTCAAATGCATGTGCAATTGGGCGCAACGTCTACTAATAAATTATCTACTTAAAAGCATATTAACCGAATTCACTTTTAAATTTACAAATAGTCATAGGATAACTAATAAATACCAACGATTAAAGCGATAACAGAAGCAAAATTGCCTTCTTAAAAGCTGTTTTTAACCGACTTCAAAAAAAAGGAGGAGGTTATCAATTCGTCTGAATGTTTTTTTTTTTTTTTTGTATGTTTGTTACGCGATTACGCCGTCAATTATGGACCGATTTCAAAATTTATTTTTTAGTTTGAAAGGGTGTACTCCCGAGGTGGTCCCATTTCCACCAAGTCAGATTCTGATGATGGGATGGATCCCTGGGAAATCGAGGGCAACCCTCAATTTTTATAGGCACCCATAATGTTTTGCATATATTTTCTGACTCGATGCTGATTTTTGAGTCTGGTAATCATCATGTCATGTTGCTGACCTGATGATGGAAGCCACAGAACTCCTTAACGGATAGGAGTTAGAAGATAATACTGGAATTTGTCGACAGAACGTATTTCGCTGTGTGTTGAGCAGACGTGGAGCTTATGAGGTACCAGACCGCCAATTTTATTTACTGGGGGCGTACCCGCACACCCAGTAACGAAAAAAAAATTGAAAGTTCCTTTCTTAATTTGACTTGTTATTTAACGCAAGACCTTATCCTATGGTTTCGACACCAAAATAGCCGCCGTTCTGGTTGGAGTGTAGGTAAACCCTTTTCTTAAGACTTAAAAATTTTCGTCGAAAAATTGACCCTATATAACAACTTATTTTTATCATACCATTGAATGGGGGGTCCATAGAGGACCAATATTAGTTAAGGTTACTTTGCTGTAAAGTAATTTTTGGCGAAGTTAGGAGGGAAAAAATAGAGGACTTAACACTTAAAATTGTAAAATAAAAAAAGAAAAATAAAAAACTAAAAACCGACTTCAAAATAAAACTCAAAAGCGAAAAATAATATTGACTAAAACATACCTAATCAGTTCTTTTTGGAGTCGGTGCGAATGAACAAATTTAAACTCTCGATGGCTGGCACCGACTCCAAAAATAACTGATTAGGTATGTTTTAGTCAATATTATTTTTCGCTTTTTAGTTTCATTAACCGACTTCAAAAAAAAGGAGGAGGTTCTCAATTCGTCTGAATGTTGTTTTTTTGAAGTCGGTTTTTAGTTTTTTATTAAACTTTTTTTATATAGACCTTTTTTCAATTTAATATTATATTTACTATTTGCTTTAAAAATTAAAGCACCTTGTTTCACATTAAAATTCAGGATCTAATCTTACATTTGATTTAGGAATAAATGATAAAATTGCAAGCCTGACTACAGCGTATGTCGTAGAATGTTCTTTTATTCACCTTAAGGGTCAAACTGTTGACCGTTAAACGCGACAGTTACAAGCAGCAGCAGGATGGCTTGGCGCTTAACTGCCGGCACTTCGGTATAATTTGCGTACTCGCTGTCTACCGTCTCGCTTAGTCTTCTGAGTGTATTACGTGAAGTGAACGCAAGCAGTCGTGCGACAATCGCTGTCATTTATTTCTAAAGTCGCCCTTATAGCGAAGGAAGTTTGCAGGTTTGACAGCAGTTATGCGACCGGTCGCGATCGAGTTTACATCATAACCCCGGTGTCCCCGGTCGTGACGACCGTTACTCGCCCACCTGCGGCTTCGCAGAGTGCCCAGTGAACCGAGGGAGACGCGCGCCCGACACGTGTGTCAAGGGTTAAAATGAATTTACATAATCGAGCATTGAAACTGCTGCAGTTTATGAGACGCTACCCAAAAGCTTCACTGTGAAATTTTCTATATCGATTCCAGGTAGTGAGTGACTGGCTGAGATTAATTAAGATAACAAGCACATTTTATTAAAAATACATAATTGTGAATTCTTATTAGATACAAATGCAATAGCGAGTATTAAGTAGACTATTAAATGTTAATAGTACACTTTAAAAAATAATGGTGTTTTCTGATGAATACCCAACCCAACACTACCTACTGATTCAATATTGATTCATTGACGATGTTACCCAAAGAGAGTTCCTCGCCTAGCCAACCGGTCTGGGCTAATTTTACGTATTCGAAATTTCAAATATACAGATAATCAATCATTTAAATACGTTGATATACATATTTATTTTAAAAAAAGCAGGAAATCGACCAATGTCAACACTCCCAAATAGAGGAAGCTATAATTACGTAATGCGTGTCCAATTATATTTGTAGAACGCGCCAATGCATCGCAATGCGTTCGATCGGTTATCGCGAGCAAACACACGATAACTTATATCGATTCGTGACGAGTTATCGAATTACGACACAGACACACGATACTTTGACACCAAGCCACCAGCAAGTCTGTTTGTATTTGACGATTATCTTTTATATACATTCTCGGTTCGCATCTGAGTTCTGACCTACTTCTGAGAAATAATCCTATAACAAACAATTTAACTTTGTTTTTTATTTAACCAATTGAAAATCTGATTAGAATTTGTCAATTTCGTACCCACCAGGTTACTGTAAGGTGTACAATAATAAAAATTAAGAAAGACTGATTTAAACTGCATTGGGAATTTGCGATTCGATTTCAAGCGAACTTTTTGAGTGTAAGTTCAGAAGTAAATTGTAAACAAGAGTAAACTTATGTATAAAACGTTAGTAGTTGGTTTATCAGGTAATCATGATTTGATTGGTCTTACTGTAGATAGGTACTTTGTTTATTTTATGTAAGTAATCGATAAAATGAAGATCAGAACAAGTGAGAGTGAACGTACAATAAAACCGTTAAAGATTATCTTCACTTAATTAGTTAACGGTAAACCTAAACGTGCGTTACTTATTCAAAGTTTCTCCCAGCTAATTTATAAAATACCTGCGTTCTTTAGATTGCCAGTGACAGACACTGATTGACTCCTTAATGGTAAAGAATTCACATTTACCGCACAATTTGCTGTATTTACTGGTTTTTTCTGAATAAAATAACGTCACTTGAAAAGAACCATCATTATTGTTTTAACGTTTCGAATTCCACCGTATATTTTTTTCTACGAAGTCTTGAGATACTTGTTCCTGAGCAAACTGAAAATACTGTTAAGCATATTATCGAAGATGACATGGCGCTAAGCCAAAGCCGACTTATTGTGATGTAAATAAGGTTGATCGCGTACAATGGAACGTAGGAGGGTGTGGGCAGAACGGCCCTCTCGAATATAAACAACCCTGTATCTTAGTGTACCAATTGCTTAAGCTACACGCAAGATGACTTTAGGCTTGGAATACCTGAGTCGCTTAATCGCGTAGAGAACTCTAGGTCTATTTTGTGAATATCTGTTCCTCGTTTTTGTTCATAGCAGCATCTTAGATCAAACATAGTTTTCTGTTAATGAAGCTCTATAACGCTAATTATTTATTTAGTAAGTCGTCAATTGTTATAGTTCTTTGACAAACGTATCATTTTACTATCTACGAAATCGACTATATTTTCCTGGGGGGTGTCCTGCTTATTTCTACAGATACATGTAAACAGGCAACTTACTGAGTAAACACATACTCTGCCTTGGACGACATCGTCACATCACATCAGAAGAGTTAGATTAAAGGGAAACGCGAAATGCGTACCGTCAAGAAAATGTATACAAAATTATTTAGAAAATAACTCCGTTAATGTTCGTCAAGCTTCAATTTTTTTTCGCAGTAGGAAGCCGATTTCAAACGTTAGGGTACCACTTACCTTCAATAGCATATTAATAGAATAGTAGAATCGACGTTCTTAAAAACCGAACCTAGCCTATAAATAATACTCTTAAAGTCTAACTTAGCTGAACGAAGCTATGCAAAATTGATCATATACTTTATTTGTCTTGTTTATTTCCACAAACCGATATGTATGATACCTTGACGTGGATTCTATATCATGTAGACATTAGCATAGCCCCGTAGGTTAATGCGTGACTATCCCGCGTGGGTGTTGGGTTTCCCGCATTCATAGAGAAAGCACACAGTCAGCGTTCCACATAATGCGTCGCAGTAGGGAGCGACTGCGATACTTGACACCTTGCCCTTCATTACAGAAATACAGACTGCATGGTTCATGCTCAGTGTAGTCCATGTTCGCCTTTTTTTAATGCTATCATTTACGCTATACCACAATCATGTCAATTTCTTATGATAAACGCGTTTTCCGAATATCAACGCGACTTTACATTTTTGTCATGACAAATCCGAAATGTTTAATTATCACAGCCCAGCAAAACGAGATAAAATATTATATGTTGTGACGCGGTCTCAAGCGACCGTTTGCATCAGTTTGTTCAGTTTATCAGTTTGTTGATTTCAAAATAAAACCACGACTTTCTACCAGACTCGCCGTGGGAAAGAAGACAAAGATACCTTGCCATTTGTCATAAAGTGAAATCACTAATTCAAGGAATGAAATTCAATAAGTATAAGCGATGCTATCTCCTACGGACGTCGTCCATTCAGCATTCTTAAGAAATGTATATTTCTGTCTGACTGCGCAATACACATACGTGAATATCAATCAATTGGGTTTCTACGACAATGCGTATTCAAGTTCAATGACTCCCTGCTGATCATCGTCAGATTGACAAATTGACCCTACATCAGATACCTACGTCGTTTTTTAGGGTTCTGTACCCAGGGTAAAACGGGAACCTATTACTATGGCTCCGCTGTCCGTCTGTCTGTCTGTCCGTCTGTCACCAGGCTGTATCTCATGAACCGTGATAGTTAAAAAGTTGAAATTTTCACAGATGATGTATTTCTGTTGCCGCTATAACAACAACTAATAAAAAAACAGAATGCAATAAATATTTATGGGGGCTTCCATACAACAAACGTATTTTTTTGCCTTTTTATAGAATGGTACGGAACCCTTCGTGCGCGAGTCGGACTCTCACTTCGCCGGTTTTTTTTAATATTATTTGATCAACTTATAAAATACATTAATTTCTTGTTATGCTATGCTACTATATTAAATATAGGTGTGGCCTGTGTAGTGTGTATCACAATCTTATCATAAAAAATGAGTACTTTTACAAACCTGAAAAATGATTAGATAAAGTCCTTTGTGGACTTTGTGGTGGTAGGTACTTATACTCGTAGCTTCAACATGTTCTCGTTATTTGCTAAATTAAAATTTGCCATACTTTTAGGCGTTGCCTTTATCTTCTTTATTCGTGGATATGTATTTTTATTTATTTATAAAATATTTAAGACAAGAGTACTAGCTTCCCTCTAATCTAATTGCGTAACAACTAAAATACCAACTACTACGTATTACTTATCTTCACTAACTTCTGATATCTTCCTAAGTTTGGAACTTTGCCTTACTGACGCTGTCGCATAAATTCCCAACATCACGCATCTAAATTATAATCACAAATTCCGATAAGTTCTATCATAATTTATAATCTATTTACAGTGAGTAACATTGAGGTATCATGCAGCTCATGTCTTGTTTTCACATGTACTCGAAACGCAATTTATTAAACCGTTCACAAGTTACTTATTCTGAAACTGTTATGTGGTCGCGACTCGCGAGCGAAAGTGACTACACACAATATACATTCTGGCGTCGTGTAATCATAAAACGTGCACCTAATAAGGTACCGCGTCATTCCTTTTTATAAGATAAAAGATCCGATGTGCCGGTGGCAGAGGATCTTAAAAATGCTTTTACGTCATTACGCAGTATTACTCGTAATCACAACGTCTCTCAACGTGCGCCGTATCGTGCTCAGCAAGTTTTTAGTTCTTTTATGTCCGCCATTATTTTTTATCTTCAGTACCGGCAACAACATAAATGACAAATTATTATTCAGTGACAGCATACTTTAACAATTGTTTTGGTACATTATTTCGTAGAGCCATAGAGATGGGAGTAAAAAATCAAGGGCTATCTATACACTTTGCTTTAAACGCTACACTGAAATTAATAAATCGTTCGTTTGCTCGGCAGTCGGCACCTATACAGTCTTTCATTAAAAACATAACTCAAACTTTTTTATCGACTGTACACAAATTGTAACGACTGAATAATACGAAAATAGCTGTAATTTGACGGTGATGAAAATTGTAATTGCTTTACGTACCGTTTCGAATTATGACATTGCTATAGTTAAAGGTACTGACGTGAAAGAAAACTCGCATGGTGGCAACGTGGTTCAATATTTTTATTGACATGTACGTAAATGTTTAACTCACACGCGGGTGTGTTTTATACTCGTACAGTCTTGTACAGTTATGAGCGTAGGCGCTTTGAGGTCAGGCGCATGCGTAGAGCCTGAGACTCCTACGCATCTGTCCATATTATTGTCTTTCGATCTTCCTCTTGTAACCATTACATAATGTAATTCTTCCGCAAGTCATTCAAGTAAGAATACCTACTTTTATTGAATGAAGTAAACGTAGCATTCAAAGAAGCCATAGGTAAGTGTAAAACTATACTGCTGTGTTTATCGATAGAGGTGAAACTAAATGTGTCATATTGCTGACATAATCACTCTCAATATACGAAAAATATATAGTAGTATTGTTGACAACGAGAATTTAAAAGAAAATAAACAACTATAGGTAATACATGTATGTTAGATAAAGAAACCAGGGCGGTAACCACGAACTCTTAAAACAATCTCAAATCTGTCAAACATTATCATTTCTGTCAGATTTTGTATGAAATGACGTACCAAAATTGACAGATTTGACGACTTTGAGATTGTTTTAAGAGTTCATGGTTATGGCCCTGGGCGGTAACCACAAACTCTTAAAACAATCTCAAATCTGTCAAACATTATCATTTCTGTCAAATTTTGTATAAAATGACGTACCAAAATTGACAGATTTGACAACTTTGAGATTGTTATAAGAGTTCATGGTTATGGCCCTGTGCATTGGTTGACGTGTAAAATGGTCAAGCCAATAACAAATCACCCAGTCAAAAGAATTACTGTAATTAGGCACTGATAAAAAATACTGTCTTTTATACCTTCAATGTATCTTTACGTTGGCTATAAGTTCTCATACTACCTCGGGAGCTAACCAAATTATTTATTTATTTATTATTGTCTCACTTTGTCTAGCGATCTTTTGTTCACCTTTAACATTATCTTGTTTGATGCCAGCTCTTACATCACTTCACGTGGTATTTGTCTGTAACAAAAGTTTACGTTTATGTGTAAAAAACAATTAGTTGCCTGCGTGTGGCACCCCAAGTTAACAGAAATAGCTTTAAGCATGTTCCTTAAGGTAATCAAGCTACATGACATTACACGGGTAAGGTGTGGACTGAGGTAAAGCACGCTCCACCCCTCATCATGTTATATTTAGCCTAAAAATGTAAACAACAAACGCGATGTAATTATGTTCCAACAATAATATTATGGTTTACTACTCAATTAGGGGCATGCGAAATTACACACATGCTGTTGCATTGTGTTATCTACACTCTACATGGATCTCTCTTGAGATTAAGTAACACCTTATGTCTTTTTAGTTCGCTTAAGAAAATATCTCATCAGAATTTAGCACATACACCTACTAAGTTTACACTTACAAACATTATATTACTGACAATTAACAGGGGGGCACCATGAACTCTGAAAACAATCTCAAATCTGTCAAATTTCATACCTAATGACGTACGAAATTGACAGATTTGAGATTGTTTTAAGAGTTCATGGTTATCCTGCAAGACTTTATTCTTACTTAATCATACGAGATCACAACACAACTTATTCGGTATCCAGTAGTAATTATATAGCTACTATGTGTAATCGACGACATGATTGCAGATAATGAATGGTTAGGTCTGTATAGATGGTACAGCTATATTTAATAACAATTGATGTCAGCATCTTATCACTGTAAGACACAACATCGGCCTTTATGTGTCGTGAACAATCTAGTTTAGACGCCTCCGTTGATCAAACCTGCTTTAGGCAACGTTTCAATTAAGTTTAGCTCTTATTTAGAAAGTGATAAGAGCTCTTATAAACTGTATTTGTAGAATAGAGCTTTACTCCTGGTTGTGTTAAATTTTTATCCCAGCCTCTTAAACATTTCGGATATAGAAACCAGATACAGCGGCTTTCTATTGAGGATTTAGTAACGTAGAGCTACTCTTCTTAACTGGAAGAGATGGAGATATACACAAATACGTAAAGTACAAATATATAATAATTGCATATAATTTACAAATCTAAATAAGACAGTTTATTGTATTTCTTAACATAAGAGAACACAGCGTTTAAAAACGTACTTCTAATAGTTCATGAAGTGTCATTAATATAGTTCGATGTAGCGTACGTATTCAATCACAAATAATCTTATAATTCATAAATGATTTTTTCATTTCAAACATTTTGCAATCTAGCTAAAAAAAACTAACTAGTTCTACCACTAGACATAGTTAATATTTTACTAGAAGGACGATTTTATTAGCTCTATGTCTGTGAATTCAGGGAAGGAACTACAGACGTTGCCGGCGCCCGCGGCCCTCACGTCACAACAAAACAAACACGGCCGGCCTGATGCTATCGGACAAACTTGAACCCGACTTAACTATACACGGCTGGACACCGCTGATCCTCGCCTAATACCTATCCTGTCACGTAGCAAATACGAAAGACTTTCTATTTCATTTACTCGACTATTTTCTATCAACAAATTATATCCTTACAATTTGAGATACGTGATACACCTTCAAAAGGTACAGTCATGCATATGCGCAGTCAAAGGAAGCCAGTTTCTGCTTTTATGACATCGTGAGTGGCTACCGATTTACGCCACGAAAACACCCATCTAAAATTACTGTTGGTTCACACTTCACTATTTATGGACTTTAAAAAGAGAACGGGATAACAATAGAGAATGTTTTGTGCTGGCAAGCGGGAAATTGGTTTAACGAATCCTTTCAGAGCTGAAAACTCAATTTTGAGAATATACGATACTGTAATTTGAAAAAATATCAACTCTAATTCGTATTAAAGCTGCGCTCCATTCGTTTGACCTTCCGCTCGTGCAAAGTACACGCATAACAGGGACTTTTACAAATATGAGTAATTAAATAAAGCGAGGTGTGTTTGTTTTGGTCGTTATCAAAGCTCAATGTTAAAATTCACCGGATTATTACGGCGTTAACACATTATCGTGGACATTAATCCGTAATACGTACAAAACAGTGAGCAACCAGCGACAATACAAAACAAATACTCGCTCAGGCGGATGAAGTTAAGCTCTCGTTAGCCCTTTCGTTCCTTCGAGTCAGGAATAGCAAACAATAAAGACATCCCACTTTACAACTCTTCCGCGCTTCCTTTTGTTTGCTGTAATAATGAATTATGAGAACTTAAGATAAATCATACTTGAAGTGGCTGTTTACTTAATATATTTGCTTTTCTCACAGAAATGGTGTGTTTTATGCCCTATTTTCCTACTTAATGGAGTAGTAATGTTCGATTGAAGCAGTAGGGCGATCGTGAGAGTTCTGCGGGGTATTCACGGAGATCGTTGAGAATGATAGATGAAACATTCAAACAATAAATCCTTCATGAAGCAATATCTTTGTTTTTGCAACAACGTTAGCTTACACAAAGAAACTGGCCGCACGAACTTCATTATTGGCCTTTAAAATAAAATCAAAACATGAGACTTTTGTTAACCATTACTTATGATGTTGACTTGATTTTGATGAGGTTTGCAATAATGTGTAACTAGCAGAAGTAACCAACCGGAAAATAAACATTCTCCCTTATGACTCGGGGATGGGATGATTCGATGCCAGAGGCGCGTCCCGGGTCTGCTATATTGAATTCAAGTTATGATTAGGAAAGTTTCTGCCCCGTTTCTTGAACAAATCTCTTTTGGTTAACGAGCCGTAGATTTGTTATAAGAACGTGTTCGGCGACGATAAAACTCTATCTTTCTGTATATTCGTGTTTCGACGCATCGATCTCGCTTGCACTATTGGTTATTAAAGTTGTAGGGTATTCCTATTACTTACATTATTTTAGCCTTTTTGAAATAGTTATAACATTAATGCACCTACTATGTGCTGTACATTCAATGTGCTGTGGGAGAAACATTTTGTGGGTCAAAAAACCACTAGAGCACATGTTCATAATAACACATTCTGCAATTGTTTAGTTAACTTACCATATGGATTGGTAATTCGTAAAGTAGGGTATGTTTATCGAGCTAACAACATCTGATATTATTTTTAATAAATTTTATTAGCTATAATATAGTAATAAGTTTTATTGTTAAGCCTAATGTGTAATTAATTATTTGATTCAATTAGATAAGAGCTAATGTTTATTTTATTGTACAGTCAACAGCACGTCGACCTACCCCAAAAGTCAAAAAATTTTCAATAGATTTTCAACTTTAACCCTGACATATAGAGTTCATTTTCAAATGAGAAAATTTGACATTTTGTGGTAGGTCGACGTGCTGTTGTCCGTACTTACTGTGCAATTAAATTCTAAATAAATGCATCTTGATCATGATCATGGCTAGTGATACACCATGTCATATCATGGATAATATCAATCATTAATCGATTAATAATATACAATAATGGACATGTGTTTATCTTGATTGATAAAGCGCTTTTTGAGTATGATTTTACATAACAACGTGTAAGGTAATATAACAGCTTCGACAAAAATACAAGCGGGATAGTTTCACGATGCATACATCGCATAATGCATATGAATGAGATGACCATGTGGCTGCATGAAACGCGGGGCGCATTTTTATTGTTACCACATAAAAGAGCAGATGATAGGTGATCGAGATTGCATTGCGAAAAGCTTGCATCCAACCATCTGTATCTTTTGTAGCCACTTTTTACAGTGGCAGCTGGCAAAACGCGTGCCCCATCACACCGGTAACTGGCTTAATTAATTACCTTAATACGTATAAACAACTCATTACAAAAACATTAGAAATTAATTACGAATACACTTAACGCCCTGAGTTATAATACTCTAATAAGGGAAATGTTTTGGGTTAATTATGCGTAATGCGTTTGTAATGCGTGGTTGACTTAGCTTTGGGCCTGACTTTGGGCTTCGAAATGATATTTGGATGACTTCACTTTGCGTCCGCAGTTACCTCAAGTCTCCGTTATGGCCGGCCGGGAGATTGCGTCGTGAGTGAATGGCTACGTTTCTTCCTCACCGCTCGTTATTGACTATAAAAGTCGTACTCCCACAAGTTATCACGTTAATTCTCCTCCAACAAAAATGAAACGCTTCGTGGTCACAATTAAGCTTGTACTTTAATTTTGACGACAACTCGCTTTGAACACGTGCCGCTCGTAACGTAAAAAAAGCTTAAACTTTTTGTTGTAGTAAAATGTCCCCTTTTTTGATCGAACCGTAATCTCGGTATAATGAGTTCGATGTAATTTAATGCATAGGGCGGTGCATTAGTAGTAGTGGGCATGCTTATTATCACGCTTATCATTTTAAAATAACTGTTGTGTGTGCGATATAACCCAGATGTCAAGCCTCCCCTAGTTATAAATGTTTTACACAATTTCACAAAAGCATAACCAAAAGGCCAATCATTTTAAAATAACCGTTTTTGTGGACTCGCCACGCATAATGTGTAAGTAATTTATGCGCTTGGATTTACATACTCTTCGAATGAATCGTTTTAAGCATTCGTCGCCATTCTCCTCGAATGTTAAAACCTTTTAAAGACTTAATTTAACGCGTTTTATAAAAATATAAAATAAACTCTGCCATGTTCACGTCCTGGGTTTAAAATTTAATTAAACCAATTTTATTTGTGGCTTCACTCCTCGACTATGAAATGCAATAGACAAGTGTTTTCCAGCGCATAAACTAACACTTTGATGTTTTATTTTTTTGTCAAACTGTCACCGTCAATTTGAGTTGCTCAGATTCGCATCCATCTGTCCGAAACGTGCGAGCGAACATCTGTTATCAGTGTGTGTGTACGCCCATAGTCAAACCTATGGCGACCATTATTATTTACGAGTCCCTCTTTAATTAGGCCCTATTCAATAATCGTTACATTCATATTTCGATCAGTTAACATTTTCACGGTCGGATGCGCGGGCGCTGAAGTCACAATGCCATATGATTATAGATACATGTCTGAATATCCTTTTGATAGGTAAAATAATAATAGAAATTAAAATCTGTAAATATTGCATTGCATCTAGTTAATATAAAGCATGAGTTCTAAATACATATTATTGTTTAAATAAGTGCCTTTTTGTTGCAAAGAAATTGACAACAGCATAAAGCTTAATGAGTCGGTCGGCTATGAGACAGACGCGTTCATTTGTATGTTGGTTTAGTTTTAGTACTTCTGACAGACAGACCTCGTAAAATTGCGAATTGCAGCCTCGTGTCGTTTACCCCTCCCCAAAAATAAACGTAAAACGCAACAATTTTTCTGTGCACGTACGAGTTAACTACACATACGCGATGGTATTTTAACCTCACCCAATCGTAAATCATATGAAATGTTCTCGCATCGCTTCACAATCGAATTTGTAAGCATTTTTCAATTATCCGTTATTGACCACAATGGCCGATCTTATTGGCCTTTTCGTTGTCGTAAACAATTTGTACTCTGTTCTAAGGTGATTTTGTCCCCAAAAAGGTACCCAATTTCGGTAACGTTAAGGACTATATTGGTATTCCATTGATGTCAAAACGAACCCGCACTCATCTACATAGAGTGGGGTCGACCTACTTGAACATTTCGATTGTTACCGCCTGCATTTGGGGAGCCTTGTGCAACCACTAAAACAATAAAACAGCTATAAATTAATTTTTGTCCTTTTGTGTCCTTTACTTTATTCCATTGTTTTTGCCTTATTCCTTTTTTTCTTTATTTTCAGGTAAGTACTCCGACAACCATCACAGTATAATTTTGTATAAGCAGACAGGTAATCAATATTTTAAAACACAAATTACTTACGTAATACCTACCCTACCTATTATTTTTTTCTTGAAGTAAGTGACCCAAGAGAGAAACAAAAGAATAAATCAAATGACAACTGTCTTCGTCCAATTCTTTTACACAGAACGTGCTTCCTTGCTTTCTCACCAAGTCTCCGGTTTTAAAATAATTTTAATTAAACTCTCTGTAGAGTTTTTATTACCGTTGTAACAGTTGGTCCACATTGCAGTTTTTCATTCCAGTTCTCGGTGCTAGACACGAAAACGACATTGAGTTATGAAGTTATCTTTTAGTAAAAACCCTTTTTAAGTGTCAGGTAAAAACGTTAGACTACAGACTAAGTTTTGTTACCAATTCCACGAGGTCAGTGGCCTCAGAATATTGCTGTATCATGTCAAGGTACAGGTATTAGATAAATGATTACAAAGTTGAGTTTAATTAAAGTAGCCATCCAATGCCCTTTCGCCCTTCATTTGTACAGATGGGCCTCGTGACCTTATTGCGAAACAAATTGCCTGCAGCCATTCGATGTTACTTCGGGAACCTCCTTAAATGATTATTATTTGTTTACGTCCAGCGATCTTTGTTAATTAATTAAATGCGTTTTATTTAGAAATGTTAAGTCACGCACTGTTACGCAAGCAATTAGGAAAATGTGTTGGTACAGTTTATTATAGCAACATGTGAAAGAAATGATTTCATTGTAGACAAAGTTAATTGTAGCTCTGTGTCTCGTTCTGCACTATAATATCAGGGCATTTTTAGGGCTCCCTAGACAAGAAACCCTTTTATAGTTTCGTCATGTCGTCAGCCTGTCTGTCCGTCCGAGGTTTTTCTTGGAGACTGTTGACATTAGAAAACTGTAATTTTGTGGAGGTATGTATATCAATCACGCCGACAAAGTGGTAGAATAGAATTTTGAAAAATAGTTATTTAGGGTAGCTGCCATACATGTAACTTGGGGATGTTTTTTTTCATCGCCTACTCCATCGTGTGGGTTATCGTTGAATAGGTCCTTTAAAATGACTTAGGGGTTGCTCAGACTATTGCTCGATTTAGGGATCCGTTTGCAAAATATTTAACTTTAAAGTGCTAATTTTTGTTCGAGTATGGTGTCGCCTAAAAGCTTAACTATTAAATAAATAAATAAATATGGAAAATTGACGATAATAGTGCTTTCATGATATTTTAAGGAAAATCCTATCGGTAAAGATATATCAGTTAGTTAAAGAGTCAGTTAGTTAATAGTCATTCAAGTTGTGTATTAGAACATATTTTATTACCTAATAAAAATCCCTTAGCGCGTGGCACGACATGCATTTGGCCGGTTTTTTAAACTAAGTATGTTTATTTTGATTTTAAATAAAATGTGTGACGAAATTACGAAAACCACGAACCTATGTGATACTTAGAGCATTCAACCAATGCTCCAAGATGTGATACGTTGATTGTCGCACGAATGTCCGTCCAGTCCACTTTCGTCTTGAAAATGTGCGGCCGAAAACTTGGTGTGATTTCGCGAGTAAATAATAAGATGGACTTTATCTTAAGACAACATCGACGATAGTATAGCGGCAGGAGTAAAAGGTACAAAATAAACATACATTATCCGTATGTTTGGATAAAATTCGAAGGAAACTTCACTAAATTGAAGAGCCCTTTTGAGAAGCATTCGAAGTGTTCCTTAAGGAAAGGTACTGTGATAAAACTGGAATTTTACAGCCTATTACCAATCCATTGTACCCGTTGCAACGAAATAGGATTTACTATAGTTATATTTGATCATAAATAGAGGCGTATAAAATTATATAAGAACATGACACTGCAATATAAACAAAACAAATAAATAAACTCAGTGCGCCGACATAAAAAGCTTCAAAGCTATATACCATTACTAGAAAAGTAAGTGACTTACATACGAGTGTTCCTTAGATTACATGCAATTATGTGCAAGCAACATAACGATAACAATCTTAGATTTCATTAACATAATCATACTAAATGGTATCTGTTGGAATAAGTATTTAAATAATTGTGTGAACATTCCTTTATTATTTCCTTTGGCTTGCATTAACCGTACGTAAAGTAAATGTGGTCAAGTAAACCGTGTAATAGCACTCCAATGCGGGACTATATCTGATAAACATAAGTCTCAGTTCAGTGAATCGTCCTTACCTCGACTTGTCCGACCTAAAACACTTGAAAGATACACTTTACAGACATTACATTTATTTGCGCTTGGGAGTTCTGCTTATCGCCTCTTACCACAGTTTCGTTGCATTACATTTTAGGTCTAAAAAGCTATAAAAATCCAATTAGGGTTAAACAGTCATATAAAATGAATAATGCTCCACTTCAAAAATGGGTTATATTAATTATTGAGACTGGGCAACGTATCAGCAAGGTACGGCCATTATTTTTAACGTGTCACTAACTCCGTAATATCAAGCGTGTGCGCCGACATCGCACGAAATTAATTAATGGCTTTATCCGCTACTTGTTTGTCCAGTCATCGAGATGTAATTAGGCTTAAAATATAAAAACGCTCTGAGTTTGCTCGAGTTGAATTCGATATCCTTATTTCGCGGGAAGTGACGCGACACTAACTGAAGGCCGTAATTTGATATCTGGGAAAAATGACGTAACGGTCCGACTGTCGAATCTACTCGGGGCTCTTTGTTCTAACATAGAGCTCTTCCGGGTCGCAAAGTGCCCTCTGGCAGGGTCATGCCAAGCCGGATAACGCCGAATCACCGGTTCCACTTACTACTTTCCTACCATCAAAAACGCATGGTTCTAATGTCGCCTCATTGTCCTTAATAACTAATCGCTGCCGTTATCCTAACTATAGTTTTCCTTTAAATTCTTGTCAATTATTCTGTTATTCTATTTTTCAAATTTGTTAACGAGTGTCGTTAGGAAAAATGTTTAATAATATTTTCCCTGTTGCATTTGAATAACGTCCGACATAGTCCACTTTTTAATTTAAACGAGATCATTTGACTTCGCGATTGTCCACTTCCAAGGGTCCAATTATGGACATTATCGTCTGCCGACCATTCTACAGTAGTCACTGAAAAGGATTTTCCAATTAGGGTCTCTCGTTGAATTAATGAGAGGGCTCCATCCAACACTGATAAAATACTTCGCTCTTCCGTCGTTTCATTCCAACAGGACCGCCGTTTAGATAAATTTCTCCTCTTCAACATAATGTGTCCATGTTATCTCATTCTATGTATTCCACTTTGTACCTACTGGGATTGTTTGAGCATTCTATAAATTTATTCTGAAATCGTGAAATGAAAATGGTATGCCGATTCAGATGTTGTATCGTACCGTTTATGAACGTTAGGGGCGGTGCAGGAATAGACCGCGCTTTAGCCAGTCAGTTAACCATGATTCCATAAATCTCGTCATTGTTTTGTCGTATGATCGTATCCGTATGACAAAGGGTAACGAGCACAGCGTATCTCAAAACATTACTGCGCTACGTGTGAACTGTACACGGAAACCTAATTTATAACCACTGAGACGAGAATTGCGGTTACGAAATGGAAATTAAATCAGTCATTAAGGACGACAGCGGTGATTTACCAAACTGCTGTTGGTAGATGCAGCATTAGGCTTGTCTTAACGCTTGAAGCTCGTTCTCTTGCATTTCGAACAATAGAACCATAACTTTGCTAAGTGAAAAGCTAGCGTTGACAAGGGTAATGTCCTCTGGCTATTTGCGTTGCGTCTAAGCTCAAGTTAAAATTACGTCGTCAATGCTAGATTATGGTATGCTGATGTTTCTATGAGGTAAATACATTATTTTCCTATTAGTGTTTAAATTTCTATAAACTGGATTTCTCTAAATGTATACTATTCGTTGCTGTTTATTTTTGCAAACGTAGATAATTTAAGCTTTTATTAGATTTGATTATGAATGAAACAATAAAAACGTGTCTGAAACTCTAGTAAGGCAACCTGCTGAATTTCCAATACAAACATTGCTCACCCGAGAGTCACGTTCGCCACGGTTCTCCTCGCAAACACTCACTCTGTTTATTTTATTAATATAAATAAGCCAGTATTAAATTTCATACACAATTCCAGTTTACAGACAAAACGTAATTACTAGCGATTCCACCCAATTTTGTGTACCCTAATATTATAAGAGTCTTTTCCTCAAAAGCCTTCTTCCATTGTGGTTCTTTTACAAAAAGAAACCTTCTCATTTATGACGAAGGGTTGGGAGTGGCTTTCACCTCAATTAATACAATCGGTGAAATAATGTAGGCCATTACGTTTCCCTTTGACAATTACATATGTGAGGTAAGTAGTATGAATTACGCTTAATCCCTGGAACCTATCTCGTATATGTAATAAAATGCCTTCACTTAAACTGAAACGGTTTCAGTTTTATGGAACTTTAGGCTTAGGTTAGGATACTTAAATTCGGAGAATGGATATTATCATTTATGAGCAAGTGAGTTTATTAAATTTAATGTCAACGTAATTGCGCAAAATTATTGTCTGAAAGATGCTAGTTCGGTTGAAAATAGTATTTAGAATAATTACAACAAATCACTGCAGGTCTTCTACTTGGCTTCCCACATTTTACGAGCAAAAAGCACATACTTAGTGCTCTTCTAAAATTAAACCGCTTCTTGCGCCTGTTTATAGACATCGAAGTTTATTGCTTCCTCCACTCGCTAATTAATATTCGTTTTATTAAGTTTCGCACAGTCGACACCGAAGCCATGCAGTTTGCGGTTGTACGTGAAAATTAATTGCTACCTACTAATAAATCAAATCGCGAACTTAGGGATAATTTCGACGCGTACGGAAATTGCCGCTGCCAGTTCCTAGTTCGTGTTTACTCACATGTTTACCTCCACTATTATGGGCCTAATGTACTTACTTTGATTACTATCAAACACACGAGCCAAACTACAAATTATACGACGTTGATTCATATTAGACAATAGGGGCACTGCTTGTTAACATAATAAATATTTCGACTTGCGCAATCACCTAATTAATTTAGTACTAGATCAAGTGATAATAAATCAAACTGATTAAAATTGCAATTTTATGAACATAAGCTTAGCTTATTACGGCGAATATTAAGTTTTATTAGTTTATAGCCATAAAGCGTAAATTAAATAATTTTCTATCATCACGTTCCTATAAATTCTATCGCAACATGAAGGAAGTGCTTATTACCTATCTTTTAACAAGCTCGGTTATGGTTGTAACATAACAGTTGATAACTTAACAAGGCTGACTTTAGGCATGCTAAGCCTGATACAGAACTTCAGAATAATAATGATGTTTTTATGAGATGGAAGCGGAGCTGTGGTGGCAGGTACCAGCGAGTTGGCCTTGGCCAGCCTGCCAAACGTTGGCCCAATGACCTTGCGTCTATCCGCGATGGTTTTAGTCACGCTACTCAACTCGCTAGCTACACAAGTAGACACACACATTACGTTAAATATTACGTCGCAGGGACTTGGAGACGTGTCTTATTCGATCAAACTTTCGCCGATTCTGAGCTGACGATGTAATCATCGTCAGCTCAGAATCGGAATGAATTGACAGCTTTTATGTCAAAGTTTCCGCCTATTTGTTACTCTTAAATTGTATTTTTTAAGTAAAGATGGACTTCTGGCATTTTGAACCTTGTTTTGAGAAACAGTATAGTAGTAGAGGTACGTCTAAGATTCACTATATCGTTCATTTTCAAACTCTATTAACAAAATCTTCGATCTATATTACAGAAGCAAGAAACCTACATGGCCAAAATATCAACTGAGAGTTTTGGCAACTAGCCATTTGCACAAGTTACAAACTTTCGAAACTCCCTACTACGTTAAATTATACACTTCATGCATAGATTAGCAAAGTTTACACACATAGTCTCAGTGACATTGGTAAAAATGTTTGAGCAAGCGTTAATGGTCGCACATGTCGAAAGCCATCCTTATAAAGCAGGTAGTATGAAAGTTGTCCCTTCAGGAATGCTGTCACCACGAAAAGAGTTAAAGGCCCAGTATTTTACTGGTCCGCGTAACATTTCCACTAAACAACTTTTCCTTTTTGTTAACTCATGCGATTTTTAATTTTATTATTACTAGGTCGCTCTTTACACATGTGTATGTATGCCACCACTTTTGTCAAGATTAAATCGTATCAGCAGTAATTTGGGAATGTCGAATTCCTTCATCACAATATTACCAAAATAATTTGACCAAACTAAGTGAATTAATTCGATTAGGCCTGAGAGCCTTTGACGCGACATTTTCGTGTGAACAACACATCCTATTTAAGGCTTTACACCTAACTTTTGATGAAGACAAAATACTTTTACAAAGTGAAGCTTAATCCACACCAACGAAAAATACATAATACCTACTACGTCATACTACGGTTCATGCATGATACTCTACAGTTTTGCACCCTTTTTGCGAAATGACTATCAGCACTGGAATTCCTAAACACCTACACTTCGTAAAATAGTGGTTTAAAAATGTTATCATAGTGTGGTTTTAGCTTTATTGTTTTTTATGATTTCATTTTTCGACATATGTATGAGCTAAGCGTATCCCGTATTCCAGTAATCTGCTCGCTGCTTGGAAAAGAACATAAGCTCTTGCTCTAACCAGCCTTAAGCTTTTGAGAGCGAGTAACCACTCGGAAATATAAAATGTTGATATATATAATATTATTTATGTATGATGTCTGAACATAAACCTCTTCTACCTGGTCAGCTTGGAGCCCAATCCTCGGTATTTATTCACCGCTTTCCTAGCTTATTCTTCACCAGCTTTTAGAGGGTTTGTCGTTTGTTGAAATTGTTCGAATCTACGCGCGAAACGATTCGTGGAGAAAGATGACTCATGTTCCTACAAAAACTAATCCTATAATTTTAAAAATATTCCTAATTAGAATAACCCATTTCATGCAAAACAAAATGACCACGCTCCACGCCTTTGGAATTCTCTCAGAAAGACTGCGGGATAGATGTTGAAGTTTTTTTGGTGTTGTTTTGCTTCTAAGAGCTCTGCAATACTTCCGTCCTCGCCAGGGGCATTAGCGAAATAATGATGCAAAAAAAAAATAACTTAATTACACAGGCTTGTTTAATTAAAATCTTAAACTCGAGTTATTGAGTGCCTTATCGGATAATAATATTTTATTACAACGCTATTGTTAATCGGCTCATAAAGTAACGCTTTTTAACTGAACTCTGTAAGAACGATGTTATCAAACGGCTTTTTCGAGAGTACATACTACAAATGTACCGTTTTTAGGGCTTCGTCCCGGGCATTTTGTTTCAAAATAAATATTTTGTTACATTTCCCTCTTCCTTATAAAAAAATCTGCTGGATTTCGCAAAGTGATTAAGTAGAAACCTATAAACTTACTATGTGTAATAAGAAGAAAATACTATATAATATAGTATGTTTTAGTTAGGATGTTCACTTGACAACTTCATGAATAATCTCAAAAAACTATTCCATTATGATGGCATTTATAGCTTTGACATAAAAATATACATATATGTTTATGCCATAAATGCCAATGCCATGAAGTAACGTCACAACTATACACGTATTCCCATGTAAGATCCAAACTGCAACTGCGATTTAACAGCGTATAAAAAGTAGTACGTTACTTTATTAGTGGTGTAATCATCCATAAGGTCACTATTTAAATAAAATATAGAATCCAGTTCTTTACAAAAATAAATATGTAGCGTAATCTCAAAAGTCTACGAATTGCGTAACTAAGGATGTCTATTGCCTTGAAGTATTTTTAGGCCTGATCTTACAGCAACTAACCTAAATTTCCTTATTAACGCACATAACTAGAACCTTGGTTACTAACTGAGAACCGACCCAACCCAGTCCATGCTTGTTTGATCCCACGCGCATGAGTCACGCGCAGACTGCGCGCAGACAAACAAACAAAACCCATCATGTAAATCATTTTCTAAGTCGCGCACAACGTAGAGGTGTTGTTTCGAAAGGTGAAAATTATACATTTTTAGGGTTCCGTACCCAAAGGGTAAAACGGGACCCTATTACTAAGGCTCCGCTGTCCGTCTGTCACCAGGCTGTATCTCATGAACCGTGATAGCTAGAGACTTGAAATTTTGACAGATGATGTATTTCTGTTGCCGCTATAACAACAAATACTAAAAAACAGAATACAATAAATATTTTAGGGGGCTCCCATACAACAAACGTCATTTTTTTGCCGTTTTTATAGAAAATGGTACGGAACCTTTCGTGTGCGAGTCCGACTCGCACTTGGCCGGTTTTTCTTATTTGGTTGCCTATAAAAACTTAGCGCTCAGAAGATAATATACTATGCTATGTATTACACAATCCTCAACCCTACCCTGTGGTCGGTTAATTTTGTAACCAGCTCTTTATTAAATGCTCCATCACGAGTTATGGTTATCCACAAAGTATAGTATGTTGTAACAAAGAGTGCGATCAACAAAGATACGATGTTACCTTGGCTCAATTTGGTATGCGAAGGGCACGACATGGGTTATAATTTAATGCATTGTAAATATGTTTGGCGTACTTAAAACCTGTTAGTATGTTCACTGAATATAATCCGCCCAATGCTACCATTAAGCCTGAATGACTGCAGCAGTAAAGACCCTCGTTATAGTGGCTGATTCTGATGATGATGACTAAACATAATTTAAATGAACATTCTCGAACCCAAAAACGAACTAAAAATCCCAATAAACAAGTAACACAGGATAACCCAACGTAACGACCTAACCAAGATTATTTGATGTTCTGTTGTTTCTTTCTCGTGTAATAGTCGTGACTCCTAAATGCATTTCGAGTACGTCTGACCGAGATGCTTACATTGCCGCCAATTGGAGCCGCGGTGGATTGCCCCACTTACTAAATGCCTTTAATTTCCTGCACAAACAATTATCTCCTTGACTTTTGACCGCTTTCTTCATGAGCACTTGCACAACTTCCCGCTTCTTTCCCCATATAACTATCTAGCACACACACTTAAAGCAACGGTATTTACCATTTCAATTACATTCCGTAGTACCAAGTGTCCAGTTCAATTTAATTCCACCAATGAGCAGCGATATACAGCACAACATATTAACTTAACATTCTTTGCCGTCATGAGTTACACACCTGAACCAACAGGCATTGTGTCCTAGACCCGTCACTCCTCGTTAGACAAGCGTGCAGTCGGCCGGAACTCGCAGATCTCGCTGCACTTCAAAATAAAATTTAACACCAAGCCTTAAAGCAATAAAGATCACTCGACAACCTTCGTTAAAAGCAAGCTGCAGTTTGACATATGCGTAATATTCTCATACCGACAGATGTAATGTAGCTGACAGCCGCTAGCTAAGAAACCTGCTGAGAAATAAATCGCGAAACATTGCGCGTCAGGTTACCTACATGTCCTAAGTTAATGTCTAAAACCACTACGACTGTGAAGCCGTAATAACTTGAAAACCGGATTGAATTCTCATTTCAGTTCAATTTTGTCAGTACACTTTGAAATTGATAATCCGGGACGTTTCTGTTTTCATTTCATTTTCGTCTTGCATTGGTGCTATAACGGGTATTGTCATTCAAATCTGTTTCTACAAATATCAAATGAACAGTATATTTTTTGGATGTAAGTATTATGAATTAAAAATTACTATATATCTACAATTCAAAGATTCCCATATTTTTTAATACACGATTTTAAGGTTGTATACCAGTGGATTTTTAATAAGATGATAGCTATCTTAAACCTTTCAAAATGAGCTCAGAGTCGGCTTCGTTAATTCAATCACGACTTCAAATTAACTACAGACCCAAGACGTAAAGCGTATAACCACAGATACAACATAACAGCAGACGCTGCCCGTGACGAAACCATACTATGCTCTTCGGTTATCTTAAATTGGTTTTTGGTTGATTGAATCTTATCTTGATCACTATTCTTGTTCGCATTAACGAGACGTGACGTAAATTATACTGAAAATGAATTAGCTGATTTAGTCATTGACTACATCTTCAAGAGTAAGTGACGGCCATGTAAAACAATGTAATTTGATCAGTCATGGAGTGCATAAAATAAAAGTTGATAAATTGTGTAAATTTTGCGTATGTTACGTAATGTGACTTTAACGTTGCACTATTAAGTAAGTAAACGAAGTAAAACGTATTCCCTTTGAGCGAACAATGTCTGAATCTAAAATTCAAAAGGTCGAAAGAGAGCAGTCATATTCGACGATATCGTCTATGCAAGCGTTGAACCAGGAACAAAGAGGCTTTCTATCGACAGCCCTTGACATGGAAAGGCTTTTTTGCTATCGATAAGGAACTGTTACTGAAGGCCGATATCGGTAAAGGATTGACTAGTGGCCCGAACACTTTGTTCCTTGAAAGCATTGTTGTCGCTCCCGTCGTAGGATATTAATACAGGGAACCCCAGAGAATACGAACAGAGTAATCGCAGAATAAAAATGAAATTAAGTGGCTACGAAGTATTTTGGAGCAAACTATTACTTTCAAAGATTTATGCATGCCCAATAAATAATACGGACGTAGAGCGTGCAAGAGATAAACAACGAAAATATCATATTATACAATGTTTTATATAAAAAGGGACTGGGAATATTTAAGTATGTAATTTGCATAATATATCGTAATTTCTAATTCTGCACAATTCGAAAATTTTATAATTACCTAGTTGTTAATTAAGAAAATTTATGTTATCATTTTCAGATTTAGCAGTTTAAGCAGTTTTAAATGATTTTTCTTATCTCCACCTCTACAAATTCCAGCAAGTTATCCGTTGGATTTCAAAACTCGAATTTTCAAGTAATTTGCTCACTGAGCTGACCGATTTACAGGATCTTAGATTTGTTCTGTCCTTTTTAGGATTCCGCACCGTAACAGGTAAAATGTACCCTAATAAGATTACTACGTTGTTCGTCAGTCTGTCTGTATGTCAGTCAAGTCTCTTTTTAACCGACTTCAAAAAAAAGGAGGAGGTTCTCAATTCGTCTGAATGTTGTTTTTTTTTGTATGTTTGTTACGCGATTTCGCCGTCAATTATGGACCGATTTCAAAATTTATTTTTTAATTTGAAAGGGTATACTCCCGAGGTAGTCCTATTTACACCAAGTCAGATTCTGATGATGGGATCCCTGCGAAATCGAGGGCAACCCTCAATTTTTATAGGCACCCATAATGTTTTGCATATATTTTCTGACTCAATGCTGATTTTTGGGTCTGGTAATCATCATGTCATGTTGCTGACCTGATGATGGAAGCCGCAGAACTCCTTAACGGATAGGAGTTAGAAGATAATACTGCAATTTGTCGACAGAACGTATTTTGCAGTGTTTTGGGCAGACGTGAAGCTTATGAGGTACCAGACCGCCAATTTTTATTTACTGGGGGCGCACCCAGTAACGAAAAAAAATTTGAAAGTTCCTTTCTTAATTTGACTTGTTATTTAACGCAAGACCTTATCCTATGGTTTCGACACCAAAATACCCGCCGTTCTGGTTGGAGTGTAGGTAAACCCTTTTCTTAACTTAAAAGTATTCGTCGAAAAATTGATCACATATAACACCTTATTTTTATCATACCATTGATTGGGGGGTCCATAGAGGACCAATATTAGTTAAGGTTACTTTTCTGTAAAGTCATTTTTGGCGAAGTTAGGAGGGAAAAAATAGAGGACTTAACACTTAAAATTGTAAAATTAAAAACGTTTCATAAAAAACTAAAAACCGACTTCAAAATGAAACTAAAAAGCGAAAAATAATATTCACTAAAACATACCTAATCGATTCTTTTTGGAGTCGGTGCGAATGAATACATTTTAACTCTCGATGGCTGGCACCGACTCCAAAAAGAACTGATTAGGTATGTTTTAGTCAATATTATTTTTCGCTTTTTAGTTTCATTTTGAAGTCGGTTTTTTATTTTTTTTGAAACTTTTTTTTTACTCGAAATGCTTGGCGGTATAAATTAAAATGCATATCAAATGCTCAAATCTGCAAATCTTTTAAGGCTCAAAAAAAATCTTCAAAATTACCGCAGTGAAAAGATATGTTTAGGCTGCATTTTAATACTTGTAAGCTAATAAAAATCTTTGGTATATCAAGCCAAAACTAGCCTATGTTAACATATGCTTAATAATACTGTGGTGAAGTCAGAAATTAGATAGGTACCATCATTTTTGAAAAAATATTTCCATACTAATCGGATTTTCAGAAAAAAACAAATAAGAACATCAACCATTCTAAGAATCCCAACCAATACCAGCAGCGATTTTTCTCCCTGAAGGAGTAGATTTACAATAACGCTTATAAATTCAGTGTGCTCGTTAAATGTGAACTCATTCATATTAATCAATACTTAGAAATATGCAAAACGGCTTCAAATACATCTATGATAATTAAGGTTCATCTGCACGAACACGGTGGTTGGTAGACCACACAAACGGCGCCCGGTGCCCGCAGCTAGTCGTGCGCCATAAGTCGAGGCCCTCGCCCGTGCTCCTATAAAGACTTTCCACTTCTAACCAATCTCGCTATGAAGCTATAAAATTATTTTATTTGTTTCTTAACCCGTTTACACCACCCCACTCTTTGACGCGCTCTTCAAATATCGCATTGCAAGATAAAATTACTGTTGCTGGAAAAGATATAAACCGTTTTCTACAAACTGCTTGTAGGACTGGGATTTCTGTTATTTGAATCTAAGCCAATGTTACTTTAAGTCTTGAAACCTAAGAAAAAACAATACTCGTGGGTACTTCAATAAATCGTGTGCAATTTCATCGTCTAAGCAAGAACAAAGACAATCTCTAGGATTACTTAGAAAGCTTATCTAACAAACCTATTTTGAACAAAATACTTTCAAACAAATTGACATGCCATTGAACTTGTATTGTAAGAAAAACTTGTTAATCCTTATAGCAGTATCACCTGGTTTCCTCGGTAGTAACAGCAGACCAGGGCCCTAACCATGAACTGTTAAAACACTGTATCCAATGCTGTTAACCTACTTCGACCCCCCAGAGAATACATCGCGGCTTTTTTCCCGTTCGTTACCTCGTTTGACATCGTCCGCTTTGTTGAATGATTTTTTTTTTTGTAAATTATACCCAGGAACTATTTCAATTTTTAAGCTATCTTGGCAGATACACTAGATACAAGTCATATTGATACTTTTGAAGAGAGCACCGCAGAAGTTACCCTTGAATTCTGCTCCTATCTTAAACGGTTCGGGTAAATACACAAATTACGTATAGCAGCGGCGTCATATTTGCAAGTCACCAATAGTCCGCAAGCCTTTTCAGCGCCATTCATTATCAATGCGCCTTGATTTCGTATGTATCGATGAGAATCTATCTTGGACAAAAGTTCCTTTATAAGTAATGTTTTGTAAAATCCTTCTAATAAATGTTGACAGGAAAAAATAAAATATAAATGGCTAGGCCGCGAGGTAAGATTACTCAAATAAGGGTTTTAAAAAGATTTTCGAATGCATTTTATCAAAAGTAAAAATTTATTACCATCTTGTATTTTAAGACAGATATAGAGGTAATAAATGACGGAACTGTATGCTGAATAGGTAATATTTCAAGTATATTACATAGTAAATGTCTTAAAACGTTTAGACATTAAATCAATATCTACGAAATAACTAGGAGCCAGGTTACGTTACACCTCGGTGCAAATAACCGCGAGGCGAGCCTTTTATCTTATCATAACGATGTCGTAGTAAAATTTTAATGAGGCAGGCCCAAGTCTTGAACTGTTGAGTCCCGCTAATCGAACCAAACCGTACAGTTACTGGATACAACATGCAAATTGAAACATACAGGAACTGACGCAATATGAGTGTAGAATGAAGGATAAAGTAAGTTTTACCTTTCACCCTAGAAGACATCCTGTCCAAATGCGTCTACAATGCAAAATTGGCAATTGTGCAAGGTGAACTAAATCCTTTATGATCTACCCCAATCACTAGTCATAGAACAGTCTAATCAAAATTTTAGTGCCGAGATACGCATTTAGAATACCATCAAGTTTCATTGATGTGATTGGTTCAGTAATGCGTTTTTTACATCTTTAGCCATATCAATAAACAATTTACGAGCTTTTTATAGTTCTATATTTGCTTTGCTCTTGGCAAGTGGAGCTCTTGACTCGACATTTATTTGATTTATTACTGTGAAACTTATACTTTGTTTCCTAAAGCTACTGTGGGTTTTGTTTCCAACCTACGATTGCAAGTTAGATATCTAAATTGTCATGTTTGCAGAAGAAGTATTCTGTGTTTTTGCTTTGCTGAATGCTAGTAAATAGTAATATTTTTTCATATTAAATTCAGCCTTCATCGTCATTTTTGTTTTTTTTGCAACCTTGAGTAAACATTTTAACTTCTTATTTATTTAATTTTATTTAATAGCTATATTGAACAATAATCTGCATAATTCTGTATAAAAGAGAATTCTTGAGCATAAAAATTGTTCCCAGAAGTGATTATTTAAAATAATATTTTAAACATTATCGTTGTAAGTTGTAACACTTTTAAAATATAGAGATTGTATGCATAAACTGGTGATAAATCAGATCACAGTTATTGGTTCCCCGAAGAATCCTGTTCCATACCAGGGTACAGTTGGCGGCATAAGTGGCTTGTGCCATTTCCCTTATAATTTTTAGCATAAGGGTCAAAATTGCTCGTCTACTTTAGAGCCAGATAGCCGAGTTGTTTTACCAAGAAGCAAATCTCGCCGCGGTCCGATTTTGGTGAAACGGCTTCTGTTCGCCTCTTACTGATTATTAAAACATTACAGTTAGGGCTGAACTAATGAGATCCCGGGCAACAATCAATTTGAAAACAATGCTTAGTTTGCTTACAATATTCCTATTGCTGCAATTATTTTTATTAAACGAGTATAATGAACGTGGACTGAAAAAGCATTCGAACTCATTGAAGTATGTAGAAATAGTATCATAGTTTTGTATTTTCTGATTCGAAATAACGAAAATTTAATCTTTATTGCGATTATCATAATGTTTTACATCGTCATTATTATAGCTTCTTAAATCATATTATGAACCATATTATTGAAGCATCACTTGATATCTTACGCGTGTAATTTGGATGAGATCATTATATCAAAAAATTGTGGTATTTTAATACTATATTTTTAGACTCCTGGGCCATAACCATGAACTCTTAAAACAATCTCAAAGTTGTCAAATCTGTCAATTTTGGTACGTCATTTCATACAAAATTTGACAGAAATGATAATGTTTGACAGATTTGTGATTGTTTTAACAGTTCATGGTTAGGGCCCAGGGCCCTAACCATGAACTTTTTCACGACCGAGATTGTTTGGTAGCACTTTGATATAAGCACAAAATTTTGGTCACGTGATTTGGTACCATGAACTACCTAAAACGATCTTGTTTAGTGTTGTGAAAGAACGAGTGATCTGTAAAAAATTGTCTATGCGTTGAAATAATGTCAAAAAATGATGCACGCGGTCCGAATTAGATAAATTAAATGAACGAAATATTATTGAACACAATAAATACCTGTGTTTGCTTGCTAATTACTTGAAAATATAAAAAAAATGTATTTTGCTTGTACTAGGAGTTATTTTTGTAGAAATGTTACCTATTTTTAGCGTAAATATCAGCCTTTCTTAATGAGCTATGACTGAGCTCTTGATTTTTAAAAATCATTTCGGACCAAGAGTCATACGTCATGAATGATCAAATTCAAACGTAGTGGTTCCATTCTCTTTGGATAAAATTAGAAAAAAGTTAATGTCAGTATTTGATGTAAACACGTATTTACAATTTATTTTACAATATTTTTTTTCTAGACTCGAAAGCACATTTCAAGAATGTGTTTTGTTAATTTATGATTTTACTTTATTTATAGGTAACACTTATAATAGTTTAATTGTACGATGTTTGCATGGACAACATAACACAATAAATTATCATTTTTATGGGTTTCTTGATTCATTTCGAGAAACTCTAAATTACCATAAGTACCTTATATATACCAGAGGGGAAAAAAGCTAACAGCGTCTGGATAAGGTACCCCTGGTACCGGAGCAGAAGAAAGCTAGCAGTTTCATGATTAGGCATCCAAGATACTAAGTCGTTGAAATCAGAATTCGATGAAGACAGAGCCTCACGAGTGTTTATTATCCGTGTTTCTAAAAATATTGTGAAAGCCAATCGTTAAGAATAAATAGTGTTAATAAATGTATACCCATAAAATTATTTTAATAATACAAACTGGTACACAAGGTACTCGGAAATTATACTAATCCACAGCTACTCACTTTGTCTTTTAGTACTTCACTTGCTATTGAAAAAAAAGGTGGCATTTACTAAACTAGGTATTCAATGAATTATCCGCAACGGCCACATCTTAGAGGCATAGGAAGCGGGGTGCTTCATCTTACGCAGCAAAGCTGCTCGAGCGATTGCTGCTGCGAATGTAGGTACTTGTTTTTCTTGACTTCACCACTCTCCAGTTAGCAAGCATGCTCCACCATCTCAGCAACCAGGAGCAGAGCGATACGTCCGTCACAATTTTGTTTCCCGAACCATGCGGATCTCGCCGGTAAAGGAATAGTAAACTAAACTAAGAATAGTAAACTAGTTTGGCGCGTTGCATGTTCGATTGTAGGGGGCCCTCTACCATCTCCTCAACATCACACTATTACATGACTGGCCACCGGACGATAGTCGGTGTGATGAGCCCAGCAGGTTCACGCCGATGGGAGCCCATTTGTATGGCGTAGATTTTTATGGGAAGTCCGGCCAGCCAGTCTATACATACTGTCTATCTATTCAGCCTTTTGCAGTCCACTGCTGGACACAAGCCTCCCCCAAAGAGCATGATCACCCGCATTTTTCATTCATGCACTGCCAACCATCATCCTAAGGTTGGTCCATATGGGGCTGGGGGGGCGTCCTACACTACGGATATCTCTCATTTATATATAAATAGTTCAAAGTATGTATACTACCTCATAACGATACTATTTTTAGGGTTCTAAAAAATCTAAAAACCAGCCTAGTGCACGTCGTGCTACGCGCAGTATAGGGTTTTATAGTTGCCCGTGGTAGTTCCCACGATATATTGCAGCAATTATTTAATTAAGTCTTCATTTAAGTCACTTTAAAAGTTTCCCTTTAAAATTTTTTCGCACGACGACAAAATTAAACGATTATTACTCGTAAAACTAACAGGTTACAGGTACAGGTAAAATTAACCGTTATAATTTTCCTTTAAAATTCATGGAAAGCACAATAACCACGATTGTTTCCAGAATTTTAAAACCAATAGTTTTATTTACGCCCTACCCGAACAAAAATTGGCATTTTAAAGTTTAATATTTGGCAAACGGAACTCTAAATCGAAAAGTAGTATTAGCAACCCCTAAATAATTTTAAGGGACCTATTCAACGATGGGTTAGACGATGAAAAAATAATCACCCCCACGTTACACGTATAATAAATAAGTATTGGACAATATCACATACAATGCTCTGACCCTCTAGCACGAGCAACAAAACACGATACGAGATGATAGGATATATAGCGATTTATTGCCTCTTTTCTTTCAAAATATAAATATATATATGGATAACATAGCCTCCAACTTGATCTTTTATTGAAACAGTGAGCATTTCCTTGCCGGCGACGTCACGGTTATGCTCGCTTTTTCGATAAAAGTTCATATTTTGACAAAAGATATGCGATAAATTGCTATATCATATCATGTTTTGTTGCTTATGCTAGAGGGACAGATCCTAAGGTAAGTAGATTAAGCACTTGTGTTATAGAAATCAGAAACAACGACGGTACCACAACACCCAGACCCGAGACAGTATAAAAAGTTCTTTTTCTACATTGACCCGACCGGGAATCGAACTTGGAACCTCAGAGATGGCGGCGACATATCTTTTCGGGCGTGCTCGCCTCTCGGCTACGGAGTTCATCTAGTATCGGAGCTACCCTAAAACTATATGCTAAAATTTTATGCTATCATTTTGTCAGCGTGATTGATTTACAAATCTTCACAATATTACAGCTCTCTAGAGTCAACAGCAAAATCTCGGACGGACAGACAGACACACAGACGGACATGACGAAACTATAAGGGTTTCTTGTCAGGACTACGGAACCCTAAAAGCCGGAATAAAATAAGTATTTAAGGGGGCTTCCATATAACAAACTCGATTTAATTTCCCATTTTTATAGATAATGGTGCTCGAAGGGTTCCCTTCGTGCGCGAGTCCGACTCGCACTTGACCGTTTTATAAATCAAAATCAAATCAAATCAAATATTTATTTGCAAGAATACAGTTTTACACTAAGGTCTTATTATATTTTAGTAAGTCATTAGTATTCTGCCTGCAAGCAGACGCGCAAATATTAAATTAATATTGTTAGTAAGTAATTTTGTCATTGATTTTTAATAATTAGTCATAAAGTGAACTATTTACTAAAACCTACTCACTTAACCAGGACCAAGGTGCTAACTAACGTACGGTGAGTGGGTATAGAACAGTGGGTTAATCTTAGTCCCGGACCAGCAAATGCACTCTGAATAAGACGTGTTTAATATACAGGGTGTTAGGTAAATAGTATATCAAGCTGAAACTAGCCCATGTTAACATAACAATATGCATTAAATTCAATCGTGAAGACAGAAAAGACCATGCGAAAATCGACCCCACCCACCAGCAGACTTCAAATGTATCTCAGTTAATAGATCTCGACTGCTGGTGATTTTATACTATGACGGCATCTCTCGTAGGAAGGAGGTTTTCATGAAAAAAAAAACTTTGTAAATATGTTTTTTTTTTTTCATTGATTTTCCGTATTTTTTTATAATATAGTGCAGTTAATTCTTGTAAAGAACGTACTTAAGCACACTGTGGCAAACCATACTCCGTTGTTACGTTAAAGGCTGCGACCAGACTACATAATATGGTCCAGATCTGGCGAATGCGCCGCGAACACGAAGCTCGCGCGCGGCGCTCGGCGCGCGTACTTTTGTCCCTCTAGCTAGTGTATGCTAGTTTAGGCCTATACTATATACTCAAACCTAAATGTTGTCATTTATTGAAGGTTAAAACAGGGTTTCATTGTTTTGGTTTTCGTATACCTACAAGAAAACGTTTACGTTTAATACAGGGTGTCCCAGAACTCAACGTTAAGCCGAAACGGGTTGACAGCATTGATTGTAACCATCATGAGAAAAATCAGAAAAAATCTTTCCCATGCAGTTTGAAAATTATGGGCATTTAAGAAAAACCTAGAAATTTGGTTAAACTGTAACCATTTTTCGGTAACTGTGGTTAATTTTTATTATTTTTGTTCATTTAAACTTTGGAACCGTAACCCTAAATAACATTTCTAGAATCACAGTCAAAAATAATGTCACAATTGCACCAAGTTTCCGAGAATTAAGACTATTTGTTAAACTATGAATTAATTTTTTTTTAAATTTGTCGACTTTGGAAGGCCCTCCTTTAACCTGTATGCTCAAACATTTGTGCGCGACCCGAGGCTATTGCTTAAAAAAAATGTACTAGAGTGCCTTGACTCCTCCTCTCAAAAATATAAACCTGAAGTAACCCGATTTTTGCTAACCCATATTACCCAGTTAAAATGTTTTTAGGGTTCCGTACCCAAAGGGTAAAACAGGACCCTATTACTAAGGCTCCGCTGTCCGTCTGTCTGTCTCTCCGTCTGTCACCAGGCTGTATCTCATGAACCGTGATAGCTAGAGACTTGAAATTTTCACAGATGATGTATTTCTGTTGCTGCTATAACAAAAAATACTAAAAAACAGGATACCATAAATATTTAAAAGGACTCCCATACAACAAACGTGGTTTTTTGGCATTTTTATAGAAAATGGTACGGAACCCTTCGTGCGCGAGTCCGACTCGCACTTGGCCGGTTTTTTATTCGCCCAAGCTCTTGGTAGGTTCTTAATTTTATGAATTCAAAATGATGAGATAGAAGGATAGTGGACATGTTTGCCATGAGTGAGTAAGACAGATAGTGAAGCCACTATTACCAAAGTCAACAAAAGTAAGTAAAATTAATAAAATAATGAAATATCTTGACCTAGTTTAGTTTAGGTTTATTGGAATAAAAGTCATATAGGGATTATTGTAATAGGATATGTTATTTCCCATATGAGTATGAGAGTATGAGATTGGACTCCTTTTTCCGCACTTAAACTCAAAGTCGGTCTTTTATACGTGGGGGATGTGATGGTTACGGTTGCAACCAGCCTAGCTCCGCCCAGAAGCGCAGAAGTTTCCTGGGTTTTTCACAGACTTCGCGGAGCGACCTTCGGTTTTAAAGGATTTCATTGCTATGTGATGCTACTGCCTCGCATTCCAAGACTACGTGGGCGGCGGTTTCATCTGTAGTTAGACAAGCCCTGCAGAGAGGGCTGTCTGTGTTGCCTATGGTGTAAATATGTATGTTTAGGAGACAGTGACCGGTCACTTTTATCTATCAAGGTTGAGTATACGCCGAGTCAATTTGGGTGTGACCCCTGAGAGGGTCAGTTTCGATTGTCTGCATGCTGTACTCAGAGTCCATCGTTCGTTATGTTGGGATAAAGCACTGTGTCTAATCCAGGCGCGCAGTTGGGAATATGGTAAGGGCAGGATCGAGGGTGGCCCCTCTATGACCATGTCCGAGCCCCTTCTCGCCAGTACATTTGCGGCATCGTTGCCTAACGAATTACTATGCCCTTTTATCCACGGCAGTGTTACTTTGTTGACCCTTCCAATCTTTTATATTTGAATGAATTTTTTCATAGAAAATTATTTACAAAATGTCAAGCGATTGCCTGTGGATCCGTACTCTTCGGTTTGTAACAAAACACGTACCCGGTTACCTTAAACCCAAAATAAAAAATCGGTATTATATATATAAGTAAAATAAAGTTAATAATCAATAAGGTCCTAAGATAATAAAAGATATTAATTTACTTCCTCTTAGGGGATAGGGGATAAAGCCTGTCCCAGACAGACGCGGCCTGAGGTGGCGGCCGCGGCTGCGGCCTGTTGTGTAGTATGAAGGTCTTATTTACTATTCAAATCCACGTAGCCGCGGCCGCAAGCTCCGCCCAACAAAAGGAGAATTTTGTCTTTTAAATGACTTAGTTTAGACGTCCATCCGCGATGACGAGTAGGCAAGAAATGGCGGTCTCAGCCGCGGCCTGGAGAGTCATTTCTTTATATCTTACTATGCGAGTGTGTTTTATAATGAAATACCGAACGACCAACGTACCTATATTTTAAACTGGCCGCTGCGGCTAGTTGTAAAAAATTGCAACTGGCCGCACCCCGCGCGAGCGCACATACCGGCGGCTGAGCAGAAGCGGGCGAAGCTTGCGGCCGCGGCTAGCCGCGCTCCGGCCGCGCAAGTCGCGTGGATTTGAATAGTACTGAGTCTTTCATACTACACAACAGGCCGCGTTTGTCTGGGACAGGCTTAATTCTCCTGCTTACATACAGCAACTTTTTCGACAGAAGATAATCTAAACCTTAAAAAAAACTTACATTGTTATACGAAACTGCCGACCAGATTACATCAGTTTGTACAATGTAAAGTTTAAAAATATAATATAGGTAGGAATGCTAAGGGATGTTATGTCTCAATGATGAGTAAATGCTGAATGCATGGAAGAGAAAACAAACTAGAAACTAGTGAAAAAAGACTTGGAACATGGCACGCGAACGGTGATGATGGTGATTGGTGATGCCAGGAAGGTCATGATTTATCTATGCACCGAATTTCATCGAGAGCGGATAGGTATATCATTTCAATACTTGACTTTGTTTAAACAACTTCTTTATGTCTTGTACCAAATAAATGATTTTCTATTAGAAATAAAATAGAATTTATACAGTTTTAAGACAAACATCCAAACGTTATGGATTTAAGATTTTTTTGCCTACCTTGCAATGATAACTTTACATGTAACTTGTTAGTTGGACTATTGAAGCGTTTCTTTTTTGCTCACGCTGTTCTTCCCTTAAATCGCATAAAATATACATTAAATAATCACTTTCTCTAGAGAAATTAAACACACGATAGGTACTACTCGTAAAATGCGTACCTATCTGATTTTGCATAGTGAAACGTACCTTGTATTCATGGTATTACCGAGGAGTAATCACTACGTATTGCTACTAAGTTCTATGGTTTCCAAAAAGCCGGTAATTTAATAAATTTATGTAACGGTTATTGATTTCGATTCAAAATTTTGGTAATGTCATAATTTGAAAGCTGTCACAAATATAGATTAGAAGTTGACTTTTTAGTCTATTCCGAAACAAGGTCTCAACGTTGGTCAAAGTTTATAGCTCAATTAGCTCATTGATCGGATTCAATTTTGCGCCATACAAAAATTTCTAGCACTTGGCATACAATCTCAGTTTTTAAAACCATAAAACCTTAACATAATTGTGACCTCTCGCCTAAAATTTTTCATTTTAGAGTATATTTCGCTATTCGTTTTTTATTTAATTTTGTTTTCGGACAGCTGCTCCGTGTTTTTCATGGATATGACATTAGGCATAGACTAGGCAGATACAACAATAGAAAGAGACAAAGTTATCTGTTGACAGTAGTTTTGGATATTGCGTTCCTTTTCTTCTGACGACCAAGATATAGACAAGTCGTTCATTCTTTCACATCACTAAACAAACACATTTAAAGCAGTTCATGGTACGAATAAAAAAAAAGAAAAATCAAAATTGCTAAATATCATAATTGCTTTTACGATTTCCGGAGAGTCAAGCGAAGTATCATAATGTTTTATGCAAATATATACATATAATTAATCCTATTTTTGTATCTTGCTACTATTTTTACAGCATTCATTTAGAAATTAAGAAAACAATAAAAATAAAATTTCCATACAAATTATTTTGACATATGAAATCAATTTCTAGCTGTCATTAGTGTCATAATAAACGTCATTTGTACTGAAATGAGTGAATGATAGGCAAAATTGTTTGTTGTCAAAATCCAATAAATGTGATTGTTTTTACGACTTCATGGTAGGAAATTGACAGATTTTGACAGATTTGTGATTGTTTTAACAGTTCATGGTTAGGGGGCTGGAGGCCTAATACGAAAGCGCATCGTCCTTTCAGTCGTATTATCCGATCAAATTAAAATGTCCATTCACCTGTATCAAAGGTTTGACAATTTATGAACAATTGAAAACGGTCGGATTTTTTATACGGCTAGATTTAGTTGGTATATTTTATCAAAGGATTGACACATGAGACTGGCTATTTCAATTTGTTAGGTTTATACGACCGAACGAAAGATACATTTTCGTGCTAGGCCTCCTGTAATTTGTGTACCGTTAAGGTACACGGTTTGTTTTCCTTCGAAGTGAAAAGTTCCACTTTTACAATGTGTAAATAGATTAAATTAAAATGAAACGGATACAAGTGGGAAGCTCAACAAAATCGGTATCAGACCGTAACGAAATGGGTTAACAACCTTGATTTGCGTTGTACGACTTTAGTTCGGTATAGCACAAACATTATACTACTTAATTATTTTGAAAAATGATTATTTAATATTACTATGCCCATAGTGGGCTATTCTGATCTATGTAATCCTTAACTAATCTATTATCGTCATGCTCTCTTAATTTACCGAGCTCTTTAATATTTACATTATTATGAGCCAAGCGCGCATGCTCCCTCTATTTTTAGTATACTTCTCGTACTACCATCGTATGCGCTTCTTTTAATTATCCCACAACGTAAACTACGCTCACGTATTAGGTCGATCGATGTCTATCAAGCATTTTTCATGTGGTTTATTTTTGGAGTTTCTGTATCGTGTTTCTTTAGTAAATGCTTACATCTGAAATATAGATACGCAATTGTTACTCAGGTAACCAGTTATGAAAACACATTCTTGAAATCGAAAGATTTTCTGATTCGCCTTTGGTATTTACATACCTTTCGTCAGCAGCACTCTGAAGCTACTTACATTTAATGCAACACGAATGACAGGCCCTATAAATCCCCAGTACCTATTTAAACAAAAATAAACAAGGAAAAGTAACATTTGAAAATAACAAACTCGCGATAAGAATGTATTTCACAATTTGTTTCCAAAACCAAACATCCTAAATTGGACGGGCGTAGACGTTAAAAAGGTGAGGTGTTGAATGTTTGAAGCGCATTGTTTGGGCTGCGTCAAACAAGTCAGCCATCGGCACCTCAAAGCGCGTTGTTTAAACACAAGATACCGCTAATGCACTCGGAAGTTCGCGGTGTTATCCGCCGCAGCGATTTACAACCAGCCGGGCTAGTGTCAGGGAACTCGCGATTCCTAGCGAAAACGGAAAATTAAAGAGAAACAAACAACGACTTAACCAACGTATTGTTAATACTCGTATATCTGAAAGAGAGTATAGTTGGTCATATATCAACTCATAATGATACTACTCATGAGTATTATGAACAAACAAACGGCATGGATGAAATATTTAAGGAAAAAAATAACTTGTTTGTCACAATTCTTACCAAACATTCCAAAGAATATCTTTTCTCGCATAGACATTTAGATGCGATGTATCGGAGGGTACGAAAGAGCCAGCATATAATCGTAAAAACAGTGAACAAACAGCTTTACGCTTCGTTTATTTGCAGTTATCTGCACTAGGCTTGTATTCATCGCCATCCGTGGCTTTAACAGCCGACCGATGTTTTCGATCAATTTAAACCTAACATTTCGTAAGACATCTTTCCGTATCTTAAAATCGAATGAGACTGATACCTGTAAAGCAAACTGGTTTAACCTCCTAACAGAGTCAATATCTTTAATCTCGTATTCCAAACTTCTCCGCCCACTTCGGCTTTAGGCTGTGAACCCAACTTGAGTTATAGCCAATAACTTCTCTCGGTATCCCTGTGGCATTTGCCTTTTTACGCTTACGTCGTTACGTCACAATTCACCTCTCACATTGAGTCGCTATTGTCCAATATCGTCTACAATTCTACATAATGCCATAATCTTTGTTGAAACCATAACTGCCAACATCAGAATAACTTTTAGCTGTGTCTGTTTTCCGAACTAACTGTTGAACTATGTCCAAATGCGAATATATCTAATAGAAACACCAAGTATTCACTTCTCGTTCTACATTGTCAATTTGTTAAGCTACCTGCTAGTTAGCAAAAGTTATTACCAATAGAAATGATTTATGCATGTACTCCTAAAGTTTATTGGTCCGTAGAAACTTGAAATGCCTCTAGAGGATCTGTCGCTTTTGATTGCGATATATCACAAGAAGATTGTACCAAATACTACCAATTGATCGTGTCTGCAGTATAAACGACTGTTTTATGCAGCAGCTATGCTTCCCAATGTTATGCTAAAGGGTTATAAATGCCGTAAAATATATTGCTTTGACAAGTGTCTCCTTTAAGTGACTCGATACATTTCTCTTTGATGACCTAATCTCAGTTTGTCTGAATAAATAGAGCGTACGTACCACTCGCGTCCAAATCCTTTTTTAAATGTCTATAAAGATCAAGTACAGACAGTTAGATTTCATTGTAAGATCCCTTATACGTGTGCACTGAATTACTGTGTTCTAGACCAAGACGGAGCCAGCTATTAATTTGACGTATAGACTTCCTAGACGGGGTTATTGACACCCGCACCTCGTGGGATGCTGGTATGGGCACGCGCACCATAGCGTCCACAACCTACTAGACGACCACATGGGAATTTAATTAAAATGTTCCTCCTCTTGTGAAAGTTTGTTGGACCTACCGACACTTAACGAAAGCAGGCAACATACGTTTATGTAAAATTGAGTTAAACTTGCTAAAACTAAAAAGTCATAGTAGGTATGTGTACAATCAATGATCTTGCATTGTTTTATTTCTATAAATCATTGAATACTTTCATTCATAACTAATGTAACTAATTTTGTGTAAAAATAAATATAACTTTGAAAAGTTATGTTGTGTTGCTTTTGGAGAGTCCAAGCTTCGTCTAACTTTTTATTATTTTTAATTATACTTTTTTGTTCATTTAAAATGAATTGTACAAAAGACGGACTATCGGGACTATTAACCAGAAGAATTCTCAACCAGTCAAACAGAAGTAATGGCTTAATTTGTTTTGACTTCAATCAAGTCGGTTCAACATTTCTGATTTCGTCAGCCATTTCTACTCGACATTCTTAACAAGATGTCGACAAAGGGCTTTTGTCACTCAGTTCCTCTATAACAGTCATCAAGAAATCGGGTCAACGAAGACGTGATAGAACGACTGTACACTTAACATCGGTTTGTTATCGACTTCCATAAAAGACGTTGTTGCGCCCAACTTCCTAACTTTTCTTATGCTTGGAAGCCGAAGCAAAATCCAAGAATAATGGCCTTATTGTCATACAAACTTACAATTTCCTAGTTGAGAGTCTCAAAACTTTATGCTGACTTTGCGTGTCAAAACAAGTAATATGAAACAAGATAAAAACGTTTTATGAATACAACTATAACTGTGTGCTTTTAGGTCAAACTTTATAAAGAGAACTTCTGTATTATTAAGTTAGTTATTTGTGATTGTAAAAGAAAGAAAGCAAGTTTATGCTTACGTATTCTCGTAGGAGTATTCCGTTGCGTTTCTATACTGACTTGCCATTGTACAGTCGCCGACAGACCCGCTCAGCTGACATGAATGCGACTTGGAAAATAAGGACACGTCATTCAATACCAACCGCAAAGCAATGTAGCGTGAACATTTGCAATGTCTGTCTGTAACCTCTTACATTGTTTTGTACTCTATTTAGACGACATAAGACCTGTGTGTATGAGTTTAGGCTTGCAAGCTACCGTTTTCGTGCCTACCGTTTGTGCAAACATAATATATTCGTTAGGGATTTTGTCTGCCACTAAATTTGTAGTTTATTTGACATCTGATTGGATTGTTTATTTAGTGTTTCTGCTCCGTAAACTCTGGTATTAGCTCTCAGTATCTTAAATTCGTATTATAAAGTAGAATGGAATGCATAAATAGTATTATTATAACCACAGAGTAAATATAATACTACGTAAGTAACCTACTTACAAGTCTGTATACTAAGTACAAATACTTTTCTTTTAATGTGTGTTAGCAGCTTTAATGACTTTATACATGCTGTCCAGCCAGTGCATAATACACATCTGATATACCTACTTGATAATACCTCATCATTGGATGCATTTAAACGATCACCTCTACTCCACTCTACACCTGTTATTATGAAGGAATATAATTGAAACAGTCTCACTTGTAAGAAGAAAACATCACGAGCTGCAGCCACGCCTACCCATTGTGGCACAGAGGGCAGACCTTAAAATTTATATCTTGAGCGTTAACGAGGCGCAGATATTATCGAGATCGCAGACTAGCTCCTGGCCATTTAAACGCCGCCAATCCTATAAAACAAATTGACTGCCGCTTCTGTTGCAATTGTTACTTTAATTACCTACTACAGCATCTCTCATAATATTATGAAGTTCTTAAATTTGCAAAGCGTTTCCCGCTAATCGCCGCAGCTTTAGCTGCCTCAAAAAAAAACAAGGAGAAAGCTTTCCTCTCCCCTAATTTACGTAAATCAGACGATCCCTTATAATACCTGTTTACGCATTTCTTCGTAATTTGTGTTTGGCTAATGTTGTGCCATAGCCATTAGAGCGGGGCTGGGCCTCTCCGCGCATAATTATAATTCATTACCTTATTCATCATGACGCACTGTATCGGCACTGAAGTAAAGCTGCGCGAAGGCAATGGGCGGTTGATTAAATTTCAAGAAAGTAACTTCGAACAACGGACTTGATGGTTTGAAAGTAACAGAGTGAGGAAGTGCATACGTAAACTCCATTTCACGGGCGGTGAACACCCGCAACGTTTGTAAAAAACCTTTGGTCCATGAAAGGCAGGGAGGCCCGTAAAATGCGCCGTGTGTCATTCGAAACTCACGTTTTGCTGTGTACACTCGTATAGTGTATGTATGAGTATACAATAAATCAATTTTATCCGTTCTTGCGGATACCGCAACGAATCGCATTACGTGCGGTCACTGACATCTTCCTGTATTGCATAAATTCATCAAATAAGTAATACACAATACGGCCATACCCGTTGAACTGTTTGATCACAACCATTTAATATGGAAATCAATTGGACCTACATTCCGCATAACAGCATTGTGCATTCAGATAAAATTACTTATCAAACATTGTACCAAGCCCAAAAAGACTATTCAGTA
The DNA here is from genome assembly GCA_950371115.1 of Anania fuscalis. Lineage (NCBI taxonomy): Eukaryota > Metazoa > Arthropoda > Insecta > Lepidoptera > Crambidae > Anania > Anania fuscalis. The sequence continues at coordinate 6,199,125 of OX493337.1, forward strand.
TAAATAGTTGGTAAGATGTTCTGACCTAACCCCTAAGTTATGCGCCTCATTTTTTGATACCATAAAAAGAAAGTATGAAAAATATCTCATAATCCTAGTCGGGACTTGAGGTCGCGTTGATGAGGCGATTTGGTGGGCCTTGCTCGTACAAAAACCGCAAGTACATATTCAGAATATATTGCTTGGAGATCCTGCCTTTTGTTTTGCACAATTTATTGCGATGAGGCTGTCAGAACTTTGAGCGTATGATGCGGGCTGCACAATGTACTGTCTCTAGTTTGTTGCTCTATGTATCTACTCTGCCACTCTTCATTCTGCTGTATGTCTTTAAAAGGTGACTCTAACGGTTCTGCAAATACAATACCATATTAGTCGCAATAGATGGGTGCTTTACTTGAAAGTCCAGTTACGTTGGGCACTTATTTTTTTCTGAAACATTCTTGCCGGGAGCCTTCCCGCGCCGACTTAAAGCCGGTTCTTGTTCTTCGCTTCCTATGATCCTTAAATGGTTTCATCCATCATTTTATACGTGTAATATCCTGCATAAAGTTTTTGTCGCACATGTGCTTCGAATTATTAATCTTACAACTTTGCTAAACGTCAACGTGGAACTTGACATCAAGTTTAGCTTAACTAAATGTTGTTTAATATTAATTAAGTCTTGCTCTACTGATTACACAACTTTCCGGAATTTCCTAAATTCATCATCGGTCGGCTCTTTAGAATTTGTAAACAAATCATTCATAAATAAATAACTGACCTTCTTATTTGTCTTGTCACGCTTATCTTATTTACTTATGCGGGCACCATGTGCAGCTGAAGGTACCTCTTATTTTACATTTCCAACTTTAACTTGAAATGCCGCATACTCCCAAATGTAGCATTTTGGCATTGAATCAAATGACACCGGACTTATCTTCAGGGTTGACAATCCTTTGAATCAAGGAATGGCTGGAAGTGTCTACATGACAAGGATATTTCCGCTTTAAAACATTCAGGTAGCTGTAAACCTATTGTATGATATTTATGCGTAATTTATAGAGGTGTTTAGTCTTAGGTGCTGAATTATTGACTCGTTGCAAAGTAACAGGTATCAGCCCTCGCGGGTTCATTCAGAATTCAGCAGGAAGGCGTCAGCTGGGCGTAAGATTTATTCCCGGGGCGAGCCGCGCTACACTCCCCACGAAGCTTCGCACGGGGAGAAAAAATTACACCAGTTTTACAGTGATTGCGCCGTGATTGGAAATTTTAAAGACGCTTAATAAAGGCACCTACTGCGAAATATGGGGACACGATCTGCGACCCGGAAATATTACACATTTTTTACCTAGAACTCGAGTTCTTTGATGTTGATCTCTACATTCGCTTTGAGATTGATAAAAAGTTATCATAAAAGAAAGCCCCAATACTACTGTCAAAGTGAAGCAATTTTCTCCGAACTTAAGTCCAAAGACTCAAAATTTCAGTCAGTTGGTTGTGCAAGAAAATTAGTATTTAATGACAAATTTAAACGGCAATCATTATGGCAACCTTCAAAAGTTTTGGTTAACCATACACCGATAATGATCTGAGCTCGTCGTAAATGCATTCACTGATATTAATGGTGCTATAAAGCCTTATAAAGAAAGCGATAAAATGTGCTCGCAAATATAAGCATTTCGCACAGATTTATCGTTGGAGGATTTTAAGAGTTCAATGTATATCATTTTGTTAATATTTGCAGATTGAATGACTGAATTAGGTTTGTGTACAGTAATTGGCTCATTCTATGCTTAAGTAAACGGTTCACTCGTCCGCAAACAATCTCGTGCGTGAGACTCAAATGCTGATAAGTAAACAATTGTGGGAGTCGTCATACGCAAAGCAGATTTAGTGGCATTAAAATATTAAGGTTTTATTACATTTGGTAATGACATAATATTTTTCATTGTTTTACCTAATATAAACGTAATTATAAATATGTTTTTGCATTTGTTACACTTAATTTTTGAAACAGAAGTTTTTTAAAAAGCGATTGTGCATAACTTGACAGTGACACAAGCAAATTTGTTAAATGTTTCAGTAATCCTTACATTCCGCTCAAATTAACTTTACCGTATTTGAAGAGCTTACCTTCCAATCGGATAGATAGCCGGCAATCCACTGGGATGATTACGCGGGTCGATTCTTCAAGAAGGAGAATTCAAATAATTCTCGGCCAACTGCGGTCGGCTTCTACTAAATCAATTACGTACATTCACAGCACTGATGTTCCATTACAAAACCAATTACGCATGTAATCCGATGCTTTTTGCCGTATCTGCGATTGATTGAACGCCTGTAACTGTGATTAGTGTAATTTTCTGCGGTGTGATTAGAAAAATATTGTTTATTTGCTCTTAATAGTTTATTTTTACAGCCAACACATTATTACGTAATATATTAATAAGTAACAGATGTTATCTTAATAGGTAACGTACTGTTAAACACTATGACTGGTGAGGATGATATTTCGCTCATGGGAAGTGATCAAAGATTTGCTTAGTACTGTAGTATGTATTGGTATCCTTGCTGTTTGCCGAATTTACTGCGTTCTGTAATCTTAGTTTCGTTTCTTTTGACCATCATTCTCAGCCATTTGGGTGCGTGTTATTTGTTATCCTAACCTGACCAGAATTAAAAATACATTATTCATTTAGACGTTCGCACGCGTTAAGCTATTCAATCTTCAAATACATTTTATCCATTAATCTTCGAGTACGGCTTTCCCCAGAGCTTTTTATCCTGAAAACCTGACCTCTATAAGTCAGCTTCCTTGAGCCCTGATATTTTCGCCTATTCAAGCTGAAGATTGCCATTAAGGCCTTTAATGTGTGTATTTGAAAACTTGCGCGTGATAAAGATGTAAAAGATTTAGCTGGATGTAAATCAACTTCCATGTCATTTGATGTTTTTAATTGGGTAGATAAGAATCGATCCTAGAAAATCGAACCTTTTTTTCTTTTAGAGTCTTGTCCGTAAAACATGATGAAAAATCGCTTATAAACTTTAAACACATACACACACCCACCACGCAATATGTTATTAATTAGTACCTAGCTTTAAATGTTGTTTGTTTCTCTCTGCTGATATAATTGTAAGGCGCTGTCCATTTTCACGTCCTTCTGACTTTTGCATGCATTTATGCTATTGTATTAAGTAATCCGTGGAAATCTGTAATTTCCGTACTTAGCCGTACTTAATTGTTAAGAACTTATAAGGTAATTTTCTTCTGTATCGCCGTTGATTTCCCAAATATAATAAAAAAATAAAATAAACCTTATCTGAAAGTACTATTGCCATGTACAGTTATACAATATCCATTATTCATTCAAATATTTAGCTGAAACAAGTAGGAATTTATCTAGAATAATTGTGACGTCCGTGATATACAACTCTTCCCGTTTAATGGTTTCCAAGGTCGTAAAGAGAAACACCTAGATTAGTTTGAAATTCAAGAGCTGAGGGCTAATACTGCTGTCTTGCTGCACGATAAATCCTAAAGCGCTCGCCGCACACGCACTCCTATATTTATAGCCCTCACACTTCGCATCCAATAATTAAAACATATATCATACATTCAGCAGAAATCGCTTCGGGCTACCAACTCGAAAACCCGCACTTACTGGCTCCCGTAAATAAGTAACAAAATAAATCGCACTTAGGTGTTTTGTTCATACTCGTTATGCATTATGAAATTATTATTGGTTTGGAGAATGAAATAGTACTTATTATGATTCCGTTTACTTATTACATGAGCCTATTACGAACTAATTTGTATACACCGTGAATTTTGAGATACCCGAGAAAATTAACTAACATACTCAGATATCGATATACATCGAATTTGGCGAATAAAAAAAACGGAACGGCGTACGGCGTTGGCGTACGGAAGGAATAGCTATGAATGAAAAAAACATCATTCATAGTTATTCCTTCCGTACGCCAATATTACGCGACTAAATTAGGTGGATTTTGGTTCCGTTAATGTTGGAATGATAATGATTACTATTTGAATTAGCAGGACTTTTATAGTGCATATTTTTTAAGGAATGTTAGGGACCTTTTAAATAAATTTCTCATTAAAAAAAAAAATTTTATTCGCCGAATTCGATCTAAATCGATATCTGAGTATGTTACTTAATTTTCTCGGGTATCTCAAAATTCACGGTGTATAATATGTTACTTATTATAATAAAATTAATTAATTTAAAAAATCTAAAAACCCGACTACCTAAAAAGTGACCTTAAAAGATGAAAACAAGATTTAAAGAATCAATTTGCAGTCTGAGGCATCAAATCCATGTTACTTGATTCGACATTTTCTACACGGATTTAAATTACTTAATTAGGTACTAACGCAGTGCATACCAAGTCAATCATCATTATGCTGTTAATGGATTTGATGCCTTCGACTGCAAATTGATTCTTTAAATCTTGTCTTCATCTCTTAAGTTCACTTTTTACGCAGTCGGGTTTTTTTTTTACTTTTTAGTTTGTAGTGTTCTACTACTAGGTACTTTTTAATGAACTATAAAGCCTTATTTGTAACTCTTCATTATAAAAAAAAGGGTTTAACTCGAATAAGTAGTATCTGAAATCGGTTTTTCCCGTTTAATTCATGTACCAATAGGAATTCCGGGTAATAATAACATAGCCTATGTCACTCCCACAACTGAGACGAATCTAATGACATATCATTTGTTGAAATCCATTAAACGGTTTTTCTTCTTCCTATTTTTTCAGTGTATTTTTTTGCCTGTTCCCGTAGAAATTTTGGAAAATAAGGTATTGAATACTATTAGCACTGAAAATATGTGACCCTTAGTTAATAAAAGAAAGTTTCAAAATCGGTTTATCAGTATTACAAATCCGTTTTTACCGCGTAAGTTCTGTTCCCGCGGGAATTTCAGGAAATAACATACCCCTTGTCAGTCCCACAATTGAAACGAATCTATTGATATATTATACTTTTATATCCGTTAAACGGTTTAGGCTGTAGGTAGGGCGTGCCAAAGAAATAGACATACTTACATATGTATCGAGCGTATGTATGTATGTATGTACATACATACATTCATACGCTCGAAAAACATAACCCTCGTTTGGCAGTTGGGTAAAAATGATTTTATTGAATCCGAGAATACTTGAGTGATTTATACAGAAAATAACTGAAGTCCTTTCAGCAGCTATAAACCGGTTCACTTGGTATCGAGAGATAATAGTAATTATGCGGCACGTCTCTGGTAGTATGTAAGTATTGCCTTTACCTTAGTATAAACTCTCTTGTACAGCTTTAGCACTTTATATTGCATTTTAATAACTGTAAAGTTACTTCAAGCCTTTGGTTTGATCAGGTTCCCGTTGTTAGCATTGTTTTAGATACTGTGACGATTCAGGCTAAAAAAAATAGGGCCAATTGGGAATTGCCAATACCGTTTGATACCTTATGTGCTTTGATTGAATTTAAAACTAAGCTTCTGCACTGATTAATATTTTCATATGATAATGTCTAACCAACTATGCAGGCCACATTCCTTGTTGTATACAAGGTGATACAGCTAACAAAAACCTTTCCATAAAGTTTCACCCCAACTTCGTCATTATAATGTTGTGTGGAACACCGCCTGAGGTGACCCGTCTTGTGATCCGCGCGTGCTCCGCTTACAAACATAATAAGAAGCTTATTATCATGCACCGCTGTGCCATTTTAGTCCCTTGTAGACCTTATTATGTTGTTAAAAATGATTATAAAGTTCCTAAAAAGGTGCATCCAACAAACCACGTAAGGCAAGGTATGGTCAAACGCGTGGGTGACCCTAAAATATTTTCGTTGCAGCTATGGATGGTTCGTTACATGTTTTACTGTTAGTTCCGTTTTCCATTTCGTGTTGATGGTCGTAAAGCCGTGTCAAGCTTATCTGACAGCTTCGACAAGCCATTTTGAAATCAAAATCCGTGATAGTACATTTAATTGAAAACCCCTTACCGAACGGATAACCAAAATCGAATGCTCTTATCCAAAAATATTGCATTGCTTCCAGGGACGATTACCGCTGTCGGCTTTATAAATTTAGTTTGAGCATCCCATTCCGTTTTAGTGCCTTCGATTCGGGGCCTGTGGGAGCTACCACACCGAAGAAACAGTTGAGTCCCGTTTAATGTCCCCAAGCGTGTCGATAGTGCACGTTGTAAATCGTCCGGACACTAAAAATGTCGCCTTTATTGCTCAACAGTAATTTGTACTTGCTTAAAGTGTAGTCGCGTGCTTTTATTTAATTTAACAATCGTATGTGATTTTTAAAGCTGCGAAGTTGTAAAACATCAACTGATTCGGAATCAGGGATGTCACATTAGATTTCTATATGAAAGTTATTTACCAGCAAATAAGTTACAGAACCAGCTGCATTGTTCTGTTATAGGGTAATACTCAGTGGCGTGCATTTGTTTTATTTCGAGGTAGGCAGTAGATACTTACTATTGTGCTTTATTGATGAAAATCAGTGGTTTTCATCAATTATAAGTAACTACTGCGTACCTCATTTGATTTTTCAGGTAGGCAGTGCCTATTTGCTTATATGCACAGCACGCCCCTGGTAATACTTCCGTTTTTTGTGCGTATAATAATAGTTATTTTACAGTTTCTGATGAATATTTGTTAGATGCTGCCTGTTGACGTCGACAATGCGTCAAAAATGCTCCAACTTTTTTCCACCATAAATGTTTTTAAATGAACAGAAGCATGATCGATGTTGACAAACTGCATGTAAATATAACTGAAACCTTTTTCTTTTCAATAGATAGAGAGTATTGGCTATACCATATATTATTACGAGTAACTTCTCATTCCAATTTTGTAAGCTTTGTCTGACTTTAAACTCCTAAATTAAATGCCATCATGGGAAACTCGAAGCATTTTCCTTATAATTTCACAAGAGACCCTTTTAAGTAGATGGCCCTTTTGATATTAAACTAAAGGGTCCGACGTTGTCGGGCAAGATGTACATTTGAGGCTGTGATAACCGTTATGTGATCATACGCATAATATGTGGCTAAGTGCGAACCCCTTCTTGATAATATCCTGTGCATTAAATATTTTAAGGTCTAGTTACTTTAAATTCGTTTTAGTTTGAGAACGTAAAAAATTATATTTTACTATCATTTTATTTGTAAGTAGACAATAAATTAATGCAAGCCAAAACTTGGCTTATTGTTCTTTAATCGGTGTCAGCAGAGAATATACCATTCAATTCAATACCTACTAAAAGCTTATAATTGTCATAAATCAATCATCAATTTCAATAACGTAAATGTTCTTACTTTGCCATAAGCTTACAAAAATTTACAAAAATAGTTTAATGCTAAGTATTTTTAATGATGACTTGCTAAACTGATAAAAGGGTTTTATTTATGCTAAACTAAGGATTGTAATCTTACACGAATCTGCAAAACAAACTGCAGCCTAAATTAACAATTAAACTAACAGGCAGTGGTATTTATATCCAGGCGATGTAATTGTGTCTACCTAACTTTTGTTGTAAATCATTGTTATACTGGTTTATGGTATTTTCTAATTAGGCTATCTCCCGTGAATAATTAATGTACGCACTCTCTGTTCAGTTAATTGGGAAAGTAAATATTATTAAATTATAAATTGGTTATAGCTTAGCGCCTATACAATTTGTATGGGACTTTCCCACTAGAGTCATTTAAATAGTCATTTAATACTTTGTAAACTTTTGTATAGACATTGGTAAAACCAATATTCTATGCATACGATGTTAAATACCAATGAACGCACATTTCTTTTGAAGTATGACATAGCATAGCAAGATATTAATAAATAATAGTAACTAAACATAACCTTAAACCTAGATATAATAAGACAAAAACAACTCAAGAATGGCCTCTCTAATCAAATAGCTAGTTTTATTCCTCGGTACTTAATATTACAGAAAAAAATATTTAGACAAAACTTAAGTACCAAATCCGTGTACAGTAGGCATGTGTCTGGTTTATACTCACAAGGATTCGGCGATGTTTTTAACGTAGAATCAGCGATAATAATACGAGCTCTAAATAAACATTCACTTGTTTAGCTGAACGCGTAAGGGCGCACGTTCATGAATTGCTGATATCAACTGTATTCTAATACGTTTCCTTTGCAAGTATTGCATTACATTATTGACGAAAATCGGGAGCATTCTCATTGGTTGGGTTGATTGTAAAAGAGACAAGTCTAGGCCTTGAGCTTGATTGTAAAAGAGACGAATCTAGAACACTATCAAAATTCTTTAAATCTAAACCATGACTAAATTATATGGCTGATAATTTTTAATAAACCAATTTATTTGCATTTTGTCCTATGTCCTGGTTTAACACTTGTTGTGGCACGTCAATGTACTTGTTAACAAATGTGTTTCGACTTGTAATGCAAATATCAATTGGATTTATTTGCGCAATTTATTTTTTTGGATTACTTTGAAGATAGTTCAATCTTCCGCGATAACATTCTGCGTTTGTTATTAATGGCCTTCTAATTAATGAAGCAAGAGAATAACTCGTCTGCATGTTTGACTAAGCGTATGGCGACGAAGATTTACAACGAGACAAATGGTTGGAGATGCCTAGGACGTCTGGGCGACGGTTTCCAGACGGTCCCGAAATACGCAACGGCAAACCCCGGGTGAATCAGTCTGTATAGATGTGTTCATGTCTGTGTATACAGGGGAAATATGACGTTTCTTCAATACTATACGGCTATTAGATAGTGAACACTAAGGAAGAGTTTTTGTAAATTCAGCCTTCAACGGGGTGAAAATTGTTTTAATAATTCGACATACTTATCATGCTCAGACGAGAGAATCAGAGGAGTATTTATCTTTATAACCATAAAAGCTATATTAAGATAAGACTAATTAGATGAATCAGTTGCACAAAACTGGTTACCGCTATAATTACGACTGCTTGAGTTAAATATTATTCTTTGCAGACAAAAGCACCCGGCATCGTTGAGAAATAACGTTTATTGTGTTCATCAAAACTTATATAGAGAGCAAATGCATATTTTCCGTTATCGTAGGAAAACCTTAATTAGGTACTTTGTATTTTTATATGCCATTTAACTGGGGTAAAAAATTCACGTAATAAATTCAAATGAGATTATATTAGTAGCTCTCATAAACAGTTATATTTGCTCGTATAATCTTACAGTAGGTTACCTTACCTTACTTCACGAATATACAAGTAGTTACTTCATTATTACGTCGGCGAACATACGGCTGCTTAGACAGAAATTTGAGAACTTTAGAGACCAAACACTGACCATATTCATGATCACTAAACAGGATCTACGCAGGGTTTTTTATCTTTAAATCTATACAGAGTTGAAGTAATACTGTTTTAAGAAATCATGGTTAGGCTTAGGCCCTTATTGATAAAGGTTGTTTAAAGTCATAAATAAAGAAAGCTAAATAAATAGATACAAAAAGTCCCCTGCTAATCTTATCTTTTTTTGAATGGTAGTTTATTTATTTATTCAAAAGAAACAGCATTCAAATAATATTTAGACGAAACAACATAATAATATATGCCCAGAACAGTTTTCCTAAATAAAATCTTGAATGTTATAAATTATTTTATTGGATTTTGATACTACTCCTTAAGAGGAGTTTTGGTCAAAAGATGTCGCATCTGCTAGTAATCCCTGTACATTTTTATAGACTGTACTTGACTGTACCTCCTTCCAAACGTTTCATGAATCTTTAACTCTCACAATCAGAACGACCGATGCCATCGCATCGTGGAACTGCATAAAATCGGAGTGAAGATGTATATGACCTCTTAATGCTCGTCGTACATTTGAACAGATTCTAACTTCCAAGCAAATAATCATGTGAGATAATATCAACCAAGTAAAGGTAAAAATGTTTTGCGACTGTTCGGTAATCAAAAGCATTTTGATTTACTGCGGAAATTAAGGCATACAAATAAATGCATAATATAAATGAGTGGGCATGCTTATTATAACGCTAACATTGTATTGCGTCTATATGTTACCAGATAATATTGTATAAACTCATAAATTAGATGTCTATCTAATGAGGTAAAAACGCGTTCAAATCTATAAAAAAAATTGAAGATCTAATCTATAAGAGGGGCTCATTTTAAAATCCGGTTCGGACTACTGAAGGTTGAAAACTAAAACATTCATAAAACAAATACTCGAAAACATAGCTAGGCCTTCGTTCTGCAGGAATGAAGTAAGTAGTCTATCTATTTGAACCAAAAAAAGTTGGCGATCCCCTCGCTTCATGAAAATTTAATGATTCTCAAGAAGCCATGCCAGATTATAGTGGTTAATCCGACACGCCGCACACCCAAGCTTAAATATTAAACTGCACGCTGCATTTATGTCACCTTAAATCACTAACTTTAAGGTATCCCTCTTATCGTATTACGTTACTGGTGCTGTAACTTGAAAGTTAAGCTAAAGTTGTTCGAATCCAATTTGATGAATTTTTTTTCATCGATTAATGTTTTTGTTTTGTCTTTGGGTAACACTAACGCTGCTTGCGTAATGATTCTTCAATAAGTAAGAGTACATGTTCGTAAATACTTTTAACATTGCCATGCTTTAGTCTGACATACAACCGAGAATGGCTCGACCGAATAATATATTGTTTGTTTGCCTCAATACTGTAGTGGTTTAGGACAAAAGAAAATTTGGAAAAAAAACCTAATCAACAGTTGATAAATTTTCAACTGTTCATTAAGGGTTCAAAGGGATTGGTAATTTTGTATGGGTATGCACTTTAGTTAGATTGTACATGTATATGTACAACAAAGAGTAATAATTTTATTTAATAAGTACTTTTAGTAAATTAAGTATTACAACTACCTAGTGGTTAACACAAAAGCAAAAGATTATCAATTAAGTAAATACGGAACTCCCCCGTGGTCATGTCCTATGGAACTGCCGTACCGTCACATCAAAATATCATATCAATATCAATTTCATTAACGATAAACTTCTTATTTTCTCAACCATAGAATATTATATTAATCGCCACAGATTGAATTACAGTATTGACATGGCAAAATTTTGCCATAAACGGTATACGAAATATCACCGTTATTCATACCTACATCGCGAATGAAAACCAATACCAACTTCGGGTGTGAGATTACACCATTGCATTAAGGCCACGTAAACTTGTTTCCCATCGTTCAATCAAAGACGGGCATGGATGCCAATAATTGAGCAAGTGAGGACATCTTTCCCCCGTAAATCCTTCTTCGTCCGAAGTTATGGATGAAGTAACCTCGTTTGCTGAGCCTCAAGTCTTTTCACAAGTTCTTAGCCGATAAATTGCTACGGCCGATTGCGTGTGAATTACTTTCCTTTAGTTCGGCTCCTTATCTCTCTCAGAAATTGAGTGACGTATTTTTCTGACAGAGATTCTTCATGAATCCTTACTTGGCACGGTAGAGATTGAATTCAAATAGGTCTTGAGCCTTTTCGAATTATCGCGCTTTTAGTACCAGTTTGGCGTTTGGCAAAGAATTCATGTTCAGTAGATTGTTAATCGACCATGTCATAGACCATGTTATGAGTTAAATACTAAGCATTTTATTACATTACGAACAAAACACATTGTGAAACCTGTCAATCAAAGTAACAATCCTCTGATATTTACAATATGCAGTTTAAGACGCACGAAATAAATTAAATCATCATCCCGCGCAACTTTTAACCATAACTTATGAATGCTAACGCCTTTGAAAGTTCAATTACAGCACGCGTATTATGGTATTCCTGAAAGCGACCGTGAGCACAATGTATCTCGCGTTATTACAGTAAATAGTATTGGAACCTGTTCCACACACTGATGTCCGCCCTTGCGAGACCTTCGCGAGTCGTGACCTCGCAGGGCCTTGCCTGGAGCCCTATACAGTTCTACGCACGGCATACATCTGAACGTATCAGATGCCTCGCCTCGACTTCGTGATCTAGTCAGAATTGGTGTGCCTTTGTTTGTTGTGTCCTTTCTTAGTTTTCTTAATATATTTTTTTAAAAGGAGTCGAAAATTAACCACTAAAATGTTCGGTCGCACCTTGAGTTATAACTATAATAAATATTAATTGGATAGACCAATAATAAAAAACCTAGGTTGCCAATAACTCCTAACCCATAAAGGACTTTGTCTTCCTCATCATAACAAACAAATTGCGCAAATGAATGACTCAACACACATTACAAAACCATATCATGAATAGGAATCTACTAAATTCAAATTCGGCTGTTACAACTTCAGAACAAGAAATGCAAGAATCGTGGGTTCTTATATCAACCCCGCCACCCACGGCGCGCGCGCAGGTCCGCGGGGAGCCAAGGCCGGCTCACAATGGGCCCACTTGCGCACTTCTTATTGCCAGCCAATACTATTCAATCTCACTATCTGTTTATAAGGAACTAGTTTCCTGCGGGCAGTGGCCACTGCCTCCAATTCGCAAGAGAGTTGATTTTGCAGTCACAATGATATCTAAATCTGCATACACGAAGCATAATATAAATGAGTGGGCATGCTTATTATAACGCTAACATTGTATTGCGTCTATATGTCACCAGATAATATTGTATCGATATCCTCTTTATCGGCTTCTTGACTTCCCTTGACCTTAAAGATGAGTATTAGCCGTTAATCTACTGTTTGTTATTATTACTGATAAAGGGATCTTGTTCTTTCGAAACATTAGCTCTGGATTTAGCAGAATTTGTAAATCTACAATAACTAGTTCAAGTCTGAGCGTCAGATAAAACATTTTTTCCGAAATCACGGAATTTAGGATTCAGAAAACATTGAATTCCGATTTGGTAAGGTGCACCTCAAAAGGACTTTTGTCAATGGTTCGTGTGAAGCAACGAATGCGACCGCACATCCGCAGAAATGTAGTCGTATACCACAATTGTAAATTTACATCCTGTACCGCACCTCGAGCGGCTCCATGGAATGCGCCCGTTGCACTGACCAATGTAAATGCCCTTTCTACATACTAACACAGATAAACATTGTTTCTGTACAGAGCTTTTTTGCTTTTTACAGCTTACAATGTAGCTAGAAATACTTTATTTTCAAGGTCTGCATCATCTCTTTGCATCCTAATTATAATATCAACATTATATGTATTATCTAATTACAGTTCTTATCTGTCTGCCCACCGATAATGTTTGGGCATAGATTTATAGTTGTGATCAGCGGGCTATGTCAAAGTTCAGGTTTCCTTACGCTCTCAGAATTGCTAGGAGTTTGAAAATTTTATACAATTCTACCGTAAGCTTACTCCAATAGGCTAGAGTCTTCTATCTATTATAGTACTTGTATCTCTGACTGTTACAATACTAGCCATATTTACATAATTCATTGCAGTTGCCTTAATGAAAGTGGAGTTATATTTCGTCTTATATTTAACCATAGAGTAAGCCTCCTCAAACAAGAAAACAACACGTCCATGAATCGGAAGATTGATTGATTTTCCCCATTGCATAAGATATCGCTTTGTTATTTAACAATATAATATTAATGCTGCTAATAGCGGCTATTATATCCTCCATCCAATAATTAGAATCCAAAATAGGTTTAGTCACGACACGTCACGATCGCTCGCCGAACACGATTCAATGCTGCCTTCATAAATCACGGGGTAGTATTTTGTATCTATATCGTTTATTACTATTTTAGTAACAGTATCGTAGTTGTAATTGGCCACGGTTGCAAATTTATTTACGTTTCAATTTATCGCTTAAACTGGTTACTACAAATAGGCACTCGATGCACAGAATACATAATAGTACTGGAGTCCTCGATGCCCGATCGTGTATAAAGTTCAGGGAAAAAGGTGTGAGTGAGGCTGAATAGTGGTTGTAGTTGGATATACATCTCCTATTCTAATGGCACTCGCTTCTGGTACATACTCGTAAATGCATCCATTAGTTAGGTAGGTACTTTATTCATGCAATGTTGTTTTCTCGCGTGGTTCTTCGGACGTAATGACTCGAGTAAATCAAGCCTAATGTTCCCGAGTTCCAGACGTAGAGATTTCTACACTATCTACAAAAGTGAAAGCATCAGATTGAACCTCCTGTGACCCAGCTTGCATTGCATGTAAATTTCATTCATTGGTTTTATTGCATTCCTCTACGTCTGTAAGACGCTTCGTTTTGTGCAGCACTTTTCTTTGTATCCATATGCATGATTGCTCTAGCTCTTTGTTTGAAATATGCCTCCTGTGAAACGCAAGGATAAATTGTGCCCGTCTCATTACATTAGCATTGCTTAACAAATCGCGGCCTATAATAGAAAATTTGTATCCTGTTGAATATTTACATCGTTAATGTTCTCTGTAGACTTACACCAGGTATTCTATAAAAAGATATAAACAAATTAGGACCAGCGTGTAGCGGCCGCGGGGCGTTCAAGTGTTTCGTAACCATTACTTACACTGTTTTAATGGTAAAACATACTTATTGGAGTTAACTTGGTATCGGAGTTATTGCTGGTAATGCAACGCTTAATCGCTCCGCTTCTCTACCCTACCCGGCCCTACTTAACTAAAACTACCCAAACATGTTGTTTTTCTTCCGTTCTTTTATGCTCCCATTTAAAAATCTTTTCAAAATTTTCGATAATGACTTGCATGTAATTATAGACTACCCTGTAGGTAGTATCAGGCACTGTATATTACTGCGCAACTGTTAAATATCATTACTTCAGTACGAAGAGGCCGTGACATTTAACGTTTCTCAACGTTATATGTCACGTACGTGTACGTGCTTTGGTATAATAGTGTAGTAATCAGGAAAGGTGAAATGAAGTATCTTGTAGGCTGGTGCTATTAATCCCGATAACCTGGGGGGCGGACGGTTGAGTAATGGCCCGTATTTGTCTGGTTGCGATTAAACGTCGGTGTTTTTGAACTAATTGTCGACTATCTATGCAGGGAGAGTTCGATCGCATGCATTGTATTGTAATTTTCTCTTAACAATACTTTGTAAAAGTACTAACTAATTCAGACGTGTAAACAAGCTGTCCTCTATAGATACTTTCTTGACATGACGATTAAAATTACTATACTTGCAATGCAACTTAAAAAACCGGCCAAGTGCGAGTCAGACTCGCGCACGAAGGGTTCCGCACCATTATCTATAAAATCGAACAAAAAAAACACGTTTGTTGTATGGGAGCCCCATTAATATTTATTGTATTCTGTTTTTTAGTATTTGTTGTTATAGCGGCAACAGAAATACATCATCTGTGAAAATTTTAACTGTCTAGCTACCACGGTTCATGAGATACAGCCTGGTGACAGACGGACAGACAGACAGACGGACAGCGGAGCCTCAGTAATAGGGTCCCGTTTTACCCTTTGGGTACGGAACCCTAAAAAAAACGACAAAAAAACGCATGACTTGTCTTAACCTCGACAACTTATGTAATAATATATTTTAGATTATGGAGCCTTATGACGAGGATATTTGACTATATTAATAATTTAACATTTCTTTGTTACAGCGGAGGGAAGCCTGTCAGACTTTGCTTCACGCAAAGTCCACTACACGGCGAGTAACCCCCTCAAGAAGGGCCTGTTTACACCCGATACCAGGTATGTTTGCCTGTACTTAAATTAACTACGGAAATTCCTAACTTGTTACATGCTAACGACTACCTGTCGAAACTAAGGCCTCTGCCGAATTTCGGAATGTTCCAAAGTAGGCATGTTTGCATGTATCACTAAGACACGAACTCACAAAGTCCGAAAAAACTTGATTAATGAACCCTCTGCGGCTTTCAAATTAAATTCAAACTGGTTATTAAAATACACCTTGAACACGTTACCGAAGATTCAAACTTTTCCGGAATTTTGGGCTGTAAACTTTGTGAGAATCTCTAAAATGTTGAGAAAAGGTTAAACAGTGAAGATTAGAACAATACGCTTGACATTCCAGGCCGGCGAATTTGCGGAACCTGTACGAGAGAGCTACCACAGACCGTCTTCCCGCGTCCGTTCTGGACCAGATGCGAAGGGACTGCCAGCACTCACCATACTTGCTTTGCACACCTGTTCTTGGCTCTAAAAGAAGGCGTATTTATCAAAAAGTCGACGTCGAAATTGAAACCCGCATTGTAAGTTGGAAAAAATGTTTGCTGACGACACTGACAAATCACAGGCTACACTAACACAGCCAAGCACCTGCTCAGTTAAAATATTTTCACTTATTTATACACTTAACTACACGATTGTTACGTTACTAATAAGACTTATTAGTTGCTTAATTATCATTTATCAAAAATCATCGTTGTCACAAAATCTTATTTTGTCAACTTTCATTATCACGTCGCTGTTATTTATCTCCTATCACAATACATAATTAATTCCTGTAACGTCAGATCGGACATAAATAAGCCCTGACCCAATTAATAAATTTTCAGCCGTCGGTTGTAGAGCAGCTACGGAAATGGACGTCAAAAGAGGCGGTGGGCGACGTTACAACGTTGCCGGACGCGTCAATTCGCATCGCGAGCTGTGTCACGCTGACGCCGGATGAGCTTTCCGAATGCGGCTCAGGAGACGAAGAGCCCATCGACCATCGGTTGCCCAGCCCTGATGAACAGCTGCGAGTCATCGCCTCCAAGTAAGTTAATCTCCCTCCTGATAATAGATAACGCGTCATTTGGAGTATCGCGCTGACGCCGTACGATATTTGCGATTGCGGGTCGGTAGACGACAGGCCCATTGGTTCACCAGCCCCAATAAACAAGCAATTGCAAGTCACCATCTCCAATTAGGTTGATTGCTCCCAGACTGCGACCCTAAATGTCCAAATGTTAGTTACATGCACTGTTTTTAAAAGGCATAACTAAAATTGCCTTTTGAAAGTTTCTATCAAGTAAATGCACATAAATAGCCCTTAACATAAAAACCTTTCGTAGCTAATCATATTTAGGATTTAGTTAAAAGCCACTATACAGTTTTTCTCTTTCACATTCCATGAAAGGCTGTTATTAGGTCGATAACTTTAACATAAAACTTTTTCCTCAGATTTCCTCAAGAACTTGTGGCGATTGACACCTCGGGCAAATTCTTCGAAAGGATGTGCAGCTCCCGAAAGTCGCTCCACATAGAGAGCACCGGCGAGACGGACACGGTGAAGCGGCGCACGCGCACAAGAAAACCCCGGGGTAAAAGACGAAACACCATATCGGGCACTGATCAAAAAGAGCTTAGAGAGGCTATAGCTGGGTAAGCTTCTAGTTTGCACTGTACACTCACTCCATCCAGGTTACATTATCACGTACCTAAAATTAACTATGTATTTTATTATCCGTTGCCAACGTAGATAATGTAATCTTCCATCAATTCAGTTAATAACCGTTCGGCACAGTAACGTGTGGAAAGCTTTAAAATTTCGATTAAAATCTTTAGCACATTTTTAACAACTTGTTGATTTACTATCTCGTGCTTCTGTGAATACATTATGTTAACATTGGCTGTCGTTGTTACTTGACTATCATATAATGTTACAAAGACAACCAATCATTTGTGCACTTGAACACTAATAGTGCCATTGTTCATTAGCTTCATGATTAATTACATCTTTGAATAGTGCCGTTGTTACAAGACGAAGCGGCATTATTTTAAGATTTTTTTGAACATAGGCCCTTAGCGTGTGACTAATGCTTTGCTTGGTTTGTTCTATCATAGTGATACACCCAACGCTGTGGCTTCAGAAGAAATTGAAGATAGCACTGTCATCAGGTCGCGATCTAGTGACTTGCTTAAGAAAAGTCCTATCGACCCGGTTACAAAGAAAGGACACTTCAACAGCCTAAAACAATGGGGCAAAAATAGGTTAAAATTGATCGGAAGATCTCCAAGCGCGAGTAGAGATAGTTTTAAAGAGAACTCCAGGACTGAGAAACCTAAAGAATCGTTGTCCCCTCCGCGACAAGAGGAAAGTCAAACTCAAGAAACAGTGACTATGCGTAAAAAGCGACAAGGAGAGGAAGATCGCAGAACGCATCAAAGATGTGCTTCCTACTCCTCCTCCGAAAAAAGTATAGGTGTTCCTTCTAGTGTACCAGCAACTACAGCGACCATTAATACAGGTGTGAAACTACGAGCCACATCAGCTCAACGAAGACTAAGAAGATCTGGCATCGGTAAAGACGAACCTCATTCTTCAAGTGGTAATTGGTCTGCCAGTTCTGAGTCTGGGAGGACTAGCATCGGATCAGAAATTACTACAACTACAGTGCCTCCTAAAAGTACAACTTCTGCTGCGACGTCTAACAACTCGCTTAACTTCCACGGGCATGGGCCGCCCAGTTCAATAATAAGTCGACGAAGGTTCCTAAACACGTCCGGCTCGGGAAGTGTAACTAGCGAAGGAACGTTAACTCCCGACATCATACATGACCTACACGAAGATCTAGAAACAAGTTCAGAATTCTCTTGCGACACTGAAGGATACTATACATCTTTCCATATGGATTCAGGATTGAAAACTTTAAAAGAAGAGGAAATATCTCCAAGTACTCCAATGCATACCAGTAATGCTCTCTCCAATTCATCTAATAGTCAAACTATGACTGCCGAAAATGAATACGAATTATTTGGTAAAGGTTCGACTAGTACAACTACAAGTTCTGCTGGTACTGTTTGTACAACATTAATGGCAGCTGGAAGTGATCGCTCATTAGTAATCGGGCCAACAGTTCCTGAAAGAAAAAGCTCGTTGACAAAAATAAACCGCAGTCGAAGTAACATACATAGTGCTAACGCGAGTTTAGATAGAAGTATAAATTCTTCATTCGCCAAATCTTCTTTCAGCAGCTTAAGATACAATCCAGTTCGTTCGTACAAAGAAAAGCAGGTTTGCAATAATTCCTCACCTGAAATCAATGATATGCCTACAGCAGCCATCACTATTACGAGTAGTGTTGGTAATCATAGAGAAATTACTGCAGTTGCAGAAATTCACACTGAAACTGAACTTGAAAGTGCAAAGAAAAGTACAGGAACTAGCTCACCGGATTCTGGGCACAATACTTCTAGTTCTCCAATCGAAGACTCTGTATCCAGTGCACATGGAAAGAATAGTCTCTCCGAACAAGATTACTCTGAATCCTCTGATTTAGAGGGGACTGATAGAATAGAAAGGATAAGGTACAAAACCACAATTAATAGTTCTAGAATACCTTCTCTCTGTGTAATAACGCCGACAAACTCTGACGACGAAAGTGAGACTAGTAACAAATCTGAACCAAGTAAAAAACACGATTTTGATAAGCAAAGTGAAAATATTAGTAAAAAACAAATTGGTCGACCTAAATTGGAGCTGCCTGTTGAATATAAAATAAAAGAAACAAAGACGTCTGAAACTGGCAAATCCAGTAAACCCCAGTCACAATTAAATTTGAAACCATTTAATAGTCTTATGTGTAAATTAAAGGGAGTGCTTCCAAATAAACTATCCAACAAAAAGTCGCCGACTATAAAAGAACCCGAGCTGAGTGATGACCTGTATGACACTGGTGATTACGTTACAATAGCGGATGTTAAAAATAACAATCAAAAATCTAATCTCAACAAAGGCATATATGGAACCAGTGATATTGTAGGTAAAAATCTACAGGCCGTACTCTCGGGTAAACCAGAAACTGAATATGTATCACTCAACGAGCTGCCTCATTATTTGAATGTAAGCAAAGATTTCTTAGACCAAAACACGGACGAGAAACCGTCGCCTGCATTAGAAGAAATTCAAAGAAAAGGTGCCAAAGTTACTCTCGACTCACATGGACAAGTTATTTACTCATCTGATACGTTGAAACGTAGGAAAGGAGCCCATACTACTTTCGAGCCTGGTCCTTTTGTTCAAGAGATCAGTCCGACGACAGCTGTTATTCAACCAGAAAAGGTGGATGCCGTTAAAATCA
Source organism: Anania fuscalis (assembly GCA_950371115.1). Taxonomy (NCBI): domain Eukaryota; kingdom Metazoa; phylum Arthropoda; class Insecta; order Lepidoptera; family Crambidae; genus Anania; species Anania fuscalis. Next base: position 6,219,144 of record OX493337.1, read on the forward strand.
CAGATGAAACAGATTTTCCGTATGAACCAGCACCTCCGCCTTCAGTTATAAACAAGCCCACATCGCCGCAACTAGGGAAAATGATCATCAAAGCGCCCGTGATACCGGACGGCCCCGTCACTACAGAATACATACCACTTCCAGCACCGAAGCCCAGTACTATCATAACTGCTGCCCCACTAACCGATTTGCCTGTCCTAACAAAACAAACGACAACAACCAGAACCAAACAAGATCTACCCCGCGTGGTAGAAGCCATCACTAGGACCGGTGCATATGTAAATATACACGATGCAGAGGGTGTCAGCTTATCTCCGACGAAAGATGATTTAGCAGGTAAGAACAAAATTTGCTCAAAATCAGTCACACACAATCTGTTCATTAAAACTAAATTGCAGAATTCTGATTTGTCTTCCCCTACTGACGAGGACATTACTCCATTCGTTCCTAATTTCCAAACACCCATGCTACAAAATAAACGACATTTAGAATTTAATAACAAATCAGGTAGTAAAGTTGCTGAAGTAATGAAAATGTTTACTAATAAATTCAATGGCGAAAGCACTGGTGAAATAGTAAGTCCTGATAATAACGATAGTAGTATTAAGAGCCAAATTTATAAAGTAAAGCGCAGTGATAGCTATAAACTAGCAAATTCCCCATTGCTACCCATTAAGAAGTTGCTGAAACTAGAGACGTTTACGGGCAACACTAAGAAAGTTGACTCTTTAGAAATGATCCAGGCTGAAATAACAGCCGATTTGTTGCGTGAACAAATTAATTATCCACCTACTGTATCGCCTAAACTTAACCATAGAGATGTTATGAACGGTTTAGATAATTGTGAATGTATTAACAATAGTCCTTCATATATCGATGATAGGTTTGAATCTAAACTTAGCGCTTTGGCGCTTAGTCCATTTACTACCCCATTACCTAAACGCCACTCTGTTGCGACTATTCCTGATACTCGAGATACTTCTTTCGATATGCTTACTGCAATCCTAGACTCAGATCCCGATGAAGTGTGTATACTACATTCGCCCCCTAGCTGTCCTCTCTCTCCTTCCAAAGTCACTGTACCTGTTGATAGTTCTAAACATAGAGCTAGGATCTTGTCTATATCTGAATCTGATTACGGCACGGAAATCTGGTAATCATTGTGGCATATCATATTTTTGTTTATCGAGGTTGATATGTGCACTCTCAGTTTTGTTTTATTGAATATAATGCACTGTATTTGTTACCTAAATCTTTCATATACGCGTATTTAGTAATCTTGTATATAACTATTTCTCCAAATGTAGTAATGTGTAAATTTTTAAAAGACTAGTTAACCGATTCCGTCCTTTTAGATGTAAAAAATTCGTCTTCCTTAAATTGATACTTCTGTGATAGCTTTTTATAATTTTCGTTAAGTACCTTTATAATGATGTTAGATCTATGATTTTTTTGTATCAGTATTCTATGAAATGTCGATAGTATTTAATATGTTATACATGTTTTATTTTTGTAAAATCGATGCATGGTGGCTTTTATCACCGCAGAGTGCACAGCTTACGAGTGGTTGATATTCTTCGTATGTAAGTGCATGGTGTGTTATTCTGTGTGTCTCTATGTTTTGTAAATAATGATATAATAGAACTATTGTGAATTAACGCACTTATTTCATTTGATGTCACTCCTTCATCTGTCACCCTCACTTCACTCATTTCAGCACAGCGCACTAGGCCTTTGCGGTCAAATTGGTATAAAAATGGAGTTCTGTTTCTTGTGTTTTCTTTATAAGACCTTATAATATTGATTGACTTGATGTCTGGTTGATAATGTCGTATATCATACGCATGTCTACCAACGCAACGTAGGTACTCACGTGTAAAATAAAGTTTGAATACATAAATAAAACTGGAATAGTAACAGAACTTGATTTAATCTCCAAAAACATTTGAATAGATCACATAATGTAAATACTGTCACCAATTTCACATTATGGGTTGTAAGTTAGGTCCTAACTAAACAACTAATTGGTTTTTACTCGATCCGATGTCTACATAACAAAACTAATGTGGAAACTCAGAAGCTAGTTGAGTAAACACTAATTCGATTTTGAGGTTTTCATTTGGAAGGTTTACTTACAGTTTCTCTTATTGCACTCATCTTACACCGCTTTGCACAGTGAAGGAGAATGCTTCAATGTTGCGACTTGTTAACATCAAGTTGAAAGGTAAAGTTTTGTGTTGCTTTCTTGGCATGGTCTAGGCTTAGTTTTGCATCAGGGCCATAACCATGAACTCTTAAAACAATCTCAAAGTTGTCAAATCTGTCAATTTTGGTACGTCATTTCATACAAAATTTGACAGAAATGATAATGTTTGACAGATTTGTGATTGTTTTAACAGTTCATGGTTAGGGCCCTGGTGTCTAATGATGGATAATTAGCAGGTATCAATCAATCAAAAGATCGGTAAACGCGAAAATTTTCCTCTTACATAAGTAACTACCCAGAAACCTGAAGACACTAAATAACACTAATAATTTGCTTTCCTAAAATACCGAAAATACTTATGTATTCTAACATGGCCTTGCACGTACTACCTAAAGCCATTCCTACTAATATCTACTAAACACTACTACCTATTTAATATTGTTTACTAACTTAAAATAACTCAGTTGCACTAACATCATCACACTAAGCACAATATTATACACGATAGACTTGGTATACAAGTACATACATTTTATGTAAACTACTTATCCGTTCTGATTTTTCATTTGAAGAGTAATTTTAATGCGTGTAAATAAATAAACTACCATGCACTTACATTGTGAATAATCAAAATGCCACTTTTGTTACATTTGTGTTGTTATTGTATCTCTAAGCTTTTGGGGTTGGTGCCATTTTATATTGTATGCATTTTTTATATTAGTTACTTATATAGTATGTAATCGTAGTTCTCAAACAAACAGTATTATTTTTATAAAACCAACCATTGTTAAGCAAGGCTGTATCGCAATTCGCGTTATTACCGAAGTTTGTATTCTTTTTATATCTATTGTTGTAAGAATAGCTGCGAATGCAGCTAGGTCATTGTTAGTGTTTACTCTATTTTGCTTGCCTGACTCATAAATGGTTGGTCATTGTATATCATGGCATGAGTTTGGATTTTAGTGCAATTTGTACAACGCGAATATGAAGTACAGCATTTCCTTGAAAATGTTACCATGATTAAAAATATCGGATGTCCATTCATAAATGTTGAACAAATGTTAATCTGGTGCCTTAAAAAAAACTTGTTGAGTTGCTCTTGCTATTAGGAAAAAAGTTGTTATAAAGAGTCATAATTACAAGGAAATACGTGACTATTTTTACTCTGATATACTAGGTACTTATCTAAAAGATTATGGCCTGACTTGTTCTTATGATTTCAAGAGATATTGCAGTCGTTTATTCCAGGTGATCTTTACGTGTTTATATCTAAGTAATATGTGTATATGTACTTATGTATGAAAATATTAGATCGAATAATTAAAATGGTGCCATTTTACAAGCTTCATTGCAAATTATAAAATTAAATAAGTCCACCAGCTATTTTATTGTTATAAGAAAACTTTATTTTATTTTGTTTAATATTTTTCAGACTATCGACATTCCAGTGCTGACAAGCCCTACTTGAATATACCGCAAAGCGTAGTCCAAGGCAAGGGTCCAACAGTCGACTTGAATGCTCTCAACCCCACACTGCACAGGCACCACACTGCCCATCTACGGGGCAGGCACGGTGTCGTCAACTACGAAACATCTACTAACCCTCCTTTGGAACAACCCAAATTCTGGACACTTCCTAAAAGAAGCACCCTAGAACAAAACGCGTCAAGGTTCAACTACCCACCACCTCAACAGATACACGCCGAACAAAGAACGGCACTGACCACAACCAACGAAGAATCTATACGAATATCACCCATCGACCCACGAACTACAGGCTCTTTTAAATCATCTACACCTTCTAACAAAGAAAACGTCATCGATCTTAGCTCTAAACTACTTTCTCCAGTGAAATCGACTATGACCAACGAAGAGCTTTACGCTGTTATACATAAAAGTAAAAAGAAACTCAACATCAAAGGTCAAGCTACAGAAAGGGCAGAATCGCCAGCTCTGTCTACAATAAGCTTGTCTCCAGTAAGTTCAGAAACATCACTGTATAGTAAGGGTAGCCAACGGTACCCAGAAACAGGGTACTTAGGAGACCCACGTAGTAGAATGAGTTGGTCTCCTGCCGACAAATATTCAATACCTCCACCAATAGGTTCTACGTTTGGTGTACAAAAACAAGAATCTACTTGTGCAGACAGATACGGGCCTATCCCACAAACATCGAGGCTTGATTTCAAAAAACTGCTTCTTCAACACAGTGTGAAACTTAATACGCTAAGTCCTCAAAGTAAATCAAACAAATTAACAGCAGTAGAACAACTGAAACTATCCAAAGAAAAGCCTCAACCACCTGCAGTGCAGCCGTCAGTTAACAGATCACAAATTAATATCCTCGATCTCAGTGGGTCTCCTAAAACGTATAGCCATAGAAAAGTGATAAAAACAACAAATCAACAACCAGCTTCTCCTGGGAGAACGGGTGCCTTAATAAAAGAACATAAAAATACCCCAAAAATTCTACTGTCTCCAAAATCACAATGGAGGTTTTCAAGTCCTCGATCCGATGTTCTATCGACTCCGATACCAGAAGCATACAATGAAGACGAGAACTCCAATAGTTCTGGTGAGAGACATGATGTGTCTCCTAATCCACCGCCTAAAACAGTTCCTATAAATACAAACCAACACTTTGGTGCGCGAAGAAATCTTATACCGATAAACGAAAACGCATATGAAGTTGAAAACGAGTTTACCGAATCGATTGATCACGGTGTGTTTCCACTCAGTGCAGATTTTGCAAATGCCCACGGACTGTCTAGATCGGAAATAATGCAAGCAAAGCGAGCAGAATTTTTTAACAGGTCTCCGGAATCGTCGCCTCCTAAATTTACTTCATTCAAGAGTCCTACGGCGGGACTGCCAGCATCAGGCCAGAGGAGCAAGGCCTCTCCGGAGAGAGGGAAGACCTCGCCTACCACTTTAGAAACGGCATTATGATGGTTTCCATGAAGTAAAAATAGGTGCTTTAAATTTTTGATTCTCGAGAGATTTCGTTTAATAAGGCAATGAAATTGATAGAAGCTTTAATCTAGTCTTTCCTTGCTTGATGTGCCATTTTTGCTGGCACCAGTGGCGTATATGATACCAGTGTTTGATAGATTGAACTAATTGAAAGAATTTTAGTCAGCTCAAAATCATTTTAATGCTCTATTGGGGCCAATTTTATTTTGTGTAATGATATTAATGTACAACGTCATGGTTATAAATTAGTATGTAAGTATTTATTGAGTACATGATAAGTACTATGTAAGTAGTGTTTTAGACTTTTTCAAAGTTTTTAAGTTATTCGAAATACAATTTTAATTAAATGTGTTGAATAATAAGCTATGCTGTGTTATAACTTTTACCCTGTGCTTCATCATCTCAGCCACAGGACGTCCACTGCTGAACATAGGCCTCCCCCAGTGACTTCCAGATCGGCCGATTGGAAGCGGCCTGCATCCAGCGTCGTCCTGCAACCTTTACCCTGTGCTTACATAAAGTAAATTAAAAAACCGCACAATTGCGAGTCGGACATGCCCAACGACAAATATGTGACATAAAAAAAATTGTTACCGACCTATAATTATTAAAAAGAGAAAAGTAAACATTTGTAGTAGACTTAGGGGTGGCGCTACCTCGCGGCACATCAATAAAACCATTTTTTTTCAATTATCAATGGCTAATTTTCAAAATAATATACTATACATACACTAGGTTTTAGCTTACCCCGTTATCCAGCCTATTTGTTGGTCCAAACATGCACAATACCTTATAAGGACTACTTTCAATACGTAAACGTAGTGATTAGCGTCGCTATCAAAGATTTGTATTTGTCTCGGGTCCAGACCCTCAACAAAGGAGTGTTCTATTTTCTTGTACACCCTGTATATAGATATATATATACTGTGTCGGAACTGTTGTATAGTATTATTTGATCAGTGTTGTTTATTTGCATAAAATTCCTTGTTTTCTCTTGTTTTAAATAACACTGATCAAGTAATCACTATATAATATGTCATGTCAGCACCTTAGTCAGCACAAACGAGTCCCGCAAGGAATTTATACTATGCACCTACTCTATTCTACTATAACCTACAACTCAAGTACATATAAATTACTTGATGATTGCCTTCTGCGAAACTTAATCCATGTGCGAAATACAGGTCTGTCTACGTAGTTTATCTGATCAGTGGTCTGTGTTTCTCAGTCAAAATCAATGAACATCAAAGTCATTTCACAAATTTGTGTTGAGTACCTGCCATATACTTTACAAATTGTAAACAATATTAAATATTTATAGACCTATTTTATACACGTCTTTTATACAAAGAGTTGTCATGTTAACTGAATTATAGCAGCTTTAACTGGTCAAAAATAGTAAGAAATGAAGTGGACTCTTGACACTAATGAGGACACCTCAATGACCGCCTCACAGAAGCTGAGAATCCTCGCGTTAGTAATAACTACTGCGGATCTGATCAACGAAAGAGCTACGCCTACATTTGGAATTTGTCACGCGATTATAGCACCAGTAGCGATTTTCACCACATACTTTTTTATCGGAATCTTGGTGGTCGGATACGTACGAAAACGCTCTGCCTCCTACTTCCTACAAGCATATGCACTTTTCACATGTTCAGCTGTCCAAATATACCTGTCTATAACAGTGTTTATAGAACTTCGATGGAACGCCCAAAAGGATCACAATTCGTCAGCTGTACTGAATGGAGTGCTACCCATGTTGTTAATATTTATAACACTTGCAGACCTCGTATTGGTACTTTTCTCTAATCGTCACGCTCCGTCCACACCAGTGCTAACTTCTTCTTTGCGTGTCGACTTAGGCTGAAATTCCATGACTGATCAGTGTTTTAACTTATATTTAACTATGGAGATACTCACCAAATGTTACTACCTAGGACTAGTTTTAAAATAGTGCTTATAATACTTTTAGTAGTTTGCAAAATATTCGACCATAACAAGTATGACAGCAAGGCATTATTGAGACAAGAAAGACGTACCTATACAAATTATTGAAATGATTAAATAAGTTTTAAAGACAGATACTTATCACTGCCCGGAACCCGCAACCGCAAGGCTTTGTAGTCCGGAGCGCGAACCACTACACAGACGGTCGTCAAACTTTGACTGTCATGTCGTCGTCATGGACCTCATTGATTAAGTCAAGTTGTACCAGCTATCCTAAATCTTGCACACACATGTGGACAGTGACAGTATTGATTATCTAGCTGACGTATTTGTATTGTACATAAGTACTTGGAATCTTGGAATCTGTCTGTCTGAAACTATTAAGGTAAGGGAATCCCGATGGGTATGCGAAAAACGCGCTGTTCAAACAAACCATAGCGTTATCCGGTAGCGGTGCCCTGGACCGACGACACGGGGCTCGAGGGATTATAAGGTTTCGCCTGTGGTTATGCCAAACACGCGGTACCGCACCGCGTACCGCGTGTTGCATGCGGTACCGTACCGCGTGTTGCATGCGGTTGTTGCATGCAAGCTGCACGATCCCATACTGAATACCGCGCGGTATATCGTTTGGGTACCTATTACCGCTACCCACGACCGTAGCGGATAACTCCGCGGTTTGAATAGGTCTTTAACGTACTTACTTACCTAACGTGATCGTTGTTAGTTGTCTTGAGAAACTACTAGAGAGTAAAAATTTATATTTTTGATCTTGGTTTTTTATTATGGTGGACCGCCGACTTATCTTACTTATATCAGGGGGTTTGATGGCCTATCTTATGTCCACAAACAGATAAAAAGTCATCATAACAGAATAGCTTATTAGCGCGGATCCGCGGACCGGGATGGCCTTGAAAAAGTGTAGGAACAATGGTTTGGACTAAGACGAGATTAATTGCAGCGATGTTACAGGTTTTATATTAAGAGTTTATATTTTATTTATATTAACCTTGCAAGGGAACTACCTAGACTAGAATTTGATTAATATTAATTTTAAGCCCATCATACACTGCTGCTGCTGTGAGCTGGCCAGCTCAAGATGAGTATGATTAAAAGGTTCCTGTACAATTCAGTATTGGTTTTTAAGGGGTGAATCAATACAAACAACTTTTAATTTTCCCCTACAATTAGGCTGCTGTAATACAATTAGGCGGCTGTAATACAACTACAAAGCCATGATACACCACATACTTTTTTATCGGAATCTTGATGGTCGGATACCTGCAACCTGCAAAATGATGTACCTACTTACATGTCGCAGTCGGATTGCGTAATTTGCCGTATTACAAACCAACTATATACCTGTTTTATAAAAGGAAAGCCTTACGGCGGATTGCGCAATCCGACGAAAGTTCGTGGCATCGAATACGAGCTTTCACGTTATCAATACGTCTAGGCGTTTTGTAATTCGGCGGGTCACTCGTGGCGCTGCCAGACATAGCTCGCACTTACTAATTGTCTTGTAAAATGTATTTCCTGTAAAATCTGGCTGACAAAGGTGACTGGAGTTTGTTGCGCCGTTTCTTCACATCACTAGTGGTAGGGCTAAGTTAAATTTTGGGATGTGTATAAGTGCCCAGAGGAGGGCCTACATACAGAATAAATAATTTCATTTTATCAGGTCTGCATCATGACATGATGATTACCAGACCCAAAAATCAGCATTGAGTCAGAAAATATATGCAAAACATTATGGGTGCCTATAAAAATTGAGGGTTGCCCTCGATTTCCCAGGGATCCCATCATCAGAATCTGACTTGGTGTAAATGGGACCACCTAGGGAGTATACCCTTTCAAACTAAAAAATAAATTTTGAAATCGGTCCATAATGACAGCGTAATCGCGTAACATACAAACAAAAAGAAAAACCGTTACCCTACCAAATGCGAATTGTACTAAGCGGCCAAGTGAGACGTCATATTGGCGAACACATCTTAATGAGAATCTACTGTATTGTCGATCCCCGTATTACAAAACGCCTCCGTTTTTTAAAACAGCTAGTTAGTTTGTAATACGGCAGGATTATAAATCTAACTGCGACATACACACATGTACACTGATGTTCAAATATTTAAGGGACACTACAGCACCTCTTTTCCAATAAAAACATTTTTGAAATTGGACTATGCATTAATGATTTACAATTTATTGCCTCTCCTTAAATAACCATGAAGGGTAAAAAGTATCCTATGTCCTATTTGGTTGTATGAACTCAAATTGTGCAAAGTTTTATTTTAATACATACTTATACATACATATGCATGATGATAATAATAAATAATAAATATTGGACAACATCACATACATTGCTCTGATCCTAAGGTAAGTAGCTAAGCACTTGTGTTATAGAAATCAGAAATAACGACGGTACCACAACACCCAGACGCGAGCCAATATAGAAAACTTCGTTTTCTACATTGACCCGACCGGGAATCGAACCCGGAACCTCAGAGATGGCGGCGCTATTTACAGTCCGGCGTGCTCGCCTCTCGGCTATGGAGGTCGTCAAAACATGATGATACACAACTGAGACAGACAAAATAGAAATAAAAACTGTTTTGGCTTGAGTACTAGTATATTTAGATTCTCAATAGTACATTAACCAAACTTGAAAGGTAAGTAATTTTCATATCAAGAAAAGAGGAAAACTACTTGACAGTAACTTGTTTTACTTACTGCAATCCAGTACTTTAAAATATTTAATGTAAATTATATCAGTGGAAACTAAAACTTACAAACTTCATTACTATTATTATTACAAACAGTACATATGTCTTCATACATTCTGTGACAATTGAAACACAATTACAAACACTTCACTATTTGTTCATAGGAGGTCCATTCATTAGTGGCGGCCTCATCTGACCCATTGGTCCCATAGGGCCCATAGGCCCCATCATAGGTCCCATCATTGGTCTCATTCCCATCATGGGTGGCATTGGTCCATGTGGTCCCATCATCATCGGTGGAGCCATTGGGCCTCCTGGACCCATCCCACCTCCCATGGCAGGTGGCGGCAACATCCCCGGTGGGCCGCCTGGCGCGGGGACCGGAGGCCTAGGCCCACCTGGACCCATTACAGAAGGATCCCAAGGTGGAGGGATGGCTGCACCTTTGTTTCCAAATGGATTCTGAGCAATTTTACCGGCTTTGAACGCTGCTGTGGTGGCGTCGATCAGATGTTGTGCTTGTTCCTCCATCCATTTCTGGTAGTAAAACTTAACGTTATCTTTATGTTTTCTGCCCGTACAGTGAGTTTTTCTAACGCTAGGTGAATCGTGCGTTAGATACGTATCACAGTAATCACAATAGTACTTCGGCATCTTAAAATAAATTAAGTCGCACGATTTCTTTGAAGAGTGGCGGTTACAGATTAATCTATGACAAACGATAAGCGCTTCTTGTATTTTTATTAATTGTATTATTCAACGAAAATAATTTCACCACGCTAAAACCTGAGTTAGTTGACTTGACAATGGTTGACTGACATTGACAGATAATATTACAATGTTGGCAGACAACATTTTATTTCATCAGTGGCAACCTTAGACTAATGTTGGGGCTTCACCTGCGTCTAGTGTCGTTATTTAGTGCTCTATTTGACGTAATACGCAGGTGTGGCCGGTCTTTGTGCGCTAATTTGCTTTAATAACATTAGACGTTAGCCGATAGCTCGGACCGCGGTAACTTTTGACACATCAAAGGGATTAAGAGGGCGTTTAGTGCGTTGTTGTGGCTACACCTACTATACTAAAAATGTTAAAACACGGTCACATTTAAAAACTCTTTGTGAAATAAATGTTAAAGTGCATAGTTATTAAGTTAGGATGAAGTAGACAAAATAATAAAAGTATTGAGTTCTTGGAAGCGTTTTATTTTATTTTAAAGACACACTCACAGATCACACGTTAACTAAGTCGTTAGACGCTAGAATCAAACGTCAAATAAGTGTGGCCACGCACTTAGCGCGTAGCTTAATACTTTAATTTAGTTAACGCTAGTCATGCCTTTATTTGAACGTTAGGCGTCACGCAGGTGAAGCCCCAGCATAAGAATATAGACAAAGGATAATCTAAGGTGGCAACCACTGATCAAATAATTGTTGGCAACTACTGGCACTGATCAAATAATACTACGTAGCACTACTGTACGTAGTATTATTTGATCAGTGCTACTGGCTTTGTTTCGCAAAAACACTGATCAGGTAATCACTAGACTGGACGGATGATTGTCAAAATAAATTCATAGTAGTTTGGGGTCACAATGTTACCCCGATTACTGCAACTAGGTGCTGGTGGATTAATAACAACGCCAGACCTTAGTTATTTAGAACTGTTGTATTAATATATAACTTCTCGTTACAATTACTAATAAAATCCAATCAACTCCTTGACAAGCCAAATACTAATAATCTCGTCTCTATAGCAACCGTCCATAGTGCCAACCGAATCCACTTTTTCGGTAGTCGGCATTGCACCACAGACATTCGCCACATCACCCCCCCACGGAGTAAAACAAAACAAATAATTATAAAAAAAAAAAAAAACTTAAATTACCCCTTAACAAAAACAATAGCTTCTCATACAAACTTAAACAAACGTGACATCATAGGTACAAAACATAATGTAAAATAACACCTAAATATCGTAAATAGTTTTAAACCTAACCGTTCTACCAGATCGGGTAGTAACAGGCTGCTGAGAGTGGGTTTTATGCTCTTTATCGATTATAACAGGTTTTAATGAACCCGGGGTAGCTGTGGGTTTACAGTTAGTAGGTAATGGCACTAAAGAATCAGAAATTTGACAATTTAAATCGGAAGAAATGTAAGCTGGTTTGGTACGGTCAATGCTAACTTCAACATTTTTCCCAGAAATTTCAATAGTAATAGTTTTACTGCTACGATTGACAACTTTATACGGCCCAGTATATGGTGGCTGTAGCGATCGGCGTACAGTGTCATCCCGCAAGAAAACGTGGGAAACTTCTGCAAGATCTCTAAAAACAAATGACTTCGATTGATAGTGCCGCGTCGCAGGAGTAGGACGAAGCTTTGCCATAATTGACCGCAGGTTAGCGATGAGGTCGTAAGAATTATCTACAGGCGAATCGTCGGATACCAAGAACTCCCCTGGTAACCGTAACGGCTCACCGTACACTAGCTCAGCTGAAGAACATTTCAGATCCTCCTTAAGAGCCGAACGTATTCCTAAAAGAACTAATGGCAGAGCCCGATACCAAAAATCTTGATGACACATAAGGGCAGCCTTAACTTGACGATGAAGACGTTCCACCATGCCATTTGACTGAGGATGATAGCTCGTAGTTCGAATCCGACTGATACCGCCTAAAACCATAAGTTTCTTAAAAAGAGTCGACTCAAATTGTCTACCTTGATCGGTGGTAATAGAAACAGGTACACCGAAACGCGCAATCCACCCGTGGATTAGACGTTCAGCCACTTCTTCTGCGGTAATACCAACCATCGGTAAAACTTCAGGCCAACGAGAGAACCTATCTATTGCCGTAAGGCAGTAAGAGAAACCGTTCGATATCGGCAACGGGCCGATTATATCAATATGAATTTGCCTAAATCTTGATGTTGGAGTGGAGAAAGTCCCCAGTGGAGCTGATACATGGCGGGTCACTTTGCTTTTCTGACAAGCAATGCATTCTCTTGCCCATGTACGACAGTCTTTGTTTATGCCAGGCCATACATATCGGTCAGAAACCAATCGAGCGGTAGCAGTTGTACCAGGGTGACTAAGGTTGTGAAGGTCATTGAATACAGCTCGACGAAAAGACTTGGTTAAGTAAGGGCGTGGTTTGCCAGTAGAAACATCACATAATATGGAAATATTACTACCTGGAATAACTACTTTGGAGAGTTGAAGGCTAGAGTTTTTTTGACAAAGATTGGCAAGTTCAGAATCTGATTCTTGAGATTTGGCGAGGCTTTCATAATCTTGAACTAAAGAAATTACATCTACCCTAGATAAAGCATCAGCTACCACATTGTCCTGACCCTTAATATACTGAATATCAGTAGTGAATTGACCAATAAATGATAACTGATTTAATTGAGGAGGTGGCAGCTTTTCACGCCGCTGGACAAAAGCGTACAGTAGAGGTTTATGGTCGGTATAAATTGTTGCATGTTGGACTTCTAAGATATATCGAAAATGTTGGACACTTTCGTATACAGCAAGAAGTTCTCTGTAGTAAGTCGGCAGCGCAGCTTGCTTGGCTGACAGTTTTTTACTAAAAAATGCCAAGGGCTGCCATTCACCACCATCTTTTTGCTGGAGGCAAGCGCCGATATGGGAACTAGAGGCATCAGTAAAAAGGCCTAAAGGTAATCCTGACTGTGGATGAGCTAAAATAGCTACAGAGGATAAACTATTTTTGCACGCCTCAAAATGCTGTAATAACTCAGTTGTCCATACAAATGGCTTAGCACCTTTTCCACCATTAGCAGTAAGAGCATCAATCAGGGGTGCCTGATGTTTGGCTGCGCTGGGCAGGAACCTTCTATAGAAATTTAACATTCCGAGAAAACGTCGAACGCCCTGAACTGTTTTAGGAGGTGGAAAATTAATGAGGTCTTTAATACGGTCAGCAGGAGGAAAGGTACCCTCAGTATTAATAGTGTAACCAAGAAAAATAACTTGATTGGCACCAAGAACACATTTTGATGGATTAATCACCATACCATAATCATAAAGCCTTTGAAAAACTACTCTCAGGTGCTCTTTATGCTCGGAGACGCTTTTGGAGAAAACCAAAATGTCATCTATGTATGCAAAACAGAAATCTAAGCCCCGCACAACTTCATCCATAAACCTTTGAAACGTCTGCCCGGCGTTTCTAAGACCAAAAGTCATATACGGGAACTCATATAAGCCAAATGGTGTTGTAATGGCAGTTTTACACACATCGTTCGAGTGGACGGGAATTTGATGGTAAGCTTTTGCTAAATCTAAGGTACTAAAAATAGACGACCCAGCTAAGTTGTGGCTGAAATCACCTATATGCTTAACTGGGTACGAATCAGGAATTGTGCGAGCATTAAGTGCACGATAATCACCACACGGTCGCCATAATGATTCTTTCTTGGGAACCATGTGCAGTGGCGAGGCCCAAGGGCTGTTTGATGGACGTGCCGTTCCGCATTTGATCATATCCTCAAATTCTCTTTTAGCAGCTAACATTTTCTGAGGAGCAAGGCGACGAGGACGACAGCAAACAGGAGGCCCATCTGTCGTAAGAATGTGGTGAACAGTATTATGTTTAACCAATCTTGGAAGGCCTGGAGGACGAGTTAGATCAGGAAACTCTCGCAAAAGCTCAGTGAAAGGGGAGCTATTGTCAAAAATTGTTTTTACGCTCTGTTGACAATGAGAGGAAATAGTAGCTGGAGTCGTCAGTCCAGTTTGACCATCTCGAAGAAGTTTATGTCGGCAATCAGGAAGAAGATTGTAATAAGCCAAAAAATCAGACCCTATGATCGCTATAGCCACATCAGCGATAACAAAATTCCATTTAAAATCACGCCGAAGGCCAAAATTGAGAAATAGTGTACAACAACCATATGTTTTGATGCTTGATCCATTAGCAGCACTCAACTGAAACTCGGAAGGTTTTTGATGAATATTGACAAGCTTTTTAGGAAAAATGCATAGATCAGACCCGGTATCTAATAAAAACATAATTTTACTATTTTTGTCGGTAATAAAAAGACGGCGACCGGCAAAACCGCAGTCAGAGGTCGCCATTACTGACTGCTGTTTTGGTTTCCCGAATCAGTCCAAAAACATGGCTTGATACATTTTTTAGCTTTGACGCCAAAACGGTAATGATACCAGCAGAAACGTCGTGACTCTGATGACGACGATCTAGATCCTGATTGAGATGGAGCTCGCGAAGAATCCCTAGACCTATGCTGCACGGTAAGAGCGGCAACCTGATTACTTAACTCATGTAATTGAGAAGTGATTTCTGCCAAATTATGAGTTTGGTCATTCATTTTGATAGCGTTGACGGCAACCGGTGTAACTTCAATAATTTTGTCAGCTATTTCCGCGACTTTTTCAAGTGACAACTCTGATTGCGTTGTTAAAATCGCCTGAATATTGGACGGTAGCCGCTGTAACCATAATTCGCGTAAAAAATTTTCATCAGTCAAATTTTTACCCGCAAGTGATCTCAAATGACGTAGAAACTGAGTGGGTGTGCGATCACCAATCTCTTCACCCGAAATAAGTTTTCTCACCCGTTGCGCCTCCGAAATTGAATAACGACGAAGCATTTCACTTTTAATCCAGTCATAACGCTGACCCCTAGGCGGGGGGCTAATAACAAGATCTTCGACCTCATGCGCTAGCCTGGAGTCGATTTGGGCCACGACATAATTATATTTTGTCTCATCGACAGTTATTTGAGCTATGGCGAATTGCGCCTCTAAATGCGCGAACCACGCTGCTGGGCTGTCTATCCAAAATGGTGCTAATTTAGGGCTTACAGCGAAGGTCTTAGGAGCAGCAGTATCAATGAATGTTGAGGCGGTACCATCTGATGGTACAACTATCCTATTTTGCAGCTCTACATTTTGTTGTAATAGCGAATTGTTCTGATCTAAAAGTTGCTCAATGCGCTTTTGCAAGTCCTG